>OY282496.1:42483449-43733449 GCA_958295605.1 Ajuga chamaepitys | reverse complement strand
TCTTGTTCAAGAGTGACGGCGCGAGAATTTTTGTTGTCTTGAAAGACATCTCGTAGGCGATTCCAGGTTGCCATGGCTGTAGAATCAGGTTCAAGAATGGTATTTGTGAGATCCTTGGAGATGGTAGAGAAAATCCACCCAAGAACAGTGGCATCAAGAGTGGCCCACATCTCCGTATCATCAGCCGTCTGTGGCTCAACGACTCCGGTGGTGGCCGGAATGATATGGTGGAGGACGCGGTGGGAACGAGCATGAATTTTGAACAGTTCCGCCCAGGTAGCATATTGAACGTTTTCAAACTCAAGAGTAATCGGAATGTTATTTTTGACATTTGACACTGCAAGAGCAGGATGAAAGGTGTTTTTAGATGTAGACATGGTGGCGTGAGGCCGGAGGAGAAGAAGAAGAAATCTCGGAGAAAGAGACGAGAGAGGCTGCGGAAGAAACTAGGGTGGAGGATCCTAGTCTGATACCATGAAAGAATATTGGGAAATATTTCCTTGCATTATCAGATGATTTACAGTGTATAAATATACAACAAATTGCTAACTAACTCCATGATTCTAGCCACTATTCTTGCTAAACAAATATAGGAAATATATTAACAAATTACAAGAATATATGAACAAATATATTCTAACATTGACTTATTGATGCATTCGAGTTGAGTTTCAAGAATCCTTCATCCGGCGGTTCCATACATCAGCTGTCAATCTCTATGTCATCACCTCGATCGGCCTTTTCACCATATTATAATCCCGTAAGGTTGCAGAGGCTACATTGTAGCAGTCTTGAAATCTCATTTGTTTATTTTCGAACCATGGCAAATTTCGTCCCCGCCATATCATCCAAAGCAATATCATAAATGAATTTTGCCACTCTTCGTCTGCCAGTGACGCGTCTCTGTTCAGCCAATTATCAAATCGAAGCGACGATGCCCTCCAATAGGAAACAGCCCAGCTACAATCCTGTAATGTGTGTTCCCCTATTTCAACTGAGTCTCCAGACCATCTGCAATCCCCATCGACATCTATACCCCTGTGGCGAAGACTCCATGCAACCGACAAGAAACCATTCACAGCTTTCCATACAAACACCCAACGAAAAGTATATCCATGCTCCAAATAAATTTCCATAATTTTATTGTGTTTGCCATGGCTGAAGTTCTCGGACCTCAAAGACCAACCTGTTCCAACGCCACGTAATAGCCCGTCTTTACTTCGTATCTTTTGTTTTCGATAGCTTCCATATCAACTCATCCCTTCCTTCGCCGGAAAAGAGAGAAATGTCTGTGATTTCATTGGTCAAATTTATTAAATTCCTTCAATCTAAAAAATATACTAAAAAAATTTCCTCATCTTTTTCTCTCCTCTCTCTCAAGTTGTTTTGGTTCACTCTCCCTCTACAAAATTTTTAATTGGCATGGGTTTGTCCCCTCTCTATAGCCGCTAACATGCTATTGATGAATGTTACCCACATGTACTCTATTATATTTTTGGTTTATTAAATTCTGAATTAGAATTATTCCTCTTTTACACAATTCAGACACTGAAATATAAATATTTCTCAAAATATAGATGGGTATTATACATACACAAATAATACTTGCAGATATAGTGAGAGAAAGTAGGATAGGGGGAGGGACAAAATAAGGAAAATGTTGACAATCTTTGTAGCTGCGAACCCTTTTTAGAAGCCATGAAAAGTGGTTCCAAAAATTATGCAACTAAGGAATTTCAATAATTACAATTTAAATGTGTATTTTGCAAGTGATTAAAGCATTTTTCTACTTTAAAGCCTTGTTGCCAATAATGGAGAAAGGATTTTACAGATTCAAAATTGCACATCGGAAGATGTCATCACCAATGTAAGAATGAAAGAAATGTTAATTAAATTAGTAGTGAGGCCCTATAATCTTTTAAGTGTTTTACTGCAGCGAAAAATATGGTTTTATTAATGTAACAGTTGTACCGTAGAAAATTCCTCAATATAACACTTAGAAAATCCAAAGCTACAAGTTGAACAATCGAATCTAGGAAACAACCAACATCCCAATAGTTGAGGAAGAAGAAACAAAATCAGTTAAGACATGGGGTACTATATTAGCTGACCGGTGTTAATGAGCTATTGAACTCAAGTTTAATGGCTTTTACATATCACGGGGATCCATAATCTTGTTGGATCAACAAAGTCGTAGGAAGAGGTGATGGCTTGCATTGCTTCCATCGAGGCCGAAAAAATATGTATCTAATTTAAACTCTTCTGAAGTGCAACTTGCAATCCTTCCCTAATTGTCAGAATTTCACCTTAAAGAGTCAAGTTAAACCTTCCAAATTTTCTACCAAAGGCAGCAACTTGTTTACACTCGGAGTTGCAAAAAATACCACCACCAACAAAATATTTTTTCTAAGAGTCACAGCAAGCATCATCATCTAAACAGGAAACACCAATGGGATGAGTGCCCCAAGAAGAATACCCGAACTACTTGAAGCAAGGGCATTATGCTTTAATATAAAACTCACTTTTTGGAACTCATCTAGTTGCCTATTGGCCTGACACCTCCAATCGCCAAGTCTCTGATCTACTGAACCACGACAAAAATTCTATTTTCCTATCCATCGTTCCAGTGCCTCCATAACTGATCGCTTTATTTTTAACAGTCTAAACCACAAGTTCATGATGTAGTTGCTAGCTAGTGGAAAGTAAAGTCGTATCCCATAGAGACTAGTGAAGATGACATACCTAAAGTACTACAGTGACCTTTGTTCTAGTATATCTAGGCTGACCAATTGCGTGATGGTTAAAATTGCCATAGTTACTCTACTAGACCCTAAATCAAAGCAAATGGACAATTGAAAATAATTAATAATTACAAATAAAATTTAATTATTAACAGACTATTTTAGGATTGTTGATTTAGGAATCAATTACAAGTTCAAGAAAGTTAATTACATATGCAGTTCATATTATTTATATTACTATAAGGCTTCACTTATGTATATCTCAGTCTTCCTTTCTGAGCGATAAGGTGTAGATTATATACAACATGCCAACCTCGCGGTTAAGCCCGTGAAGATAACTCCTAAAAACGCTTAGGAAATAGCCCTATAATCATTCTCAACCTCCCAATCTCTTGAATGATTATGTCGTGTGTTGTTGATCATCCATGTTCTCATCTTTCGAGTTTTGGATACGGGTTTATGTGCTGAAGATATATGTGATCAAGCTAATCATGCATCAATCAATACTCATCACAATAAATAACAATTTACGGAATAATACCTTTCTCTTATCCCCCTCTTAGCTAGCAAGATCAAGGACGTTATCTTTGGTATGCCTCCGGAAGGTGCGCAGGCCCGCATGGCTTTGGCTTTGTCTTTTATAAAAAATGTTGGCAGATTATTAAGCAGGATATGACTGCGGTTGTCTTGTACTTATTTGCTACTGGGTTTCTCACTCAGGGTCTTAATTCCAATTTTGTGGTTCTCATTCTAAAGTTGCGGACAACCGTATGGTTGAAGATTTCAGAACAATTATGCTTGGTAATTTCTTATTGTAGGTTTTCATAAAATCTTGGGAACCAAGCTGGGCAACATTATTCAGAAGTATATTTCCCCTTATCAGTATGGCTTCATCCCTGGTAGACGTATTCATAGTTGTATTGCTTTGGCCTTGAAAAGCATGAATTATTTGCATAGGAAGTCCGAAAAGGGCAGTCTGGCACTTAAAATCGACATCCATAAGGCTTTTGACACTGTTAGCCGGGACTTTCTCCTCTCGGTCCTTCGTTTGATGGTTTTCATGATATCTTCATTGGTAATAACCGGAATATCCTCCACTCCGCACGACTCTCTAAGTCCAAGGTCTTCTTCGGTAAGTATGTGAATCGTTGGTCGAAGACTGTCGATCGGCGTGTGCTGGGCTTCTCTGAGGGTGATCTGCCTATTTCTTACTTAGGGGTTCCCATTATTCACGGGGTGCCTAATGTCGCTTATTTTCGGGATGCTACTGATGAAATCATTGCTAAATTTGCCCGCTGGTAGGGCCACATATGGTCTCTTGCCGGTTGCACTTGTATGGTGAACTCTGTTATTACGAGCTCCATGGTCCACATCATGATGATTTATCACTGGCCCAGTTCCTTGCTTAAGGACATGGAGAAGGCAATGCACAATTCTATTTGGACTGGTGATATTCATTCTAAGGGTCATCACAACATCCCTTTGGAGAAGGTTTTCTCTTAAAGTTGACGGGGGACTTGGTATTAGATCTATCCGCCTTGCCAATGAGGCATTCTTGCTCTATTTTACCTGTGATGTTCTCAATTCGCCAGATGTGCTCATCCTTTGAGCAAGATGGCTTTATCCAGACAGCTCCCCTCAGTATTGTTCTATTCCATCCTTACTTCTTGGCGACCTTAGACATTGGTTGTCCGGTTTACATCAAGAGACTTTATGGATCACTTCTCCCCAGTTGAAAATTAGGTTTTGGTTGGATAATTTGCTTGGTTATGTCATTGCAGATCGTATTCATATGCCTTTGGCCTGTCATGCAGCCTTCTCTCACCCTATTTCGGATTTCTATATTAATGAAGTTTAGTACCTCACAGAGGATTTTGTTTTGGCCTACCCGGAGATTTCTATGGATATTGCTGCATATATTTTCTCTCCGCATACTGTTGATCATTATGTTTGGACGGGTTCGGTGAATGGTTCGGTTACTTCGCTACTACTCATGAGCATCTTCGCGCCTCTATTCCCCAGCCCTTACGGGGATCCTGGATTTGGGCTCCCTATATCCCCGACTGTTGATCCACTGTTATTTGGAGAGCGATTTATTCTAAGCTCCCAAGTTGGGAAATGTTGCATGAAAGAGGCATTCAAGGCCCCTCTATATATTTTACTTTACGCATATTTCATTTTATGTGTTGGAATTTTGATGTTTCAATTGACTTTAGTGGGGGATTCCATAGATTGTTCTTACAGGCTATGAATATATGCTTCAATGGTGAATAGTCTGTATGAATTTATGCTTCAGTGGTAGGTCCGTTCACTTTGGCGGGTTACTTTTGTTAAGTTAATCGGGTGGGCTCACTAATTTGGACTTCTGTTTGGGAAGCTGGCCATTTTAACATTGGGACTATGAGCAATACGACTTAGAATCTTCTACGCCTTCCTCGGCTTGGCCTTGCTACGAGACGAAAGCCACCTACTCGAACCATTTTAACCTGCTGACAACCTCTGGTATTGGGATGTATTAAAATAAAAAATGACGGTAATGCCATGGGTTCCCCAGATTTAATTTTCGATGGTGACGTCTATCGTAATTCGCATGGTTTTCCCTGTGGTTGTTTTTCTAATTCATTTGGTAGGGGTTTTGCTTTCAAACCGAGCTTGCTATGGCTATTTTGGCTTTTGAGATCGCCATTAAAAAGGGTTGGAAGAATATTTAGATTGATTGCTATTCCACTTATGTTGTTGATTTCTTCCACTCCCATTTTCTTGATGTTCCTTGGCGCTACAGGGTGCTCTGGCTACGTGTCCTTCATCTTGCTTTTATCATAGCTCTTCAGGTAACACACACTTTTCGTGAGGGCAATCAACCAGCGGATGCCCTCTCAAAAATGCACACACCTTACACTTGGTGGAGTCAACCCCCACCAGAGGTTTTCTCTTTACTATATCGTGATTTTTATGTTAAGTTCTTTAGGACTATTTGATGCTCTTTAGCCCTCTTCCTTGGCTTTTGAAGGTGTTTTGCGACATACGTTACTCCCATGGCAAGATCCACGGCTTCCTGCAACATTTCCTAATACTATACCTACCCCGTCTATTTTGCAGGGTTTGTTGTTTGCTTCATGTATCTTTTGATTTATGGATTTGACGGTATTTGATTGGTACTCTTTTTCCCACTATTGGATTTTTTCCAATGTTGGCTTTTAACGAGGCCAGCTGGATTCCTCCTACACTAGAAGGGTCCAGGTGTGCTCCTTTGAGCATACCCGACATATGGTTTTTGTTGAACACGCCCAACAGTAGTTACGCTACATTCCCGACCACGAGGTATTCACTTACCCTTGTGAAGTGCTGCAACAACTCGAATCTCGAAGCTTTGATACATTACGGATTCTCGCGGGCCCTCACAAGGAGTGTGACTCCAACTCCTCGGCCCAAGTCAAACAGGACGCTCACCACTGCAGTTTATTGGCATGTTGCCTTTGATTCATGTTTTTATATTTCCACTTTGATGGAATCTAGATTCAAGTTGTTACCGCTCAGTCAGTTTAATTTGATTTCATCAGTTTGATCATTAAGCCGGCATGTCGGCTCTCTTTTAATTTGAGAGATAGGGAATTTGAATCTTCTTTGTTTTCTTACCTTTTTGGGTTTTTTATGAAAGCAACTATTAATTTGTATTGTATGTGAGTGCAAAAACCAATATGTGAATATTGAATGATTCTCTATTTGATGTAGAGAGCTCTGCTGACTATATAAACTAGGTTAAATTAGTTAATAACTGGACATGAGCCAAGAAAACACGTGTAAACATGTGACAAACAATAGACTTGGCTCGGTTGGGAAAAATGGCAAACTTGGACTTTTGCTCAGCCAAGCGGATTTTGCTCAGTCGATTGGTTTCTCTCTGTTTTTTTTTTTTAATTTAGCCTTTGGCTCAACCGAGTAGATTTCACTCGACTGAGCGATTATCCCTTCTTATTTCTCTTCTTCGTTTTGGGCCAATCCAACTCCGTTTCGGGTCGGTACAAGGCCTTTCTCGTACCCAATCACTTGAATTATCCTTTGGACCATTCTCACTTAGGTTTCCACCAAGATTTCATAATTCGCCTAGATAAGCCTAATTTTGTACCAAAAAATGCTACGAAATCAACAAACATGTAAAATTTGCATAATACATAAAATATGCGGCCAACGAGTATTATTTCACATACTTTTGTATTATTTTAGCTATGATTTGGTGCATAGAATTATGTAAATGTGGAGTGATCATAACCCTCCCAAACTTTACCAGTTGGGTGTATTGAACAACAAAAGATGAAAACAAGACTGCAACATGCACAACCTTTTTATGGATCAATTGGAGAAATATATAGTTTCTGGCTTGATTTTTATAATGATATAGAATACGACAATACGAACATTTTTCTACAGACAAACTTCAACTACTCTTAGAACTTAATTCTTCGAGTAAGTGATCCTCACAATTTATGTGTATCGCTATTCACTCAAGTGTATTGTGTTTGCTCTTGAGTTGTATCATGCATACAACCTACCATATGCTTGCATATCGTCTATCTTCTCATCGCTAGCATGTAAGCTTGGAATCTAAGAAGACTTTACCATTTGGTTGTAGTGTAGGCTCTTCAATAAAGTTGGATAAAATTTTGGAAAAAAGTGACTTTTGATTTGAACTAATTGAGTTACCTCTTAGCTGCGAGCACACTACTTTCACTACCCTCAATCATTTTTTCACACTTCTTCAGTTTTGGACAAGCTTCAAACTTGCTTCCTTTACCTTATTACTCCAAGTATTGCATACTACATAAACCAATTATACCGGCTTTTCCTAAATGTTAGTGAACTCAACTCCTAAACACACAACTAAACAGAATCTGGAATTCGCACAAAGATCAATCTGAAAAACACACACTCAGTTCGGCCAAAGTTATGGTCGAATTGAACTTGCGCAACACAGGAACTAAAATTGAATCACACACAGCTTTTACGTGGTTCGTTCAAGATGAACTACATCCACGGAGGCAAGACACACCCCAATCCACTAAGAAATTCAATCAATTACAAAGAATACACCCAATAAACGAAATGCCCAATTCTGGTTACAAATTAGGGCAGAAACGTTCAATCTCAAAATACTCTCCCTAATCTAAGAAATAAGGATATTGCTCGACGTAGTGATCTTCTCCTTGATGAGAGCTTTACAATGATATAAGAATTGGAGCTCGAATGTAACCGTACAGAAAGTTCTAACTGAATCAAGTTGAGCTCAGCTACTGGACAAAAACGACGGTTTTGTTCGTCACAAACTCTGAAACTAATCCGTCACAAATGACGGTTATTCTCAACTGCCACGAACCCGGCTCACTCTGAACAGCTTGACTTCTTGATGCTCAAACCCGGTTCAAACCTCCGGTTCTTCACTTCCTGACCCCGGTTCCACATTCCCAACACACCATACTACAAAGTATAGCTCACTTGATGAGATTAAACACCACCTCACAAATCTCCACCTCAATGAATCAAGTGTGCCTCTTCCTGCCTCATCACTGCCTTTCTGTTACTGCTCTTCATGACATTGCTCAAGCTGCAGCAAGCTCGAACAATGCTCCACTTTGTTCCCAGGTACACCCTTAGTAAGAAAATCAGCAGGGTTATGCAATGTGTGTACCTTCTTCACCTCCACAGAACCAGAATCAATGATATCTCTAGCAAAATGCAACCTAACATCAATGTGTTTTGACCTTTCATGAAATGCTTGGTGTTTCACAAGGTGTAGAGCACTTTGATTATCACAGTAGATTGCCACACACTTCTGCTTGATATCCAAATCTCTCAAAATCCCTTTCAGCCAGATTGCTTCTTTGATAGCTTCAGTTAAGGAAATATATTCTGCTTCTGTTGTTGACAGTGCTACAACTGATTGTTGTACACTTCTCCAGCTGATGGTTGTTCCAAATAAGGTAAACACAGATCCAGAAATAGACTTCCTTGTGTCTATGTTTGCTGCAAAATCAGAATCAGCAAACCCCTCCAATGCAACAGTACTTCCATCCACTCACTTTTCAAACTTCAGTGACAAGTTCACTGATCCTTTCAAATACCTCATCACATGTTTCAAAGCTTCCCAATGCTCAACTTCTGGGTTTGACATGAACCTGCTTACTACAGACACAACATAGGCCAAGTCAGGCCTGCTACAAATCATTCCATACATAAGACTTCCAACTCCACTTGCATAAGGGATATTGCTCATATGTATGATTTCCTCTTCAGTCTTTGGGCATTGTTCTTTGGAAAGTTTCTTCTGTAGATTAACTGGAGTGGAGAGAGGTTTGGCTTCATGCATATGAAACCTCTCCAACACCTTCTGTAGATATTGCCTCTGAGATAACCAAAGCACTCCAACTTCTCTGTTTCTTAGAATGTTCATGCCCAAAATCTTCTTGGCCTCTCCCAGATCTTTCATGTCAAATTCAGTGTTAAGTTTATCCTTCAACCATTGTACCCTCTTCTGGTTCCTGCTTGCAATTAGCATATCATCCACATACAATAGAAGGAAGACTTTATCTTGCTTTGAACCTTTGTTGAAGTAAACACAACTATCATAAAGACTTCTTACAAAGCCAACACTGATCATGAAGTCATTGAACCTCTTATTCCACTGTCTTGGACTTTGTTTGAGTCCATATAGTGACTTCTTCAGCAAACAAACGTTGTCTTCTTGTTCAGGAACAACAAAGCCTTCTGGCTGTTTCATATATATCTTCTCATTGAGTTCTCCATGTAAGAATGCTGTCTTTACATCCAGTTGTTGTAATTCCATGTCCGCTTGTGTAACTTTTGATAAAAGCAACCTGATTGAGCAATGCGTTACCACTGGAGAGAAAACTTCATTAAAATCAATTCCTTCTCTTTGTGTAAAGCCCCTAGCCACCAATCTTGCTTTAAACCTCACCTGTTTGGATCCTGCTGTCTCTAGTTTCTTCTTGTATATCCATTTAGAGCTTACAAGTTTCTGACCTCTTGGTTTATCCACCAATATCCAGGTCTGATTCTTTTCCAGGGACTTCATCTCTTCAATCATTGCCTGTATCCAGTGTGCACCTTCTTCACAGTCTAGTGCTTCTTTAAAACTACTAGGCTCTTGTGATTCCAGGTCTTCAGCAACACTCAAGGCATAGTAAACACTCCCTGCTTGACCATAGAAATCAGGTCTGTTGATTGTTCTTCTAGGCCTGTCCCTTCCAATGCTGTATTCTCTGACATTTTTTGAAGGTCCAGTTTGTTCTTCTTCTTCAGATGATGAATCCCTATCCTGTAGATTTTCTTGTGGTTGAGGTGTGTGATTATCTTCAGCAGGATACTCCACCTGAATTGATATCTCTCCTGTCTCTTTAGCACCATCAAATTCTTCCTTAGAGCCTGTAGAAGTGTAAGCCATCACATTCTCATTAAACTTTACATCTCTACTTGTGATTATCTTCTGATTTCCCTTCTCTAAGCACCACAATCTGTAGCCCTTTATTCCATCCGGATATCCAAGAAATACACATCTTAGAGCTCTTGCATCTAACTTGTCTTGCTTGACATGGGCAAAAGCAAGACACCCAAACACCCTTAACCCTTCATAACTTGGTTTCTGTCCACTCCACACCTCTTCAGGTGTTTTGAACCCAATCACTGATGAGGGTGACCTGTTAATGAGATAACATGCTGTAGCAATGGTTTCTCCCCAAAATACCTTTGGCAACCCAGCATCCAACAACATACACCTAACTCTTTCAAGGAGAGTCCTATTAAACCTCTCAGCAACTCCATTCTGTTGAGGATTCATTGGTACAGTCCTGTGTCTCTTGATTCCTCTTTCTTCACAAAAGTTTGTAAACTCAATAGAGAGATATTCCAGTCCATTATCAGTCCTAAGGTGCTTCAGCTTCTTCCCTTTGACATTTTCCAGTTGAATCAACCATGTTTTGAACTTATGAAAAGCATCACTCTTATTCTTCATCAACATGATCCACACCTTTCTGCTGTAATCATCAATTAAGGACATGAAATACCTTGCACCACCATGAGACTCTGTCCTTGCAGGACCCCATATGTCAGAGTGAACATAATCTAATGGCTCTTGAGTTGTGTGAACACCCTTTCCATAGGGCAGCTTCTTGGATTTGCCCAAAGCACACTGATCACAGATCTCCAGATCTTGATTTCCCATATTTCCAATTACTCCACTTCTTGACAGTTCCTTTAACCCTTTCTCTCCTATGTGTCCAAGTCACGTGTGCCATTTAACAAGCTCAGAACTTCTCAAGACCATATCTACACTCCCAACAACAGGTGAACTAATCAAGATAAACAACCCATTATGCTGTCTACCTTTTATCACCATTTTTCCATGTTTTGTGATATGCAAGAAGCCATCTACTGAGCTAAACTGACACCCACTAGTTACTAAAGAACCAAGAGATAGAAGATTTCTTTTAAGGCCAGGAACATATCTTACATTTGAGATGACTCTGACCACACTATCAAACATCCTTATGCTCACTGATCCAACTCCTTTGACCTTACATGATTGGTCATTTCCCAGGAGAACATTTCCCCCATCTTCTCTTTTCAGTTCATCAAACCATGACTGGTTTGGACACATATGAAAGGAGCAGCCTGTGTCCAAGACCCATTCCTTTACCATTCTTAATTCAGTAACATTTAATACCTCTGGAGGATCTTCTTGATGATCAATGGCAGCAGATTCTGCCCCTTGATTTCCACCTTTCTTATTTCTCTTAGGACAGTCCTTCTTCAGGTGACCAGGCTGCTTGCACTTGAAGCATTTCCTCTTCTCAACCTATTCATTTCCCTTCTTAGGATTAGAGTCTCCTGCCTTTGGATCCTTAGCATTCTGTCCCTTCTTGCCTTGCCAAGGTTTCTTGAATTTGACATTCAAACCTTCTCCAGATTGCATCATGCCTTTATCACCTTGAGTCTGGAAACATTTAGACCTCAGAGCCTTCACTATCCCATCATAAGATAGTTGCTCATCTCTCCCATACATCAAGGCATCCTTAAAGCTTTCCATGGATTTTGGAAGGATGTTTAACACCATCAATGCTTTGTCATCCTCCTCCAATTTCACATCCAGGTCTTCCAATTCTTCAACCATCTTAATGAAGTCATCAAGCTGATCAGAAATTACCTTATCTTCAGTGATCTTGAAGGCCAACATCTTCTGCTTCAAGAACAGTTTGTTGGAAACTGACTTAGATTGATACAGATCTTCCAATCTCCTCCATGCTTCTGAGGAACTCTTGCATCTTGAGACCTCTCTCAAAGGTTTATCACCCAAACACAGAAAGATAAGACTGAGGGCCTTCTTATCCACTGATGCAAACTTGGGTTTCTCATTTTCTTCCCACGAATCCAGAGGTATCAATGCAAGATCAAGGCCATTATGAACCAATACTGCATTCATCTTGATCTTCCACAGTGTGAAATCATTCCTTCCTGTAAACTTCTCAAAATCCATCTTCATACCAGCCATTCCTTCTCTTCTTCAAGCTGTGAGAGTTGTTTCCCACAGACGGCGCCACTTGTTAGTGAACTCAACTCCTAAACACACAACTAAACAGAATCTGGAATTCGCACAAAGATCAATCTGAAAAACACACACTTAGTTCGGCCAAAGTTATGGTCGAATTGAACTTGCGCAACACAGGAACTAAAATTGAATCACACACAGCTTTTACGTGGTTCGTTCAAGATGAACCACATCCACGGAGGCAAGACACACCCCAATCCACTAAGAAATTCAATCAATTACAGAGAATACACCCAATAAACGAAATGCCCAATTCTGGTTACAAATTAGGGCAGAAACGTTCAATCTCAAAATACTCTCTCTAATCTAAGAAATAAGGAAATTGCTCGACGTAGTGATCTTCTCCTTGATGAGAGCTTTACAATGATATAAGAATTGGAGCTCGAATGTAACCGTACAGAAAGTTCTAACTGAATCAAGTTGAGCTCAGCTACTGGACAAAAACGACGGTTTTGTTCGTCACAAACTCTGAAACTAATCCGTCACAAATGACGGTTATTCTCAACTGCCACGAACCCGGCTCACTCTGAACAGCTTGACTTCTTGATGCTCAAACCCGGTTCAAACCTCCGGTTCTTCACTTCCTGACCCCGGTTCCACATTCCCAACACACCATACTACAAAGTATAGCTCACTTGATGAGATTGAACACCACCTCACACTAAATTTGCTAACTTTTTCATAACTATACATCCCATATTCTTGTTAGACTCTCTTGATTGCCTTAGTTTTTTTTTTCTTTTGCTCGAAAATTACAATTTATGGGGTGTACTTTTTATGATCGTACCATTTCCTTTACAACACGTATCAATATTTTTTTAGCAACCAAGAATATCCAACTATTCTAATCTTATACAAGAAAATAAACACATAAAATATTATCACTACATAAATAACTCTCAATTTATCACCCAGTCACTCTGACTCACCCTTCTCCCTCATTTAAAACAATTTATTTAATAGGAAAATGACTAAAATAAGTTATGAGTTTGCTTGTGGATAATCAAGATTAGGCTAAGGTTGAATGTCGCTGACTAGTGATTAATTATTATTTGGTAGGATTTTTTGTCTAAGTATGCTATAGAATATATGAAACATGGCTAAGATCATTTTCTAAACTTGATACATATAAGGCAGTTCAAAATAGAGGTTAGGAAAGTTCTAGAGACACTGCATTATGTGATCACTAAAGCACACAAGAAGAACGATTTATCACTCCAAAAATGGATCAGTTAAGGCTCAAAATCTCCTGAATTTTTTTATCACTATTAAACAAACAATAATAATTTCGTCTCCATCTGTCCATCAATATCTTACCATGTGTGTTTTTTAAATTTAGCACAAAATTGGCTTATCACGAGCTTGTTACCAAGATCCTTTTATTACGCTAGAAGAGTTACTAACCCCCACGCCAATTAGACTCTATATCCTAATAAAAGAAAATAAATGTGCAAAAAAACTTAAGGATGAAAACTACATGCGACGATGCAAAAATTTAAAAATTAACAATGAAATTTAAACTAAAAATTTAAATATTGTTACAGGCTCATGATAACCGATAGTTCAAATTTTAAATTTTAAACTATCTACTGCAAGACAACTTAAAATAACATAAAAAGAAAAATTCATAAGGAGACAAATAAAAAGGATAGTGAAAATAAATACCACAGGGGCACGACGCCACCTCTTTCGAAACTTGCTTTGTAAACAAGTTTGTGTGGACGAGCGGTACACTATCCTTGTACTTACAGGCTAATGGCTACTGACGTGGTAGTGGTGGTGGCGGCAGAGGGTACTGTCAATGCCCTTGTAAACGTGTCAAGTGTGGATCTACTTCAAGATCTCCGTCTATTGGCTGATGCTCATAGTTAAGTAGTTGACTTCTGATCTAGGCAAATTCATCACCATCTGGAAACTCTTTGAATCACCACTATAGCCTCTGATACTCTGTCTCGTCAACGTGGCTCGAAGTTACACGACTTGTACTTGGTGCAACTCTCAGCTGGGGTGCCGGTGGCTCATCATCCTCTTCCGAGTCTCTACTCATGTCCTCATTGGCAGGCTGCGGTGGATGTGGTGGCCAGAATTCGACCACTGCCTAATGTCCATCAACAAATTTACCTTGTTCCCATTTGGCAATAGTGTGGTCAAGGGTGGATTTGGAAATCACACACAATCTCTATGTGGCTTAATGAATAATGTTGTTCTTGTCTTCTAAAAAATGCATTACACTCAAGTCCAATTTGAGAGGAATATAATAGAAAGGGTTATATATTTGGAATTGGGAGTGAAATCCCTCCTAAACTTATATAAAAATGCATTCGGGCAAATATAAAGTTTGCTATTTTGCTCGACGGAGCAAATTATTCTATAATATGCAACATGTAATATGACACGTCCGAGAAAAATACTGCTCGGCCGAGCAAAACACCCTGTTTGCCTTGCTCGTGCCTTGGTTTGTGTAACGACCTGATCTTCATATAATACTTTAATCTAATTAAATTGTAATAAATCAAATCATGAGAATTTTATTTCTTTTAAGAATAAAGGACAATTCTTAATCATGCCGTTACAAGAATCATAAAAACATGCAAATACTAAACTTCTATCACATGCAACAATGGTATAAGTAAATAAACAAACTCTAATCATATTGAATTATTTATTAGTTAATAAGATAACATGAGAAATTTATTTAAAAACTAAATCTAATAAGTAAATTATTCTTAAACATGCCACAATATCACGTTAAATAATCACGACCTAACGTGCCACTATTAAAATATAAAAATATAAAAATACCAACATATAAATCTATAATTAAATTAAACCATAAATACCTAAGTTGTCTAATCCAAATAAGTTATATTCAAACGGAAAACCTTATTCTAGTAAACTTTAAAATTAAAATCATAATTACTTGAGTCATGCATAAATTCAAATAACAAAACATGATAGTTCAATTAAAAAGAAACTTCATATGCTCCGACTCCACCTCAACTCCTCCGCCGCTTGCCAAGCTAACTTGAAAGGATTGGTATTGGGGTTGGGGTAAGTTTCCTTCAACTAATGGAGGTTACAATTTATAACAATTATATAAACAATTAAAAGCATAGACTATAGGTAGTTATAACTTGTACTTGTAATCCATGTACTCATGGCATGTAACACAAAATAAAGTTCCACGGTAAACTTGAACATATATATCCAATATTTTGAATATAAACTTCAAACTTGATATATAACAAATATACCAACACTATTAATTAAGCATTTAATTGTATAAACAGTAAACCCCCACCCTGATATCCTTGTTCCTTGCAACCTATGAGTACCAAGCGCGTGTACTTTATATTATATTATCGGTAGAGTTTAATTATAAGAATCGAAATCAATGGAAATCAAATAAAATAAATGAAAGAATGGATTGAATTGCAGTTTATTGGATGTTGGGAATTTGAATAGCAATAACTGACAATGGTTGATAGAGAATGGGGCGAAATTTGGAAATTTCTAAATAATGAGGTTAGATTGAAAGATAATAAAGAAGGGGAAAACTAAGAAAAATAAAAAATTCCCTCTCCCTCAGTACCACCGTCCCCATTACCCCATAACTCTAAAATATGCATGCACGCACCAACCCCCCCCCCCCCCCCTTCCCCTCCCTCCCCACATACACACACACATATTGCACAATTAAATTCTCTCTCCCTCTCTCTCTTTCTCTCTCTCTCTCTCTCTCTCTCTCTCTCTCTCTCTCTCTCTCTCTCTCTCTCTCTCTCCCCCCTCTTGCACATATGATAAACGGGGGTTTTCATAGGAAAACATGCTTAGAATCGAAGGTAATTGGTGCATTTAGAGGTTCTAAGCTCCCGTTTATCGTGATTTTTTATATTTTCTCTCATATGTCAGAAAACTAGTGTTTTAAGTGCTTTTTAGGTAAAAAATCAATAATTGAAACTACCGGAGGAAAAGATAAAGAAAAAGGGCAAAAAGAGGGATTGAAGAGGGCCCACACAATCGGGTCATGTGACCCAGTTATATGGCACACGGCTTGTTTGTGAGCCAGGTGAAATCAATGATTTTGTAGCTCACACGACTGAGTGGTGTGAGTCAGTACAAACTCACACGACCCAGTGTGAGCATCCGGGGCAAATTTTGAGTTTAAAACATCACACGACTAGGTCGTGTAAGTTAGTTATAATTCACACGACCCGTGTGAAGTTCTAGAGCAAAAATGGGCTTTTAGTCCCGAAACTCTCTTTTTTGGCCCATTTAGCTTAAAAAGCCCCCAAATGTGTATTGAAACCCTACCACTTTCAGATTGTTTGAGCACACTTTTATATTTACATACTTTTTGAGAGAGATTATCTTGGAGAACAAGTTTGGGGGAAAAGGTTCTTTGTTCAAGAACAATTGAAGATTAATGAGGTTTTATCTTTTCATTTTCATTAAATATTTGTATAAACATGATTATGTCTATATATTTATGTTTATCTTTTAATATGATTATGGTTAGCTAAATTTCTTAATCAAGTTTTAGAAAGTAGATTACGGGTGATTAGTGATTATTAGCCAATTAATTCAACTCCCTGTTGTGTTATTAATTGATTCATTGTTTAAAATGTTGTTTGAATGATTTGATCACTTGTTTAACAATTTATTAAGGATTAAATTGGAACCGAGAGGGGAATTTTAGTCTAAGATCTTATTAATCAACATGATTAGCAATAGAATCGAGAGATTTGTGTTAATTGTGGGAATCTTGATCTTAGGGTTATTCGGGAGTTGTATTTGATTTATTGACAAGAGACGGCGATTAATCTTATACAATCAACATGTAATTCGCTCCGAGAGGGTGTCTTGCATAAAATTGTGATTGTTCCTTAAAACATAGCATTCAGTTTAAAAGTTGTATTAATTGGATTAATAATGATTGGATGTCCATAATTGAAATCTAAGCCCAGATTACCATTTAATTGATCATTTAACCCCTATATTTGTCTCCTTTAGAAATTTTGCTAGTTTAATTTACTTGTAGTTTAAAAATTACCAAAAACCAATTACTCGATCGTTTAGTTAGCCATTAAAATGCTTATTTCGATTTGTCTATCTAATATCGAGCCGATTCCTCGTGGGATCGACCTTGTGCTCGCTTAGTTCTACTATTGACGTCGTATACTTGCGGTTGCTCAATTTTACTTGCAAAAACTAAGGTGTGTCCATTTTTTGTGTTGTTGCCGGAGAATCGAGAACGCTAGCCGGATAACGTTGTTATAGGCGTTTTGTGATACTCTAGACATTTTTATTTTATCTTTAGTTTATTTTATTTTGTTTGTTGATTTGTTATTAATTGAGCTTATCTCTTTTGATTGTTTTGCAAGGAGTTGATGCACTTACTCTCACAAGGGTTAGAAATATTGCTACCCATTGACCCGGAAATCTAGGCAACATGTACACACAATCAAGAGAGAAGGAATAAAGACGGAGATAATGACCCAATGGTCGTTAATCAAGTTGAGAGGAATGTGCCTTTAATTCCGCCAGATCAAGCAAACATCTATCATCAAATGATAGAGATGATGTGGAAGCAACAAGAGGAGGTGAATGCTCTCTGGAATTGGATAGAGCAAGTGCTTAACTTGTCACCCCAAGACACTGTTCAAGTTATTCTATGATCGGTAGGAAACCGGAATTATGATGGAATAAGTAGAACATCGACGAATGCGGTGAATTTCGAGCTAAAACCAGCGCGCATCAATATTATGCAACAAAATTAGTTTGAAGGCCATGCAAGTGAGGATCCCAGTTCACACTTGTCTACATTCTTGGAGGTATGTAGGATGATTCAGATCAATCAGGCCCCTCACGATCAAATCAAGCTTCACCTCTTTTCTTTTTCGTTGAGGCATAGGGCGAAGCAATGGTACAGTTCACTTGCCAATGAATACATAAGGATGTGGGATGATCTGTACCAAAGATTTCTTTAGAAATAATTTTTAGCGAGTAAGACCATTAGGGTGACAGGGGAAATCATGCAATTCTGACAGTTCGATGCTGAACCATTATGGGAGGCGTGGGAGCGTTTCAAAGACCTACTCCGAAAGTGCCCCCAACACGGGTTGCAAGATAAGGAGCAAGTTTGCTACTTATATGATGGATTATTTTGGCCTACAAGGGTAATCATAGATGCAGCCGCCGGTGGTTCATTGTTTTCAAGAACAACGAGAGATGCAATGTCAATTATTAATGACATGACCACAAATTCCTATCAATCATCGAACGAAAGGAACAACCCAAAGGTAGTTGCAAGCATAGTGGAAAAGGATGCAAACTCCTCACTATCTACTCATATAGCGGCTTTGTTAAAGCAATTGGAGTCACTAACTCAAGCTGCCACTTCGACTCAAGTGAAACAAAGTGCGAAGACTATTGTTTCACAAGAAGACCCCGAGGACTATAGTTTCATTCACCAAAGTGGTTATGGAAACCAAAGGCGTCACCGATTTCCACATCCACACCCAGGGCAAGGCCAACATTCGAACTACAATCATAACCAACACCAATCAGGTCACTACCAACCGGGTGCAAAAGGTCACTAAAACCTTTCTTATGCTAATTCAAACAATTCAATCCATCTACCACCCAGATTCTCTGTTACCAATGGAGTAATAAATGTAGGTAGTGTTAGTGAAATCAACTCTTGAACACACAACACCAAGAAATCTGGAATTTGCACAAAGAAAAATTTGAAAACACACATGCAGTTCGGCCAGAGTTGTGGCCGAATTGAACTCGCGCAGAACAGGAACTGAAAATGAATCAAACACCAATTTAACGTGGTTCGTTCAAGATGAACTACATCCACGGAGGCAAGGCACACCTCAATCCACTAAGAAATCCAATCAATTACAGAGAATACACTCAAGAAATGAAATGCCCAATTCTGTTGACAAATTAGGGCACGAACGCTCAATCTAAAAATACTCTCTCTAATCTAAAGAACAAGGAAATTACTCGACGTAGTGATCTTCTCCTCAATGAGAGCTTTTCAATGATATATGGATTGAAGCTCGAATGCAACTGTACAGGAAGTTCTAACTGAAAGAAGTTGAGCTCAGCTACCGGACAAATGTGACGGTTTTCTTCGTCACAATTCTGCAACTGCTCCGTCACAAATGACGGTTATCTTCAACTGCCTCGAACCCGGTTTATTCTGAACAGCTTGTCTTCTTGATGCTAAAACCCGGTTCAATCATCCGGTTCTTCACTCCCTGATTCCGGTTCCACATTCCCAACACACCATATTACAAAGTATAGCTCACTTGATGATATTGAACATCACCTCACAAATCTCCACCTCAATGAATCAAGTGTGCCTCTTCCTGCCTCACCCCTGCCTTGTCTTGTTAATGCTCTTCATGACATTGCTCAAGCTGCAGCAGGCTCGAGCAATGCTCCACTTTGTTCCCAGGTACACCCTTAGTAAGAAAATCAGCAGGGTTATGCAATGTGTGTACCTTCTTCACTTCCACAGAACCAGAATCAATGATATCCCTAGCAAAATGCAACCTAACATCAATGTGTTTTGACCTTTCATGAAATGCTTGATGTTTCACAAGGTGTAGAGCACTTTGATTATCACAGTAAATTAACACACACTTTTGCTTGATGTCCAAATCTCTCAGAATCCCTTTAAGCCAGATTGCTTCTTTGATAGCTTCAGTGAGAGAGATATATTCTGCTTCTGTTGTTGACAGTGCTACAACTGACTGCTGTACACTTCTCCAGCTGATGGCTGTTCCAAATAAGGTAAACACAAATCCAGAAATAGATTTCCTTGTGTCTATGTTTGCTGCAAAATCAGAATCAGCAAACCCCTCCAATGCAACAGTGCTTCCATTCACTTTCTTCTCAAACTTCAGTGACAAGTTCACTGAACCCTTCAAATACCTCATCACATGTTTCAAAGCTTCCCAATGCTCAACTCCTGGGTTTGACATGAACCTGCTTACTAAAGACACAGCATAGGCCAAGTCAGGCCTACTACAAATCATCCCATACATGAGACTTCCTCTTTCTTCACAGAAGTTTGTGAACTCAGTAGAGAGGTATTCCAATCCATTATCAGTCCTAAGGTGCTTCAGCTTCTTCCCTTTGACATTTTCCAGTTGAATCAACCATGTTTTGAACTTATGAAAAGCATCACTCTTATTCTTCATCAACATGATCCACACCTTTCTACTGTAATCATCAATCAAAGACATGAAATACCTTGCTCCACCATGAGTCTTTGTCCTTGCAGGACCCCATATGTCAGAGTGGACATAATCTAATGGCTCTTGAGTTGTGTGAACACCCTTTCCATAGGGCAGCTTCTTGGACTTGCCCAAAGCACACTGATCACAAAACTCCAGGTTTTGATTTCCCATGTTTCCAATTACTCCACTTCTTGACAGTTCCTTCAACCCTTTCTCTCCTATGTGTCCAAGCCTCTTGTGCCATTTAACAAGCTCAGAACTGCTCAAGACCATATCAACACTCCCAACAACAGGTGAACCAATCAAGATAAACAACCCATTATGCTGTCTACCTTTAATCACCACTTTACCATGTTTAGTGATATGCAAGAAACCATCCACTGAGCGCCTATACTGCATCTGATAACTTGAGAAGAAGGAAAAGATGGAGAAATGCAAGAGGGCTCAAACTGTCAAAGAAAATGAAGGTGATTGCTTGAAGAAAGATGAGCGCCTATACTGTGAAAAGGTGGCAAGTGTGGAAAAGAAAGCAAGAATTCGGAAGAAGGAAAAGTCAATTCTGCAACCCAAGAGACCACAAAAGTTATCAGATGCAGGGAGTTTTTTAATTACTTATTCTATTAATGGTTTTTCATTTGATGATGTGATGTGTGATCTTGGGTCGAGTATAAATTTAATGTCTATTTGCACGTACCGTAAGTTAGGTTTGAATGACTTAAAATAGGGTTCCACTACTCTTCAGTTAGCCGATGGGTCGATGTTATATCCACATGGAGTAATGGAAGATGTTGTGTTAAAGGTTGATAAATTTGAAGTGCTAAGTGATTTCATGGTCATTGATGTTAATGGTGAAAATTCTGTACCACTCATTTTGGGGCGTCCATTCCTGGCCACTAGTCAAGCATTGATAGATCTCAAAACAAGGGAATTAACTTTTCGTAGTAACAACGAAATGTTAAGGTTCCCTAGGAAAGCAAAACCCAAAGTGAGTGGTAAAAATGAATGTTTTGTGATAGAAACTCTAAAATGTAACAAGAAAATGGATGCAATGAAAACCCAGATTGGAAGTACAATATTAGGAATTAATGTTTTGTTGCTCCATCTTATTATGACTTTGGTTAATTTGACATAAGCATCCGGCTAAAGACGTTAAACTTAGCGCTTGTAGGGAGGCAACCCGGCGGTAATCTCATTATTTTTAGTATTTTTTTATTTTTAGTTTAGTTTTTATGCTATTTTTCACGTTTTTAAGTTCAATTGTTGCAGGCAAAGGCAATGCTTGAAGAACATTCAAGAGTACAAGAAGAAGAGGTACAAAAAATTAAAAAAAAAAACATGAATCTGGGCTCCCACATGACCCTATCGTGTGACCCAGTCAAAACTCAAATGGGTCGTGTGGGAGTCTGAAGGAAAATAGGAAAAAAAAGGTCCCACACGACCTCGTCGAGTGACCCAATGAAAAGTCACACGGGTCGTGTGGGAGTCTAGGGCATTAAAAGCTGAAAAAGGTCTCACACGACCCTATCGAGTGACCCTTTGAAAAGTTACACGGGTCGTATGAAGCCCAAAATTAACCCAGTTTTAAACGCAAAAAAGGGCAGCAGCGGGATTATTTCTCATTCTTTTGCTCGTGTTCTCACACACAAAACACATACACCGTACAAACGAATTGGGTTTCGATTCTAGGAGAGATTCAAGGATGCCCAAATTTTCCTCATCCACAAATCCTAAAGGTAATCTCAAAGCATCTCTTGAATTCGAAATTTTTAGAAGAATTTTAACTAGTTAGGGCTTAATTTTCTTGACTAAGTTCAAACTCGAATTTCTCACTAGTTTGTTGATATAACTTGTTCAAATGTGCATAGTGTTGATCTTTGAACTTGAGAAATGTATGAGAATCGAGTTTGCTCATTTTTGGAATAGGAAATTCATTGGGGAAATTTATCGAACACCTTGTGTGCGACTATGTTTACCCTTTGTTTGTTAAATCGAAGGTCAATTGGTGCCTATTCGTGTGATTCATTCCAATGATATGTTCAAAGTTGTTGTGCCGATGAATGAATTCATGGTTGTTATAGCTTAGAAGGCAAGTAGGTGAAAATTTCATATGTCGTGCTAATTTTTGGAGCTTTTTACAATCATGCTTGTCTAATTTACATGAGTTCGTTCAATCGTCAATGATAACTTATGCATTTGATTCAAACTAGTTGGTAATATGATGCATTGTGCATTTTCTCATCTCAAGCACATATTATCAATCTCGTTTGAGGGAATTCAAGTGATTTTGTACAAGATTGTGCATTTTGGGCAATGAAACCTTTCGAGCTTGTTTTAAGAAAGTTTTGTGCGAAATTGTGCTACTGCTTGTTTGTTGAATTAAAAGGCCAATTAGTGCCTATTTGTCTATATTGCTCTTGTGTTACATCCAAGATGAGTAAATTGGAGATATTTGTTGATCAAATGGCAAGTGGATGAACATGTTCTTGTAGAATTTTGGTGCTTTTGCATCGCACATGCCTGCATAACTTAAATTCATTCATTCTTGTGTGATGTTGCACACCAATCATGTGTTGAAATAGAAATAGAATATGTTGATTGTATGTATTCTAAGAGTCGGATAGGTACACGCTCAAACTAATTGATAAGTATAGTGCATTATATAATCTTTCATCTCAAACTATGTTATCAATATTTGCATCTGCCTGGATAGTTTTTCTTTAAGTTGAATTAAAATTCGAATCAGGTACCCTTCTAAATTAGTCAAATAACTTTGGAATGAAAAAAAACATCTTCTGCTCAGGCTAGCTCGAGTAATCCTCCACCTCCACTCACGACACCACTCGAAGAACCTATGGTACATGGTATAGACCTGGGTGATCATTGGAACTAGGAAAACGTCAGGGTGCAGTGGAACAAAATGTGCACGAGGAATATAATTCCCACTAAGTACTCACACAGGGGTAGTGTGATTGAGTTAGGTATTGCTAATGACATGAACATGCTCATGGAGCAGATGAAATGGACACGTCTCATGGGGACAAATGGCCCACATATAAGGAGCTAGTCCTAGAGTTCTTCAGTGCCTTTACACTCAACCTTGACTACTGCAAGAGCCCGACCAGTATATTCTTCGGGCTAGGTGGAAGGGAGCGCACATTGTATCGTTAAGACATAATCACATCTTCCAATTCCACACTTATGGGGCGTATTCGATCCCATAGGACTTTAACTTCCAGGGATTTTGGGAGAGATTACGTGGAACGCCCCATTCTACCAGACAAGCCAAAGCAAGGCCACGTAAATACGAAACTCGGAGATCAAATACATATGGAAGGCGTTGGTCAACACCCTGCTAGCAAGAGAAAAAAGCGGATCGATAAAACCCAACACCGCCATCCCCTCAAGGGGAATTTGTAAGTGCTTGAACACCGTCTTTACCAAACTATTTTAAGAAATAAACTATTTCGTGCTTGAAAGAGTAAAAATACATGTGCATGTGGGTTGAGAAATAGGGAATGTTGGTAATATGAGCTGGTGAGATTTTGTGCCTAATGTATCAACTTCGATGTCTTAAGTTCAATTTTTCATCGATGTGTTATTAATTGCCATTTGCTTTGTATCTCTAGAACTTGCCCCGTGTCTCTTTAAAATTACACGATTAATTGCGAGCACTAAAAATGATTAAGGCTGTTTTTTATTGATATTTTTTAGCCTATTAATTTTTTCTTGAATATGTGTACAAATTGTCCTTAGAAGCCTTTTTGAGCTTTGAACCTTATTGTTGATAATTAAACTACAAGCTTTATCATTTTTTTTGAAAATTTTCTCCACACTTTGATTGAACGAGTTTCAGGGAATTGGTTGGAAGGTGGGTAGGAGGAGGTGAGAGCTCGATTGGAAAGTATGAAGCAAGGATAAATAGTTGTTAAGAACGAGCAAGAAATAGAGGCCATTTAGTATTTGAAAAATTAATCGTAAAATTGTTTTGATAAAAGGTCCGGAAAAAAAAAAAGTCAACCAAAAGAGAAAATCTTATGATAGGTTAGAATTAGAGAAATTGTCAAAAGAATTTAACTTTTGGGGATTCATTTGAGATGAGTAGAACACATCATTTGTTCAACTCATAATTAAAAAAGAAACAAAGAAGGTGAGTGGTTGAGGCAACATGAGAGATGGGGTAATTGAAGGCAACGTTGTGGGATTGGAATGTAACAGGAACTAGGAAATGAAACTCATTCAATCCATGTTCAGTCACTACTTCCCAAATTTATCTTACCTAGTCCAAAGAGTCTATATTAAACCAAATAAAGACCTTATGATTATTGCTTGTAATTATCATAGTGATGGGGAATTGAGTCAACTTGAGTGAAACACAACCCTCCTAGACACTTGAGTGTTTGGGCAAAACACAAACTTGTGAGGAATTTACTAACATATCCCACAGCTCATCATGTTGCATAAAATTGTGATGCTATTTTTTTCTTTATCTCAAATGCATGTCCAAATAAAACCACACTTATGATTATCCTCCAATCAAGAAAGAAAATACCTTCTTTAATTTTAATTGCTCGGGACAAGCAAGGGTTCAGTTTGAGGTGGTTAACAAACGGGGTTTTTCATAGGAAAATGTGCTTAGAATCGAAGTTAGTTGGTGTATTTAGACGTTCTAAACTCTCGTTTATTGTGATTTATTGTATTTTCTCTCTTGTGTCGGAAAACCTGTGTTTTATGTACTTTTCAGTTAAAAAAATCAATAATCGGAAAGATCAGAGGAAAAAACGAAGAAAAATGGCAAAGGGGGGATTGAAGAGAGCCCACGCGATCGGGTCGTGTGGCCCAGTTATATGGCACATGACCCGTGTGCGAGCCTAGGTGAAATCAAGGATTTTTGTAGCTTACACGACCATGTCGTATGAGTCAGTACAAACTCACACGTCCTGTGTGAGAGTCCAGGGCAAATTTCGAGTTCAAGCCATCACACGACCGGGTCCTGTGAGTCAGTTATAATTCACACGACCCGTGTGAAGTTCTGGAGCGAAAAGGGCTTTTAGCCCCAAAACTCTCATTTTCAGCCCATTTAGCTTAAAAAATCCCCCAAATGTGTATTGAAACCCTACCCACTTTCAGATTTTTTTAAGCACACTTTTCATATTACATACTTTTAGAGAGAGATTTTCTTGGAGAGCAAGTTTGGGGGAAATGACTCTTTGTTCAAGAACAAATGAAGATTAATTAGTTTTATCTTTTGATTTTCATTAAATATTTGTATAAACATGATTATGTCTATATATATCTATTTATCTTTTATAATAATTATGGTTGGCTACATTTCTTAATTTAGGTTTAGAAAGTAGATCATGGGTGATTAGTGATTATTAGCCGATTAATTCAACTCTGTGTTATGTTATTAACTGATTCATTGTTTAAAATGCTTGTTGAATGATTTGATCACTTGTTTCACATTTTATTAAGGATTGAATTGGAACCGAGAGGGAAATTTTAGTCTAAGATCTTATTAATCAACATGATTAGCAATAGAATCGAGAGATTTGTGTTAATTGTGGGTACCTTGATCTTAGGGTTATTGTGGAGTTGTATTTGATTAATTGACCGGAGACGGCGATTAATCTTATACAATCAACACATACTTCGCTTTGAGAGGGGCTCTTGCATAAAATTGTGATTATTCCTTAATACATAGCATTTGGTTTAAAAGTTAGATTAGTAATGATTGGATGCCCATATTAAGATCTAAGCTTAGATTACCTCTAATTGATCATTTAACCTCTATATTTTGCTCCTTTAGAAATCGTGCAAGTTAATTCCTAATTTAATTTACTTTTAGTTGCAAAATTAACCAATTACTCGATCGTCTAGTAAGTCATTAAAATATTTATTTCAATTTGTCTATCTAATATTGAGCCGATTCCTCATGGGATCGACCTTGTGCTCGCTTAGTGCTACTATTGACGTTGTAGACTTGTAGTTGCCCAATTTTAGTTGCAAAAAACAAAGTTGTGTCAACATACATATATGCACATATGCACATCAAACTTACACACGGCTACACTCACACACAATATTCCTCTCTCGCTCACGTACATAGACATGGGCTGTCCAAGAATCTATGATGGGGTAGGCTGAATGATAAAATTATTTTATTGACATTTTTATATAAAAAAATTGTTTGAAAATAGACCCAATAAAAAGAACTAGATGCTAAAAGAATAGTACTCCAACAATAAAATTAGATAAAGCCATAAAACATTGAAAGATTAATTCATGTAGAATACTAAAATTAAATTTTTACATGTGCTTTAAGATATCAACCTATCAGATGACAATACAATGGAGTACCTTTGTATTATATATCTTTAAATTACAATAATAAATATGTTTCCCAAAGTTATTATATTTCTTTTTATTTACCAAAACATGACGCTAAAGATCAAAACTGAATTAAGCAAATGTTCTGAATATGTAAGTTGTTCTAATTTTCTAAGTTTATTTATGCAATATATCCATACCGTTGTTGATAAAGAAGAAAGTGGGCCCAAAGCAATTACTCATATCTCTACTAAAAAGGGCAACATAGGCTATAGCCTCTTAAATTTTACGAGCAGTCCAATAATAAAAATTGTGGAGGCAGTGGGCTGCAACTAACAGAGCTAAATAACAAGAAAAAATAGAAGGGGTTGTGAGCACCTTGCACTGGGCTGAAACTCATGGCTAGCCTTATAAATATCCGCCCCCATACATACACTCACACATAGACACACCAAATCACTTACTAAAACACAACTGCGTGCACACCACCTCACATACAGGAACACACTTTGAGTCTCACAGTAAGACGCAGACATACACATAGCACGTTCCCGCCCAGACGTACCCACTAGTTCAAACAACGTTATCGAGTCTATGCACGATGTCGGGAATAGATTGAAGGTGGATGTGAGTTTTAGGGCATCTCCAATGATATACCCAAAAAATAGGTATATCTTTTGCCACATCAGCGTCATCTCAAAAGTAAAAATACATATACCTCAAAACAAAACTCCTCACCAACAATATACCCAAACAAAGGAATATGTGGGGGTCCACTTCAATATCTTATTTATCTTTTTTATTTTTATTTATCTATCAACTAAATTAATTATTTTATTTTTGGATAAATAATAAATAATTAATATTACGAATATTTTAGTTTTTTATATTTTATTATATTTCGAAAAAAAACATCCCAAAAAATTATTATTAATTTTTCTATTCATATAAAACATGTAAAACGAAAGCACACACGGTATATTCAAAAATCCGAAGGCAACAAAGTAGATTTCGAGGGCTAACTTAATATTTAGCTAATTATTGCTAGATCGGGTCCAAACATGCTCAATTAAATCATGTCGAAGCTGGTGATGTTTCTGCTTATCGCGTAGTTGAACACCTCTCCGAATGTAGTCATTGAATGCTCCGGTTGATCCTTGACATACTTGTGGAGGTAGCATAGTGTAATTGGGATCGTCGGACCCATCGGCCGCTGCATTTCCTTCATTTTCAATTATCATGTTGTGCAATATAATGCAAGTTACCGTTATATCCTTCAAGTTACCAAAAATGACTTGGACCTTTAATCATTTCGCTAACGAGTTTGAAGCACTCCAAATGTACGTTCGACATTCTTTTTAGCAGCCTCTTGTAGTTCTTTGAAATGCTTTCTCTTCGGATCTTGTGAACATGGAAATTTTTTCACAAAAGTAGCCAACTCTAGATAGATTCCATATGTAAGATAGTATCCTTGATTATATTGCTTGCGATTGATTGTAAAATTAATGGATGGAGCGCGATCTTACTAAGTATCCGTGAATAAAGGAGACTGGTTGAGCATGTTTATGTCGTTGTTAGATCCTGCAACTCCAAAGTAGGCATGCCATATCCACAAATTTGCAGACGCAACTGCTTCGAGCATGATAGTTGGGACGCCATGATCACCGCGTGTGAATTGGCCTTTCCAAGCAACTGGACAGTTCTTCCAGTCCCAATGCATACAATCAAGGCTCCCCAGCATTCTGGGAAATTCGTGCCTTTCTTCATGCATTTGTAACAACCGTTAACAATCCAGGGCATTGGGTTTCCTCAAGTAGTGTCCGCCGAATAGTTTAATCACACCGCGGAAAAAATTAAAGAGACATTCAATGGCGGTTGTTTTGGCAACACGTAGGTACTCATCGTAATGGTCGGCAGGTCCACCATACGCCAATTGACGAATAGGCGTTGTGCACTTTTGTAGTGGGGAGAAGCCTCTTTTACCAGCTGCATCGAACCTCCATCGAAAATAGTCATAGGTGGACTCCAATGCATTCACTATCCACAAGAACAACTCTCTGGACATACGAAAACGTCGACGAAGTACATCACTTCCGTATATCGGATCTTCAGTGAAGTAATCAAGATAGAGTCTTGTGTGTCCCGCCTCAAGATCTCGTTCCATATATGTTCTTCGCTTCCTGACTCCGCCAGCAGAACTCTCAGCACCGCCAAGTAACTCTTGTTTTGTTTGAAGCAATGACTATATCTCTATCTCAGTCATGTCATCAATTAAGAATTCAGGAAGACTCTCACTATCACTTTCCCCGTATAACGAGAGAGAAGACGAAGACATGTTTGAGTGATGGATAGAAACTCAAGGGACGAAGTAACAGTGATGTGTAATGGTTTGAGATGAGAGATGTAACAATCCGATTGGAGTGTATTAATAGAAAACAAAAGCACACAACGGCTACTTTTACAACTGTTACTTTTACAACGGCTACTTTTACAACGGCTACTTTTATAACGGCCAGTTTAACAACGACTAGGCACACAATGGCTAATTTTCAAACCTACAGCCCCCAACTATTCTTGATTTTATCACTGGTGCACGTGGTAGTGCACACACTTTTAGGTCAATTTAAGTGTCTTTTTACGGACTTTTGTGTGCATTTTCACGTGTGTTTTGTGCGTTTATTTCTCATTGGGCAATTTGACGTGTCTGTTTCATTTTCATGTCAAGACAGGTGAATTAAGGCCGAATAACAGGTTCGAAGATCTCAAATTGATAAATCGAGCTCAAAGGAAGAAGAAAACAAGGAAAAACAAGGGACCATGCCCGAGGTGGTGAGGCCACGCTCGTGGCTCAAGCCACGGCCGAGGCAGTCCAACGCCACGGCCGTGGTCATTCCTCCAGAGAAGGCCACATTTCAGCATCATTTTCCACGACCGAGGCAAACAAACACCACGACCGTGGCGATCCAAACCCCACGACCGCGGACTGAATCAGCCGCGGCCGTGGCCAGTTCTCCAGAAGTAAAGGCAAATTCAATCCAAGAAAGACCACGACCGAGGCAGGAGCTAGACCACGGCCGCGACCCCAAATTGGGCCCAAAACCCTTGTTTTCACCACGCCCGTGGCCAACTTTGTGCCACGGCCGCGGCGGGGTTCCCTGTTTTAAAAACCCAAACACGTTTTTGCCTAAATTTGAGCTAACACTTTCTCCCCTATATATATATATCCTCTAATTCGATTTTGAAAAACCTAGAACCCATCCCCCCTCACATAATCAGCCACTTTTCTCCATTGGAAGCAAAGGAATGGAAGGGGGCTTCAACCCTAACTTTTGGTTCTTTCTATCATATTTTCATGTTTTCTTTAATTTTCTATTATTTTATCTTTGTATTAGGTAAAATGGGTGGCTAGCACCCTTTTGTTCACTCTTGATTATTGTGGAACCTTGAGTTCAAGACATTTATGTGATTATTACGGTTAATGTTACCGAAAATATTGTGTATTCAACTGTTTTATGTTATTTGCTGTTATTGAGTCACATTTATGAATTGATTATTGGATTGATCACCCTTTAAGGAATTTGTGAATGTGTTGCTAGAATGGGAAATTACTATCCGTAATTGTAGGATTTTCGATTCCCGCGTAGCAAACAATAGATTTATTTATTGGTGATAACACAAAGTTCAACCACTAAAACCGAGCTTGCGAGTTTTATGTTGAATTTATCTCGTTGTCCTAGTGTTTAATGCATTTGGTGATTGAATCTAAGAGAGCTTGTTCGAGGATTCGGTTAAACTGAATAGGGTTAGTCGAAGAGCTTGTTTTGATTAACTAAGATTAAGGGATAACAAGGCTATTGGAGCTTGTTAATAGCCTTGAGGCTAGAATCACAATTGAATAGGGCATTAACAATAGTTGCATAAATTGTCCAAGACCTCGGTGAAACATGATCAAGGGTGAATCATTTTGTTATTTAAAAGACCAAAAACCTATAAAAATCTCTTTAATTGTCTTTGTTTATTTAGGTGTTAGTTGTTATTTCATTAAAATCCCCCCACTTATTTATTGTTTTCTAGCTTATTTACTTTATGTTTCTTGATCATAATAGCTTAATACAATAAAGCAAAATTGTTCGACCATTCCTCGTGGGATCGACCCTTACTTGCCACTCTACTAGTTAGAGTAGTAGGATAAGGTTAAGTGTATATTTCATACACATTTAATTTGGTAGCAAGAAACGACGCTACCAAATTTTGGCGCCGTTGCCGGGGAGCGATTTAGAACGATTTTGTTTTATGTGTTAAGTGTTTGTTTTAGTTACATAGCTAGTTGTTTGTTTTGTTTATTTAAAGAGCATCCGTCGAGCCAACGACGTTAAACAAAGGCGCTTGTCGGGAGGCAACCCGACGTTTATTGCTTTTCGTATTTTAAATTCATAGTTTAGTAGCTTTAATAATATTTTAGTGTTTTAAATTATTTTGTTTAAATGTGTGTAGGTGCCCAACAATCCATTCAAAGATATAGTGTGAAATTGGGGTGAAGGAGCCCAAAATGGAGGAATTACCCAGGAAAACTCACCACGGCCGTGGCACATAATCCACCTCGGCCGCGGCCTCCAACGGGGAAAATGTCAAATCATTCTGGACAACTCACCTCGGCCGTGTCCCTTCAAAGCCACGACCGTGGCCAAGTAATGCCGCAACCGAGGTCAAGAGTTGCCGCGCCCGAGGTCTAGCTCGTGAAAAATTTGAATCCATTCTGGACAAAAGGCCACGGCCGCCGCAAATAGGTGCCACGCCCGCGGCGTAGAACTGACTCGGCCGTGGTGAGCCCAGACCGCGCCCGAGGTCATTCATTCTCAAAAATCCGGAATCACACTAGAAGGATTGCCACGGCCGCGGTTTCTGAAGGCCACGCCCGCGGTGAAGTTTCTCATTCGCCACGGCCGCGGCATATTTTTCGCCTCGGCCGCGGCCAGTTCCCAGGTATAAAAGGCAGACGCGGGCGAGGTAGGGCATTTCACTCCCCCTCCTCGCGAAAATTGGCGAAAATACACTCACACACACACAAAATCCGCCATTTTTACTCAATTTCTTCCCCTCAAATTCACACCACACCTCACCCACATCATCATAAACATTTCTATCCGAAAAATTCGGATTTGGAGCAAAGTTGGAGTCGGGTTGAAAAGGGCGCGAAAAATCAAACTTCAAATTTTTTTCGATTAAACTCGACCGGTAAGTACGGCTATCTTTTCCCTTCAATCTTTATTTGTTATTATGAACTTTGTTGTTAAGATTTGGGGCAAATTTATTTTTAGATTAGTTGATATATTGATATTGGTTGTGCACACGTATTTTGTGAGTTTTTGCCAATGTTGAATGTTTTTAAGTAATCTAACACTAAATTTGTAGTGATAGCCTTGTTTTTGCATGATTTGTTGATGATGGATGAGGATTAGTTTGGGAATCATTGAAAATTGAGGATTGAAGTTGATTTTTGCTATATCACCAACCACTTGACATGCATTCTCTTTTGTTACCCTTTTTGCTATTTGATTCTATTATTATGTTCGATTGTTAGGTTGATTAGTGAATTTGTGTGAAGAGTAGACACTTTTAGACTCTTGATAATAATGAAACGAAATCAACCTATTTTTGTTGAGCATTAATAGAATTTTCTTGCAATAGGATAATAATTGGGCATGTTTGCCATTTATGCACATTTAATCATGTCAACTGAGTCATCTAGATTGCGAATTCACTTGTGATTTTCTGTGATTAGTTGAACATGAGTGATTGAAACATGAGTGATTGGCCTTCTATTTGATTAGAGTTAATGTTTCAATTGGTGATAATTGTTAAAACTCGGAATTTAAGTGTGTGTGTTTGTCTTGTAGGACAAATGGGACCATAAAAAAAAACATCAAAGAAAAGTGTTGGCACAATTAAAGGCACACCAAGTATAGGAAAGGGGAAGGGCAAGTTGGTGATCCGGGAGACCCTTCCGGAGGAACCGGAGATCGAAACCCCGGAGGTCCCAACGTCCACAGGGCCAGACAGTCGGCTTTTCGACATCATTTTGGACGACCCGGTTCACCAACAAAGATTTGCCCGATTAATGAAGCGTCAGATTGTTGCCACCCGTTATTTCAAAACCGAGTGTTTGACTGATATGGGAATCAAGGATAATATCGATGAGTTTCTGAGAGCATCGGGCCTCATTGGATTGTTCACTCCAAGGCCCACCTACCAACGATTCGTCCTTGAGTTCTTCAGCACACTGATTGTCCGATCCAACTCCGAAAAATGTGGAAACAGAATCCACAGCATTTCATTCCACCTGCTGAACAAAAAGATGACACTCACAGCAGTGGAGTTGAGGAAGATTTACAGTTTCAAAGAAAATCCCTCCACCTCAGACTTGGAAAGGATCGATGAGTTCAATGTCAGGCGGTTCTGGAGGCAAATAACTGTTGCTCCCGGCTTGGTTAAAGTGCAAGCCTTCGATTCTAAGAGCGCCAAAACGAGCTGGATCAGAAATTCAGTCGTAAAGGTTTTACAAAGGCTCCTGGCATTGACACTTTTTGGGAGGAAGGAGACGGGGGCAGCAAGGATGGCTGAGCTTAGTATCTTATGGTCTATTCTCAAAAGGACCGATAGGAGATACGAAGAGGTGCTGATTGAGTCTTTTAAGAGGACGGTGAAGGAACTGACGGCGACCAGAAAGAAAGAGCCTAAGCAATATGATCCAATATTCAGCGGAGCTCTTATCACACCAATTCTAGAGCATTGTGGAGTTCCGTTGATCGACTTCAAGGTTGTTTCAGATTCGTTCCTTCTAGGTTGGGAAGATTTAGCCAACATGAGGATTGCTGCTTTGAGACTAGAAGATGGAGTCTCCGTTCCCTACGTGATCCAAAATGTAGGGCCAATGCTACGCCTTCCCAACCCAGACCTCACCCGCATCCGAGACTTCAAATCCACAGCCAACTTGGCCTTGAGCTCAGCTGCACACCGGGCAGCCTCGAGGGAACCCAGTGACCTCGAGTTCCGGAAATATCAGAGAGGCCAAGTGTCGGAACCTGCTGCAGAAGGGATAGACCTCACAGGCAAGGGTGTGAGCAGCCGTCATTCACGAAAGAGACCCGTATCCGCTGTTCAGTCCTAGACCGAGTTTCAACAACAAGTGGATGAGAGATTAAGCACGATGGAGGGGGACATCAGAGAGATGAAGTCGGACATTAGGGAGATCAAAGGGAACTAGAGCAAGATCCTCGAGGCACTCAACAGCCTTCGAGCATGTTTTGGTGGCCAAAGCTCCCGATCTTCACGACCGTTCAAATCTTTGTGAGTAGGAGTACGAAGAATATCCTTCTTCTTTTTTTCAAAAGCTTAGTTTTCAACTAAGTTTGGGGGAGAAAAGTAAGAAGTAGGATGTTCTTGGCCACCCCGGTGTTGCAATCTCTCATGTTTCATTTCCATATCTTACTGCTTGTTGACTATTTAGGCCTGTGTGCCCCTTCTGTTTTGCCTGTACTTGGGATTCACGGCGTGTGGGCCGTTTGATTGTTATTTTTGCCTTGTGAACTTGCTTGCACTATTTCATTGAATAATGTATCGGATTTTCTTTTAGGATGTTTTGTCTTGATTGGCCTGTGTGCCATTTTCTACTATCATCATTGTTTGGTTAAGATAAATTGAGTTTTGTTATTTATATGATGAAGTTTTGGGCACTTACATGCATAGTCGTAATAAGTTGGTAATTTTTTTAGTCGATTGGGATGGGTGTTTTGAATAAATGGTTGAGTTAGTTAAGCACCAATCCGTACCCTTTCTTTCCACAAACTTTGATTTTAAATCAAGTTTGGGGAGGGGGTGGTAGGTGTACGGATTTTTACGGATTTTGGCCGCTTGGAAAAGTTGATTGGACCAAATTGGAATAAAAATGTGGCAAACGGTTAATGATGACAAAATTTTTCGTAAAAATTGAAAATTTGGCTAATGGTAGAGCATGATAGGCTATGAGAAGAAATTGAGCTTACATTCAAAACTTTTAATCAAATTGTTGCCTAGTGAGTTTTTTTAGCCTTAAAAGATACTCCCACAATTGGAGTGATTTAAACTTTCTTTCGGTGTGAAATTCATTGAGTGCATCTAATTGTCTCTAGAACTTGCCTTGATTCTCTATTTTGAATGATTCGGTGTGTGACATTGAAAATGATTTTAGACAATTCTTGACTTAAGCCTATTTCAAACTTGATAATATATCCTTTTTTCACCAAAAGATAAAAAATTTTTTGCCTCTAGTTAACCCCTTGAGCTTTTAGCCTCTTGTTTGACAACCCAATCTACAAGCCAAGTACCTTTCGATTTAGCCTTTGACCTTAATTGGACTAATTGAGTATGAGGGAGGCGGTTGGAAGGTAGTCGGGTAATTTGGGATTGAAAGGGCTAAACTATTGGGAATATTGAAGGGTGAAAGAAATTGAAACAATAGGCAAAGAATCGAGAATGCTAGTCCTCTCCAATTTTTGTTTATATTAAAAATAATAATAATAAAAAAAAATAAGTTAGTTGTATATACTTAATTGTTGCTTTTGATTTGGAGAGACTAGTAATATAAATGTCTTTCGATAGATGTTCTCAAAGTTGTAAAAATTCAAAAGAAAATACACTTCAAGGGAGAATTGAGAAAGCATTTAGGTGGTAGACTTTGTGGTAAGGTGAAGAAATCAATTTTTGGGATTGGTTTACTAAGGAAGTAAAGAGTGAGGTGGAGTGATTGTTGTTTGAGGGGTAGATGAAATTAGCTAACTCATTTAGTCCATTTTATAGTCACTTCTACCCAAAATTATCCCACCTTACCCCAAACCAACATTACAACCCGTTAAAGACCTTTTTGATTCTTTGTCACACATGTCGGGTATACATCGAAGTTTAGATGATTGGCAAGCCTATGGTAGACATTATTTGCATTTCAATGTGAGCGGATATACTACCTATTCAATACACTCGAGAGACGAGAGATACACTCATCCGGTAAGGATTTCAAGTTGAGAGTGTCAAGTCTTGAAAGCAGTTGATATGGTTCTATCTCTTATGCTCAATGTTATCATGATTGCCTAACTTTTGAAATTTTCTTCTGAAATCGATTTTGCCACTTAAATCTGCCCTAAAAAGTGTCCTTTCTTCTTTTTCTTTATTTGTTCGGGACGAACAAAGGTCTAAGTTTGGGGAGATTTGGTGCACGTGGTAGTGCACACACTTTTAGGTCAATTTAAGTGTCTTTTTACGGACTTTTGTGTGCATTTTCACGTGTATTTTGTGCGTTTATTTCTCATTGGGCAATTTGACGTGTCTGTTTCATTTTCATGTAAAGATAGGTGAATTAAGGTCGAAAAACAGGCTCGAAGATCTCAAATTGATAAATCGAGTTCAAAGGAAGAAGAAAACAAGGAAAAACAGGGGACCATGCCCGAGGTGGTGAGGCCACGCCTGTGGCTCAAGCCACGGCCGAGGCAGTCCAACACCACGGCCGTGGTCATTCCTCCAGAGAAGGCCACATTTCAGCATCATTTGCCATGACCGAGGCAAACAAACACCACGACCGTGGCGATCCAAACCCCACGACCGCGGTCTGAATCAGCCGCGGCCGTGGCCAGTCCTCCAGAAGTAAAGGCAAATTCAGTCCAAGAAAGACCACGGCTGAGGCAGGAGCTAGACCACGGCCGCGGCCCCAAATTGGGCCCAAAACCCTTGTTTTCACCACGACCGCGTGCCACGGCCGCGGCGGGGTTCCCTGTTTTAAAAACCCAAACACGTTTTTGCCTAAATTTGAGCTAACACTTTCTCCCCTATATATATGTCCTCTAATTCAATTTTGAAAAACCTAGAACCCATCCCCCCTCACATAATCAACCACTTTTCTCCCTTGGAAGCAAAGGAATGGAAGGGGGTTGAAGATCTTAATCTTCAACCCTAACTTTTGGTTCTTTCTATCCTATTTTCATGTTTTCTTTAATTTTCTGTTATTTTATCTTTGTATTAGGTAAAATGGGTGGCTAGCACCCTTTTGTTCACTCTTGATTATTGTGGAACCTTGAATTCAAGACATTTATGTGATTATTACGGTTAATGTTACCGAATATATTGTGTATTCAATTGTTTTGTGTTATTTGCTGTTATTGAGTCACATTTATGAATTGATTATTGGATTGATCACCCTTTAAGGGATTTGTGAATGTGTTGCTAGAATAGGAAATTACTATCCGTAATTGTAGGATTTCCGATTCCCGTGTAGCAAACAATAGATTTATTTATTGGTGATAACACAATGTTCAACCACTGAAACCGAGCTTGCGAGTTTTATGTTAAATTTATCTCATTGTCCTAGTGTTTAATGCATTTGGTGATTGAACCTAAGAGAGCTTGTTCGAGGATTCGGTTAAACTGAATAGGGTTAGTCGAAGAGCTTGTTTTGATTAACTAAGATTAAGGGATAACAAGGCTATTAGAGCTTGTTAATAGCCTTGAGATAAGGGCTAGAATCACAATTGAATAGGGCATTAACAATAGTTGCATAAATCATCCAAGACCTTGGTGAAACATGATCAAGGGTGAATCATTTTGTTATTTAAAAAACCAAAAACCTATAAAAATCTCTTTAATTGTCTTTGTTTATTTAGGTGTTAGTTGTTATTTCATTAAAATTCCCCCACTTCTTTATTGTTTTCTAGCTTATTTACTTTATGTTTCTTGATCATAATAGCTTAATACAATAAAGCAAAATTGTTCGACCGTTCCTCGTGGGATCGACCATTACTTGCCACTCTACTAGTTAGAGTAGTAGGATAAGGTTAAGTGTATATTTCATACATGGTAGCAAGAAACGACGCTACCAATCACACATGTGGAAATGGATATGAAGTTGTTCTTCTGTCATCTTCGAGGTATCCTTCATGAGTATTTTATACTCGCACGATGCGGCAAGACTCAGTAGGCCTTCAAGTTTTCTCTTGTTCTGTTCTTCTAAGACCTGAAGCATTTGTTCAATCCCGTCTCTGTTATCTTCGGAAGACATGCTTGCTTTTCCTTTACCCTTACCCATTTGCTTTGCTGCTTTCTGGCCTATGGGACGGGTGTGTTCTACTCTGACTTCCTCCCTAGCGCTTGAATCAATGTTGGAAGATGTTGCATACTCTCTAGATGCAGAGATTTTTATTTTTTTAGGTCCACGAACATCCACTACAAGAAAATCAGTCTGTAATGATAGGAAATCCTGTCATTAAGTGTCTCAATACTATCATTAAAGATATATAATGACAGGATTTTTCTGTCATGACCCTGTCATTATAGCCTCTCTAGGTAAAGATGTAGTATGAGAAGAAAGACATCCCGCCATTATTGTTTTGGTGTAATTAATGAGGGAAGTATACTCTCATTAGCATTAATACCACATGATGACATATCCCATCATTAGATTACAAGTTGCCTCTCATTAAATAATACATTAATGACAAAATAATTTTCTCATTATATCACTATTTGCCTCTCATTATTATTATTATTATTATTATTATTATTATTATTATTATTATTATTATTATTATTATTATTATTATTATTATTATTATTATTATTATTATTCACTAAAACATTAAAATTAAAGAAATGAGCATCAAACAATTCTACAAACAAAATATTTAATTAATTTATTCGGACGATCTCGTCCGCATCAATTTCGAATGCAAATTAATAAAAGACATTTAACAACCTCCAAAAACTAAACTCCATCAAGATGGAAATACAAAAAGAGATGCCCACTTGAGTACAAAAAACATTACAATTGATGTGGATCGTTTAAATGTTGCCCAAAATATTCTTCACTTGAGTATTAAGTTCTTCAACCTAAAAGTTGGGCAAGCACATTTGTGAAGTTCCATATGGTTAGCACCTGATCAGAAGGTAAAGAAATTAATAAATATTCTAATAAACATATTTAATCAACTCATGCACACTTATAGTCATGAACATATACCTATTTAGAACACAAAAAAGGAAAAACAATTAGCATGTTTTCTGCTTATATGTTTTGCATCATAGGATACCAACTGTAAGCTATTATTGCAAAAACATTAAGAATACATAAATCATAAATATAATTAATTGGTGGATGCTATTTGTGAGAAGGACATGCAACTGCAAGCCAATCATCCACTAGACACGAATTATTCGATCATGGTAATCAGTAACACCCTAAGAGGATAAATATTACATGGCATATGCTAGTAATTATCTTCTAAATGCAAGAAAATCCCTTTTAGAGATGTATGATGGTGATATGAACCTTCATTCCAAGTCTAACGCCGGAGAAAAAGGTATTTTCGAGAAACTAGGAAGACGGAAACATAGAAAATAAACAAAGTACCTTGGCTTTTCTCTTTTTCTTTTTTTCCAACTTCGGATATATCAAGAATTATTGGCTCCAAACTTGTCCTTTTCCAACTACTTTGATCATCCTTTACTAGGTGTCATTTCCTTCATCTACAAAAAGCTTCAATTTAAGTTAATAGATCTTAGGAAACCAAACTTTATAGTTGTATTAATTTTATATACTTTGTTATCATAAAATGCACATGATGTAGCAACAAAATGCACAGTTGATATATTGACAGTAACAGCCCTGTTAGTTTAGGATTAAAAGAATCAACTTTTTGAAATTAGATACTAGAAAAGAGAAAAATTGAACTTGGAACTGGTACATATAATAGTTAGAACTAATTATTTTTTGATCGAGTTCTTATAGAACCAAAAATAAAATTTTCCTATCATAAATAAAACTCATTTTCTTACACCATACATAAGTAACATTCTACTCCAAAATAATAATCAATTATAAGATTGTTTGAACACGTGGACATTCTACAAAAGAGAGACTAAAAACCAAAACCCACAACACAATAAAGAAAACTCATTTTGTGTGCGATGTGCCTGACACACACTCCTTCATTTCCCCTTGCAACTATTTGACTACATACACTTTCTAAACACTTCTTCCCTACATTAATAAACCCCACATTTTTTTTATTTCTACAATTTATTTATCCTTGTAAATGTCTGCACTTATTAAGTATAATAAAATACTCATTTCCCTTCTCTAATATTTTATGGAATTAAATCTAAACCTTAAATTCCAAGTCAGAATTTACCTCCTTGGTGACCTTGAAAATCGAGAGGAGGAAGGGCACAAGTAGGGCGACAAGGAGGGTGAGCGCTCGGGGAGGCCGCGACGAGGCTGAACGACAAAAATGAGCTGCGAGGCGAGAGTACAGGGAGGCGCGATTGTGAGGGTTCACAATTTGGGGGACAACATAACTTTTTAACTCTTTTCATTTTACATTTTTCATTTTAAGTTATTAATGAAAATATTGGAGGGAAAAAATGGAGCCTTATTTTAGGCTCAATAAGGAGAGGCATTGCTAGATTACACAATTAATGATCGGATATATGGTCAATAATGAGGGGATAATATAATTAGTCGTTAATATATAATCCTTTAGTGACAATATATTTTTCCTCTCATTAAGAAGACCAATTTCGTAGCTTTAATGACAATTTTTTATTCCTCTCATTATTTTTTGGTCATTATAAGTCATTTTTCAGGCAAACTTCGGACTATCTTTCAAAACATTCCAAGCACCCATATGCTTAAAAGCAATGCCCTCGTGTTTTTCTTTGTATTGAGCCTTTGTCTTCTCTATAATATCCGCATCATTACAACCACTTCCCCAACAGAATAATTTCACTTGTTTTCGGAGTGTATAGTAATGTTTCTTCAATACATCATGATGCCTAAATGGTGTGTTGCTTGGACGATTCCAGTTGTACGCCTCACTGATTTCCGACCCACATTTGTTCCAACTTTTGCGAGTTGCCGACCACAGAGTCTGTGCTAAAATCGAGTCAGCAACTTGCAAGAAGAGCGTTTTCTGCATCAGAGTAGGTTTTCTTTTGTACGGCTGGAACCTTTGGTTGATCATCGGTGGTTGCAAAGTTGGCAGACAGATTTATCCGCTCAAGTCCTATTGGAGAGAATTGAGATGAGAGAGAAGACGAACGCTGAGAAGCTGGAGTTGGAGTGTCTCTGTCTGTATCCGAACCATCAATATTGGGTCTTCTTGATGATTTTGTGCCCATTGTCGGACGAAATCCGTATTGAGGAGCTAGCATGTATGGAATTTGAGTTGGATACATGTAGAATGATGCTCTAGATGAATTGAACGGATTGGATTGAGTGTTGCTACCTTCCAAAAAAATTTGGAAAATGGGTTGGAAAATTGTGGGGTTGAAAATTAGGATTTTCAGGATGGAAGTTGGTAATTAGTGGACGAAAATTTATATTTGGAGGCGATGCATTTTCTCCACAATTTGAAGAATTGTAGCCTTGAATTCATGAAGCTTTATCCATTTTTTTCAGATGAGAAATGTGAAATTTGGCTTGAAAATTAAAATTTTAGTAGTAGTAGAGAATGTAGAAAATAGTGATTGAGAACAAATATTTATACGGAAAATTTAAATTTAAAATAAAAAATGTTGAAAATAAATTATAGCCGTTGGAAAATGGTAACAAAAAAAAAAAAGAGAGAGAGAGAGAGAAAGTCGTTGCAAACGGCTATTTGTTCCCTAAAGTATACTAAATATTGTTCAAATAATAAAGAGGAAACAAAAAAGAAAAAAGAAAAAACCAAAAAAAAAAAAAATTAGGGGGAGGGGGGGGAGGGAGAGACTGCAGGCGCGGGTCCCACGCCACGCGCCCTGCCTGCTCCCTTTTTCTGCCCGCGTTCCTCCCCACCGTGGCCACTCCCACGCGCCCTCTGTCAAAAATACCTAGGTAGCATTTTTGCTACCTCGAATAAATTCCCCTTCCCCAACCCCTTCTCCCCAATGACAAAATACTTCATTTTAGGTATTTTTTAAATTCCATGTCACCATATTCCATCCCAATGGGGATGCTCTTACAAAAATAAAAGTGTTGAATCAATGAGCTCACCAATTTTCCAGACAGTGGTGATCTGATTCGATCAGGGTGCTTGGCGGAACTTGAAGAGGTCGATAATAGAACAAGAAAATGAGAATAAGATTTATATTCCGTGATATTTATGTAATTTTTTTCTTTTTCTGATGATAACTCTTGTAGTAAATAGTACTAGGATAGGATTATAACTTGTATGGATAGGGATTAATGGGATTAAATCTGATTCTTTTAAAGAATTTAAATCTCTGACACACTAATTTCAATCCTAGTGTACCAGTGAATGATGTTAGTGCAGCTAATAAGGAGCAAGGTCGATGATGTTAGTGCAACTAATAGGGAGCAAGGTCGATGATGTTAGTGCATCTAATAGGGAGCAAGGTCGAGCCCACAAGGACTGTGTATCTATGTCAACTTAATACCTGATCTTAATAATTAAATCCTATCTAGACTCTCGAAAGTTGATTGATTGATCCTAAAACTAAAGTACAAGAAAATAATAAACCAAATAAAACACACGCTTAAAAGAAAGCAAACAAATAATCACAAAGGATTTGATCAGATAAAAGACGTATTGTTGGGTCTTGATTTCAATTACAATCTCCTATGTTTGATTATCATATTATTCTAGATTTTTAAACCAATTCCTATTGTTTATAAGACGGCACCATTCTTAATTAGCCCTCCTCTCGTACGATGCTAACGTGTAGATCACTTATGAACAATTACCCTCTCGGGCTAACTACCACATATATGACTCCAAAAAGACCCTAAACCTATGCCACACAGATATCTCACTCCTCTCGGACGATTATCGATACGTATGCTATATGGTGTAAGCCTAATAACAACCCTCTCCTCCCAGACATCGGATTGTTAAACATGTAGAATAATATCAAGCGATCAAGGTGATAAATTCACAAAATAATCACAAGCATATAGATAAACAATAAAAACGGAGTCTAGAATATATAAAACGTAATCAAAACACATTTTATTGTACTCTACTCTCTAACCCTAGAGCGCGGGGGAATTAGCTACTCATGTTCGAATATAATATTCAAAAACATCCGTAGACAAACATCTTGAACATATAAAAACAAAGATGAAGTAATTAAACCCGAAGTCTTGATCTTGATTCTTTGTGTTCCTTGCCCTTTGTTCCAAGCCTCCGAGGTGTTTCGTATAATATGAGATGTGATTTTTGGACTTGGAGACCCTTATATATAAGTTTGGGATGGAATGAGGTTGAAATAGATCAAAAATAGGCCAAAACGCATGTAAAACACATTGGCCGACTTAACCAACTCAACCAATTCGACCGTCTTAACCCTAACTCGCACATAACTCAAAACTTCAGCTCGACCGAGTTGCTTGTTGTGACTCAGTCGAGTTGTTACTTTGAATTAGCTCTCCAATTTTGTTTCATCTTCCAACTTGACAAACTTGCCTTACTCAAGTTTGTCTTTTTGACACGATCTCTTCCAAACTTTGTCGTTTCACTACCGTTTTACTCGTATGCTCGTCAAACTTTGTCCAAAGAGAATTTTTCGCTTAAAGCCCACCTAATTAACTTGAAAATAAGCACACACACATCATACGACACAATATAATGAATATGAGCATAAATTGTCCAATAATATGTATGATTAGTGGTATGCCAGATACTGATGAATAGGCGGTCGTTGTGGAGCAACCCCGCTGGGCCCATGATTTGCATTTATTAGAACTGGGGGGCTTGCGAACCAGCCGACGGATCAATCGTTGATTAGAGCTATATCTTAAAGATCCCGACTTTATTTTATTAATGGAAGCAAAATTGTTCAGTGATGAGATGGGTAAGATAGGAAAAGACTTAGGGTTTTATGATGATAGCGATGGTGAATTATGACATGATGGGTGGAGGGGAAGTGGGGGTTTGTGTTTGTTATCAAAAGAGCACAAAGAGCAAATGTGCCTTCTATATCAGATCATCATAGTGACGTTGCACTACATGATACGAGGAGTGATTGGCGACTGACAGGGAGATATGGTTGGTCGGAAGAGGGGCAGAAAATCATTATCCAGGGATACTTCGATTCTTGGCGGGGCATTCGACCCTTCCTTGGCCTTTTATAGGAGTGGAATGAAATCCTATATCATCACAAGAATATGAGCGGAAAAACCCGCGACCCAAGTAGGATGGAAGATTTTAGTGAGGCCATATTAGCAACTGGTTTGGAGAATTTAGGTTACAATGGATCCAGTTTCACCTACACAAATAGGCAGAAGGGGGATAACATTCAAGAATGGCTGGACAGAGATGGTGTTATTGTAGATTGGCGATCACGGTTCAACCATTACAAAGTGGAACATCTTTTCAGACGAAAAATGGATCATTGTCTCATTTTTATAGGTTGGAATAAGAAGCGTACTATTTGGAAGAAGAAAAGATTGAAACTATATCGATTTGAGGTGATGTGGCTACAAGATGAAATGTGTCAGGCTGTCATGGAAAATGAGTAGAGTATAGCTACGTGTTTGTTGAATCCATCGGGTGTAAGGGAAAAGTTATCGTGATGTGGAGTCGGATTGACATAATGTGGCTACAAGATGAAACGTGTCAGGCTGACACTCTTTGGTAGTATCGAAGTACAAATCCCCGAATATGAGGAAAGGCTGAGATGTTTGCAAAAGATATCAATATCCACCCAAAATATGGAGCGTATATTGAACTTGGAAAGTCGACTCTCGAGTTTCCAAAAAAAATAAAAAAAACTATGTGGCTTCAGAGGGCAAGGGTGAATTGGATGAGAAGTGGGGACAAAAATACATCTTTTTTCCATAAGGTGGCAAATGTTTGAAAGAAGAGGAATGAGATTGAACGAATTAGTGCACCAAATAATAGCTGAGTTGCTGATGAGAGTGAGATTCTTGAAGTGTTCAAGGATTAATTTTTTACAAGTTTTTATAGCAAGCGAAAATCTCAATATGGATCGGGCGATTGATTCAGTGGGGCCTTTCACGAATGAGGAGATAGTAGCGGCACTAGCACAAAAGCATCAGACAAAGGCCCCTGGCCCTGATGCTATGTCTGCTTTTTTTACCAAAGATATTGTTAGATATTTTGAATAGTTCCACTAGTCCTGAAGCGTTAACCCATACGTAAAGAGAAAAATCCTGAGGTTGTTGCTGATTTTCGACCTATTAACCGTTGTAATGTTATATTTAAACTTCTAACACTAAAGCGATTGCTAATAGGCTGAAATTGATCCTGCTAAATCTTATTTTTTGTACCCAATCTATTTTTATCCCAGGATAACTCATTACTAATAATGCTTTGACGGTTTTGAAATTTTCCACTGTATGAACGTTAGTGCTGCTAAAAGAAAGAGTATTTTTCATTTAAATTAGATAGAGTAAGTTATATGATCGGGCATAGTGGATTTTTTTAAAGAGTGATGATGAGAATGGGGTTAGGTTGGGGTTTTGTGAAACTAATTATGAGTTGTGTTGCTTCTTTATCTTTCTTAGTGATGGTAAATCAGTACAAGAAATTACACATTTTGTGACGATTTTTTAGTAACGCACAAAATTTTATCATATTTTGTTACGCTATAGTGACGAATATAATTTTCATCACTTAAATGTTTACATTTATGACAATTTTTATTACTGTCATTATAAATCATTTAGTTCGTCACTCATTCGCATATATCATGACGAGAACATTAAATCCGTCGCGATAATATCTATTGGTAGAATTCCATGCCAACTTTTTTTATGGAAGTCTTCTGATGACAATATCACAATAACTAGTGACAAAATTTGGCGTCATTGATTATTACTTTTTTTATGACAATGTGATATTTTGTCATTAATGGTTTTTAAAATCTAGGGACAATGTCATTTTGTCATCATTGTTCATAATTAGTGACGATGTATATCATTCCGTCGCCATTTTATTTTAAGGTATAAAGTATCAAAGAGGCGCACTTATTAACAACAACTTACTAAACCATGGCAATTATCTGTTGTCGCATATACTAATTTTTCGGTGACGAGATATTATTTCGTCATTAGTTAGTGGAGTTAATAAGTGACGATAAATTTTGTCTTATATATTTAAGTTTGATAACAATGTACATTAATTCGTCTTAATTTAATTTATGGCAATATTAATGTTTTGTTATTTATGATTTTTAAAATTAAAGTCCTTTTGTCACTATTTTTCATATTTCGTAAATATAAATTTTCATTTGTCAACATTTTATTTGAAGGCATAAAGTATTTGAGATGTGCACTTATTAAGGACTATAACTTACTAAACCATGGCATATTTTATCGTCGCAAATGCTATTTTTTTTTATGTGGCGAGACATATTTTGTGATTAACTGGTTGGGCTAATAAGTTATGATAGTTTTTCGTCTTATATATTTAATTTGATGACAATTTACATCAATTCGTCCTAATTTAATTTATGACAATGTTATATTTTGTCATCAATCTTGTGAAAATTGAGTGACAACACTCATCAATATTCATTTTTAATAACGAAGAATACCAACTTATCACCATGTTGCTGAAATTATTAATGACACAAGTATTTTATTTTAAATATAATGGTTTAATCATAATATGTACATACTCGTTACAATTTGATTTGAAGTCTTATTTTAAAACTTTTTTGTCAAACGTACGGTCTAAATAAAATAATTTGTGGCATCTTATGTGATACATATATCATTTTTTTTTCCTAATCTATGATATAGAGTTGAACTTGCAAGAAAATATAAAAAATCCGAAAAATAAACTTGAACACAAGACCTCTTCTCACAATAACCAAACTTATACCAATAAAGACAAGCTGCTAGTGTTTATAATTTCCCATTATCAAATATAACGTCTAATAGAGAGACAAACCTAGAAAAACTGAAAAACCCCACAAATATTCGAACACAAGACCTCGAATAAAACAAGCATAGCTTTTATCAGTACTGAATATAATCCCCCTTAATAAAGACAGGTTTTATGTCCTACATGTCAACATAAGAGTAAATTTCGGTTGTTTTTGTTTAAATAATACTACCTCCATTTTGTTTAGATGTTCTTTTAAGTTTAAATAAGAAAATTAAGTGATATGAAAAATAGACAATAAATTCTTAATTAGATTATATAAATATAATAGGTTAGATAGAGTTTTTTTAAGAGTAAATATAAGGGTACTATTGAAAAAATGTAGAGAAAAAGTTAGAAGAACAATTATTTATAAACAAAGTATAAAAGCTAAAAAGACATCTAAATACAACGTATGTAGTATTTTTTTTTAGAACAAAACTAAAACAAAACTGAATGACAATGCCTACTTTACCAGAAGGAGGCATGTCTTCACGGCATCAATTCTCACATTGTTTAAATTACTTTAATTTGCTATTTAATGTAGAGTTCTTACAGGAATATTTATTTTTAACTTAGTAGGAACAAAATGTAGATGTTAAAATATTCAATCTTCATTCTTTTTAAGATTTAAATTCGAAAATTTCCATTCAATACAATGATATCCTATAAAATCTTAATACACCTTTCATATCTCAATCAAATAAATATAACTATTTTTCAACATTGATTTGACATCTACAATGCAATCATATCTTATACAATATCTAAACAAACATACAACTTTTGTTATTTATCTTTATTTTTAAATCCTATAATCTCAAAGACAGAATTTCCCCATCAACTTAAGCATAAACCAAACAGCCCCTACACGTTTCATTCCCATATTTTCGTACATGCGCGCATCATTTACGGCAATTCAACTGCTCGGCTAATCGAAACTGCATATTAACCGTTTCTTCCTTATCGTAATATTCTTACTTCTCATTTATTGAGATTTTTATTTGCATGTGCATGATTGCCGATCTTTTTTGGAATACCACACAATGTTTATTTTTCCATATAAATAATTCCCCATTGTGTGGGTTGGGCATTTACTAATTACATTATAACAAAGAAAAACGATACCCACAAAATAAGTATGAGCATTTTGTCTTAATAACTTTTCTAGAAAAACCTAATTTCCCTTGAAATGAATGAATAAAGCTTTCACAAGCATCTATACTTAATACTAAAAGAGAAGCGTGATAATTTAAGTTCTGATAAGCGTCTCGCTGAGGTGTCGCATTCTCCTTATTTATTGGGTTCTCACCCAATTAAGTTTTTTTTTTCTTTATTTTGTGTTTTCCTTTGAAGTTTAAATGTTTTATAACTTTTTCGTCTCAACTCAATTTTCGATGAAAAATATATCAAATTAATAATCTTTTCACGATCTTCAATTTAACATCCATGATACATATACATAATTAATTTTGATTGTAAAATATATTTTTAGGATAATTATGATATAGTATTTTTTAATATTTGTATATTAAATAAAAATATGATATTACTTTTTTTAAGAGGATTAAATTTATTTACTTTAATTTTACCTTTTTTAAACCTTAATAATTTTTGGATAGTTTGAAATATTTTTCTTAAAAATGATATAAAAAACATAAATTAGTTGGATTTATACTTTACCATAGAAAATCCTCAGATATATTGATTAATATAATTTTTTGATTAAATTAGTTTGCTTTTTAATTGTTTATTTCTATTATGTGAAAAAACATTATGCTAACTATAAAAATAATAGGTCGATTTTTTTTTTTTTTTTAAATATGACATGATAATATAGTTTATCGTAAATATACTTAAGTGACTAATATATTTATGATTTTTTACAATAATATAAAAAGAAATCATCCCGTGCATCGCACGGGTGCACATCTAGTATTTCAAAAGAATAAGGAAATCAATAACAGGGAACGCAGTATAAATATTCATTTTTTTATTATTTTTTTTGTTCCGCAAAAATTATTTGTTCTTAATTTTTCAAATTTAAATGCTACAATTCACAATTAATCCTACTTTAACCCCCTTTACTTTTAAAGAGAGATAAGTGATTCATATTCTGACAAGTGTTCTATTAAGGTGTCGTTCTCTCTTTACTTATTTGCTTCTCCTCCCATCAATTTTTCTTTTCTTGTTTTTTCCTTCGAAATTTAAAGGTCATATAACATTTTCGTATCAATTAGATTTTTGATGAAAAATATACCAAAGCAATGTTCTTTTCACGATCTTCGATTTGACATACATGATCCATATATATAATTAAAATATTAATTTTAAGTGTAAAATATATTTTAGGATGACTATGAGTACTTTTATTCTTAAACATTTGTGTTTAAAAAATGTGATATAATTTCAACATTAATAATTTTTAATGTATTAAAATTATTTATTTTTTTTAGAAAATTATTCTTTAATTTTATTTTACATCTTTTTAATCTTCATAATTTTTTGATAGTTTGAATGTTTTTTTAATATAAATTAGTTAAATTTACACTTTACCATGGAAAAACTTAGATATATTGATTAAAGTGAATTTTTGATTGATTTAGTTTGCTTTATAATTTTTTTTCTATGTTGTGAAAAAAAAATGTTAACCACAAAAACAATGAGTCGATTATTTTTTATTTGATTATGACATGATAATATAGTTTACCACTCATATACTTAAGTTACTAATATGTTTATGGGGTTTTATATTTCTTATTATGTTATCTACTATCACTACAACATAAATGAGCTAATGTAACACCCAAAAAGTGTTACATATATAATAAAATATGTTACTATAGACTTTAGGTAACACTTTATTGGTGTTACATTTGCCGGTGCTACCTAAAGTCTAATGTAACACTTTTGATGATCTTTAGTAACACTTTTAATAAGTGTTACATTAGATTTTAAATTGTAACACTTTATGGTAACACTAAAAAAATGTTACATATAACCCACTTTATATAACACTTTTAATTGGAAGAAAAAATAAAAAAGTTGTCATTGCTGGGTTTCGAACCCATGTTGCTAGATTGCAGGAGTTTAAGTACAAAGTCTTAACCACTAGGCTGCAATAACTTGCTTAGTAATTTTTTTAAGATAACAATATATACAAGATTTTATCGTAACATCAATAAAATAAACTCAAAATTAAGTTTTCATCAAACTACAATCTAACTTAATTTTATTTTAGGTTATTCTGACACAATATTTCCATTATTCTTTTTTTTTTCATTTTTATCCACTCATATATATATATATATATAACCGATTTTATATCATATTAATTTTATACATCTAGTTATTGTATATAAATCTAAAGACATTATCATTAATTTTAATTACCATAATTTTATGTATTAAGGCACCTTAATTATTTTGTTTTATAAATTTTAAATAAAAAATAAACCTACAGACATGAAGACACATGACCAAATGTCCCAAGTCTAGGTTCTCACACTTAAGAAATGTATTCAAATTCTTAAAGCTACAAGTCAATTTTGTAATTGTTTAGTAAAAATATAATGTGTGTATATCGATATACATACACACAAATAAGTCACAAATAAAATTTAATTTATTCTTAACGAATAAGTAATTAAATCTTTAGGTGCTTTAATAAATTGTTATTTTTGTAGGTCTGAGTCGATCGTTTTCACCACTTATGTTACCGATATTCTATTGCGATAATTAAGATGTAGCACATGAGATAAATAAAAATTAAAGTCACATAAGAAAAATAATCCACAAATATATTATTAGTTTAAAATAAAATAAATAGTTTTATTATTTACAAGTGTTACTTATTTATAAGTGTTACGTAAAAGTGTTACTTATTTAAAAGTGTTGCGTAAAAAAGTGTTACTTATTTAAAAGTGTTACCTAAATGTGTTACAATTTAAAAGTGTTACGTTCAAAGCGTTACATATTCTAAAAGTGTTACACGAAAGTGTTACATATTTGCAGATGTTACAAAAGTGTTACATGAAAGTGTTACGTATTCATACGTGTTACAAAAGTGTTACATAAAAGTCAAAATTTTAAAAGTGTTACAAACGAAGTGTTACATAAAGCCATTTATGTTGTAGTGTATATGTAGCTTTCAAACTATAATTATTCAAAATATTTGATATTATTTTGTCTTATACGAATATGTAATTATATTAATATATCATTAAACATATTATAACTCGTGCAGTGCGCTGGTTTAATAATAGGGAGAGCAGCCTCATCAAATTCTACATTCAAATAATTGAATTAATTTTTTTTTATGAAAATCTACTTGGTAGTTTTAATTTGTGAAACTAAAATTTATTAAAAATTAAAAAAATAAAATATTGAATCAATAAAATTTATTGAAATTCAATTGGTAGTTTCAATTGGTGACAGTCAAAGGTACTAAAAGTAAAAATAAATACATGTAGAAAATGATATAGGATGCAAAATATAATTAGACAATGAAATATTGATTCTCGATTTTATCTCCTCAAATAATATATAGGTGAATAACTTTATTACATATTATTATTATTATAATAAAATAAATATTCATCTCATGGATCGTACGAGTCGACATATAATCCCTACTTAATATTAAAGCAAAATCGTCCAAAAAACAGTGATAAAACATGTCTCAGGTACAGTGCTTCCCATTCCTTTTTTTCGTCCAAGATATGCGTTAATTTCTAAAAAGAGAGAGGAGTGAAAAGAGACGTGGCCTCTCCATTCTAATTGATAACATCCGCCAATATTACTTTGCTCCCGTCTTTCACATTCAACCAAATTTCAGTTCTCATTTTTGTATAAGAGAAGCAAGTGGAATAAGCAGTTACTCTCAGCACCCATCTCTGTACAATCAACGTCCATCCTCGCGTTCTGATATTTGGCTTCAGGATGGGTTGGAAACTTGAATTCAGTTTTTGTATTTTAGCTTCAAATTTCTGATTTGAAAACTTGAAATCAGTTTCTGATATTTTGGCTTTAGGGGTGGGTTGAAAACTTGAAATCAGTTTCCAATTTTTCGGCTCAGATTTCGATTTTTTGGCTTCAGAGGTGGGCTGAAACCTTGAAATCAGTTTTTGATTTTTGGCTTCAGATATGTGATGACGAGTTCTATTCAACCTTAACATTTCAAGGCTTCAACTGTTCTCAGTTGTACCGTTTATCCGGCCAATTCTAAGTATTTTACAATTTCAAAATCATTTTATACAGCATTTATGTTGGGTTTGCAGGAAGACCGCTGCACTACATACACGATTGCAATAGCGATAACAACAATGACGATTGCAATTATAGAGATTATGTTGCATCGTTGGCAAAATATGAGCCAACCCGCCCAAGTATGGAATCTACATTGTTCGATGTATGTGAATTTCTTTACTGGTGTTGTTTTATAGGCTGAAATGACTAAAGATGTAGCAGTTGCACCTTTAGAGTGTAGAATTATTATTATGCATCACAACCATCCAATGTTTGTAGCCAAGACAAAAAACAATGGTCGAAACATGAAATATGATTTGGTGGTTTTGGGTTGGTTAACTCTGGCAGTCTGAGAGTGTGGTGATGTTGGGAAGGAGAGGCACAATTTTGAGTGATTGTAGCCACCAAAAGAGTGGTGGTTGTAAGTTATAATTGTTGGCAATTGCTTATTTCATGAAACACGAGAAAAGAAGAAATAGGCATGTGCCGAGAAATTTCATTTTTACATAAGAAAGTTGACGTAGGTGAGCATGATTTATAGCCAAAGAGAGAAAGAAAAACAATCGAACAAAAAAAAAAGAAAAGAAAAAGCAGATGGAGGTGGCCTTGGAAGAAAAAAAAACAGGAATGGGGTAGTGTAAAGAACATAATTAAAAGGTAAAAAACGGAGAGGGAGAAAGTGGCTGGTGATCAAAGAATAAAGACCTCTTAGTATACTACTTCCGCAAAGACACGTGTTTCCTTAATTTTTCTCATACTTTATCTATTTGAGATGGGGGAAATATTCATAGGGTGAATTTCGGTTGAGAAACAACGGAGATGTAGTTTCTCTTTATTTTCGGTTGCAATGTGAGAAATGGTTTCTGAACATCACTCTCAATTCCTATTGCTTTTAAATTCTGACAGTGCACCAACCCTCTATCTCTCTCTGTCAATTTTTGCCAGAAATTAAAGTAAGAATCGACAATGAGTGGATCTCATAATTAAGTATGAGTTTTATACTTCCACTACACATTTAGATTGCAATCATCTCCGTCCATTGAATTTATGTGTGTGATTTCAGGTTAAGTTGCATTGCCTACAAGGAAATCGGAGGAGGGTAACGAGAATGATACGGACATAATATTGAGGGAGGCTATAGAAGAAATCGGATTCATAGGTTTGACCCTTCTATTGCGGAGGTTGTCATTATAGCCCTTCTACACCATTCTACAACAAGGTAATCTAATATGGTTTTTCCATTTCCTACTTCTTTAATGGATTTTGTTGGATTTTTAAGGAGTAGTGCCCTGTTTAAATTCTGAGATTTCACTGTTTGTAGCTCATCGTTTTTCTTTTAATTGTTCTATACTTCGACTGTGATCGCTGTATTTCGTTTATATCTTTAAGTTTTACAACGTGTTCTCTAACTTTCCACTTCCTTCTCCATTAAGTTCTTACAAACGTCTTCTGCTTTTTTTTCACTAACAGCTGTATGCAGTTTTCTCGAATGTGTAACCGCTAGATATTTAGTCTCTCCTCTTTTCATAGCTAACCCTTACTTTCTACCCATAAAAAAATGGAAGTCTTATTTCTCTTCAAGTTTTCTACTTCTGATCATCAAAGAGCCCTATAATATTATTTCAAAATTATCGGAGGGAATGCCAGGCATGGGCAAACTGAGAATCTGATCTTCTTGTTTAAGTCATGTGTTTCACTTTTTCTCTTCCCTTCTTTTTGAGAATTTATTTTGTTGTGTTCTACTTTGATTATTTAAAAAATAATTCTTTTAGGTGTTTTAGTGTTTACTTGATCTTTTAGCAATCTCAGAATTCCTAATTGCGCTATGAGGAGGGCAGTGGAATAGCCGACGCAAACAGTGAGGGCCATATTACATAAACAATATTCAGGTCTGTTTATGTTTTAAGTGTTATATGGTGCATTTCTACTTGATTTGATAAATTTTATTTGTTTCGTAGTTTGTGAGTTTGTGACAATATGTTAAATTATCTAAGTCAAAGCTCTATGGCAATTGGAGTCTTAATATTCATATACTTTGAAGGCAAAATTCTTCTGCTGCATCTTAGATCTGCAAATTTTAAAATAAATCTCCATATTTTGCTCATTCTCTACAAAGACTTTGTCTGTCTTAGGTGATTTTAGTTGATTGATGTAATATCTTCCGGCCAACAGCGAAGAAGTGCTTCCTGTAGTGGGTTCCACCCAACGGATGAAGGGCTATATTGGTTCTAGCATTGTCAAATGCACAAGCAGCATCGGCTGTTGGGGCCGATGGCGAGGCAACTTTCACCAGTATATTACCAAAGTTTTGGTGAATGTTTGTTTCAAATTCAGCACCATTACAAAATTGGCAGTGGCCTCAAATGCAAATTTAAAGCATCTATTTGTTACAAAGTCCATTTTCAGTCCTTTTAACCTAAACGTTGAGTTGCCGAGATTCGAAAGAAGTGCTTTAGGTTTTTTTTTTTTTTTTTCTTTGTTTTCTTTTTTTTGGTTGAACTTTTGCTTTTGTTATGAATGCTAATTATGTGGGATGATAATTGATATTTTCATTGTTAATTTCCAATATGCTAATCCTACATTTTATTCGAAGTGCAACTTTTATTAGAAAAGAATATTGACCAGTAGACCAAAACTATGCTAATGTAAAAAATGCTTAAATTTTGTGTGATTAAGCAGATTATGAGGTCATACACTTTTTGTGATTATTGTTTTATTACTACATGTTAATATGGATTTGTAACCTCTGAAGATTTAATTTATATCTGTTTCATTTACATCCGAAGTCATTTTTAGCAGTATTGTTCGTCATCTACTTCTTAAAGCATACACTTCACCTCTTGGTTAACTTATTTACTTGACTTTTAAATGTTTTTTTTTTCCTTTTGGTCATTTTTTTGCATTGATCTTACTTTTACATAAAAAAGTAATTTGCATCACATTTTTTTTCTTCTTCTTTTAGTTAATTAACTAAAAGAAGCTGCAACAAGTTCCGGTAGTAAGCTAACTTGGGATATAGTAAGTGTGGTAAGTGGAGGTTAATTATAGGCTTAATCAATATGATTTTATATAAGCAACAAGTTTAGAGGAAAAGTATGTGAGCATTCGATATAAACACATTGTTTCATGCCTCCATATCAGTGATCATCTTTGTTTCTTTCTTGTTGTCATAATGTTTGAATATATTCAATAATGCACATAACACATATTTATACATTATAAATATCGATACTTAACATATTTTACCTTTTATATATTTATAAAAAGTCTGACCCGTGCATCGCACGGGTGAATAACTAGTTCATTTAAAAAATCGAATCAGGAAACACTGAAAAATATTTGCCACTGATATTGAACACAACACCTACAATTATACGGACTGGGTGTTTACCAGTAAGGCTTCAGGACTTACTACATGTCTAAGATGACCTCTACCAACTCCGCTGCCCATCAGATTTAAAAAAAAATTGTTGCACTCCTTATAATGGTACAATGTACAAAATTATAAAAAGAAAGAATGATATAGAAAATATTGTCCAATCCATGCCCATGTCAAATCTACTCTATTTTTAAAAGAAAAATCATTAATGACTTGATCAACTGTATGACGTGTCATTTTCTTAGCCTATCAAATTATTTTTAAATAATAATTTATGGATATTTACTTTTTTTTTAGGGAAAAAAAAAGAAGAAAAGGGGAAAATAAATGGTTAGGACCGTAACTCCTCCTACAATTGAGGAGGGGTGGTTAAGCGCCAATCAGTCAAACTTTTTTTTTCATTTTATCTTTTTGTTTCTTTTTCCTTCAATACTTAATAGTCGTATAATATTTTTGTCTCAACTCCGTTTTTTATGAAAAATATACTGAATTAATCTTATTTTCATGATCTTCGATTTGACATCCATTATGCATATATTAAATAGTAACTTTTAGTGTAGTTTACTTTTTTATGATTATTATGATATATTTCGATTTTACATTTTTGGTATATAAAATAAAAATGTCAGATATTATCAAAATTTTATTTTATTTGGAAAATTATCTACTCTTTTTAGGAAGATTAATTTCTTTTACTTTAGTCTTGTCTTTTTATAATAATTTTGGATTAGTTGAATAATTTTATTTTAAATAAATTTGATAAAAAAAATTAGCCGATTTATTAGAGTTGCAATTTACTGTAGAAAGGTTAGAAATAATAGTAAAAAAGATTTGTTGGTTAAAAAGATTTGTTGATTGAATTAGCTTCTTTTTTTGTGAAAAGAAAAAGTATGTTTACAACAAATATAATAAGTTTTTTTTTTTTTTATTTAAATACGTCACAGTAATATACTTTATCACCCCTTGATGAGCTATTACCATTACGAGATTTCATGCTAATATTACTAAATACTAGATTTAACATATGTGACCCCTAGCATTACTTCGCCTTATGCGGTTATGTACTTGTATAAGTATATTATTTAAATATTACAAATATACAATTATCGCATAGAACAGGGCCATGTTATATATTTTATATCAATTTTTTTATCTATTATAGTACAACGTTTCATACAAGTCCTTTATAATATATCTTATTCATTACATATTTCGATTTTCATTATTTTTTATATATATATATATATATATTTACTTTTACATTTTAATAATAAATTAATAAAAAAATCTAGCTCGTGCATCGCACGGGTGAAAAATTAGTGTAATTAAAAAGAAAGTTCAACTCTTATTAAAAAAAGTATGCAATGATAAATATTGTTTGGCCCAGAGGCCCCAGGCCCATGTAATTATCTAACTAAACAAAAAAATCCAGCTCTAATTAAGAAATAAATAAGATGGTTACCGCAAACTTGAGAATCGATACCACGACCTTGCAAATAAAAAGTAAGACTTGACTAACGACAACAACTTATGCAACCCAAAGCCTCCACATAAATAAAACCAAACTACTTGCTTATGGAATGATTGAAATATACATAATTAAAGAAGTGGTGATTTAATTTTAACTTGAAATTAGCTAAATTAAGGATGAGATGGTAAGATATATAAATAAAAAATATATTAATCTTAAATTGAAAAATATGTAGTTAAACAAATATAAAAAATAAAATAAAATCTGAGTAACGGATAGAGGTGGCAATTCGGTCCGTCCGTCCCAGTCTAGTCCATCAAGCCAAGACCATATGTTGGGCCTGCCTGAAATTCCATCGGTCTAACATTTATTGGACCCACCCTAGCCCCCTTAATTATACAAAGATTTCCGGCTGACTCGTGCCCTATAGGGCTTGTGGTCCATCCGATCGGACATGTTGGGCTCGATGGTCCTGCGGGGCTAGATTTCCGGTCCAGCTAATCTAAACTGTCGAGCGAGTTGGGCAGGCCCATCGAAGGTCGAGTACTAGCCCAATTAGCACTGGTCGGACAGTAAACCAAAGTCTAGCAACCAGTCAGGGCCTAGACAGGTCTGATATGAACATAAGCATTGTTAAGCGGGGTTGATCAGATCGGCAAGGCACTACCTAACAAATAGACGGAGTTTTAATCATTTTATTTTATTTTAATCTTATTTTTATATTATACCTCCAATATTTTAAAACTATTGTACTATTTAATATATAATTAAACATATCATAGTGTATAAACCATAACTTGAAAAAATTAATAAAAAATATTACTAATAACAATAAAAGTATAAATAAATATTTAGGCCACTTACTGGGATCTAGCGACTAGTCGGAGCCTACGAGAACTGATCGAGATATAGACATAGTTAGGAGGAGAGAAATAAGATAAAAAAAAAATATATTTGGGCCGCTAGGCCGACTAATCAACCGATTACCCAGCCTGGACTCAGAAAGCGCCTAAAACATCGATTTAGTAAAAAATCGAATCGGCAATGTAGCCTAGCGAATAATCGGCGCCTAGGCGGCCGACTAGTTTTAATTCTTATTTTTTTGTTAATTTTATTTTATTATTTACATTATACCTCCAATATTATAAAAATATTATACCATTTAATATATAATTAAGCATCATAATGTATAAACCATAAATTTAGAAAAAGATAATAAAAATTATATAAAAATTATTGAAAACTAAAACTAATTTTTTTAGGCCTCCGAGGTGTTAGAGTTATACTGTAAAACATGCTTTTAAGTGTTGCTTTGTATATAAACTGTTTCTTGCACTTTATTGAATGAAAATAAATTATCACTGTTTGCTTTAAATATTATGAATTTTATATATATTTATTGCATAATGTTTGAATAATTTACATTATAGACAATGTGGTGTGTAGTAGATCACAGAAGATCACATTGTCCGTTCCTTGTAATAAGTATAAAGATTCACAACTTAGATGGAGTTGAACAATCCATTGGTAGAAGTTGATGTGTAAGGCTCAGATTGATTTGTCTTGACCAAGAGATTACACTAGTACATTTGTTGCACTGAATTGGACGAACAACGAGATAATTTTTCTAGACTAACTTGAAGGTAAAATGAGATCTCAGTAGTTATTGTTTTCTTAATTTCTGTTACTTAATTGAGATCGTATATAATTAATTAACGTGGCTTTGGTTTATTATGGGTAAAGAGTCACTGGGATTCAATACTCTATACTTTGGACAGTATTATTAATTATATGACAGATTGCTAAATTAATAAAGAAAATCGTTTCTTGGTAAAAAAAAGTAGATTATATCCCCTTGATAGGCTCAGAATGTTTATCATATCAAACATGTACAGTGGATTAACTTCCGGTATGATAATAAAGTTGAGTTGTTTGTTCTCAAGGAATAAAAGATATTAATTACTTAAAACATTCAGTAGCTTAAATTAATTAATGTACATTGAATCTTAAACACGGAAAAAATAACCGGGAGCCGTATTTCGTAATAAGAATTAGGTTGGGTAGTTCAATATTAATTTTATAGTGGAATGAATTAATATTAATGGGCTGGAATAATATTGATGGCTCAATATGGATATCTAGGCCCAATCATGTTCCTCCTAACGGTCCCTTGAGTAGCCCAATAAAAGTCTATTTACTAAAAGGATAAAGATTAATTAGAAGTAGGAGATAAGGAATAAAAGATATGGAAGAATCTAATTCGTAAGGGGATTAGGATTTATCCATATTTTCCTCTCCCAAGTGGGAGAGGATTTTCTAATCCTAAAAGGGCTGACATTTTTGGCCCCTATCCCCTATAAATAGGGGACCAATCTTGGTCCCCATATGCCATTGGAGATGCATAAGTGAGTGGGTGTTCTTCTATAAAATTAACAATTTCCTTGAGAGTTCGTTTGATTTCCCGCTGAATTGGTGAGCTTGGACTTAGGAAATACTCAAGAAGATCTTTGTGTTGAAAGATTAATTCTTTTCAACGGTGTCTCTCCAATTCGAAGGTAAAATATTATAATCCCTTAGTTCCGCATGTTTAAGACCTATTTTATGATTACCTTGATTCAATTACATAATTTATATGATTTGATCGTTCATATCATTCATGTTTGATTATTGCAAATATAAATTCAAATTACAACCCAAATAGATCATTGGCACAACTCCCAATTCCCCAACAACTGGTATTAGAGCCATTGATCAGGCTCTATAGTTTTGAATTTAATTTTCAAAAATCAAATTTACGTCTATTTAAAATTGGACAGTAGAATTGTTAGATCTTTTTTGCAGGATCCAATTATCATGGGTTTTTTTATGTATGATTTAATTCATGTTGGATTGAATATTTTATTTTTTTATCAGATTCATTCAGATTCGTTTTTCTCGTAAGAAATTCCACGAGTAGATTAGGTATATATATATATATATATTTTTTTTGTAATAGATTAGTATAGATGTCAGATTTATTTTTTGTAAATAAATTGTAACGAATCAAAGACGAAGACGAAGATTGTGACGGTTTAAAAGAATCGGAGACGGTGTGAATTGAAGGTTGTTCAACCCAGGATTGTCGCGCCTGCAACGGTGAGTCACGCCCCCGACGGGTGGTTCGAACTACAGCCTGTTCTGCGCCAGTGGAGTCTCAACCACAACAGTGAGTAACGCCCGCGATGGGTGCTACGACGAAGGCTATGCGACCAGTTTTTGAAGGTCCATTCTTCGAGCAGTTAGGTTTCTCGTTTCAAAATGGAAAAATTAAACCATGATAATTAGATTTAATTGTCTAATATGTGTTTAATTTATTTTTATTTTACTTTGTGTATGAGGAACCTAGAAAATCTCATTGATCAAAGTTACTAAGTATTTTAATCTTAAGTTATTAAGGATAATAAATTAATTAATGGCCTCCATAAATGATTTCTTAAAGTGAATTTTTGGCTACGCATTGGCATGCGCCTTTCTCCCTAACTGATATGCCAAAAACGAGTTCACTAGAATAAATTTCGTAAGATAATTGTGGGTTATTTTAAGTGGCGATATGACCTTTCCAACGAAAGCTTATGCAAAACTGACTAATAATCTTGTGTTATGTTATGGTTACTTAGATATAAAATTGAAAAAATTTACTTCCCCACGAAGTCCTTGTCAATTTTATATGGCCAAAGAATAAGCCGACTATTAATTTGTGAATAAAAAGTTTGTGACTATTATGTTTGTAACCTACTTAAATGTATTTTAGTAGACGTTCGCACTCAACGTTCGCACTCAACAAGTTCCGGTAGTAAGCTAACTTGGGATATAGTATATGTGATAAAATTTTGTGATAATGTTTATGTTAATATGAATGCATGTTTTATTTTCAGTTCAACATTTCAAGCTTTAATCCATTGTTTAACATACTCAAAGAAAATAAACTAGAAGGTGAGAATTATGTAGATTGGGAAAGAAATCCTGATTGCTGAAGGACACAAGTTTGTACTTGATGAACCTAGACCAGCTGAGGCTACGAACGAAACTAGTGAGAAAGATAAGGAATATCATAGGCAATGGTTGAGAGCCGATGAACTGGCTAGGTGCATTATTTTGGCTTCAATGTGAGATGTGTTGCAGTACCTACACCAGAGCATAAGAACCGTTGCAGACATTATGATTCAACCTTAATGAACTCTTCTCTCACCAGAATCGTACGGCTAGGCAAATGGCCATGCGGGATTTGTTGTCGCAGAAAATGCTGAAGAGACGCCTGTAAGGGATCACATTCTCAAAATGATGGGATACCTTAACAAGCCTGAGATTCTTGGTGCTGATTTCGATGCGGATACCCAAGTTGATATCATGCTCCATTCTCTGCCGAAATTTTTTGAGCAGTTTAGGCTAAACTATACCATGAATGGTCAAGCGTATACGTTGGCTGCGCTCATGCAAGTTTTGGTAGCGGCAGAGATGCTTATGGGGCCGAGAAGCCAAACCTTAATGACTAGCAGTGCACCTTCCTCTTCTGCGCCGAAAGTCAGAAAGAAGAAGAAGAAAACTAAAAGTGAAAAATAGGCTGATCTTAAAGGTAAGGAAAAGATCCCTACTGAAGGTGGTATTAAGAAGAAAACAAACAATGGAAAGTGTTTCAACTACGGTCTAAAAGGACATTGGAGGGCGGACTGTCCCCAGCCTAAAAAGACAGGAAAACAAGGTAAATCTCATGCACTAGTTATTGAAACTTGTTTAGCGGCGTGTTCTTCCCAATTTTGGGTGGTGAACACGGGAGCCATTGATCATGTTTGTTTCAATTCTTAAGGGTTCCAGCAAACCCGACAACTTAGTGGGAGTGAGATCACCATCACCTTGGGCAATGATGCAAGAGTAGCAGCTGTTGCAGTGGGAGATGTGCACTTATCTTTTATGGAAAAGACTTTAGTTTTGAGAAATGTTTTTTATGTTCCAAGTTTTAGAAAGAATTTAATTTCAGTTTCAAATTTTTTTTTGGATGGATATTCAGTTTCTTTTAATAAGGATGTTATTATTACTCGTAATAATGAAGTTATTTGTTCTAGAACATTAGTGAACAATATCTATACTATTAATTGTGCACAACCCACAATCATACAAAATGCGTCATATAACACATCTATTGTTTCTAGAAAAAGAGGGTATTTTTCAAATATGAATGAAACAATTCTTTGGCATCTAAGACTTGGTCATGTTAATCTAAAAAGGATTCAAAGGTTGTTGAGTGATGGTTCGTTGGAATCAATCCATGTAGAGTCGTTTCCAACATGCGAATCATGTTTAGAGGGTAAACTAACTAAGAGAGCCTTTGAGGCTAAGGGGAATAGAGCCACTGAAGTGTTAGAACTCGTTCATACTGAGCTATGTGGTCCAATGTCGATTCAAGCGAGACGTGGTTTCGAGTATTTTGTTACATTTATCGATGATTACTCGAGGTATTGATACATTTTCCTAATGCAGCATAAGTTTGAAGTTTTTGATAAATTCAAAGAGTTTAAGGCTGAAGCAGAAAGCATAGGGAAAAGAGTATCAAGTTTCTACGATCTGATCATGGGGGTGAATACCTTAGCAATGAATTTCTGGGTTACATCCCAATTAACTACACCCTGACTTACCCAAATCATTTTAGGGTTATGCCTTGGAAACAACAGCTTACATTCTTAACCTAGTACCTTCTAAATCAGTTCTAAAAACTTCCTCAGAATTGTGGTCTAGACGCAAACCCAGATTGAGACACATGAGAATCTGGGGATGTCCTGCATATGCGCTAGACAAGGAAGCTGATAAGTTGGAATCTCGTTCAGAATTAAGGCTGTTTTTAGGTTATCCCAAAGAAACGAAAGGGGATTTATTCTATAGTCCTAAGGATCAGAGGATCGTGGTGAGCACGCATTCTAGGTTCTTGGAAGAAGACTATATGAGTAACCAGAAGCCCAAGAGTGAGATTACCTTGAATGAATTACGAGGGAGCACTCTTATACCAATTGTACAAGATGATATATCATGTGATATACAAACACAACCAGAACCTCGTCATAGTGGGAGGGTTGTTCGTCAACCTGAGCAATTCATGTTCGTAGGAGAGTCTTCGGACTTGGTCCCCAGTGAATATGAATCTGACCCCTGGATATACAATGAGGCAATCCAAGACAAGGATGGAAGTTCTTGGCAAACTGCAATGGTAGCAGAAATGGGATCTATGGATCACTGTAAAGTGTGGGAGCTTGTTGAACCACCCAAAGATGTAAAGCCTATTGGATGCAAGTGGATTTACAAGAGAAAGAGAGAAACTGACGGAAAGGTTGAATCCTTCAAGGTTAGGCTTGTGGCAAAAGGGTATACTCAGAGAGAGGGAATCGATTATGAGAAAGCCTTTTTGCCTGTAGCTATGCTTAAGTCGATCCGCATTCTCTTGTCGATAGTTGCGCACCTAGACTTCGAGGCTTGGCAAATGGATGTCAAGACAACATTCCTAAACGGAAGTCATGAAGGCGACATCTATATGTGCCAATCTAAATGCTTCATTGAAAAAGGTCGAGAAAACCTTATATGCAAGCTTAAGAAGTCAATCTATGGTCTAAAGCAAGCATCGCAAGCTTGGAACCAATGTTTTGATCGAGTAATACAATCCTATGGTTTTGATTGAGAGTTGTGTTTATAGAAAGTGTATCGGGAACGCCTTGGTATTCTTAGTACTATACGTAGATGATATTCTGCTTATTAGAAACGATAAAAAAATATTGTCAGAGGTAAGGGTATGGTTATCAAATCAGTTCGATATAAAAGACATAGGAGAGGCTGGTTAAATTCTTTGGCATCAAGATTATTCGAGATCGCCAGAAAAGGATGATATGCTTATCTCAAGCCTCGTATATCGATACTGTGCTAAAACGATTCAGCATGCAAGATGCCAAGAAGGGTTTTGTACCTTTCAGGCATGGGAATCATCTATCAATAGAGATGTGTCCTAACACACAAAATGAGATAGAAGAGATGAGAAAGGTTCCATGCGCTTCAGCAGTTGGAAGCCTCATGTATGCAATACAATGCATGAGACCGGATATAACCTATGTAGTGGGAGTGGTGGCAAGATATCAAAGTAACCCGGGCGAAGGACATTGGACTGCGGTTAATAATATTCTGAAGTATCTGAAAAGAACTCGAGATAGAATGTTAGTCTTTCAATCAGACAATTTATGTCTTGTGGGTTACACAGAATCAGATTACCAATCAGACATAGACTCTAGAAAATCTACCTCAGGATGTGTGTTTGTGTTAGGAGATGGATCCATCACATGGAGAAGTGTAAAACAAAAATGCATTGTTGACTCTACCATGGCAGCTGAGTACGTCGTTGTTTGTGAAGCGACGAAAGAGACGGTTTGGCTCAAGAACTTCTTAGTGGACATAGATGTGATTCCGAATTTTCCTAAAAGCATCACAATTTATTGTGGTAATGCGGGTGCGGTTGAAAATTAGAAGGAATCACGAGCCCACAAGACGAGCAAACACATTGAAAGGAAATACCATCTCATATGAGAAATTGTTAAGAGAGGAGGCATAGTCGTGGCAAAGTTAGCATCGGAGGACAACCTAGCAGATCATTTCACAAAGAGTCTGCCTCATAAAATATTCAAGGAACATGTGGAAGGAATGGGAGTCAAGTGTGTTGCCACACTACTTTGAGTATAAGAGGGAGAATTATTAGGAAATGTTGTAGTATACTTAAGCAGAATTTGAGTATAAGTGGGAGATTGTCAGGGTTATACGTAAAGCATGCTTTTAAGTGTTGCTTTGTATATAAACTGTTTCTTGCACTTTATTGAATGAGAATAAATTATCATTGTTTGCTTTAAATATTATGAATGTTGTATATATTTATTGCATAATGTTTGAATAATTTACATTATAGACAATGTAGTGTGTAGTAGATCACAGAAGATCACATTGTCCTTTCCTTGTAATAAGTATAAAGATTCACAACTTAGATGGAGTTGAACAATCCATTGGTAGAAGTTGATGTGTAAGGCTCAGATGGGTTTGTCTTGACCAAGAGATTATATTAGTGCATTTGTTGCACTGAATTGGACGAACAACGAGATAATTTTTCTAGACTAACTTGTCGAAAAAATGAGATCTCAGTGGTTATTGTTTTCTTAATTTCTGTCACTTAATTGGGATTGTATATAATTAATTAATGTTGCTTTGATTTATTATGGGTAAAGAGTCATTGGGACTCAATTCTCTATACTTTGGGCAATATTATTAATTACATGACAAATTGTTAAATTAATACAGAAAATCGTTTCTTGGTAAAACAAGTTGATTATGTCCCCTTGATGGGCTCATAATGTTTATCATATCAAACCTGTACAGTGGATTAACTTCTGGTATGATAATAAAGTTGAGATGTTTGTTCTCAAGGAAGAAAAGATATTAATTAATTAAAGCATTCTGTACCTTAAATTAATTAATGGACATTGGATCTTAAACACGAAAAAAATAACCGGGAGCCATATTTCGTAATATGGATTAGGATGGGTCGTTCAATATTATTTCTATAGTGGAATGAATTAATATTAATGAGCTAGAATAATGTTGATGGCGCAATATGGATATCTAGGCCCATTGAGAGGCCCAATCCTATTCCTCCTAGAGGCCCCTTGAGTAGCCCAATAGAAGTCCATTAACTAAAAGGATAAGGATTAATTACAAGTATGAGATAACGAAAGAAAATATATGGAATTCCTAAAGGGATTAGGATTTATCCATATTTTCCTCTCCCACTTTCCAAATCCCAAAAAGGATAAAAAAATTTGCCTCTATTCCCTATAAATAGGGGACCAATTTTGGTCCCCATATGCCATAGGAGATGCATAAGTGAGTGGGTGTTTTTCTAGAAAATTAATCATTTCCTTGTGAGTTAAAAAATTCGTTTGATTTCCCACCAAATTTGCGAACTTGGACTTAGGGAATACTTAAGAAGATCTTTGTGTTGAAAGATTAATTCTTCTCAGTGGTGTCTCTCCGATTCGAAGGCAAAATAATATGATTCCTTAGTTCCGCATGTTTTGGGCCTATTGTATGATTACCTTGATTCAATTACATGAATTATATGATTTGATCGTTCATATCATTGTTGTTTGATTATTGAAAATAGAAATGCAAATTACAACCCAAATAGATCCTTGACACAACTCCCGATTTCCCAACACTAGGTTGACTAATCGTCTGACTAGTCTGTCTAGATCGAAAGTGCCTAAAACTTCCGTTTAAGACAAAAACAGGTCGGCAAGACACTGCTTAACAAATAAGCGGCTGGCTAATCACCGATTAGGCAACCCCCGAGTTTTACTTATTGTTATTATTTTCCTTTTTATTTAATTGATTATATCATACCTCAAATAGTTAAAAAAATGTTGTACCATTTAATATATAATTAAACATATCATAATGTATAAACTATACATTCCAAACAAATGTAACTATACAATGTAATTCTTTTTATTTTTTTAGTATAATTTTTATTGCAAAGGGATTTAGTAGGATTTGATCCCCGGTCTATATATGACGTAGATTACATAATGTAAACTTATTAAATACATAAAACTACGCATGTTATGTACTAAAAAAAGCTACACTTATTAAAATGCTTTACAAATTAAGTGCCTTCTTACAATCCAACTAAGCCGTATATTAAGGGCCTTATTATTATTATTTTTTTATAATTTCCATCCATTGATATTAAGCATCATTGGGCAAAAGCCCTAAATCCCGAAGTACAAGAGAGTTAATATTCGATGGTAGATTAACTACCCAAACCCTACTAGTATCAATGATTAAATCAACATGGGCTAACGCGTGAGCTACCGAATTAGCATTACGCGAAACATAGGAGAAATTGACGTCACAAACAGATGCGACTAGCTCATAAATATCCTTCATGATCAGGCCACAATAATCGAGTCTCACTTTCCCAGCTGCAAGGGAATCCATAAGATTTTTGTTATCTCCTTCGATGCTTAGATTTAAGAGGTTAATTAGCATCTTTGGAGCATAGGTGATAACACATTACTTATGCATGTATTTAGGTCGATTTAGGATCATATTTTATATCATTTACGTGCATATTTGACCGACATTTATTTATATTAATAATATTTGGGTCATTTGACGTGTTTCGACTTGTTTTGAAGTTAATTAGGTATTTTTATTCCATTTGGATGAAGTTCGAAGAAGAAACAAGTCAAATAGGGTTAAAACGGATGAAAAAGGGAGTTAAAGGAGTAAAGGGCCAACATGGCCGCGTCAAATATGGACACGGCCGTGTCAAAAGTGGCCTAGCACATGTAAAAACGCACTGCTAACCAACACGGCCGCGTCAATAAACAACACGGCCGCGTCAGAATGTGTCCCGAAAGTGAAGTTTTCTGTCAGCTTGACACACCTCTAGTATTTTGGCCATATCTTGAGATTTACAACTCCGATTGAGGTGTAATTGGTGGAGTTAGAAAGCTGATTCAAAGGGTTACAACTTTTCCTGAAATAGACAAATCCCAAAAATAATCGGAAGATCCTCAAAAATGGCTTTGAAGTCAGACCTAAAAATCTGCCGGGGAAAAGCGGACGCGGCCGCGTCGCAAGGCCAACACGGCCGTGTCAGAAGGGTTTTTCTGCGAGAATTTCCTAATTTTAATGGGATTTTGATCCTATCTTCCCCAAAATTCGTCCCCAACTCTATAAAAAGGACCCCAAGCTCTAGGAAAAAGGGAATCAATCAGAGAAGAACATCAATTACATTATTCTACCTAGAAGACATCTTGGAGGACAAAGAAGACGAAGATCATCGAGACGGAGTCATCCGGGTTTAATTATTCTTTTCTTAGTTTTAATTCTTTACAATGTTTTTATTAGAATTTTGTATTGGATTATTACTAGGCATGAGTAGCTAAGCTATTCGTGTCCTAGGGTTAGAAAGTAGGGATTTTTATGACAATGGTTTGATTATGATTTAATCTATTTAATTCCGTTCTTTATGTGTTTTATCTCTATGTTTGTGCTTAAAACTGAATTTAGCTTGATCACCTAGATTTAGTAATTTAGTTTAACAATTCCGCTTCGAGAGGAGGGAATCGTTATCAGACTTAGAACATAGAGCGCAGTTGTCTATGACTGTGTAGGCCGTGGCTTAGGATCGTTTGGGAGTTATTAGGTTTAACTGACTCGAGAGGGTAATTAGCTTAATTAATCAACGGTTTAATCGCTTTGAGAGAAGGATTAGATTATTGTCGTGCCTCCTAATAAACACTAGAATTGGTAAATTAATAGGTTAATCATATTCAATATTGAAGTAATAACCTGAAATCGAAGCCCTAGGATACTTATTCTCCTTGATTGTTAGTTTTTGTGTTTCCTAAGTTTGAAGTTATATTTAATTGAGTATTTTAATTAGTAAAATCAACCTTTGAAACTTAGTATCTAGTTAGGACATTCCTAGAGTATTAGGGTATCAAACTACCTAAAACTATTCCTTGTGGGATCGACCTTGACAATATTACTACATCTACATCCGTACACTTGCGGAACACTAGGTTAGAAACCGACGTGTCAATAGGAGAGCCCATCTTAATTCCAATGCTTCCAGCATGATGAACTAACAATCTAGCCATAGTCGTTGCGAACCAGCTAGGATAACTGCACCGTTGGAGTTTCGAACAACAAAACCAAAGCCCATAGACCTATTCGGCCAGGTAGTTGCGTCGAAATCTAGTTTGAGGTAAGGAGGAGGAGGAAGTTTCCATTTGTCAACAGAAGGGCTGTTCAGCAGCATAGTATTTATATCAGTAGCCTATAACACTTCCATGTATTCAGCATACTGCTTAATTGTGCTCGCCCAGATTTTCTTGCAATTGATTCTTGTGCGTTCGAAAATAAATATGTTTATTGCTCTCCAGATTTTCCAAGAATGCAGACCAGCAGTTGAGTTCCGTCAAGGGGTGACGTCAGAATCAAAGCCCACAGACGTGACCGAAAGGAGCCTCTTAAGTGCCAATGACGGAAAGGACTACATGCCTAAGCTTCGCGAAACATGCTGCAATTGAAGAACAAATGTTTGTTGGTTTCTATATCTTCCCCACAATTGGTACAATGAGCTTCCGTACCCATCTTACGGTACACCAGATTCGCCCTGGTTGGAAGTGATTTTGAGCAAGCTCTCCATGTGAAGTGCTTTAACTTCGGGATCAATGGCAAGTTCCATAATTTAAGCCGTTCTTGGATGGGTTTACTTGAACTTGGAATATTGGTACCAAGCTTCGAAAAGATCTTAACAGCCAAGTGATAAGCCGTCTTACCATTAAAATCCCCAATTTTCGTCAAATTCCAAAACAGTCGATCGCTAGGCCACCGCGTGCTAAGCGGTGTAGCCAAAAAAAATTCAGCTTCATTATGTCCAAACATCGCTCGGATTTTCGTCTCATCCCACCTGTCTTGACCTAGAAGCACAAAATCATAAACAAGAGCAGAGTCAGTTAAATTAGGGGAATAGCTTGAGGGTGATTTCGGGTCAATCGGTCCAATCCAATTTGCTGTTTTAGCATGGATATTCTTGCCATCACTTACTCTCCATGTCGATCCAACATTAATCAAAGTCCGGGCTTGTAAGATACTACGCCAAGCATAGCTAGAATTACACCCAACCTGCGCAAGCTCAAGTGGTTGATTAGGAAAGTAATGTGCTTTTAAGAGATGAGAAATAAGTGAGTTAGGTGTATCAAAGATACACCAATATTGTTTAGCAAGCATTGCAAGATTTAAAAAAGAATATTTCTCTAAAACCTAGACCACCATCTCTCTTAGATCTCGCCATTTTAGCCCAACTAACCCAACGGTATTTCCGAGTGCCTTCAGAAGAGCCCCAATAGAAGCGAGCAATAGCCTTCTCTATATCCTTACAAATGCTTAAAGGGAATAAGAAGTAACTCATTATGTATGTAGGAATCAAAACTGTAAGACAGTTTTGATCAGCACTTCCCACCAGCTTTGGTAAGGGCCTGTTCTTTCTACGTTTTCATTCTATGCTCTACCCTTTCCACAAGACTTTGGAAAATTTCTCTCTTCGATCGACTGATGACTGTGGGTAAGCCCAAGTATTTCTCAAATTTATTATTCTCTTTCACGCCTAACACCTCGGCCAATCTGAAACGGTCAGAGCTGGATATATTGGCGCTAGAAACGACCTCGAATTTGTCCAGATTAATTCGTTGACCTGATGCATTCTGATAGAGACAGAGTATATTTCGGATTTGTTCACATTCATCTCTGTTGGCTCTAAAAAGAGAACGCTATCATGTGCAAAAAAAAAGGTGAGAAATAAGAGGGGCGTTTCTCTCAATGGTGATACCATGAATCCTGCCTGCTTGTTCAGCATGTCTAGGAAAAGCAGTGAATCTCTCTGCGCAACACAGAAACAAATAAGATGAGAGGGGGTCACCCTGTCTTAGCCCTCTGCCAGGAGAGAAAGGTTCAGACGGATCCCCATTTAGAAGAATAGAATACAATACGGAGGTAACTAATCGCATCACCAGATTAACCCATGAATGTGCAAAGCCTTATTTGATCAAAATGGCCCGGAGAAAATTCTATTTCACTCGATTATAGGCTTTGCTCATATCTAGTTTCAGTGAAAGCAGACCATTTTCCCCCCTATTTTTAGTGTGCATAAAATGAAATAATTCGAAAGCTACAAGCGCATTATCCGTTATTAATCGATTACGAATGAAAGCACTTTGTGTAATCGATATAACGGTAGGTAAAACAGACTTAAGCCTATTAGCTATGACTTTCATAATAATACAAATGATAACATTACACAGGCTAATGGGGCGAAAGTCTTTCGGGGTCTCCGGAGTTTTGACTTTTGGGATGAGAACAATAAATGTCTGGTTAAAGTCAGCAGGATTCAGACCATTATTCAGAATATTTAGACATTAATTGATAACGTCCGAACTAACAACATTCCAAAATTTCTGATAAAATAGAGGAGGCATACCATCCGGCCTAGGGGCCTTAATCGGGTGCATTTGATGAAGAGCTTTAGTTATTTCCTCCCCTGTGTATGGTTTGATTAGGAATTGGTTATTTCGTTCCGTGACTGTGGTTTGGACAACATTAATGACAAACTCCATGTTAGAGACCCCCTCTGCAATGAACATTGCCATAAAATGGTTTCTCATTATTTGCACAATCTGCATATCATCTTCGGTCCATAGCCCGTCCATATCCTTAATTCGAGTAATCGAGTTTCGAGCTTTCCTATTTGAAGCTTTCTGATGGAAGAATCTGGTATTTTTGTCCCCTGATTTCGGCCATATATAACACTCTCAACCTTTGGCCCCACAAGACTTCTTCTTTCCCCTAAAGAGATTGAATTTCCTTTTCTATTCTGTCAGCTTCAGCTTGGATATCCACGGTCTGTTTTAGTATCTGAAGTTCGCCTAGGCACGATTTGAGCTCATGTAATTTACGTTGGATATTACCAAAACCCGTCCATCCTAGTCTTTTAGTGCCGTAGTAACTGAACTGAGTTTTGCAGAGAAGTCTCCATTAGTTTCCTTCCAATTATGCTCAACAAGGTCGACACATTGTTCATGAGTTAACCAAGCTTATTCGAAACGGAAGATTCGTTTCTTCTTGCATCGATTGTATTCTCTTTGGCCTCTTCTTAGAGCCTACAGCTCAAGCAATATTGGTGAATGATCAGAAGCAAGTCTAAGCAGATTATGCACTCGAAATAATGGGAATCATCCTTTCTACATGGAATTTGCAATAAATCTGTCTAATCGACATTGGATGTTGTTCTCGCCTTGCTGTCGATTCGTCCAAGTGAACTTTTTCCCTATGAAACCCGGGTTCTCCAAGTTGAGATCGTGGAGTAAGTTCTGAAAGTTAAGCATTAAAGAAATAGCCTTAAGGGCCTTATTGGGAGTGACTAATTAATTGTGGGCTAGAGTGGCCAAAATTTCCTAAGAAAAAGGAGGAAAAATAAATAAATTGTGGGATTGGAGAAAAGATAGCGAGAGGTGAGAGACTGTGCAAATTGAAACCCTACCACCAGGCTGTTGCCGCTGGTCCGCTCGATGTCGCGCCGCTGGTCTGGTCACTGCTACGCTGCTGGCCGCCGCGCCACTGGTACGTTCGCTGCTCCATGCTAGGCCGTCGTGCATCTTGTCCGCTCGTCGCTTGCTTGAAAGGTACTTTATATGTGATAGTGCGCAATCCGGAATCCAGGAAACCTTAACAGAAAGTTACGTAAACAATATGAAAATACACAAGATATACGTGGTTCGATCCGGAGATCTACGTCCACAGGCAGAAAATCACTCTTGCCGAGGTGTTTCTTTCACTAGAACTTTTAGCTTACAAGCAATAATCCAGAATACAAAGTCCGAACCCTAATTCAGAGTTCTTTTCTCATACTTATACTCAACTTTCCTAAACCCTAACTGAACCCTAACTAACTCCCTATTCTCACGCCTATTTCCCGCTGCATGGCAGTTGGGAGCGGATCATGAGCCATGATTCGCGGAACAAACCGTCTGTTGGGCCGACGCGTGTTCCTGGGCCTGCTGGGCCTACGCGTGCTGCGTGTTCCTGGGCCTGCTGGGCCTACGCGTGCTGGGCCGGTCAGTGGGCTTAGGTATTAACCCGACCCGAAGTGATCGGGTTATCCCTATCAGATGCCCCCCCCCCAGCCGAAGCGAGGAAGGAGCTTCGGTTGTCACCGGGGTGGAACCGTAAGCAAGAGGGCCCGTAGTCGCGAGCGCACCGAAGTGTTTATGGATGATTAAGTCTATCCGCGTCCCCGGGGACTCCGCGGAGCATTCTGCGGATGCGGAGTCGAACTAGGCCGAAGTGCACAGGACATATAGCGAGATACCGAATTTCCCAGAAGCAAGAAACGCGTTGGAAGTATATAACATCCTGGCCGAGGTGGAAGGTACACCGGAGTGTAGTGGTCTGGCCAAAATGAAGGAAGCACCGGAGTGTGGTAGTATGACCGAGGTAAAAGAATCACCGGAGTGTAGTTTGAAACTTCCTGAAGAAGGGTGAGGTTGATGTGATTGGCGGCGCCATCATGAGAGAGAGGGATGTGAAGTGACACGCTCTGCGATTTCCAAGAAACCTGTTCCCCACGCGCCTTGGGAACTGTAAAGCGCGTGAAGAGCACGTTTAAATCTCCATCACTGAATTTGAATAGGCTGCATCAGAGCCGTTGGTTTTTTGCGTATATAATTGAAATAATTGCACAGTAACTCTTCATCTTCTTCATTGCGATTTACCAGTTTAGAAAGCGGGAAAAAGAGGGATTCTGTGCTTGCAATCCATCTCAAATCAAAACTTCTCAAATCCAACCCAAGTAAGTATGTCTTCCTCTTCGTCTTCTTCATCTTCTGCCTCATCTTCTGCCTCTGTTGAAGAAGTAGAAGTAGGGACTACGGTTGCCATATTAGATGTCCCCACCCTTCGATACCTCATTCCGGAGAGAAATGAGATTAGGACCGTAGACATGGCCGATGGGCTGGAGAGCAACGTTATGATGGTTGCCTTCCATCCATGCGCGGAGGAGGGTTTGGAGGTGGCCTCTGTAGCGTTACGGATGACGCGAGAGCAAATCGAGAGAGAAATTCCTTTATTTTTCTTCCCCTTCAACCTAGAGTATATAATACCGAACCCCGAGGATAGGGCCTGCTGCCCACCGCAGGGGTTTATTAGTGTGTACATAGATCCCCTTAGAATAGGCCTGAGACTGCCCCTGTAGGACATTGTGATCCGGTTGCTGCAATACTACGGTATTGCCCTGAGCCAACTAGCGCCGAAAGCGGTGAGGCAGGTAGTGGGGTTCACCGTGGTGTGTAAAAACGCCGGATTAGAACCGACCGTAGAGCTTTTTAGGTTTTTCTTCCAATTAAAAAACTTCGGGAAGTCCAAGGAGTGGTACTCCTTCAGTCCCCGAGCCCGAGGTGGGTTCAAGGTTCAAAACCCAAGTAAGGTAGAGGGGTGGAAGGAGAGGTTTATATTTATAAAAAATAAAGTAGCTCTCCCGAAGTGGAGGAGGGAGGAGGTACTGGATACCGCTCCGGTGGAGAGCCCGGAGGCCGAAGTGATACATACATTCCGGTCAGTGGGGACTTTCAAAACCCTCTGCACCGAGGAAGAACTGGAGGAGGCAGGACTGAGCCCGTATTATTCGGGCAATGCAGGTGCCGAAGAGGGTGGGAGTCCTTCTATATTGCTTTTTATAACTGTCGTTTTGCGTAGGACTAACCATAACCTCTATATGCAGTGGGACGCTTCGGAAAGGAGCCTGCCGGAAGCCCCGTGGCTGTTGCCGCAGCAAAAAAGAAGGGGAAGGCCACTGAGGTGTCTCCCTGGGGGAAGACAGTGCCCAGTCCACGACCGTCGGCGGGGTCGGAAGAACGGGTTATGCCGTCGGGGTCAACTCCCGTAACGAAGAAGAGGCCGGAGCCTACCGGGACTCCGCTAGCACCATCTAAAAGACCCCGGGTAGGGGAGAGCCCGGAGGTAAACTTGAAACGATGCTCGTAATTTTTACCTACACGAAGTGTGTGTTATGAAGGCTGAGTTTGATGTCATTTGTTGTGTAACTGTCCAGGTAGAACAAGTGGCCCCGGGTCTGCTGGGGTTGGAGGGCGCGGACGCCGAAGAGCTTCTGCGTTTGGCGCGAGGTATCCTAGACCTCGGCCGCAAGAGCGAGAAGGAAGGGAAAGAGGAGCTGGCCGAAGTGGCCAGGGAGCTCCGATCGCGCAACGACCGGTTGACCCACGACCTAACCGAGGCGCGAAAGAGGGCTGCCCTGGTCGAAAATGAAGCGGCGCGTCTGCGCGGGGTGGAGGCGGAGAGCAATGTCCTCCGAGGTGAGGTACTACGGCTGCGGGCGGAGATGGAGGCTCGGGAAGCTGCCGTGGTCGAGGGGCAAGGAGCGATGCTGAAGGCATTCGCCGATAAGTTATTCCAGACCAGCACGTTCCTCGACTTCCAGACGGAGTTCGTGGCTATAGGGGACCAGGCCACTCGATCCGCGCTGCTGGAGCAAGTGAAGGAGGTCTACCCGAATGTGGACGTATATCGTCCAGAATTCGGGTATGACTTTGAGGCAGTGGCCGGGGTGGAGAAGGCCTACTATGCGGCTCTAGCGAATTTGCCGGAGTGGCCCCTGGTGAAGGCTCTCGGGGAGAAGAAACAGCTGCTGACGGCCGCGGAGGTCGCCAACTGCGAGGTGGACTAGGATCAAGAATTCATGGCATTCCGCCGAGGTGAGCTGGTCACCGCACCCCGGAGCAGAGAACCCCCTCCACGGATGGAGGTCGAAGCCACAGCTGCGGACGAAGCTGTCGCAGCAAATGAGGAGGGAGCAGCCGAAGTGTCAGAGGGCCGGCGAGAGGTGTTGCCCGAAGAGACTGAGGCAACTGAGCGGGAGGTCGGAATGTATGCAAATCGATGTACTGAATCTGGAACATTGTACTTCTACTTGATGAATATAATTTTTTGTTTCTCAGATTCTCTGTCTTTCCTTTGCTTGCATGATCAATTTATGTCTGTTGTCGAACTGAACTCCAACTTTTTACATACTTGAGAGTAATCGATCTGGTTGACTCTTCTTTCTGTTTAGAACACCGCGGAACTACACGAAACAATAAAGAAGCTCATGCGATCACTTGAGTGGTTCCGCGAGGAAAAGAACAACCTACAGATGCACGTAGTGCCGAAGCTAGAAAAGCAGGTGGCCTTGGCAGAGAGGAAAGTGGTTGAAGCCGAAGAGAGAGCCAAAGATTTTGAGATGAAATACCGGTCTACCGCTGCCGAGATGAGCCGTGTCCTTGTTCATCAGAGGGAGTATGATCGGATACTGTCGGAGTTCGGTCTTCTGACCTTTGAAGAAGTGGAGAAGCGGGTTGTAGAGATCCAGAGCGAAATCTCAGCGCTTACGGCAAATAACCCCGCGGAGGCCTCGGAGCTCGTAAGAAAGCGGGAAGTTCTAGAGTTGCTGCTGAGCATGTATGAAGGGCTGAAGGGCCGAGGCAGGTGGAGGCCTTCTGCCGAGGAGTTCATCGCGAGTTCAAGCCGGAGACAATGTACCCCGAAAGCGCCCCGGAAGGACAAAAAGAAACCCTCTGGAAAGAGCCAAGGCATAGTTATTCGGGAGCCAGCTCCAGTGACCACGGTCGAAGAAGAGCCCGCTGTGGTTGCTGAAGAAGTAGTCGAGGAGCTGGCCAGAGAAATTGAAGTGATGGCTCCGGAGGAGTGGGACCCTGTGCAGTGGGCCCAAACCCCGAGGTCCGCTCCACAACCAAGTAGCCGAGCTCGGACTAGAGACGAAGTCCCCAGGCAAACGCCTAGAGCAAGTCCTCGGCGTCGGGAAGCTCGCGGTGGAGAAAGAGCCAGAGCCCGAGGTCGAGGATCTACAAGATCCCGGAGGACACAGCGCAGATCGAGGAGCAGGCCGCAACGCCAGGGCGCTGAATATGGGCTCGGGGGCCGTAGATAATGGCTGTTCTCTTCGTTGTTTTGTTTGTTTGTTTGTTTTTTTTATTTTTTTGAAGTCTCATGTAAAAAACTGCTTGATGTTGTATTATTCAGAAGATAATAAAATTGTTGCGGTGTGTATAGACGGAATTAAGGAAAGCAACAAGTTACTAACCATCTTAACCGGGTGTTCGGGAACACAATACGAAAAATTATTAACTATTTTAATTGGGTGTTCGGGAACACAGTATGGATAAATCCAATCTCCCCGAACGGATCAGGCGGGAGTAACATCTCCCCGGACGGATCAGGCGGGAGTAAACACTTCTCCGGTTAAACAGGCGAGAAAGTGATACGAGTCCGGGGACTAAAATGCGAATCTCCTCGGACGGACCGAGAGAGAGGTTTAATTGTCCGGAGACTGATAATGATAATACGATTGCGTTAGGGCGTCCCCGTAACGTAAAAGGAAACACAGCAAGATGCATAAACAAAGAATTTTTATTCGATGATAAGTGCCGGAGCAAACTAAACGATACAAAGGTAGATGATAATTATAAAAGAAACATACAATGAGCAGAAAGAGCAGATGGTACTTGTGATTTGGCCTTCACAGGTAGAAGCGCCTCAAGTTGGTAACGTGCCAGCTTCGGGGGATCGAGGTCCCATTGAGATGCTCTAACTGATAGGATCCGGAATCGTGCGCGGCAACGACGCGGTAGGGACCTTCCCAAGAAGCATGTAATTTCCCCTCGGGGGCAGCTTTGCTGGCTGAGTTGAGCCGAAGAACTAAGTCCCCGACATTAAACTGAGTACCCCGGACCCGAGGTTATGATACCGGGCTGCTCGTTGTTTACACCTGGCCTGTTGAATGAATGATTGGTCACGACGATTTTCGAGCTCATCCAAATTTGCCCGGAGAGCCTCGTCATTATCCTCTGGAACCAATGTGAGGAGGCGGGGGCTTGGTACACTGATTTCAGCAGGGATAACGGCTTCGGAACCATAAGTAAGGCTGTAAGGAGTCTCCCCGGTAGAGGTGTGCGGTGTCGTGCGATAAGCCCATAGGACTTGTGGAAGGTTTTCTGCCCAGAGACCTTTGGCATTATCCAGGCACTTCTTTATTCCCGTGAGCAGTGTCCGATTGGTGACTTCAACCTGCCCGTTGGCTTGAGGGTGAGCAACCGAAGTGAAAATTTGTTTGATGTGAAGCTCTTCGCACCATGACCGAAAGGGATCGTTGGCAAATTGTTTACCATTGTCCGAGATAATAGTACTCGGGATGCCGAAGCGACAAACGATATTGCGTCACACAAACTTCAAGATATTCTGACCAGTAATGGCCGTGAGTGGTTCGGCTTCGACCCACTTAGTGAAGTAGTCTACGGCAACGACCAGAAACTTCAATCTCCCCGGAGCAACGGGGAATGGACCAACAATGTCGATACCCCACTGAATAAACGACCACGCACTCTGGATGCCAGTGAGCTCGGTCTGCGGCAGATGCTTTACACGGGAGTGCAGCTGGCACTTGCTGCATTTGGTCACTAAGTCGTGGGCATCGTTGAATAAAGTTGGCCAATAATATCCCCAGCGGAGAACTTTCTTGGCCAATGTCCGGGAGCCGATATGGCTGGCACAGACCCCTTCGTGAACCTCCCGTAGAACTTGAATAGCTTCGGCAGGAGCGAGACACCGAAGACTCGGTTGTAGGTATGACCGCCGGTACAAAACTCCATCATGAAAGGAATATTTGGGGGCTTTGAGGACCACTTGCCGAGCTCGCAGCTTATCAGTAGGCAGGATTCCATCTCGGATATATTGTATGATAGGAGTCATCCAATTCGGATCACTATCGGTCAGTACCGAAACTGTGGCCTCATGAATTGCTGGATGTGATAAGTCTTCGACCATGATATCCGGAGATATATTATTTCGGACCGCGGAGGCCAATTTGCTGAGCGCGTCTGCTCTTGCATTCTGAGCACGCGGTATTTTCTGGATAACAACTGTATCAAAAGTTGACATGAGCTTGAGTGTTAGAGCACGATACCTGACCAGTGTTTCATCCTTGGCGACATAAGTCCCCTGAATTTGCTTGGACACGATCTCGGAGTCAGTGAAGAGCTCAAGATGACGAACGCCTAAGGATTGAGCGAGCCGGAGCCCGGCGAGAACTGCCTCGTACTCCGCTTCATTATTAGTCACCTTAAACTTGAATCGGATGACGTATTTAACTTCAACCTCCTCGGGGTCGATGAGAAGAACCCCGGCACCACTTCCTCGAGTCGTGGATGCTCCATCCAAATATAGTTGCCATTTCCGAGGTGAGGAGACAAGAGTAGCGGGGTGATGTGTATCACTGTCTGTCGGAGACTCATGATTGTCTCCCGGGGTTTCAGCCAGAAAGTCGGCGAGTGCTTGACCCTTGATTGCTCGGCGGGGAAGGTATTGAATATCATATTCGCCTAACTCGACGGCCCACTTTGCAAGACGCCCAGACACCTCGGGCTTGACAAGAATCTGGCGGATAGGATGATTGGTCAAAACCCGTATTTCACGTCCTTGGAAGTATGGCCGTAGACGCAGAGCTGCCATAACAATTGCCAAAGCGGTTTTTTCTAACACGGAGTACCGTGTCTCCGCCCCGTGGAGAACACGACTTGCGAAATACACGGGATGTTGAACTCCATTGACTTCGCGCACAAGTGCAGCGCTAATAGCTTCCTCGGCGGAAGCCAAATACAAGTAAAGCGGCTCTCCGGGGAGAGGAACTGACAAAGTAGGCAGCTGCTGTATATGACGTTTCAAAGCCTCGAAGGCCTCGGTGCACTCCGGAGTCCACTCAAAGGACTTTCCTGTCTCAAGATTTTGAAGAATGGGAGCTGGCGCTCTGCCGCTTTAGATAAGAATCGATTTAAGGCCGCCAAACCACCTGTGAGGCGTTGAACGTCCCTGAATGTTTTGGGTGGCTGCAGTTCTAGCACATCCCGAAGTTTGGCCGGGTTGGCCTGCAAACCGTGTTGTGAAACCATATAACCCAAAAACTTGCCGGAGCTGACGCCGAAAGTGCATTTTGCTGGATTAAGGCGCAAATTGTAGCTTCGCAAGGTGCGCAACGTTTCGGCAATGTCTTGCACACATGAAGAATGGGAGATACTCTTTATAACAAGGTCATCAACGTAAACCTCGACGTTGCGGCCAATCTGGCCGTGGAAAACCCGGTCCATGAGTCGCTGGTATGTGGCTCCGGCGTTCTTGAGCCCAAAGGGCATTTTCTTAAAAGCAAAACACCCGAAAGTAGTGATGAAAGCTGTCTTGATGGCATCTTGCGGATCCATAAAGATCTGGTGGTATCCCTTATACAGATCTAAGAAGCAAAGTGCCTCATACCCAGTAATGGCCTCGGCCTTTTGATCTATGGAAGGTAGGGGATAACAGTCCTTCGGACAATGTTTGTTGAGGTCGGAGAAGTCGACGCACATCCGCCATGCCCCACTAGACTTAATCACCATTACTGGATTCGATAGCCAGGAGGGGTAATATACTTCGAACAGGATGTCCGCATCCAAGAGTTGTTGCACCTCGATTCGAATTGCGTCATTTCGCTCCGGGGCGAACTTCCTCTGCTTTTGCTGGATTGGCTTTATGCTGGGATCGATGTTCAGCTTGTGCGTTATTATATCGGAAGAGACCCCGGGCATATCCAGAGGAGACCATGCGAAGACATCGGAATATTCTCGCAAGGTCTGAATTATAGCCTGGTGTAGCCATGGCACATCCACGGCTCCGACGGTTACAGTCTGTTCCGGCTTGGACGGATCAAGCGGTACTTGGGCGGTGGCATCCCCCAATGAGATATATTCCCGAGGTTCCAGAGCCGACGAAGCTACCTGAAGCTGCTGTTTGGGAGGAACTTTAGCAGTCTTTTTGAGTGCCACGTACATACACTCCTTTGAAACCCGCTGACTCCCGCGGATAGCCACTTCGCCATGCGAAGTGGGGAACTTTAGTGCGAGGTGATACGTGGAGCATATGGCTTTGGCGGGGGTAAGCCAATCCCGGCCCAAGATCATGTTGTACGGTGATGGGGAATTCACCACATAAAAATCCACGAAAATGGTTTTTATTGCCGGATAAGTCCCCAAAGACGCCGGGAGAGTGATGATACCCTCTGGCTGGACTTCACCCTGAGTGAAAGTCTGCAGTGGCCCGGGGGCCGGCCGAAGTTGTTCCCGAGGAATCCCCATCCTTTGGAAACAGTCGGCAAATATAACACTCATCGCGGCCCCATTATCCACGAAGACCCGCCTTATTGTTATGTTGGCTACAGTCATGTCGATGACAATAGCGTCAGTATGAGGTGTTATCTCCGGAACCGGGTCTCTATCCGTGAAGCTGACAGTCTCGGATTGATGGAGGCGTTTATGACGTGGCTCCTCGGGAGGAGGACGTCGAGCCTCTGCCTTCAAGGCATGTCGTGAAGCCCCGGTAGGGAGGGCCCCATATATCACGTTTATCACGTGAGGGGGTGCGTTGTCTCCGGGTCCTCCCGGAGGAGGAGGTGGTGGCGGAAGACGTGGTTGTTGGCGATTGCCAGAATCTTGCCGTGCGTAATTACTAGGCCCCGGCCGATTATTATGCCACGGCGGTCGATTTTGTTGTGTACCGCGGTCATGATAACCTCCATGATTATGGGACGACCCCCCATTCTGACCTGTCCGAGGCTTGTCATCGGTCCGCGCAATGTATTGGCGCAAGAAACCTTTCCTCAGGCACTCCTCGATCTCCTTGCTGAGTTCTCGGCACTCCTCTGTCTCGTGCCCATGATCTCGGTGGTACGCACACCACTTTCCACGATTCCTCTTCTCAGGCGGAGCAGTCATCCGCGGACAAGGTCGTAGATCGTTCTTGTGAATAGAAAGAATTTCGGCTCGTGACTTCGTCAACGGAGTCAGTTGTGGAATATCGCCTCGAGAATCTGAACGCCCCGAGTTCAGACGGGAAAAAGCACTAGGTCGTGTACTAGGCCCAGTTTGTGCCTTGTCGGACTGCCGCTTGCTAGCATGCTTCTCACGTTTTCGGCGAGTCTGCTCCTCGGCCTTAGCAAATTTACACACCGTTTTGAATAGTGCTCGGGTTGTGACCGGTGTGTTTCGAACCAGCTCGGTGTAAAGTGTTCCAGGACGGAGTCCATTCATGAACGCGTTGATGACTACATCTTCGGGGCAACTTCCCACCTTGAGGCTTTCCGCTGTAAAGCGGTCAAGAAATTGGGTAACGGTTTCACCGTCCCGCTGTTCCATATTCATGAGGTCGGCCAAAGTGGCCATGGGCTTCGCCCGTGCTTCGAACCATGCCCAGAAGTGTTCGGCGAGTTCTCTGAAAGAGGATACGCTGTTGCGCGGTAGAGAATCAAACCAGACCCGAGCCTCATCCTGTAAGTACTCAGGGAAAATTTTACAGTAATGGAGGGATGTAGTGTTATCGCGGCTAAGCATGTTGTGCCGGAAAGCTCCAAGAAAATTGGCTGGATCTCCGGTGCCATCGTAAGGTGGTATGGCCGGCCGTTTAAACCCTTCGGGAAGGAAGGTGGCCATGATTTCTTGGGAGAACGGTGTGATGATATCTCCGTTGGCATCAAGGCCCAGAATTCTGTCCAGTTCAACATTGCGTTGAACTCGCTCATACTCTTGAAGATCTAGAGCATGAAGATTGGCATAGCGAACTCTCTTAGCCGCGTTGAGTGGACGGCGGCGATCCATATCAGTAGGTTCATCGTTGCGCGGTCGTGATTCGTTAGAACTCCCATGGTCCTCAGAGGAACCAGGTCGTTCCCGTCGCCGATCCTGACGCCCGCGATGCCCCGGGTCCTGTTGATCACGCGAGTGCTGACGGGGTGGAGGCACCGCGGGATTAGCATCATGTCCGGCAGGCCCCGCGGGACGTAGGCGATTAGCTGCCCAATCTTGAAGAACATGTGCATGCTCTTGTAAGAAAGCCTGGAGCAATTCTGGGGTGATTTGAATGTTAACCGGTGGTTGGGCAGCATCAAGATTAGGGTTTTGCATGTCTTGAGGGGGTGGAGGTAAATTCTGGTTATCTGGATTCGCAACCGGGCCTTGATTGCCCTGATGATGAGATGTACTCCTTGCCGGCAATTGCCTCGGCGGCAAAACTTGATCCACGGGTGGATCCTAGTTGGATTGATCCCCGTGGCGAGATTGATTCAAACGAGTCGTCGCCATGATTCTTGAATACACTGCGAACGTAAAAAATTGCCTTTCGTTCCCACAGACGGCGCCAATTGATAGTGCGCAATCCGGAATCCAGGAAACCTTAACAGAAAGTTACGTAAACAATATGAAAATACACAAGATATACGTGGTTCGATCCGGAGATCTACGTCCACGGGCAGAAAATCACTCTTGCCGAGGTGTTTCTTTCACTAGAACTTTTAGCTTACAAGCAATAATCCAGAATACAAAGTCCGAACCCTAATTCAGAGTTCTTTTCTCATACTTATACTCAACTTTCCTAAACCCTAACTGAACCCTAACTAACTCCCTATTCTCACGCCTATTTCCCGCTGCATGGCAGTTGGGAGCGGATCATGAGCCATGATTCGCGGAACAAACCGTCTGTTGGGCCGACGCGTGTTCCTGGGCCTGCTGGGCCTACGCGTGCTGCGTGTTCCTGGGCCTGCTGGGCCTACGCGTGCTGGGCCGGTCAGTGGGCTTAGGTATTAACCCGACCCGAAGTGATCGGGTTATCCCTATCAATATGTGTGTGTGTGTGTCGATTTTGTTCTTTTATGGGTGTATGAAAATATGTGTGTGTGTATCAATTTTCTGAATATTTATCAATTTATGAACATTGATGAGAATTGCAGTTGCAAACATTTGGTATAAATTCATTAATTTATTGATTGATAATGATGTATAAACTCTGTATTTATTCTTCGCTAAAACAAGTCAAAACTTTATTCTGATTTCAATGCTGAAATGTCTTGGAATTTAGTTTTTGTTCAATTTCAAACTTGACTATGCCACACTAAAGGATAAATGATATCTTATGGTTTGCTAGCTGAAACTTAGAACACAAATTTGAGTGTTCCATTATGAGTTGTGGCAGTGTGAGTTTATAACTAATCGCGTAGCTAAGTGGGGAGATGATACTTTTATCTATTTATTCATTTTCTGTTGCTTGGCTGCATTACAGAATTGCCATTACAAGCCAGGCAACATAAGTTTATATTCCACTTGCAAATCTAAATAAATGTTGCAGTAAGTGTATACCATCTGATGTGATTATTTTTAGCTAATTCCTGAGAATATATAGACACCTTCAAAAGCATGCAAAGAGATTATGTGTTCATAGACATTCTTGAACTAGAGAGTAAATTTGATTAAGTTCATCTAGATGCATTTATTGCTTTGTAGAAGGTGTAATATTGTTCTATATCTCACTTTGTGTTAGCTTAAATCCTTATTAGACAAAATTGGCCCTGAAGGAATGTAAATAAAAATATGAATAGGAACTTCTGTAGAGTAAATAGTGTAATATTGTTCTATATCTCATTATATATACCCTAGATGTCTTGCTCTCATCAATTGTGAATTAGCTTATTATTGTTGAATTGGGAATTAATTTGTAATTATTCTTGTTGATTATTTATTATTTGATGGAAAATAGAGGAACAAATGATTTATGAATTGTTCTGCTCTTGATATTCAAATTCATAAATTTAGTATTTTTTATTTCTCTATTTTAATTTGAAAAATATTTTGTTCAAGCAAAATCATCCATATTGCTTCATATGATTTTGGTTGAAATTGATCTTTTCAAGCTGGTGGCTAATTTTGAAGAAAATAGTTGGCCTTTTTTCTTCTTTAGTTATTTATAATAAATTTATGTTAATGTTATTTCTCGTGACCTTGATCATTTTTCTTTTTCCTTCTAATATTTGTGGTTGTGATTTATTTCATTTGCTTGTTCCAGTCTAAAAACGAGCTAAATGGAGAACCTTGCAATAGATTTGAGCTGTATATGCGTACACATTGTTAAGAGAATGTCACATGGAAACTTGATGGGGCAAAAGAAAGTTGTGTAAGTAACATACATTTATTTATAATCATGAAAATTATTTTATTTATAACTTTTACAAATCCACATGTTCAAAAAGGAATTGATGGTCAAGAAGTGCGGCCAATATAGAGAAGAATAAATTCAGAAGACCAATGATGAAATTTTTCTCGAGATCTTAGACCATGGATCAGGTTACTTAAAAGGCCTTGAATATGGTCCAAAAGGCCAAGCAGATGTAACGTATCATGTGATTCAACCGGTCAATAGCTGTAGCAAGAACTTCAAGAGACATGGGAAAAATTACAATATTCCGAAATTCAAGTGAATGAGCTCAAGCCACAAGTGACTAGGTTCGAAGATGAAGCACCCGATTTGAAAGACCATATGGCTCAGCAAGATGCAACAATGGACAAACATATGGCTTATTTAGAAAGTATTGGAGCACTACTCTAAAACATTTATAAGGTCAGCTTACTCTCTTTGAAATACTAATATTTTTTATCATTTCTTTTGATCTTGAACAATCAATTTGATAGATTTTTTTTTTTTTTTTCCTTTTTAGATTTGATGTATTGGTGATGAAGCTGAAGAATGGGAAAGTTTTGATAATTAACATTTTGGAGTTTGGAATGAGTGAAGTTTGAAAATAAGATTTAGGATATCAATTTTTATTTTTCTCCTAGGCAGTCATGTTTATTTGTTTAAGTGATGACTAGTAAGTCTTTCTTATGTTCTAAACGATTTTATTTATTCCAGATATTTATGTTTAATGTTTTGAACTTCTTTAGCATGTTAAATAATCTCATTCTATTAGTCTTCTTGCTTATTCATGTTCCCCTTTTTTGCATTTTTTAATTTAATGCATTTACAATTTTATATTGTAAAACATTATTGTGTTACATAAGATCCATTTAATGATGTTTTTCATTTATGTCACCAAAATTACACTTTCATGACGAATTGCATCGTTGCATACAAATTTATTTTACGTCATAAACGAATATAATAAATGACGGTTTAAAAAATCGTCACTAAAAATTAACCATCTGTGACAATTAATGTGTCACCCTACATATTTATATTATGACAAAAAATATTGTCACTAGATGTCACTTTACAAAGATAAAATATATCGTTAATATATCTATGTCTTTAGTGACGATTTATATTATTGCTACTTATACAATTATATGGTGACACACTTTAGTCGTCACCACTTGTCCTCATTCAGTGACTGTAATTTTTTGTCACTAGATGTCACTTTACAATGACAAAATATATTGTCGGCATATCAAAGCCTTTAGTGGTAAATACATTTTTTGTCAGTCCATGTAATTTTATTGTGACAAAACACGTCGTTACCACTTGTATGTATTTAGTGACGGTGAAATTTTGTACCTAATTTTTAGTATTTGCTGACGTAATGCATTGTCATTATAGATATTGATAAAGCGACAATAGGTATTCTGTAATTATAAATTAACTCTTTCGTGATGATTTATTATAAACATGACGAAATAATGAATATAGCTGTGACGATGAAAGCGTCACCAAAGTTTGATGAGTTGAGTATTACATTGATTTTCTTCACCAAAATTTGATGTTTTGATGAAAAAATAGCTTTTGTCATATTATATATTTACTTTCAATGACGAAATACTATATAAGATGACAAAATTTGGATGCTAAAAGTGACGAATTGGGCGTCAATACAAATTATAAGATCTGGCGACGATGGCATTTAACGTCATTAAAAGTCATACTTTTGGTGACAAATTCAAATATTTTCACTTATACATAATACCACCCACGGATATACCAGGACAATTGTTGTGACGCTAAAACTTCGTCACCAAATATTTATAGTGATGAAATATGATTTTTACATGACGAATTTTATCGTCACTAAAGACCAAATTTCTTGTAGAGTAATGTGCCGAAAATGCACTGCTTGTCCAACTTCAAAGCCATATTCGGAGGTCTTTCGATCTGACTTGGGCTTTGGATGTTTTTGCGAATGTTGTAGCCCTTTGAATTCGCTTTCCAGCACCACCAATTGAACTTCATTTAGATTTGTATATCTCAACATATGAGCATAATAGGGAATATGTGTTAGGATAGGATTTTATGCTGCATTCCCATCTTTTCACCGTTTTACCTCTTTCCTGTTTGTTTTTTATTCCTAATAACCTTGTTCTTTCTCCCGGACCTCATTCCAATGAATTTTGATTCTAAAATATAAGAGTCTCACTACAAAAATAAATAAACACGTCATTCGACTCAACATGATCAAATATAACACAAAATGACAGGATTTGTATGCAAACACTACCAAGATGACTCTATAAATCGACTTAAATGCATGAAACACAACGTGTATCAAAATTCCTCAAACATAGACTGTTGTTCGTCCTCGAACAACACAAATAGAAAAGAACAAGAAATCGAGTGTTTAGAGCAATTAGACGACGAATCTAGCCACAATCATAAATTTTTAGAAAATAGACAACATAGAAAATCGAGCATGTACAACATGACAATAAATGAATTACTACTGAGACAAGATCTGTAAATAACTGATCCTTACCATTTAAGTATATCACTCACCTCTCAAGTGTTTATAATAGGACGTGTTTACGCTCAAATTGGACCACATGCACCGTTTACCATAGGCTTGCCTATTGTCTAACTTATACTTTGTACTTGACACTTGTGACAAAGAATCATGAAGGTCTTTATTTTGATTGTAACGTAGGTTTAGGGTAAGGTGAGATAAATTTGGACAAAAAGTCACTTATTCTTGGACTAATCAAGTTATTCATAATCCAACTACCCCTCAAACAATATTCACTAAATCCTCACTCTTAAATTCTCAGAAAACCACAAATTATGGTTCTTTACAAGCTCTTTAAATCACCTCATCAACCAACTGCTCTCAATGCCTAACATATTTGAGTACCACTTTGGGACTACTCAATTTTTCAATTACTTGGGCATATTAAGCACTTCTTTTCATTTAACCCCTCCTAAACAACAAAATTAACATAAAATAAAACAAACATACTTCACTTTTTTATTATTTTTTATTTTTTTCTTTTTTTAAAAGTAATAAAGCAGAACAAAAAAACTACGAAAATAAACTAGGAGGGTAATTCTTCTAATCTTTTTCCTATCATAACATATTTGGCACGCGATTGGTGTGTCGGTTACCAAATTAATTGTATAAGATTATACTAACCTTATCAACTATTCTAACTAGTAGAATGGTAAATAAGGGTCGATCCCACAGGGAACGGCCGAACAGTTTTGATTCCGATACCAAGCAATATATAATTAAATATGCAAGAAGTAAATACTTAAGAAAGCAATAAAGGTTGGGGGGAACTTGATAATGGGTTAACAATCTACTAGTAACAAATAAAGGCAACTAAATGAAATTAAAAGCATTTAACATTCGAATTTAAAGAAACAAATAATCAAAGACAATAGAAGAGATTTTTTTTTTTTTTTTTTTTTGTTTTTGATTTTCAAATAATAAAACAATTCACCCTTGATCATGTTTCACCTTGGTCTTGGACGTTTTATGCAACTAGTGTTAATACCCAATTAGTTAGCCTTAGAACTCCTACTCCAAGATTGATAACAAGCTCTACCAATCTTGTTGTCTCTTAAGTATGATTAATCAAAATAAACTCTTCAATTAATCCTACTAAACTTATCAAATCCTAAAACAAGCTCTTTAAGAATCAATAGTCGAGTGCATTAAGATTTAAGACAACGGAGTAGATTCGACATAAAACTCGTAAGTTCGGTTCTAGTGGTCGAGCTCTATGTTATCCCCAATAAAATAAATCTATTGTTTGCTACACGGGAATCGGAAATCCTACAATTACGGATAGTAATTTCCAATTCTAGCAACACACAAACAAATATCCAAATGGGTGATCAAACCAGAATTCAATTCATAAGTGTGAGTCAACAATCCCAAATAACATAGAACATTCACAAAGCAGAATCCAATCGGTAATATTAACCGCAATAATCACATAAATGTCTTAAACTCAAGGTTCAACTAATGATCAAGAGTGAATTTTAGGGTGCTAGCCACCCATTACAACTATTACAAAGATAAAGCAAGAGAAAATCAAAGAAAACATGAAAATAAGATAGAAGGAACCAAAAGATAGGATTGATTGATCTTGATCTTCAATCCCCTTCCAATCCTTTGCTTCCAATGGGGAATAGTGGCTGAATATGTGTGGGGGATGGGTTCAAGGTTAGGTCAAAATCGAAAATGACCATATATATATAGAGAGAGGAGAAAGTGTTGGGCTCCAATTTGGGCAAAAACGTGTTTGGATTTTTAAAACAGGGAGTCGCGTCACGGCCGTGGCGCACAATTGGCCGCGGGCGTGGTGAAAATAAGGGTTTGGGCCCAATTTGGGGCCACGACCGAGGTCTTCAACCGCCACGGCCGAGGTCTGGTTGGGCTGGATTTCACCCCATTTTCTGGATCCTTCGCCACGGCCATGGCATGAAATTCGCCTCGGCCGAGGCGATGAAGGCTGAATTGTGGCCATCTTCTAGACGATTTACCACGGCCGTGGCCTTGATTTCTCCTCGGCCGAGGCGCTGAAGGCTGAATTTTGGCCATCTTCTGGACAAATTACCACGGCCGTGGGCTAGTTAGCCTCGGCTATGGCATAAGCCACGGGCGTGGCATTAGCAACGCAGGTAAGGTCCCCTGTTTTTCCTTGTTTTCTTTTCCTTTTGAGCTCGAATTGTCAACTTGAGATCTTCGAACCTGTTTTTCAGCCTTAATTCACCCGTGTTGACATGAAAACGAACTAAACACGTCAAACTACCCAATAACACAAATATGCACGAAACACACGTGAATATGCACAGAAAAGTCCGTAAAAAGACACTTAAATTGACCTAAAAGTGTGTGCACTACCACGTGTACCAATATTCTTTCTACCAAATTATCCAAATCATCCATTCCACTCCAGCCTTTTGATTTTGTTTTTCTCATTCTACCTTCCAATCCACCTTCCTCATACTCAATGAGTGCAATTCAAGGGCCAAAGGCTAAAAAGAACGGTTTAAAGCTTGTAATTTATGGCTATGAAAAACAAATCTTAAGGCTCAAAGTGGCTAACTAGGGACTAGTTTTTAAAATTTGGCGAAAAAGGTCAATTTACGGCTAAAAAGTTGAAATTGGAACATCAAACCTGGAATTTGGATTGTTTTTTCCGTATTTTTTCTTTTGATCACTTTACCGGGTTCTTTAGATAGACTCGGTCAAACCTCACCCCCTTGTCCTCAGATTTTATATTCTTGTGCCTTGTGACTCTTTTAACTGAATTTTATTCACATCATGTTAGCGTCCTAAAATTTTTAAATAACTGAAATTAAAATAAATGACGGAAAAGTGTAAACGTTGGGTTGCCTTCCGACAAGCGCTATGTTTTACGTCTTCAGCCAAACGACCCTTCTAAACAACTCAGCAAATTCTAACCAACCAGAGTTAGGAACTTTATCTTCAATTAAAACACTTATGTTTACCGCTTACACCCGAGCTATTATATATAGGGAAAATTACCTTCTCGTCGTGAATACAAAAAGTTATCTTCCTGATGCACGTTGTGTATGCATGCATTTAGGTCGATTAAAGTGTGTATTTTGTAACATTTACATGCATAATTGGTCGAGAATTGTTCATATTTGATATACTGGGCCATTTAACGTGTATTGGCTTGTTTTGTAGAGTTTTGATGATTTTCTGGCTAAAAAGAATATTTTACGAGATTACATGAAGAAACTAGTCGAAGAAGGGACAAAATGGGCCACATTGAAAGCCCAATTCATTGAAGAATCAACACGGCCGCGTAAAAAAGGAGCAAAATCGTGCATATTGGTGCGAAGCTAACGGGACCGCGCCAAAAGGAAACACTATCGTGCCAAAAGAAGATTGGATAAAGAGTTGGAAGATGTGAAGCCCAACGTGACCGCGTCACTTCTTGCGTGGTCGTGCCAAAATGTGTTCCTAAGGAAATCTGATTTTCAATAAGATTTTGATCCTAATCTCTTGAGGATTTCAATCCCAACTTATAAATAGAGGCTAAAGCTCGAGTTTTGAAGTATCATCTCATACTTTTACATACATTGGAGTAAAAGTAGGAGAACAAGGATTGATAAGCAAAACGAGACAAAGATCGAAGAGCCGACTACTTGGGTTTAATTACTTCTTTTCTATTCTTTTTTTATTTTATTACAATGTTTCCTTTGAATTTTTGTATTGAATTGTACTAGGCATAAGTAGCTAAACTACTCGTGTCCTAGGGTTAGAGAGTAGGGTTTTATTACCAATGTTGATTTAATCTTTTAATTTATAGACTCTAGTGTTTGGTTATCTATCTATGTGTGTGTTCCTATTTTATAACTTAGCATAATTTGATCAATTAGGCTTAGTTTAATCATTTAACAAGTCCGCTTCGAGAAAAGGGAGTTGGTAATAGACGTACGACATACATCGTAGTTATCTATGACTTTGTATGCAAGGGTTAAGGAGCTTTTAGGAGTTGTTAGGATGAATTAACTCGAGAGAGTAATTATTCTAATTAATCTATGAATTACTCGCTTCGAGAGAAGAGTTAAGGTAATCAAGCATCGTCTAATAGATTTAAAACTGGTTTAAAATTTTATAAATTAGAGATTAATCATCATTAGCGTAATTCCTGAAATCGACACCCTAGGATACATTCTCTTTGATTGGAATCCGGTACACGTGTTTGTGCACACACTTTAGGACGCTTTAAGTGTTAATTTAGTGATGTTTTTGTGGAATTTCACGTGTACTTTGTGCATTTAATTCTCATTGGAAAAAATAATACGCTTGATTCATTTTTTCGTTAAAACAAGTGCAAATGGATCACAAAAGAGCATCAAAAGATTGCAGAGTCGATAGATCGATCGAAGCAACAAAGGACAACGTTAAAGGAAGATCTCGGCCAAGACAGGTTACGAATCTCGTCCGAGATGACCTTCCAGGGAAAACTTGAAGTTTTGAAGAGTTGAAGATCTCGGCCGAGACGGGCAATGCATCTCGGCTGAGATGACTTTCCAGGGAAAAGCCAGATTTTCAAGAGATTAAAATCTCGGCCGAGATACAATTGCATCTCGACCGAGATCAGCCTTCAAGCCACAAAACATAAAACCCTTGTTGCTTTGTCTCGGCCGAGACACACTTGAATCTCGGCCGAGATTAGTCACCCAATTTTAAAATTGTGAATGCAATTTTGCCTAAACCTCAAGTGACAACTCTTCCCTTATATATATAAGTTCCATTTCGAATTTGACCTATCTTGGGACATATTTCCAGCCATTTTCTAGCCACCAAAGCCACAAAAGAGGGATATTGGGCAAAGGATTGAATGATCATCTTCTCCAATTGATATCTTTGGTTTCAATCCATCTTAGTATCATGTTTTCTTGCTTTTCTACTTATTTTTTGTTTGGTTTAGCTTCCATGGGTGAGTAACATCCTTATTTCTACCCTTGATCAAATGTAAAACTTTAAGTGACAATGTTTACATGATTATTGCCAGTTGATGTTACCTTTTGATTGAAATTTCAAGTGTTCTACACTATTTATTGTTATTGATTCATAGTTGTATTCTTTTTCTTGGTTTGATCACCCTCTAGGAAGTGAATGAATATGTTGCTAGAATTGGAAATTACTATCCGTAATTGTAGGATTTTTTATTCCCCTAGTAGCAAACAACGAGTGATGTCGTTGGTGATAGTGTAGAGTTCGACCTCTAAACCCAAGCTTTCGAGGTTTATGTCGAATCTATTTCGTTATGTTGGAGCTTTTATCATTCGATTACCAAATTGAAGAGAGCTTATTCGACATTTTGGTTTAATTGGATAGGATTAGTCGAAGAGCTTATTTCAATTAGCTAGAATTAGGAGATAACACGGTTGCTAGAGCTTGTTAGTAGTCGTGAAATAGGAACTTGAAATGCTTTCAATTGGGCATCAACAATAGTTGTGTAATTCATTGCAACTAAAGGGATACTAGATCAAGGGTAGATACCTTAATCATATTTTAAAAACCCAAAAATCAATCCACTTATCTTGTGTTTTTTTGTTAATTGAATCTTAGAGTTTGTTTGATCATTAGTTTAATAGTTGTTCTTGGTAATCGCTAGTAGTTTACAGTTAGATAATCACAATCAAACCCCCCCTCCCCCTAATTGTCCTATTGTTTTGGTTACTTATTTACTTTTCCTATTTCGAGGTCCTGAGTGCTTGATACATATTTAATACTATTCCTCCGTTCCCTGTGGGTTCAACGTGCACTTACCACTTTATCTTGTAAGGTGAGAAGTTCGAAAACTATAAAATATAATTAATTTGGTAACGGTTCAATGACCCGTCCCTACCAAATTTTGACGCCGTTTCTGGGGAACGGTGATAATAATAGTGTTATTTTAGTGTTCAAGCATTACTTTTAGTTTATCTAGTTTCTTGTTTATCTAGTTTCTTGTTTATCTAGTAATTTGATACTCTCTAGCTTCTCTTGTTTTTGGATAAGTAGTTGATGTTCTTGCTTTCACAAGGGGAAAAAGGACTTCTATTCAAGCCGGAGATAGTTGAACGTGAAAGGATATTGAGGAGAAGAGCATGGTTGCTTGAGGAGATCCAAGGATCGGTTGAAAATTTGAATATTGAAGGAGAATAATTGAGTGAGCCGAAAATAATGGTAAACGAGCAAGCTCGCGAAAAGACCTTGAAGGAATCGGTGAACACAAGGTTGGCAAATGAACCATTGTGCATCACGTTTCCAGAAATAGGGGAAAATACAAGCTTCGAGCTCAAGTCCAAGATTGTGCATCTACTTCCTTCATTTCATGGATTAGCAGGGGAGGATCCCCACAAGCACTTGAAGGCATTTCACGTCGTATGTTCAAGCATGAAGCCAACAAGAGTGACAGATGAGCAGATCAAGCTAAGGGCATTCCCCTTCTCTTTAAAAGACCTCGCGAGAGACTAGCTCTATTATCTTCCCTCGGGCACTATAACAACGTGGGAAACAGATGGAGTCCCAATTCTTAGAGAAATATTTTCCCGCATCAAGAGCTACAAATATAATAAAGGAAATCAGTGGAATAAGACAGATGCAAGGGGAGACTCTCTACGAATACTGGGAGAGGTTCAAGAAGTTGGTCTCGAGCTGCCCTTAGCACAAGATTACCGAGCAGCTCTTGATACAGTATTTTTATGAGGGACTCTGTTTGACTGATCGCAACATGATTGACAGTGCGAGTGGAGGGGCGTTATCAGACAAAATGTCCACTGAGGCTTGGGCCCTAATCTCAAAAATGGCTGCAAACACACAAAATTTTGGGACCCGGGAAGCTGTTAGGCCCATTCGAGAAGCCCAGGATTCAAACATAGAGGATAGATTGGATCAGCTTACAAGCGTAATAAGGAAAGTGGCAGCAGGGAGCATTCCGACACCTAAACCGTGTAGGGTGTGCAAGGTTACACGCAAACTCATGCCACAACTTTTATTCTACGCCAAAGTCCCCAGAAAGAAGGAAGTACGGCCCATACTCGAATACTTATAACCCGGGGTGGAGGGACCACCCCAATTTTAAGTATGGGCCCCAAAATCATAATGTTCAACACTCGGGCGAACAAAGCAACCAGAACCGGCCCCCTTATCCTAAGGGGATGTATCAGCAAAGACCACCTGCAGATTCGACTCCTTCAGATCCATCCTTATCCGACATAGTAAAAAGCTTGGCAACTAGTACACTTCAGTTGCAGAAAGAATCCAAGTCGAGGTTCACTAATATTGAAACCTAAATGAGTCAGATCACTTCAGCCATGTCTTGATTGAAGAATACCCAAGGTGGAAAATTGCCGGCTCAACCGGAGGTGAACCCTAAGAATGTTAGTGCAATTGGCATCATGAGTGAGGACATGCTTGGAGAGCTTTTGAAGCCCGAGCACTCTTCACATGTACAGACAGACGACCCACATGATAGTTTGAATGAAGAGAAGACCTCAGCTCCTCAAGTTGCTGAAGTTCAAGTCCGTGTACCAAAGTGGAAACTTGCAAATGAGTTGAGGAAACAAAAGGAAGCAATGACGGCATGTTTCCCTGATTATTTATTGCTATTTCACACTAAGAAGTACCTTTCATCCAAGGAAACCGAGAATGTCAGCGTTAGTACTTAGAGGAGTGGGAAAATGCTCGAGAAAGGGAAATTGAGAAATGAAGAAAGGAGAGTTGAAAACGAAGAAATTGCTAAGAATAGAATCTCAGTCGAGAAACACCAAGATCTCGGCCGAGATCGCTTACTTCGATCACAAGGGAAAATTCCCTGCCCACCCATCTCGGCTGAGAAGGAAGTGAATCTCAGCCGAGATCAACCAACCATGGCTGAAGGTGATAATCGTTGTAAACTTGTCTCGACCGAGACACAAGCCAATCTCGGCCGAGATCCTCAGGGATCACAATTCAATGTTGCAACTCCACCACTTTCATTTCCCGGCTAGATCAAGAAGGTTCCGGATAGAAATAGAGACAAGGAAATGCTAGAAGTGTTCAGGAAAGTTGAGATTAACATTCCGTTGGTAGATGCCGTGAAATAAATCCCCCGATATGCAAAATTCTTGAAGGACCTTTGCACCAAAAAGTTCTCATGGGGGAGAGTGTGTCAGCTATTTTCCAGAAGCAGTTGCCACAAAAGTGCGAAGATTGGGGCATGTTTGTCATACCTTGCAAAATTGGTGATTGTAGAGTAGAAAGGGCTATGCTTGATTTAGGGGCCTCAATTAATGTGATTCTCCGCTCTGTTTTTGATAGTCTTAATTTGGGTCCTTTAAAGGATACAAGAGTTGTCATCCAACTAGCCGACTGAAGCACCTCGTTTCTGGACGGGGTGATCGAGAACGTACTAGTTGAGGTGGACAACCTCGTATTTTTGGCAAATTTTTATGTATTAGACATGCACGGAGATACATCGAACTCCACTCTGATTTTGTTGGGGAGAACGTTCTTAAGCACTTCCCAGACTAAAATCGATGTACATGAGGGAACTCTCACTATGGAGTTCGATTGTCAAATTGCAGAGTTTAATATATTCGAGTCCACGAAACATCCCGAAGATTCCCATACTATTTTTCCTCATGATTTGAGTTAAGATGCAAGAATAAGTCGAACATTTCCACATTTTTGAAGCATCGTAAAGAGGAGGGTGAGAAGATACATGAAGTAAAGTGCTTGAATGGGTCTGGACCAATATGGAAACCACCTTGGAATCAACGCTAAGGGGAAGAGCATCCGTCGAGCCAACGACGTTAAACAAAGGCGCTTGTCGGGAGGCAACCCGACGTTTATTGCTTTTCGTATATTCAGTTTCGTAATTTAGGTTGTTTACTTATATATTTAGACATTGTCTTATTATCTTGTTTTAGTGTGCAGGGATTATTGTTGTGAACAAGACTTGAAAATCTAATCACATAAAATCTCAGAACTGTGTTCGGTCGAAACTTGAAGAAATTGGGCCGAACAACTTTGAGGTGTTCGCTCCAAAACTAAGAAATTATGGCCGAACAAACAACAACGCAAAAACAGAAATGAAATTGCACAATTCAAATTTTTACGTGGTTCGTGCAAGAAGATCTACATCCACGGAGGTTCACTGCACCTCAATTCACTAAATTGTTGAAGAGATTACAAGAATTAAGCTGAAACTAGAAAATACCCAAATCTGGAACCGATTTAGGGCAAACGAACACTAGCTTCTAATTCTCTCTCTACAGTAACAGGAATTTAGGGAAAATGATACAACTCTGATCGCACGAATGAGAGAAAAAAGTTTAAGTATGTGGTTCACCTCGAATCTTCAGAGGACGAAAGTTATAACCGTTTCTTGAAAACGGGCTTCAACTTGGCAAGTGGCTGGCAACGATAACGATTCTGTAACGGTTATTATCCGTTGCAGATTTCTGTTATGAAACTTTACCACCTAAGTCCGAACCCGGTTTAAGCATACACCTTCCACTGACTTGATTCAAAACCCGGTTTTGACCCGGTTCCTGTGACCCTGAACCCGGTTCTCAAACCTACACAACATATACTACTTTTGTTCATTCACTTGATACAATTGAACCTTATTCCACAACTATGATGACGAGGAACCGACCAAGCCATGAAATTCAAAGAGATAGCACCAAATGGGAGTGACGAAGCCCAAAAGCCACTGTGAGTTGGAACACCAATTCGTACCCTTTCTTTCTCCAAAACTCTAGTTTTCAACCAAGTTTGCGGACGTTTTGGTAGGTGTACGTATTGGCAGCCCACGAGCTTAATTTTTCGTATGCTACTCTTTTGCCTTTGGGATTAATTAGACTTAAATTGGTTTTGGTATCTTTGTATGGATTAGTCTTTTGCATTGTTAATAAACTGGATGATGTTGAATAACTGGTTGAATTTGTAAGCACCAACTAGTACTCCTTTTTTCCACTAACTTGGTTTCCAACCAAGTTTGGGGAGCCGGTTGTAGGCGTACAAGTTGGCCGCTCGAGAAAAAGTGATTGGACCGTGTAGGAATGAGAACTGTGGCATTGGTTAATGATGAAAATTTTTGAACAAAAAATTTGAAAATGGCACGCATGATAGGCTTTTGAAGCAAAATCAACTTGCATTCAAAACTTGGGATCAAAAATTTTACCAAGTGAGTTTTTAGCCTTAAAATGATACTCCCACTTTAGGAGTAATTCAAAATTTCTTTCGGTGTGAAATTCATTGAATGCATGCATTTTTCTCTAGAACTTGCCCTGATTCTCTACTTTTGAATAAGTCGGTACATGTTGTGGCTTTGAAAGTGATATTAGGCAATTCTTGATTTGAACCTATTTCAAAAGCTTGAAAATACTCCCTTTTTACCAAAAATATGAAAATTGTCCCTAGTAAACCCCTTGAGCTTTAGTTTTTTTTTTTTTTGATAGCCAACTTTACAAGCCAATTCCCTTTTCATTTAGCCTTTGAACCCAAATGGACTATAAGAGTATGAGGGAGGCGGTTGGAAGGTAGTCGGGCTGGAAAGTTGGGATCAAATGCGGGTTGACTAGTAGAAAATGTTGAAGGGTGGAAGGAAACACAAAAAATAAGTGAAAATCGAGATTATTAACCTCTCCATTGGTTGTAAATATTTACCATAAAAAAGATAAAAACCGAGAAAAAGTAAAAAAAAATCAAAAAAATAAAAGAAATAGTTGACTGTATATACTTTCTTAGTGTTAGAATTGGAGAGGTTAGTAAAAGTCACACATCTTGTGATCATCACTCTTAAAAGTTTAAAAGGTCATAAGATATACACTTCAATTGAGAGATGATAAACAAGAGATTAATTGATTGGTTTGAGTTGAGGTAGTCGAACCTTAGGATCGACTTGATTGGGAATTGAGAGAGTGAGGAAGAGTAACTATTGTTTGAGGGGTAGACGGGTAGGGCCCACTCGTTCAGTCCGTTTTTATAGTCACTTTTACCTAGAATTATCCCACCCTACCCCAAGCCAACACTACAATCTATATAAAGACCTATTTGATTCTTTGCCACACTTGTCAAGTACGTTTTCAAGTTTAGATGATTGGCAAGCCTATGGTAGGCAGTTCATGCACTTCAATGCAAGCGTATACACGTCCCACTTGATACACTCGAGAGTTGAGAGACACACTTACCTAGTGAGGATCTCAAGTCGAGAATGTCAAGTCTCGAAAGTAGTGGGTTTTGTCTATCACACATGCTCATTACTTTCATGTTTGCCTTGCTTTTAAGGAAATAATCTGAAACCGATTGCCACTTAAATCTGTCTTAAACACGTGTTCTTTCTTCTTTTTCTTTGTTTGTTCGGGACGAACAAAGTTCTAAGTTTGGAGAGATTTGGTACACGTGTTCCTGCACTTACTTTAGGACGCTTTAAGTGCCAATTTAGTGATGTTTTTGTGTAATTTCACGTGTACTTCGTGCATTTAATTCTCATTGGGCAAAATAATGTGTTTAGTTCATTTTTGTGTTAAAACAGGTGCAAATGGATTGAAAAAGAGCATCAAAAGATCGCAGAGTTTATGGATCGATCGAAGCAACAAAGGACAAGGCTAAAGGAAGATCTCGGTCGAGACAGGTTATGAATCTCGGCCGAGATGACCTTTCAGGGAAAACTTGAAGTTTTGAAGAGTTGAAGATCTCGGCCGAGACGGGTAATGCATCTCGGCCGAGATGTCTTTCCAGGGAAAAGCCAGATTTTCAAGAGATCAAGATCTCGGCCGAGATGAAACCCAATCTCGGCCGAGATGAGCCAAACCCTAACAAAGCCCTGATTTTCCCATTTCACGTCTCGGCCGAGATATAATTGCATCTTGCCCGAGATCAGCCTTCGAGCCACGAAACATAAAACCCTTGTTGCTTCGTCTCGGTCGAGACACGCTTGAATCTCGGCCGAGATTAGTCACCCTGTTTTAAAATTGTGAATGCGATTTTGCCTAAAACTCAAGTGACAACTCTTCCCTTATATATATAAGTTTCATTTCAAATTTAACCTATCTTGGGACATATTTCTAGCCATTTTCTAGCCACCAAAGCCACCAAGGAGGGATATTGGGCAAGAGATTGAAGGATCATCTTCTCCAATTGACATCTTTGGTTTCATCCATCTTAGTATCATGTCTTCTTACTTTTCTACTTATTTTCTGTTTGTTTTAGCTTCTCTGGGTGAGTAGCACCCTTATTTCTACCCCTGATCAAATGTAAAACTTTAAGTGAGAATGTTTACATGATTATTGCTAGTTGATGTTACCTTTTGATTGAAATTTAAGTGTTCTACACTATTTACTGTTATTGATTCATATTTGTATGTTTTTTCTTGGTTTGATCACCCTCTAGGAAGTGTATGAATATGTTGCTGGAATTGGAAATTACTATCCGTAATTGTAGGATTTTCGATTCCCCTAGTAGCAAACAACGGGTGATGTTGTTGGTGATAGTATAGAGCTCGTCCTCTAAACCCGAGCTTTCGAGGTTTATGTCGAATCTATTTCGGTATCTTGGTGCTTTTATCATTCGATTGCCAGATTGAAGAGATCTTATTCGACATTTTGGTTTAATTGGATAGGGTTAGTCGAAGAGCTAATTTCGATTAGCTAGAATTAAAAGATAACACAGTTGCTAGAGCTTGTTAGTAGTCGTGAAATGGGAACTTGAAATGCTTTCAATTGGGCATCAACAATAGTTGTTTAATTCATTGGAACTAAAGGGATACTAGATCAAGGGTAGATACCTTAATCATATTTTAAAAACCTTTAAAATCAATCCACTTATCTTGCTCTTTTGTTAATTGAATTTTAGAGTTTGTTTGATCATTAGTTTAATAGTTGTTCTTGGTAATCGCTAGTAGTTTTCAGTTGGATAATCACAATCAACCCCCCCCCCCCCAAATTGTCCTATTATTTTGGTTACTTATTTTCTTTTTCCTACTTCGAGGTCCTTAGTGCTTGATACGTATTTAATATTATTCCTCCGTTCCTTGTGGGTTCGACCCACACTTACCACTTTACCTTATAAGGTGAGAAGTTCGGAAACTATAAAAATATAATTAATTTGGTAACGGTTCAACAACCCGTCCCTACCAGAATCACTTTTGTTAATTAATTTTCTTATTCGTTTATATACATTTTAGTTTAAAAATTAATCAGTTATTCATAACTTTCCAGTGTTTAGTTAGATATAGTCCTAGATAATTAGGGTATCAAACTACCTAAACTTATTCTTTGTGGATCGACCTTGACTTCCACTATATACACCTACACCCGTACACTTGTTGTAATTAAGGGTTAGGATTAGTGCTTAGTTTTTATCCTAAGTAATAGAGGATACTAGACTAGATTTTATTTTATTGTAATTTCATTTTTTGTTATTTAATTTGGTTTTGTTTATTTTAGTATTACGTGGTATTCTTTTTGTCGGTGTTTCAGGTTTCACATGCAAACTAGGTGAAAAGAGAAAGAACATCGTGTTCCTTTCGATTCTGAGATTGAGGTAACAACTTAAAAATACTGAATGAGAAGAAATCCCACATTCGAGACGGAGAACGCTCCACAGAATCCGAATCAAAGGGATGTGTTGAATCAGATGTTAGGGGTCTTGGCCCATCTGGATGATAGAGTAACGAATCTGTAGCAGCAATTGTGCAAGATAACACAAACGAGGACATCATACCCATAAGTGATTGTCTTCGTCCCATGCCGAATCAGTCGGTTGGTGGAGTAAAACCACCACCATTGAATTCTAATAGCTTTGAGTTGAAGCTTGCTCCGATAAATATTGTTCAATAGAGCCAGTTTGGTGGTAGCGCACTAGAAAACCCGAATGTGCATCTGGATAAGTTCCGCAGGTTGGCTGAAATGATCAAGATGAATCATGTGCCACACGAGCAACAAAACATGAGGTTGTTCCCGTTCTCACTGAAAGATAAAGCATTGGAGTGGTACGATTCACTATATGATGTCACTGAATGGGAAGATTTGAGCACAAGATTCCTTCTGAAGTACGTTCCACCGAGCAAGATGCTAGATCTACATAACAAGATAAATAAGTTCAAGCAGATGGATCAAGAACCATTTGGTGAAGCTTGGGAATGATTCCGGGGTCTTATTCGGAGTTGTCCCCAACATGGGTTTTTGAAGAAGCAGCAAGTGTGCAAGTTCTATGATGGTTTGCTTGCTCCAACACGAGATCATGTGGATGCTACCGCATATGGTAGTCTGATGGAGAAGAATGTGAGATCTGCATCCTCAATTTTGGATGCAATGGCCAGAACTAGCTATCAGTGGCCTAATGAGAGGAATGACCCAAGAAAAGTGGCTAGTGTTGTAGAAGCAAAGCTGAATGATACTCTTACATCTCAACCGCTCTGACGAACCAAGTAAGTTTGCTAACTAGTCTGACGTTAGCATAGCACACTGATACCCCATCACAGTAGTTATCGGACCAGAAAGATGTTGAAGATGTTAACTTCATAAATTAGAGGAACTTCAATAACTTCTAGAATAATCAGCCGAGGTACAATCAGTACCCACCTAACCGGAATCACCAAAACTTCTCCTATGGAAACACGAAGAATTCACTCAATCCACCACCAGGACTTTCCGTCACAAATGGAATGATCCATGATGGTCAGAAGCCGACACAAGAGGAGATAATGCAGTCACTGTTTGCTAAGTGCGATGACAAACTAGCTCAATTGGAGAGAAAGATGGACGGAAAACTTAGTGAGCTAAATAAACAGATGGCTAGTCAGGGAGCAGATATCAAGCGACTCGAGAATAATGTCAATGAGATTTCTAAAAACATGAGTCAACTAAATAAAGATTGTGGAAGCCCAGCATAATCAGGGATAATTCCCGAGAGACACATTGGTGAATCCGAGAGAACCATGTCACGTAGAGCGAGAAGTGGCACCGAGTATGAAGGTCCCAAGGTGCCAGTTGATAAAGAGAAGGCAGTAGAGAAAGAACACTTAGAGGAAGAAATAGGGACGCAAGGAAAAGAAAAGAGGCAAAAAGCCGACTTATCAGAGTATGTCCCTCTAATTCCATTCCCACAAGTTCTAAGAAAGAAGAAGATCAATGAGCAGTTCGCAAAGTTTTTAGAGGTACTGAAGAAAATCCAAACCAACATTCCATTTGTTGAAGCACTACAACAAATGCTAAACTATGAAAAATTCTTGAAAGAGGTGATTGCTCAGAAGAGAAGATGGAAGGACTATGATACTGTGAATTTGACGGAAGAATGTAGTGCAGTGATCCAAAGGAAACTACCATTGAAGCGCAAAGATCCAGGTAGTTTTACTCTTGAGTGCAAAATAGGTAATATAACTTTTGATAAAACATTGTGCGATATAGGAGCTAATATCAACTTAATGCCAATTCTATATTTGAAAAATTAGGAATATGCACAATGAAGCCCACTACAATCGCCCTACAAATGGCCGACCGCTCTATAACTTGGCCACGGGGCATGTAGAGGTTGTTTTACTAAAAGTTGGTAAGTTTATAATTCCTGTCGAGTTTTTTAGTCCTAGACATGGTAGAAGACAAGGAAGTCCCCTTGATCTTAGGTCGCCCGTTTCTAGCAACGAGTAAGGCTCTTATAGATGTCCAAAAGGGGGAGTTAACTTTGAGAGTAGATGAGGAGAAAGTTATGTTTTCTATAATGATGTTAAAAAACAACACGATAGTGAGAAAGTTAATCACATTGAAACGTGTAGCACTATTCAGAGTTTAGATACCATATTGAATAGGAACTTAATCTCACTTAGTGATTGTGATACCCTTGAAGTGTGCCTTGTTGATTCTACCTTTACCCTTGATTACCATGATTGTACTAACCTTGGTCTTGTGGAAAGTGTTAGTGCTCTAGATGTCTTGCAGGAATCTCCAAAAGAAAGTCCAGCCAATGGAGACATAAGGAAAAAACCAGGTGAGAAGGCACTAAGAGGGTGTGAAGGCTGCTCAGACCGCAAACCATTACCCAAGTATCTAAAGCTAAATCACATGATGAGAGAAGTAGTTACGAAGAAAGTGCGGCTGAAGAAGCCGAATTAGAACTAGAAAAGTTGTCGGGCTGAAGACGTAAAATTTAGCGCTTGTCGGGAGGCAACCCGATGTTTACCGTTTTCTTTAATTTTTGTTATTCATGTTTTTATTTTTTTTATGAGTTTACTTGTATTTTTAGTGTTTTTATTTTTATTTTAGGGACCAACATTAACGAACCAAGAGTGAAAGAAAGTGATAGCAAGAAGTAGGGGTCGAAAAGAAGAAAAAAATAGCCTAGCTCATGAAGGAAAGCTACGCGACCGTGCCACAAAGGGACGCGGTCACGTTAAAAATAGCCAGGAAAGCAATTCGATTCTGATCAGGACAACACGGTCGCTCAACCTCACGATGCGGTCATGTCAAAATCAACTAGGAAACTGTAAGCATGAATGTCTCGACGCGGTCGCGTCAAGCATACAACGCGGTCGCGTCAGTTTAAAAAAAAAAGAGATTTCAGCAGCCGCGTCAGGTTCAAATATTCATTCTTCTTCTCTTCACTCTCTTGGTGAAACACACACAAGAGAAAATCTTCTACCACATTATCACATAATCACATACCACCACCCATAAACACATTCCCACACATATATCTTCCATTCCACCGATTTAATTTGGGTTAGTCGAACCCAATTTGGCGAAGTTAGGGCACATCCAAAAACTTCATATTTTGACTAAAGCTCTCCGTTAAGACTTGCTAACCCGAGCTTTTATGCATTATACTTCATAGTTATGCTTGATTATTGTTGAGTTTTTTTTTTATTTGAAATTGTGGATAGTTCTAGTTAGGAGTTTATCAATTTGGGCACGTGTAGTGCCATATTTTATGAATTCTTGCTTGGTTTGTTCGGTTTAGATGAAATTGTTGTGAATTGAACATGAAATTAGGTAATTGGTGATGTTAGGAATGGGTGGATAGCAACATTCTTATGATTAACATGTTTTCTTCATTGAGGAATTTCATCGAACATGTTATGTGCATAGGTTGAATATAGCTTTAACTTGATTTTATGATCCTCTGAGGCTTTTGTGTGTAATAAGATGATGAATTGCTTACATATTATTTGTTAGACGTTCATAGGAGTCGAATTACACAATAGTTTGATCTAATTAGCCTATATGCATATTCTAGGGGGTAAAAGTTGAGTTAAAATTGCTAAGTGTTGCTTAAGTGATTGCATATTTTGTTCGAGGAACAAAATTTATTTTTTTAAGTTAGTTTATGATTTGTTGAACATCATTGATTGTTGAAGTCCAGTTGTGTTTTTTGTATGTAGGTTCACAAAGATGGCTTCACGAAAAGCTAGCACCAACAAAGGCAAGGGGAAGGGGAAGCGAAATGGTTGAAGAATCCCCTGTTCCAGCTCCAGAAAGGGTGGTGATAAGATCCAAATGATAGCCGACTCCTATTCGGTTCTGCACTAGAGAGAGTCGAGCATAGACAAAGATTTGACCTACTTCATTGGCGCACAATTGTGCCCACTCGATTCTCAAATCATAAGCTGACGAGGGCAATGGGGATACATGAGAATATATAAGCATTGCTCACGGTTGTAGGATTGGAGGAGCTCATGAAAGCTAAACAAACATACAAAAGGCTTACCCTCGAATTTTAAGCACTTTTGAAAAATCATAGTAGCCAGCCAGCCTAAGCAAAAGCGACCAGACAAAATCACTTTTCAATTGATGGGTAAGCAGGCGGAGTTAATATTTGAGGAGATTGATGAAATATTCGACGTCTCGGCACCAACCTGAAGTGATTCCCTAGAGGTGTTTAACCCGAACGATTTTTGGGGATAATTGAAACAGCTCCTTCGATCGTGCCCCCTTAAGCTTATGTGTCGAATAATACAAAAGCTTTATGGATTTGGAACCCAGTGATAAGATACTTCCAGAAGATGTTAGCGCATACACTCTTTGCCGGAAAGGAGATGGGTGCAATACACTTTCCTTCAAGCTGAGTCGCTGCCCTTAGTACTCATTTTGAGAGGCACCATACAAAGAGTCGAGTAGCGATGCAAGAAATTAATCCCTTGTTGAACACGCTCATAGCACAAGGAAATGAAGCTCAAGCTTGGAGACAGCAGCAAGATGTTCGGTGGGATACCCTGGCTCAATTTTAGAGGCAACACAGGTTCCAACCACCACCACCGCCCCAATAATTTGTGAGTTAAGCACCAAGACATACCACTCATTTCCCACAAACTTGGCCTTCGACCAAGTTTACGGAGGGGGTGAATAGTGGGACGACTTGGCAGCTATTTACATTTTTTGCATGTTATTTGCTTTGTCTTTTTGCTTGTTTATTTACTTGATTTATGCTTTTATGAGCCTGAGTACTCGCAGCGTGTTGGTATTTCTATAGTGGAATCATTGGGTCTGTGAGCACATTTGTGTTCTTTTAATTATTGGTCATGTTGGTCGTAGTAGTTTTTATGCTTTATTTATTTTTGTTGTTGGAGTAGTTATAAACCTGAGTACTAGTCATTTAAGTCATGGAAAAAAGATTAATTTAAGGAAATGATAGACGTTGATGATGAGGTGATTTTGAATAAAACATTGTAAAATTAGCACACAGTAGAGTATGAGAGGTAATTTGATACGAAATTAAGCCTGAACTTAGAACGTTTGATCAGAATGAACCCTGTGAGAATTTAAGCCAAATTGCACTCCTATTTTAGGAGTAATATGATTTCTTTCGGTGCGATTTTTTATTGGATATATGCATTAGTATCTAGAACTTGCCTTGAGATTTTACTGAGAATATGTCAAATGCATGTCGTGAATTATAATATGTTATATGCAGTTCTTAATTTTACCCTATGTTTGAGCCTTTAAATGATCCTTTTTACCAAAAAATTGAAAGATTATCATTAGTAAGCCCACTTGAGCGTTTAGCTTTTTATTTGATAGCCCTACATTACTAGCCGAGCACCCTTTAATTTTAGGCTTTGACCTTGATTTGGACTAATTGAGTAAGAGGGAGGTGGATTGGAAAGTAGTTTGGGAAATTTCAGGAATAAGTGGGTGGAGTAATGGATGAATGAAAGGGTGGAAAGAATACATGTGTATAGGTGAAAATTTGAGAAAGTTCAGCCTATCCTAGTTGTCTAAGAAAAAAATTCGAAAAAAATCCGAAAATTAAAGAAAAAATTGGATGTAAATATGTATTTTATTGTTTTTCTTATTTCTATGAGGAGAGGTTAGGAATATTAAAGTGCTCGATGAAGCATTGATTGAAAATTCAAGTAGTCCCAAGTTGTAGTACCCGAACAAATGAGAGGTATTTAAGTTGTAATGACTTTTGGAAGGTGAAGAAGTCACTTTGTGGGGTGATTTGCTGAGATTTGAAGCATTAGAGTGAGTGATTGTATTGAGGGGTAGTCGGGTTAGGAAACAACTTGATTAGTCCAATAAATAGTCACTTTTACCCAAAAATTATCCCACCTTACCTTAAGACCACAGTACAACCAAATGAAGACCTAATTTGATTCTTTGTCACGCATGCCAAATACGAAGTCTAGTTTAGATGATTGGCAAGTATATGGTAGCGGTGTGAATAATCCAATTTGAGAGAAATATGTCTTAACCTAAACACTCGAGAGATGAGCGAAACACTTACCCAGTGAAGATTAAATAGTTCAAAAGTTCAAAGTCTCGAAAGTTGTTGATTTTTTTGCGTCATCACATATGTTCAATTACACTGTGTTGCTTGGTTTTTTTAGAAAATCAATCTGAAACTTGATTCATCATCTAATTGCCTAATAAAATGTGGTTTTTTTCTATTTACTTCATTTATTGTTCGGGACGAACAACAGTTTAAGTTTGGGGAGTTTTGATATACGTTGTGTATGCTTACATTTAGGTCAATGTAAGTGTGTATTTTGTAATATTTACTACATAATTGGTCGAGAACTGTTCATATTTGATATAATGGCCATGTGACATGTATTGACTTGTTTTATAGAGTTTTGATGATTGTCAGGGTAAAAAGAATACTTTACGAGGTTACATGAAGAAACAAGTCGAAGAAGGGACAAAATGGCCCACATTGGGCCAACAGTCAAAGCCCAATTCATTGAAGAATCAATGCGACTGCGCCAAGATTGGACGTAGCCGCGTAAAAAAAGGAGCTAAATTGTGCATATTAGTGCAAAGCTGATGCGACCGAGCCCAAAGGCACCGCGGTTGTGACAAAAGAAGACTGAATAAAGAGTTGGAATTTGTGAAGCCCAACGCGACTGCGTCACTTCTTGCGCGGTCGTGCCAATATGGGCTCCTAAGGGAATTCGATGTTCAATAAGATTTTGATCTAATCTCTAGAAGATTTCATCCCCAACTTATAATAGAGGCTTAAGCTCGAGGTTTGAAGTATCATCTCATACTTTTACATACATTGGAGTAGAAGGGTGAGAACAAGGATTGACGAGCAAGATGAGACGAAGATCGAAGAGCCGACTACTCGGGTTTAATTATTTCCATTGAATTTTTGTATTGAGTTGATACTAAGCATGAGTAGCTAAACTACTCGTGTCCTAGGGTTAGAGAGTAGGGTTTTACAACAATGTTGATTTAATCTTTTAATTTATAGACTCCAGTTTTTGGTTATCTATCTATGTGTTTGTTCCTAGTTTATAACTGAGCATAATTTGATCAATTAGGCTCAGTTTAATCGTTTAACAAGTCTGCTTCGAGAGAAGGGAGTTGTTAATAGACGTACGACATATAGCGTAGTTGTCTATGACTGGGTATGCAAGGGTTAAGGAGCTTTTAGGAGTTGTTAGGATTAATTGACTCGAGAGAGTAATTATTCTAATCAATCCACGTATTAGTCGCTTCGAGAGAAGGGTTAAGTTAATTAAGTGTTGTCTAATAGTTATTAAAACTGGTTTAAAAGTTTATAAATTAGATATTAATCATCATTAGCGTAATTCCTAAAGTTGACACCCTAGGATACATTCTTTTTTATTGGAATCACTTTTGTTAATTAATTCGCTTATTAGTTTATATGCAATTTAGTTTAATAATTAATCAATTATTCACAACTTTCCAGTGTCTAGCTAGAATAGTCCTAGATAATTAGGGTATCACTTTTTCACCTCTTTTCTTGCTCGTTTTTACCCCTAACTACTATGCTCTTTCTCCAGGACCTTATTCTAATGAATTTTGGTCATAAAATATAAGAATTTTCACTACAAAACAAGCAAATATGTCATTCGGCTCAACATAATATATAACACAAAACCACCGTATTTTTATGCAAACATTACCAAAATGACTCTATAAATTGGCTTAAATCCATGCATACGCAACATGTATCAAACGTCTCCAGTAGGAGTGGTGAAAATTAATTTGTACCCTAAGTTATAAAGAATGCGGGCACGGGGAATGGAGTTGTGTTGCGGGAAGACATAGGACATGTGATTAATCTACCTATGCCTTAAGGCCTGGTGAGATAGAAGTTGTTGCAGCAGAAGTCTGGGATGCTTGGGAGGAACTGTTGCTGGAAAAGGATATGGGACTAAGGAGAGTCGTTTTAGAAATGGATAACTCCTTGCTTTTACAACAGACTACAGAAGCGGCAGCAGCCGGACCTTACGTATTTCGGTTAGAGTCCGTGTCTTTTTAGACATGTTAGAAGGTCAGCTAATGTTCTAACCCATCATTTAGCATGTTTTATCTTGTCGTTGGTTAGCGCTTTCAAGGTAACGGGGCCTGTCCCCAATATACTTGAACATGTTGTTTTGGCGGATTGCGCCTAGCTTATGATATTGCTTTGATACTAAAATAATAAAAGGATTAACTCGATGGATAATCAAACATAGTAACTAAATGCTCGATAACATTTCAAATAAGTTTGAACAATAACACATTCAACTCGAACACATTAACCACTTTAACTATCTTGAATCTCCAATTTTCTTTAAACAATCCTATTAGTAAATCAGCCTATTAATATTCTGTGGTTGACACACCACCAAATTTTATTGATTTTGTATGGCTACTTTAAATCAATAAAATTCATTTTTTTTTTCTTATATAAAATCAGTTATAAATATAAAATTATCTTCTCTATGTATTATTCAGAGAAACAAAATTCAATAGCGTCTATAAAATTTCTAGCTTGTCTTAAGTCCCTAATATTGAGCTCATTGAAAAGCATAAATCCCATTTGTACTGCTCCCTATTGGATCTAGATTTGTTGTAGCCTGATGTTATACACCTAACCACCAAAAAAAAAAAAAAAAGAAAACAAAAAAGATATGTTAATACGACTCCTGTTGCCTATAAATAAATGGGCCAAATAGGGCCTCAACCGGATCGAACCCACTTTGTTTTTCTCGCAGCTAACCCACATTGTTATATCAATCGGGTATATTATACAAATGGGGCTTGGGAACATAACCTGTGAAATATGGGGCATTTTGTGAATATATCAAATATTATGTAATTCAAATTGTATCTCACCTATGTGTATGAGTATAACATGGAGGGAAAATATATATTTTGCTTCTGAACTTATAGAGCACAATGATAAATTTGTCGGTTGGACTATTTTGTAGTACGATTAAATAATTCATTTTATTAAATTTTTTAGTCTTAATTCTATTCAACACAAACACACACACACACACACACACACACACTATATGTAGAATCATCTACCTATCTTACTTGTAAAATGAAGATAATTCAAAATAGATAAGGTGTCTTTTTCTTGTGTTATTAAATTATTCTTAATTTGAAGCTTTTGGCGAAAAAAGTAGAAAAAGGAGAAAATAAATGGTTAGGATGTAACGCCCTCGTACAATTGAGGAGAGTTGACCAATCACAATATTTCCTTTGCTTTTCATTTTTCTTTTCTCCTCAATATTTAAAAAATGTGTAACTTTTTCGGCTCAACTTTGTTTTTATGAAAAATATACTGAATTAATCTTTTTTTTCACAATCCTCGATTTGACATCTACTATGCACATACAAATATTAGTTTTTAAGTGTAGTTAACTTTTTCTGATTATTATGATAGATTTCGATTTTAATTTTTTTGTATATAAAATAAAAATGTCATATATTTATCAAAATAATATTTTATTTGAGGATCGACATATCGCCTCCTTTTTTCTCTCTCTCTCGAAAGTTCTAAAACCGTCTCCCTTTCTCAATCTAAAAACTAGATCTGGGATTTCTATCGCTCTTTCTTTTAATCTTTAATATCTGATCCGACTCTCCCCGTCGTCACCGGGGGTGGGGATACCTCCGTTCTTCCCAGTCCTTCAATTTCTTTTGCTAAATCCTTCATTAACGTGACGAAGGATTGATCGGTGCCTGAGATCCAGGAAATACGAACGGAAAAAAGCTATTTGGGGATCTAGAGGTGGAAGCCTTCGGAACCACGGGAATCTACAGAGGATTGCCGACAGTGAACTTCTCAGAACTTGAATCAATAAAATTGGCTGAGTCATGCAGATTCATTTTGATCGGTAAGTTTCTAATGAATTCTCTCCTTTTAAAGTGATTTAGTTACAATTAAGTAGCTTTGGGTCTATAGTTTTGCTCTATATTGGTGATTAATATGAAACATACTATGGTTAAACTATTCAATGATGAAGATTTTCAACAGCTCTGGGTGAAACAAATTGTGCATGTGGGGGGATATCCATTAAATGGACTCCTGATTTCGATACAAAGTCAAAATCATCTATGGTTCCGGTTTAGATCTCTCTATCGGAGCTTCCCCTTCACTTTTTCTATAAGAAAGCTTTTTATATCGAATTACCTCTGTTATTGGTGTTCATTTAAGAATTGACGAACCAACTGCAGATAGGTCAAGCCCTAGCATGACTAGGGGTTTGTGGTTTGATGAAATCCTTACTGTTTGTGGTAATAAACTTTGTACTCAAAAGGTTTTATATGATAAAATTCCTGATTATTGTTTTAATTGCAATCATCTAGGACATAGTACTCTGGGTTTCTTTAATGAAGAGTATAAGAAGAAATTAGAAATTAATAAGGAAAAGAATGAAGGTAGTAATGGAAATAAGAATTAATGGGTGGCTAAACAAAACAATAGTAACATTGTCTTGAATTCTGAGAACATGAATCAAGCTGGTGCACCTAGCAATCACACTGCGACTCCCAATAATCAGTTGCATAATGTGCAATGTGAAATGAATTTTGATGCTATTAATAAGGTTTTTTATGCTAATAAAGAATGTGATGATATAGGGATTACCAACTGCATTGTTTCTAAATGTGATAATATTTTAAATACTCTTATCTTGGATCAAAGGAAAGAGATTTGTGACAATGAGAAGGATCATTCTATTATCCATGTTAAAAACGGTTACATCATGATCCTGAAAAGGACATTGTTTTTTATCCTGAATTATCTGATGATGATTTGTTATTTGACCGGGGTAATTGTGTTCCAGATGTGTCTGAGGGGGATTTGGAAGAGAAATACAAATCTGATGATGGAAGGTACTCTAGGTCAAAATCAAGAGCTGGGAAGAAAAAGAGGAAAATATAAAATGGAAGGCAATGCAACCTTTCCAAATGGTATCAAGAAGGGGTAACAAAGCTACTGAAGGTGAGTCTTCATACCCTCATCATGGAAATTGTGACTTGGAATGCTAGAGCTTTAGAGAATAGTAGGTCCAAAAATTACCTAAAGATATTATTAAGAAAAAAACATCCTGAAGTTGTTGCTATTTTAGAAACCAAGAAAACTGAAGAACCGGATCCTTTTTAGGTACATACTTTAGGTTTCCATGGTTGTGTAGCTAATTTTATAAATAAAACATTGAATTCTTTAGAATGAACCTAAGACCTCTTCTGTGATTGTTGCGTCTGACCAACTTATAGATGCTGAAATAATAATTTAGTTGGAATTAACTTCCTTTGCACCTTTGTGTATGTTGCTTGTGATAGAATAGGTAGATTAGGGCTTCGGGACAGTTTAAGTGATTGTGATTGGAAAAATAATCCCTGGCTTTTTAGTGGGGATTTTAACACCATTCTTCTGCTAGTGAGAAAAAGGGGGGAGGGGGGCTTATTTTGAATCTTAAGTCTACGGATGACTTTGCTTGCATGCTTTCTAACTGTGAGCTTGAAGATGCTGGTTTTAGTGGTACTAAATTTACTTGGCATGTCAATCAAATTTCGAAAGACTAGATAGGGCCTTAGTTTCTAGTGTTTGGCTGGACCATTTTAATGGTATGGAGGTGAAGCATTTGTATCTCCTGATCACTGCCCTTTGTTCATTTCCTTTTAGAATAAATGTGCCAAAGCTAAACCTTCCTTTAAGTTTCTAAATGATTGGGTCAAGCATCATAATTTCCTTAGATCTATTAATGATAATTGGGAACATCCTACTAGTTTTGGTGGGACGATGAATTTAAAATGCAAGTTGTTCAGATTGAAAAAATATCTTACACTGTGGAACAAAAATGTCTTTGGTAATATTTTTTATAGAGTTGAAGATTCTATGAAAGCGGTTATGAATCATGTTGAGATTTGTGTCAATTATCCTAGTGATTCTAACCTAATTCTTCTGAAGTAAAAGCAAGTTGAATTCAGACTTGCAATTGCTAAGGAAGAATCTTTTTGGAGACAAAAGTTTGCTTGCAAATGGTTACATGAAGGTGCAAACAACACAACCTACTTTCATACTTTGGTTAAGAAAAAAAGTTCAAAAATAATTCTTCAATCATGATTAATAACCAATCTAATTTAAACCCTGATGAGATGCAGTCTTCTGCCTGTTCTTTTCTTTTTTTTTTTTTTTTTTAAATATTTGCTACTGAAGGGTATGACCTTGATCGTGAGATTTTTAGGTCTATTAATGTGACATCTGAGATCGACGAGGGCGGGGAGTGATCGCCGGTGCAATAAGAGAAGAAGACACGGACAATGAGCGGCTCCTGATAGGCTTCTAGGTAAAGGGATACATGAACGAACCGATCCCGCACTAAAAAAAAAGGGTATCCTGAGACTGTGCGGGTATGAGACTGTATAGTCGACTTTGAGGGGCCATTCCGAGACTATGTACGTATGGGACTGCATAAGTTGAAGAGGGCTTAAAGAATTGATTAGTGCTACTCATACCAACAAGGTGCATCTTCTTTTCTGGTGCTTATTTTGAGAAAAACTCTGAGGTTAAGCGTGCTTGGCCTAGAGCAATTTTAGGATGGGTGACCTCCTGGGAAGTTTCTTAAGGTGCGCGTGAGTGAGGACAAAGCGCGCTGGAAAAACTAAGATCGACAGTGAAGATTGTGTGTCTTTGATTGCTCCCACCTCTGAGGAAGAGGTGAAAAATGTTATTTTTAGCATGGACAAGAATAGCGTGGATGGGCCTGATGACTTTTCAGCCTTGTTCTTTCAATCATGTTGGAGTATCATTAATGATGATAGGGTTGATGCTTGTGCTGATTTTCTTCTGGGCAATCCAGTGCCAAGAAGCTTTTCTTGAACATCAATAACCTTAATCCCCAAAAATGATAATCCTCAATACTGGTCTGAGTATAGACCCATAAGTCTTTGTAATATGGTTAATAAGACTCTTACCAAGCTCATAAATAGTAGGATTTTGAGCATTCTTCCTAAAAGTGTACTTATTTTTCAAAGTGGGTTTGTGCATACAATAAACAGTGTTGATAATATCATACTAGCCCAAGAGCTTGTGCATGACATTAATAATGTTTGTAAAGAGGGAAAAATGATTCTTAAGCTTGACCTTCAAATAGCTTATGATAAGGTGGAATTGGGGTCTCTTTATAAAATTCTGCAATCCTTCGGCTTTCCTGAATTGTTCATCAGGTACCTTTCTAACATCATTGTATGTTCCTAGTTCTCCATTCTAATAAATGGGTCTCCTCATGGTTTTTCAAATCCTCAAGGGGAATAAGGCAAGAAGACCACTTATCCCCTTGCTTGTTTGATATATTCTCTTATATTCTGTGTAGTGGGCTTTATGAATTTTTTTCTTCTGTGCCCAAACTTAAATATAACAAAATCGAATTACCATTCCATCTCTCTCATTTGCTGATGACACTATTATTTCCGCTCTTCGGATATCTCTTCCTTTAAAAAGCTATTAGAATTTCTTCATAAATTTGAAAATGTCTCTGGACAAAAAATTAATTTCAGCAAATTTTCTGCCACTTTTGGGAAAAATGTGAAAAGATATAGGAAGAAAAAAATATTAGAGATTGCAGGGGTAGTGGAAGAGGACATGCCTTTTAAATATCTAGGGCTGCCTCTATTCAAGGGGAGGGTTGAGTGTGAAATGTTTCAAGAAATCATTGAAAAAATCATGGGTAGATTAGTGGGATGGGACAAGTTGTTCTTAAACTTTGGGGGTAGATTGGAGCTTATAAGAAGTGTTCTTGCCTCCATCCCTATGTATACTCTTAGGGTTATTGGGCCTCCCCGAGGGGTGAATAATAGTACTCACAAGCTCTTTAACAATTTCCTATGGGGATCTGGTGTGGATAGAAAAAAGATTCATTCGGCATCATGGGAAAATGTATGTTTTCCCATTGAGGGGGGGTTTAGGGATGAGGCATTTGGAAGATATGTCCAAAGCCTTTTGCCATGCAAGCATGGTGGAAGCTTAGATTTGGAAAAACCTTTGAAGGAGAAATACTTGAAAAATACTCACCCTTTTGTTGCTGATGTAGGGTATTATCAATCGCATTTTGGAAAAAGATTGATTGAGGTTAAAGAACTTGCTGAAGAAAAACATTATTGGAGGTTGTGTAAGGGTTCAGTTTCATTTTGGTTTGACATTTGGTGTGATTGTGGACCTCTATTTCTTTATGCTAACTAGTATTTCACTCGTGTGTTGCATAGTTTGTAGCATTTTTAGTAATATAAAAGTGAATTATTCTTAGTTGTAATATGGTGTATGGTAAAAATAACATAAAATATTTTTAATAATTAACAATAACTAATTAATATGTATTAAAGTTAATCATATTAGCATGATTAGTCGCAATTCACCTAAGAGTGCTTAGGTGTGATAAATCATATCTACATTTCGTTGTCAGATTACGCTATTGTAGTTTCTTGTAATCTAATTTATTTAAATAATAAGAATAATTTTAAGTTAATTTATAATTTGGGTTGCAAGTTGTATTATTAGATCGTGTTTCTCGGAATGTAAACCATGCCATGTTTATTTCGCGTTGTTATATTTTTTAATATGGAATAAGCTAGTAGCTAATTACAAAGCTTGTAGAAAAACACTTATGAATGATAAGCTGGAAGCATGACAAGCACGTGATCAAATCAGTTTGAGAAGCTGTTAGAGTCATTAATGCAAGTTAGTTGGTTATTTCATTTATGCATGGAAAAGAGTTGAGTTGGTTACATAAGCAGTTTCGTAGCAATTTTCATCCCAGTTTTTTGTTCTTCTTTTCTGTGTTATTGTATACAAAACAGAGAGAAGAGAGAGAGAAATACAGAGTGTATTCTTGTGAGAGAAAAACAAGAGTGAGTTATCGTGGAGGTTTGAAAGTGTGAGATTGTATTATTTCTTGTATTGATGATCTGGTGATAGATCATTGGATTTGTTACTTGTGTAAGCTGCGAAGAACATAGTAAAGATTTCTTTCCGGCCATGGATGTAGGCTTTATTAACAGCCGAACCACGTAATCTTGGTCTTTTGTGTGTGTGTGTGTTGTACAAGTGTTTGATACTTTGTCTCTTAGATTGTATTTGGTAAATGCTGCAACTCATTGATCTTGTGCAACAAGTGGTGCCGTCTGTGGGTCACGATCACCATGTTTGCAACAAGATTTGATACAGAGAAGTCAACAGCTATAGTGTGGGAAAAATTGGACAGTTTATACTTGACAAAATCAGAGTCCAATCGCCTATATACCAAACTAAGGTTATACTCTTTCCATTTATCAGAAGATAAAAGCGTAGAGGATCAGCTTGATGAATTTAACAAGATCTTGGACGATTTAGAGCATTGGTGTGAAGCTTGAAGATGAAGATAAGGCGATTAAGCTCCTAAATGCACTGCCAAGATCTTTTGAACACTTGAAAGATGCTCTCTTGTACTAAAGACAGTCTGCCATTACACTCACACAGGTTCATACTGCACTAAGAGAAAAGGAAATGCAAAAATCACAAGACATCAGAAGTGATACAGGAGGTGAGGGTTTGAACATCAGAAAAGGAAAACAATTCAAGAACAAGAAACATCAACAAGGAGGAAATGATAAAAAATCATCTCAAGAAAAATTCAAGAGTTCTGAGACCAAGGAAACTAGAAAGTGCATTATTGTAAGAAGCCAGAGCACTTAAAGAAAAGTTGTTTCCAGTGGAAAAAGAAGCAAACCATGAAAGCTCAAGCCACAAATTCTGCTGAAATGGTATAAGCTGATCAAGATGCTGAAGTGTTGAATGTGACTGGAAAGTCAGTTGAAGGTACATGGATCCTAGAAACTGGTTGTAGCATTCATATGATACCACATAGGAATTGGTTTATTCAATACACTGCACAAGAATTTGGTTCTATTATGTTAGGTAATGATCACATATGTGCTGTAAAAGGCACAGGACAGGAGAAACTGAAAATGGATGATGAATTATTTAAAATATTAAGTGATGTTAGATACATTCCTAACCTTAAAAGGAACTTGATAAGTTTGGGAACATTAGAGGCAAAGGGTTGCAGTTTCAGAAGTCAAAATGGTTGCATGCATGTGATAAAGAATGGAAATGTGGTGATGAAAGGAGTTAGGAAATCCAGTTTATACTATTTGCTTGCAGAAACTCTCGTAGGAGAGTGTGAAAGAGCTGCTGAGGATAGCTATATGATTTGACATAAAAGACTAGCTCATCTCAGTGAAAAAGGGATGAATGAGCTGTAAGAAGTTTGAATATCCCTAGGTTCTTCTTGGATTATCATAATCCACCATACATTGATTAATCCTAAAATGCATCTATTTAATTTAATTGCAACACTTTGATGTTTAGAATTAACCTGAGAATTGGGTACACAACGAACTGATGATCAACTCTAGCTTTGATCTTCTAGTCTGTATCCCTGCTCAATTCCCAATGTCGGATGGACGACAAACTTTGAGAAATCTCAAGCCTAGGAACTTTTCTACAGGCGCCGCCCCTCTCTCTATTTCTCTCTTTTCTGTGATATTTATGGTAGGTTAATTAAATCACAGATCAGGAGTTATGTATTTAAACAAAATACATTGAGTCTGGGCTGGCCTGACAGACTAATTCCCTCTTGGGCTAGAAGCCAGATAGGCCAGCCCACGGATCAAATACGAGGAATAAAGATGGGCCTAATTATGAATTAATTTTTCTATGTTCAGCCCAGAACATAATTAATTCATAAATATTAATTCATTCCACTAGAGAATTAATATTGACTTACCCCTTTATTTTCGAATCGAGTCGGGGCTTGAATTTAGACTTAATTAATCCCCGTATTTAAGATATCGAATATCCAGTAATTAATTAAAGCCTCTGATAGCTTAAATTAACTAATTGCTTATTAATTCCTTAAATAGTACCACTCAACTTCATTATTGTACCTGAACTTAATCAACCTGCAGGGTTTAGTACAACAAACCTTTTGAGCTCCTTAAGGGGATATCATCATCCTAAACGGATACGGTTACCTTATATACAAATTACCAGTTATTATATACAAACTGTTGTCACCCAAGATAGGGAGTATATTGAGTAATCACTTAACTCTCACTCATAGTAAGTCAAAATGATACACAGGCACGCATACACAACTGTAATCTTATTAGGGTTTAGATTATAATAAGTCATCGAGATCTCTTGTTCTTCACTAAGGTCAGATAGAAGAACTTATCTCACCGTGATCCTATCAATACATAAAGACGTACCAGTATAAGTAAATAGTCAAGATCAACTATTTCTACTTAATACTGCAGTCTATACCAACAACTCATCCTCAAGTCGTCTCAGCTGTGATTTATATTTTATATCTCATTAAGGTTAACCAATCATATGATCCTCTATGATCTACAACACACCATATGATCTACTTATAGTAAAAGATATAAGCACATAAATAGTGATTAGTGTAAATAGAGCCAAATAGAAGATTAACAGTGAATAACTGGAAACATTGTATACAACATAAAATTCTTGCTCTCAGTATACAAAACCAACGTGAGCTGCTGAAGAGAAATCTTATAACAGGGAACACAAAATCTAACTTAAGCAAATGTGGAAACTGCATTCTAGGGAAAAGCAAGAAAGCACCATTCCCTGTTGGAAAGAAAAGTTCAAACTCTCCGTTGGATTATGCACAATCTGATCTATGGGGCCCATCTAGAGTAAGCTCACTAGGTGGTGGAAGATACTTCATGAGTATTATTGATGATTACTCAAGAAGATTGTGGATATACATACTCAAATCTAAATCAGAAGCCTTTGGTAAGTTTAAAGAGTGGTGTGCAGAGGTTGAGTTGGAAAATGGGACAGGTTTGAAGTACTTAAGGATTGACAATAGGTTAGAATTTCTATCAGAGGATTTCATGGATTATCGTAAGTCAAAAGAGATTCAGGGACATATAATAGTCCCTTGAACACCTCAGCAAAATGGCATTGTTGAGGGAATGAATAGGACTGTTCTAGAGAGAGTAAGATGCATGCTCCTAGAGTCTGGATTGCCTAAGAAATTCTAGGTAGAAGATGTGTCTACAGCAGGTGTTCTGATTAACAAGTCTCCTTCTCATGCTTTAAATTTGCACACACCTGATGAAATGTGGAATGGCAAGGCAGCTGACTACTCAAGACTAAGAGTGTTTGGATGCTTGGCTTATGCTCATCATAAGCAAGATAAATTAGAACCAAGAGCCCTAAGATATGTTATGTTAGGTTATCAACAAGGAGTAAAAGGGTACAAGTTATGGTGTATAGAACCAGGATTGAATAAAATAATGGTGAGCAGAAGTGTAGTGTTCAATGAATCAAGAATGTCATTTCTAGATAACAATCATGGTGGATGTGAACTGCAGAAGGAAGCTATATCACTTGAGAGATCACCTTTCAAGGTGGAGTCTATTGAATCTGATAAAGAAGATATCACAGAAGAAATTCAACCTGAAATTGAAGAAGAACAAACTGAGGAACATGAAACATATTTAGGAGATTATCAATTGATCAGAGACAAGGCTAGAAGGTATCCCAAGCCATCAACAAAGTATGGAGATGAATACCTACTAGCATATGCACTTGCTCTGGCTTTAGAAAAGATATTTCATAAGCCAAAGAACTTTCAAGAAGCTGTAAGCAGTAAGGATAAGGACAAGTGGATAACAGCTATGCAAGAAGAGCTTAAATCTTTGGAGAAGAACAATACATGGATATTGGTTGGTGAACTAATAAGTCAGAAACTCATCAGCTGTAAGTGGATCTTTAAGAGGAAGATTGAGATAGTTTCTGATGTAGAAAGGGTCAGATTTAAGGCCAGGCTAGTGGCAAGAGGATTTACACAAAAGGAGGGCATAGACTATAATGAAGTGTTTTCACTAGTTGTGAAACACTGTTCCATTAGAATTCTATTGGGTTTAGTAAATCAGTGGGACATTGAACTTAAACAATTGGATGTAAAGACAGCTTCCTTGCATGGGAATTTGAAGGAAATCATATATATGTCTCAACCTTGAGGGGTTTGTGTGTCTTGAAAATTCTAGAAAAAGCATGTTTGTTGAAGAAGTCCCTGTATGGGTTAAAACAGAGTTCTAGACAATGGTATATCAAATTTGACCAACACATGAAGAAGATTGGTTTTGTGAAATCTCAGCATGACAACTGTGTTTTTATGAAGAAACATGGATCAATAGTAGTGGTGTATATCCTCTTGTATGTGGATGATATGTTAATAGCCAGCAAATGTCATAATAAGATTCAAAAGGTAAAGGATGAGTTACGTTCAGTATTTGAAATAAGGTACTTGGAGAAGTAAGAAGGATTTTGGGGATGGACATAACTAGAGATAGAAGCAAAGGTGTATTGTGGCTTCACCAAAAGGAGTATATTAGGAAAATACTTAAAAGGTTCAATGTGCATAAGGCAAGAAGTGTTTCAGATCCTCTAGCTCAACACTTTAAGCTACCTGAATACTAGAAGCCAGTAACTGAAGATAAGGTTAGAGAAATGAGTGAGGTGCCGTATGCAAGTGCAGTGGGCGGTATCATGTATTGTATGGTGTGCTCAAGACCAGATGTGGCTTATGTTATGAGCTAAGTTAACATGTACATGGCAAACCCAGGAATGAGGCATTGGGATGCCCTTAATTGGGTTTTGAGATATTTGAAATACACCTTAAACTACAGTTTGGTGTTCAAGAGAGGTGAGGCATGTATATAAGAGGTTTTAAAGGTTATGTAGACTCAAATTATGCCACTAATCTAGACACAAGAAAATCGCAAACGGGTTATGTGTTTTCACTGTTTGGATCAGTAGTCTCATGGAGGTCAATGCTGCAATTTGTGGTGGCATTATCCACCACATAAGCTGAATATATTGCATTAACTGAATCAGTTAAGGAAGCTATATGGCTCAGAGGAATTCTGAAAGATTTTGGGATTGTGTTGAATTATGTAGTCTTTTAGCGCTCAGCCGTGGTCTTTGTATAATTGTAGTGTTTTACAAAAAAATTCGCTAAAAGGCTACGGTTTCGCAAAATTGTTATCTTTTAACTGTAGTCGAATACTAATTTTTCGCTTAAAGACATCGGTCAATACATCCGTTGTTGAAAGGGCATTGTCAACATCAATGTATTTAGATATCCATTTTTTTTCTTAGAAATGTATTTAGATATTCATCCCTCGGTATTAGATATTAAATACTTCCTCCGTTCCGGTCTAATTGGCTAACCTTGACCGGGCACGGAGACTAAGAAAAAGCAGATTTTGTGGAATCTTTGACTTTTTCAAAGGTGGAGATTAAGAGTAGAGATTTTGAGGGTGGAAATTGTGAGAAATTCCATTTATGGGCTACGCCAATTAAGTTGGGACAAACAAATATGACAAGTTGGCCAATTAGGCCGGAACAAAGGGAGTATTTTATAACTATTTCAATCATTTATAACACTCGAACCCTCGCTCTCACTCTCTCTCTCCGGTGAATCAAACTCAGGCTCTTCTCGACTATCCTAGCAAACGTTGCTCGGATGATCCACCGGCAGTGGTTGGTACTCGAAAATCCACTGGCGGTGGCTGATATTTAAATATTCATGGTAACGGACTGATACTCGAATCCACCAGCTTTGTCATTGGCTGCGGAGGTCCTCGAAATTGGCGAGATTAATCAGAGTTCAACACTTATTTTTACCAACAACAGCACCATATTGATCGACCTCTCCCTAATTTGGTTAGTTGTGTGCCCTAGTTTTTCTAATTTTCTGATTTTCTTCTTGAGTATCTTTAGTATTTCTCCTCAACCCTTACTATTTCCCTATAAAATCCTCAAGCCACTGATGTAAGTTTGTGGCATGGAATTGAAACATTGACTTTTGATATCACGAAATTGATGGAAATAGTTGTTTCATCTATTTAAATCCCTTGATTCCCAGTGATTACTTGCTTTTGGATGTTTAATTTCAATGTGGAATCGCGTATGCGCTATCTATTACATATAGCATTGTCATTCGTGATTCATGCAAATGTGATATTGAGTATATAAGTTCATAAATAGATCGAATACAGAGCTTTTTTTGTAATTGACATGGGCTATTATATTATAAACCAACAAATATAAATTGTAACTCTGGACATTTTTCTGTTCAAATTCGTGGGTATGAACTACTTATTGGTAGCTACTTGCTTACACTATTTTGTTACTAATTTTCTGATTTTCATGTTAGCTTCAAAGTCGATTCCAAGAACTCGGGCCTGTATAGTCCAGGGCAAGCCTCTGAGAATGATCTCCAGTCTGTAAGTTGCTACTAATTTTCATAACTTCTGTAATTTAATTTAATTTAATTTTCTATGGTAAGTGAACAATATCTGTGGCATGTTTCAAGTATTGACTCTTTATAACTGTATGATATTCTCACTTATGCACATAAAAGATCACGAGGTAGTATGAAAGCTCTTGATTTGATATGTAAATGCACCTGCGGTGCTGTGACAACCATCAATTTATGCTCATTTATAGTGTCCAAATTCCAATAATTGTATGTATGCACTTCCTTTTCTGAATTTTGTAGGAGCCTGGAAAAATCTGCAGCGTCAACTATCAAGAGATAAATTGGTGAATGTTCCAAAAGTTAATACCTTAAGTACTCTCAAGGTATGTAAAAATATCATATTTATCACTAAAAGTTTTAAAATAATTTTTAAACAATGAGCTGCATTGATCTTTTACCCATCATGTCATTCCACTTTGTGTGTTGTACTTTTAGGTAAGCATCAACAAGCAAAAGAAAGATGCCTTCCAAACTCTCAAACCTGAACTTGAATGGATCTGGAGAAGAATCCTCATTTTGATACAAGGATGGGGATTTATAAAAATAAGGTATTGAGGCTTAAGAGGAACACTTTCCAGTTTGTTGAGGAAGGCAAATGGTCAAAAGATGCAGAGATCACCAAGTTGAAAGTACTTTCTTTTCCCTATTCTCGAGTATGTCATAATTTATCACGTAAAGGTCCTGGTCTAACCTCTTTCGGATTGGCACTTATAGACTCAATTTGGAAAAGTAATAGCCAAGGAGCTGAAGGCATAACAAACCCAGCTAGCAAAGGCAAAGGCAGAGTATGATATCAACCCAAATCTGATAGAGGTGGGAGAGAGGGTGAGTATCAAAGAGAAATCCAAGTGGTCTAATGAATTAGTCTATGTTGCACTCACCCTTTTACCTTAAGTGAACAATTGCTTGTTAGTTCCATCCATCTTCTGTTTCTTCTGTTACGTAAATATATGTATATGCGTGTGTTTGTATGTAGAAGTGATGAGAATTGTGGGAATGGGACACATACGGCTGATCTTTAATTTGACCCCCGATTTCTACAATTGAGGATAAAAAAGAAAAAAGGAAAAAAGAGGGAAGTGTATTTGCATGTTGAATTGAAGGGGCCACGACACCGCCTGCATCTTACTTCAACTGAAAGAGGTAGTAAATAGTACTAATCTGAGGGATAAATGCTATTTGGTTGTACATTCATCGTTAGTCCAGTGTATTTTTGCAAACAAGTAAGTTAATATGGACATGAAAATTGTTCAATTTATTCATTTGTAAGATTTATGTGCTTACATTATGGTTTTATCGCTGGTATCCTGTTCTCTTTGTTCATAGTGGTGACTAGCCATTTTGTTTTAATTATAAGTTGGTTATATTGGATTTTTCAATTAGTTATAATTTTTTGCAGGTATTCCTCATAAGAATCACTTACATCAAGTTGTGCACTGTGACTGAAGCATTAACCTAGTTTATTTTATATACTTGTAAGGGGATATAATTTATATGTATAACTATATGGGTAGAACTTAGGAAGTAGAATGGAAATATCAATTTCACAATTCTTATTTGATTAGGGCGAGATGCTTACTCATTTTTCTGTAGAAAGCAGGATTGGCATTGTAGGAGCGCGAGAAGGATCATGCAGTCAATTGCTTCATCAGAAAGCATGTGAGTATTGCTAGACTTCCCTTGGTCTATTTATTCACCCTTTATTTTAGTTCGATGAGCACAGTCTCTTGATTTGAGCTTGAGGGAGGGGATTATCTAAGGAGGCGATTGTCTAGTTGGATTGTATTTCATTTAGATTTGCATTCTTGTGTCTGGAATTCTATATTCAGTTAAGCGTAGAAATTTTCCACCTTAGCATTCTTTTGTTTGATACCTTATATATATATTTCCTTGTGTGTGATGTGTATTTTTTGTTCTATCAGAATGCATCTAGCAAGAAAATTTGCTATCTTCCATAGATTCCATTACTTGTAAAAATTTCAATTTTTGGGATTTGTTATGGATAGCCTTTGGAGAGATTAGGAAATACTTTTATTTGATAACCATATAGCTCTTGAATTGTTTCCTGTGCATTGTCTAGCGTTTGTACGTAATTGAATATTAGTGGTATCGCAGCTAATTCACACTTGTGAATCGACAATGAATTGTTTTTGTTTTTTTCTCTACATGATTTGAGGTCAAAGATACCAATAACAAAATATGTTAGTTTTTTAAAAAAAAAATTAATACACCTTCTGATGGAAGTTTTAGCATTTCTTCTAGAATTCTTGTCTTGCCACTTTTCGACTCAGGAGTTGTTATTGGCTAATAATATTTGTGTGTGAAGGCAGGAGGGTCTTCTGGTTTTGTGTTTGGATGGGATATCTATTGGTCAAAACAACCTGTTATATTATCTGGGGCTAGTAATGTTGATGCACCTCCAAATCCGCTTGTAGAAAGGGACATATGGGAGGTCCACTAGGACAACTATACAACATTCTTCCAGGATAACTAATTCTTCATCCTCTAGGATTCTACTTGCCATGATTTTTTCAGAGGATGGTATCCTTGCTATCATTGAACAAGGTACATAATTCTTGTTATATGATTAAGAAATTTTTGTTTGTGATACATATCAAAACATATGTTTAATTTTAACTGATTTGTTTCAACTCAAATAGGTGAAGCACCCGTAGAGCTTTTGGCTGAACCTTGTGCAATAAATTGCTTTGACATCGACAAACAAAGGCTTTCTTGATCACTCAGGCCTTAAGTAATCACAAGATCACTAGACCTACTCAGGTTGGCAAAAAAGTAAGATTTTCTCATTTTTATGGTAAAGGGATTACATTTCCTACATCAAAGGAGGTTCTATAATCTTCCCGGTCCATTTATCTATAATCTGCCTTGATATTTTTATTTCTTATTTGATATATATACATGACATGCTTTTTAATAAGATATAACATCGATCTTATCATGCATGTTAGTTATGGATTGTTTATGCTTTTCTTTAAACAATAAAAAAATGCAATTATGGTATCTGAGATAGATTCTGCCCTATGTTATTCACTTCATTTTCTGAATTTTTGTTGGAGCCTGGAAGTATCTGTAGCCTCAAGTATCAAGAGGTAATCAAACTTGCAGTTATGTTTTCATGTATGTGTGTATATACCCGTTTTTATGTTGTGCTTGGATTAATTTTTAAGTTTAGATTCTGAACTTGTGAACAATTAAAATGCTAACAGTTCCTTTTTCTTTTGAGTGAGTACTCATTGGTTAGGGATAAGATGGATCTGCTAATCATTACTTTTTTCCTTTTTCTTCCATTTTATATCTTTAGTTTTGCGGGCATCTTCAAATTTTACCCTTTGTTGAGGTAGATAAATATTTCTTGAATTATTTTTTGTAGAATCAAGATTAATTGGGATTTCTCCTTAAATTTCACTTTCCATGGATTCTTCATTTTGTACTTGAGCTGGTTATCATCTCAATGTTCTACTTACTCGATTAATTTAGGATATTAACAGTTATTAATGAGAAATTTGTTTTGTTCTGTCTTTTAAAATTCAATACAAGATGCTTTTACTTTTCGGAAAAGACTATCCAAGGAAGACGAACACCATGATATAATGTATTGGGACATTGATGTGGAACTTCATCGGCATTGCGAGTGGGAGTTGCTTTGAGTCCAATGTTGATTGCTTAATTGAGAAATAATGTTTATATTTCATTATTTTAGATTCCATTATTTTAGTAATTGTTGGTTGTAAATGATTTGAGATGCTGGATAGAATGAGTTATAATTCATTATCTATTCATTATCTTTTTTTATTACGCAAAATGTTGATCGTATATTTTATTGTACATTAATTTCAGTAATATAATAAAAAATGTAAATTACAATTTTCAAATAGCATCAACAACCATTTTTTTAAAAAATTGAGAAACATCTACGACAACGATTCAAGGCCGTTATCAATAAATAACCAATAAGCGTAGTCATTTAAAAATCTATGACTACGGTTCTCACCCGTAGTCGTTAACATATATTACTACGGTTCAGATCGTAGTCAAATGAAGTTTCTAACCGTAGTCATACATATCGTGATGGTAGATTTTAAATATACTACTACGGTTACCAACCGTAGTCTTTAGAATTAACCACTACGATTATGAACCATAGTTATTGGTAGAGGGTCTACGATTACAGTATCTACTACCACGGTCGCTCAATATCTTTAACTACGATTTTTTATTGTAGTTTTAAACATTTTTTGTAGTAGTGTTAGGTAAGTGGTATCTTGCCCTAATAAGGGGTAATTTTCGAGAGGAGTTGTTTGCTAGTTTCTTTGAGGCTTCATTAGCAACTAAGGTGGAGATTGTTGAATATGGAATAAGCTAGTAGCTAATTCAAAAAGCTTGTAGAAAAGCACTTATGCATGATAAGATGGAAGCATGACAAGCACGTGATCTGATCAGTTTGGGAAGTTGTTAGAGTCATTAGTGCAAGTCAGGTTATTTCAGTTATGCATGGAAAAGAGTTAAGTTGCTTACATAAGCAGTTTCGTAGCAATTTTCATCCTAGTTTTTTGTTCTTCTTTTCTGTGTTATTGTATACAGAACAAAGAGAAGAGAGAGAGCAATACAAAGTGTATTCTTGTGAGAGAAAAATAAGAGTGAGCTTTCATGGAGGTTTGAAAGTGTGAGTTTATATTGCTTCTTGTATTAATGATTTGGTGATAGATCATGGGTTTTGTTACCTGTGTCTTGGTCTTGTGTGTGTGCGCTCTACATATCGTGTCAAAGATTGTCGCACCAATAACCAACCTAAGAAGTTAATAATTTTATAAAATACTAATATAAAAAAATCAAAGAAAATCATAATATATGCAATATAGTTTCTAATAGAATGAAAACATTTTAATCTACCAATTCTGTTTAGACGCTCAAACGTCAAAATCATAATATAAACAAAAAGACCAATGTTTTTTCCCATCAATCTAAATAATCATCTATATATATAATAACAAAATGTATTGTTTCCACAATTGGAAAACAAGGTATTTCCTGCTCATTTGCACTTGCTAATTTGGGAAATAAAAAATCATTTTATTTTAAGATTTGACTGTAAATATTAATTTATGGCTGGGCCACTAGTCTACCATTTTTTACTCCGATAAATTAAGAAAACGATTTCCTAAACTAACCAATATGGTAAAAATTGAATCAAATTCCATTTTTTCCGGGAGTTAGAATATCTCTCCCTACAAAAAAGGAACTAATATGTGTATAGATATAATTAACAAAATAAAATCTCTTAATTTTAGCAACTAAATATCTTTCAATATTTAACAGAAAACATAATCTATTTAATTAATTGATGAATATGTTGAAATATTCCCTCTATTTCGAAAATAAATCAAACCCTAGATGTGTTAGTTTAAATACCGGATCATTTTTTTTCCAAAAAGAACACCAGTTCTGAGAAGTAACACGAGGATAAGACACGAGCATACGAGGAGCAACAATCGCCAATCATCTCTCAGGCATTAATATGAAAATGTTAATGTGGTATAGCTCGGAAAAAGAAGCGCTAAAATACCATGGTTAAGGTATCGAACCTGAATCACTTTTATTTTATATCTTCTTTGTTTCAGCAATAATCTTGAAGCAGTAGTCACTACATTCATGATATCGATCCGGAAAGTACTTATTATTTTGTTAGTTTAAAAGCTCTAGCTACCTGATCCTTTGTTATACAACTTTCTACACTGTTTCCAGCAAAACAATTGGCTCAGATGCTCTCGAGATTGATCAAGATTGCTGAGGAATTCAATGTTGTTGTCTACATGATAATCTGAGTAAGCTAACCTTGCAGTAACATGAATGAATTATCCCTTCATCAATTCTTTGCCATTAGATTCAGATTGAAGTAACTACATAGTTTAATCCATGCATGTTTTTTAATATAATTTGTTGGAATAATAATTTTTAGTTATTGCTCATGCGAAGCCACCATAAGGTTGTTGTTCAATAGATATCTAGATTTTGTTGCAGGAAATGTGAAAAAGGGCTGGAGAAGTCTGTTACTTTTTAGTTGTTGAATGTCATATTAATACATGAGAATAAGAGGATCGATAAATAATTCAAAACCCACTAATCACATAAGAAAGTATTGCACTAAATGATACAAAATGTGGTGCTTAACAAACGGTACTCCAAACAAAAGAATCATACCAAGATCACAGTCCCCCACACAAATGAGAATTAAGATGAAGAAAACATATGTTGAGATAAACTTCAGCAATGTCAACACCACAAAAGGTGTCATTGAAGACTTTGGAAGCTAAATAGAAGGTAATGAGCTCTTCATCAGTTAGGTGAAACCGGAAACCAGGGCAAGCTAATGATATTACATTTTGCACAACAAATATGACTTCATCAACCTGTGAAGCTGCTGCAACCCTGCTTTGCATTTTCTTATTTTGGGTTTTTCATTTATTTTGCTATTTGCTTTTAGAAAAGTTTTATAGTGCAACTAAATTTTTATATCTAATTTTTTAATCATGGCCGAAAATCTATTTCCAGTTCACCCTGAAAAATAGGCATTCGATAAATTAAGTATTTATATTGTAATAAATGTGTAATAACAAACTTTAGGATAAAAAATACTATTTATTGGTATAGAAATGTGGGACAGTGTTTCTATCATACAATATTATTTTTTATGCATTAAGTTTCAAATATTTTAGTTATATTATCTGTAAAAACTAGATATTGTGCATCACGTGGGAGCAACTTAACATGTTTCCAGTTCTTTCCTTCTATAATTTTAAGGATTTTACCAATACATTTTATAGTCCTTTTCAGACGTACGTGTTGACTTAGCAATATCAATCTTCAAGACACTTCCTAATTTTCTTTTGATAGGTCCTTCGCATTCTTAGAATAGGGGTTTTTTTGTTGAATTTCGTTATTGTCATTTTTGTTATAAAGAATTAATTTTGGAGTGTATAATTTGATTATGAGAAGTTGTCAACACGCAACTTCTATCAACTTTTAACTTTAAAATCACTTTATTTCCAGATAATACCAAATTCTAATTTATCCACAAAAATCAGTTCAAATCATTTTTTTCTAAAAGCACAATTATTTGCAGATATTCCTTAATCTCTATTCACATAATAGATGAATAAAGAAACATATATAAATGTATATATATATATGTCACAAACGAAGGTTTAGAATATTAGACATAGTCATTAAACAAAATTCTTTCAAATTATCTATCAATATTTTCTTTAAAATGACCTAATCAACATTCCTCTCTAAGTGACTAGGCTACATATTTTCAAACTCTTCTTCAAGTAAATTTATTCCCTTTGATCAATCAACTCCGATATTTTCAAATATATTATTACAATAAGTAATAATTAGGATATTAAAGTCATCGAGCAAACCCGACCCAAATTTTATCGTGTCTTATCGGGTTGACTCGATAACGATCCGAACTCGATAGACGTCCGTCCGAACTCAAAATTATCATATGAGTTTGTGTCATGGTAATGGGCCGTGCCGAGTTTTTACCACCCCTAATTTCTTAACACTAAATAAAATGTCATTATTGTATTTTAAATAAAATTATTTAAGAACTTTTCTGTGCATCGCACAAGGAAACATACTAATTTAATATAATAGCTAATGTAATTTCCACCGATATATATATATGTTGATTGCCTAGACTCTGATAACATAAGTTACATAATTGCATCATCTTATCGATTTATGATAATTCTAGAGGTTTAAACCTCACTCATTCGCATACTAAAAAATTCGGATACAGGTATTATTCGGCATTGTCAATTATTCATGGTTCGAATTTCATTCGCGAATAAAACAACTAAAATCGAAAAAATAACATCTAATTGACCAAATTCGACGCATTATTCGGGAATAAACGTTAAATTAAAATTTTCGTAATCTTATATACCTTTCTTTTAATAAATATTCAGGCTGAACATGTTATTTGTTGTGATTTTATGCTATTTATATTAAGTTCATTAAATGAAATAATCTCAAACATAAATAGTATAAAAAATATATTTATAAGTATTGTAATTTATTGTTAGAATGTCTTGTACTGTATTTTTATTATATCATGTTTTTGTATTTCTTGTTAGGCAAAAACTTGGGTGCATAAGATGCACCATAGTGTTATTGTACACCTTGTGGGCCCTACCTGTATTTTTTACCCACCAATTTTACCTCCGTTTTTTTAAACTTTTTTACGTTTGTTTTTAAAAAAATTACCGCCATATATACAGCGGTTTTCTCTCTCTCTCTATCTTCCTTTTCTCTATCTAACCTCTTGTGATTTCGCGAGTTTGGCTGTGAAATTTCGTCTGTGGATTTTCTATCAGTAATCTTCTGCGTTTTGCTTCTACTCGAGTTCGTAAGGTATTTTTATGGTGGTTTTTCGAGTTTTTTTTTCTGGATTCTTCTTCTCTGTTCTTCTGTGTTGATAATTTGTTATTTTCGAACACGTTCTGTTGATATAATTTAATGTACACAGTACATGTTAATAAACGACACAGTATGTGTTAATAAACGGTACAGTATACATAGTTGTTTGATGCAGTATATGTTTTTAATACATCAATCTGTTTTACAGTTACAGTATATATTTGTACACAATACAGTATATATATGTATGTGATGTAGTATGTGTTGATAATTTGTTATTTTCGAACATGATCTGTTGATATGATTTAATATACACAATACATGTTAATAAACGCTACAATATATATGAATAAACGGTACAGTATACATAGTTGTTTGATGCAGTATATGTTTTTTATACAGAAATTGAAGTATATTGCACTATTCTATCATTATAAACTTCAGTATCCATATCTACAAGAAATCATAAAACAAACCTCTTCAAAACAATTTTGAATTTGTAATGAAAACAAAATTGTAATGTTCAAATAATGAAATCAAAATCATTAATAGCTCATGTTCATGATTTTTTCGAAGCCAATTGATAATTACTATGATTGATTTTTTGCAGATTTTGGCTAAAATCTCTTTCTGCGAAAATTGACAGAGGATCAATGACAGTATATTGATGAAGATCGACGAAATAAGCCTGAGAAATCGGCCTGAGGAACTGGTTGATGAAGATAGCGGTGATAATCGCGCTGTTTGATGAAGAAGATGAGGGTTTTGCCTTTGACTTAAACCAGGAATTTACTTGTTTATTTTTACCTGGTGGGTAAAGAAATTATAAGTGGGGTCCACAAGGTGTACAATAACACTAATATGCATCTTATGCAGATGAGTATCACTCCTCTTATTATTTATTATATATTACCTTCGTCCCACCCGAATTTGCGCACTTTCCTTATTGATAGTGTCACATCAATTTGCACACACTTAAAAAGGAAATTTCTCTCAGAATCTCCGGAGGAAGAACTAATCATGTTCTTTATTTTATAAAACATATTTTGATTCCAGAAATTGTTAATTTTTCTTAGCCAACAAACTAATATAAGTCATGTAAACTCAGAAAATTTATAAGCAATAAGTTGTCCAACAAAAAGAAGAAAAAAACATATATGATCATTGAAATCTAAAAAAAGCCACATATTTTATATAATTATTTTATTAAACTAAATAAACTATTATAATTTGTGTTTTCTTAAGATTAAAAAATACAGATATCATTGTATACATACTATACAGTTAATAGTATGTAGTATTCCAATTTTGTTTACTTGATATGTTCAAACAAAATTGAAACTATTTTATAAAATATTATGTACAATAAAGTCTAGAAATAAATTAGATTGCTTCTTTCAAACACAAATTATTTTGTTACTACGGTAGAACCGGGCAATCAATTTTTTTTTTTTTTTAATTTAATTCATAATTTAGATGTTTTCTACAATAAATTAAATATATACGTGTATATATATATACATATATATAAAAAAGTAGGGAAATCATATGTTGGACACTTATAACGAATGATCGGTGAACATCTGATTATGTGTCACGAACCTAGCACATTTAAAAAACTATCACATAATTTCCTCCAGAAAAAAAGAATTGCCACAATATCAAATGAGCGCAAAAGTGTCCATTATAGATGTGCAGCATATTATTTCTTTTTAACATGAGTATTCATCTCAATTATCATAATTAATAATTTAACAAGAAAATTCAAAATAATTAGCACAATGTATAAGCTAAAGCAATATCCCGCATAATTTATTTGCCTGCCGATGAGATGGGCTTACTACAAAATAGCCAATATTGAAGTATCCTACCAAAGTCCATATGAACGTGAAGAAATATATATATATATATATAAAAGAAATGGATTCAGGAAATTATGCCGCTCAAAATCACTTCCTTATCCTTCCTCATACAAAAAATGGATTAACCCAATCTTATTTCTAGGGAATTAAAAATGAGGGTGTTTGACAAAATTTATTTAAACATCTTATAAGTTGTTTCAAGAGTTTATAAGATATAATTTTTAAAGACCTTATAAGTTAATAAAGTGTTTGAATAAAAGAGATTTTAAACTTGGAATTAAATATAGTGATTTAACAATAAATTCGGGGTCTAATTTAAAATTAATATTAAACACACATTTTGATTAGTGTGTGAAATGTGTGAAGTGTATGTAGTGTGTGTAGAGTGTGAAGTGTGTGTCTTATAAGATCCTAAACATCTTTTTCTGTCAAACACTTTGCAAGAACTTATAAGCTCCTAAAAACATCTTACTCCCTCTGTCCCAGCTAACTTTTCCTACTTTTCATTTCAAACCGTCCCACTTAACTTTTCACACCCTTAAAAAGAAAATTTATCTCACAATTTTCACTCTCAAAATCTCCACACTCAATCTTCACCTTTAAAAAAGTCAAAGAAAAAACAAAATCTGTTTTTTCTTAACCTCCGTGCCCGATCAACTGTGAAAAGTTAGCTGGGACGGAGGAAGTATAAGATATCTTTAAGAGCTTATAAGCTCAGTTAAACATCCTCTAAATCTAATCACTTGTTATCATTTCAAGGGAAAAAAAGAAGAAAAGAAGGAAATAATAAAAAAAAAAAAAAAAAAAAACCAATTTTGGAACCAAGTCATCACTCACAGAATGGAGAAGATTTCTTATCTCTCTGTTCTTCAATTAATGGCACTCAGAGCCTGTTTCCACACTCACTTCTACAATGTCACCACCCACACATCGTGCTGCGATTGTTACTCCTCATCGTCCTCATTTTCTCCATCTTCGCCTTCTAGTTAGACAATGCCGCTACCGGAGAATACAATATAGACTTAGATCTGACCCTCATCGACATAGTACGTCTCCAGCAGCAACACCGACCTTCTTCGGCACCGTTTTTTCGGCTTTAGACTTCTTCTCCACCAGAGCCTTCACGTCGCCGGATTTTCTCTGCCTGCTCTTTCTCACTCTTAGCTTCCATTTGATTGAAAGGAACCGTGATGTGAGATGGTATGAGATGTGAGGCGGCATAAGATGTTGTAGAGGTGCGGGGTGATGACTCCATTTTTTAGGCCAATGTTGGATTGTGAAGGGTTGATCTCCATCCACAACCAAACAGAAATTTATGCCGGAGAATATGTAATTTATTAGCCGTGAGAGTATGTGGAACGGAAAGGTATAAATATTAATTTGTGCCCCCATTAACTACAATATGCACTAGAGATGGGTGATGCTCAATCACCGGGAAAAGGGGGAATTTCAGGCGCGTGGTGTGATCGAGTCGTGACGTGGGCCTCGGGGACCGCGCCTGAAGAGTGGTCAGCGCCGGGGAGGGGGAGGGGATTTATTTCCGTTTCTTTTTTGGTTTTTTTTTTTTTTTTTTTGTTTAACTCTTATTATATTGGGACATTGTTTAAAAAAGGGCAATGCATTTGCAATTTATCCGTTGGAGCAACGGAAAGTCATCCTTATTACCGTGCAACGGGAATATCTACTATTTCTTTTTATTATTTAGTTAAATTTATAAATAAATAAAAAAACCTATAAAAATGGTTATTCTTCCATCTATTTTATCAACTTTCAAAAATTTTAACTAGTATTTTGTACTATCATTCCTACAATGAACGAAAATTCTTGGATGAATTGGTTCAGTAATTCATCTAATTTGGAAGAAATTTCAATCCTCGTCCTCAAAATTCCACCTCTGGTTCCCAAAATTCCAACATGCAACCCAACATGATACTAACTCAAAAATTTTCAATTCATCCGAATTGTCAGATGAATATGATGGCTACCTCCGGTGTGCCATATTTTATTTATCCTCCTCAAAGTTTTCAATATTCTAATATGCCGACCCTCCTTATGGATTTCCTCCTCAAAGTGCAACAACAAACCCTTCTAACTCGTTAGAAGAACTAGTATCAATGGAACAAGCACTGACAAGGAGTGTAATACTCCGTCATCCGGGCCAACTTCTCCATTTCCACTACATTTGTCCCCCCCAGGGATCGAGAATATTAATCTTGATGCAGAAGTATTTTCCAACGGGGTTGGCAATGTTCCACAAGGAAGAAAGGCGATATATTCTCCAAGATGGAAGGGGCCAGAAAATGAGTTGCTTGCACGGTGTTGAGTGAACATCAGTGAAGATCCAGTGGTAGGCAACACTCAAAATTTAGACCAGATGTGGAAAAGAATCGCATCAGATTACAACAAGAATCGACCTGCTTACTTCACGAAGCGCGATTGGGCCCCGATGAAGACACATTTTTATATTGCTCAAAGATTTATGTCTGCATTTAATGCAAATTACATATCTCTAAAGGAGAATTAGGGTAGCGTGCGTAGTGATGCAAATATCTTGATGGAGACTTTGCAGCAACGGGAAAATACTAACAGTAGTGTCGAGTTCAATAAAGTTCTTGGCATGTGGAAAGTTCTTAGTGTTTTTCCTAAGAGGATTAACCAACAAGACGGTGATCATCGAGGTAAAAAAAAGTCAAGAACTTATGGACCCGGGGCATATACATCATCTTCCAACAACGAAGATGATGATCCAAACCGCAAAGAAAAATTGACGTTTACTACGAGATAAAGGTGACTATCGACAGCAATATGAAAGAGTACAGGATAATTTCACAGCAAAAGATAGCCGAGTTAAAATCCCTCAACCTCGCGAAAGATTATGACATATTCATGAGAGACTCCACAATGATGACACTGAAGCAACTTCGCGTACACTATCTAGTTTGTGAGAAAATTAAGAAGAAGTGGGGCTGGGGTGTGTAGTTATTACTTGTATTTCTGTAGCATGTTGTGTTATGTATTTCTGTAGTGTGCTATGTTATGTATTTTATTTCGAATTATTTCTTTAGTGTGCTATGTTATATATTTTATTTCTTGTATTTCTTTAGTGTGATATGTTCTGTTATTTTTTTATTTTAATTTGATCTTTTATTCTAAACTAGCCGTTGCAAAGTAGCCATTACAAACTAGCCGTTGCAAACTAGCCGTTACAAACTAGCCGTTATAAACTAGCCGTTACAAACTAGCCGTTATTATTTGATCTATAAATGGAATGTCGAACATCATTTGTCACACTAAACTCAACCACGGCTAACTCACTCAACAAACTTCATCTACCCCTATTACGAGTAAAAAATGTCTTCAAATCCAAATAGCAGTAGCAATACCCCAAGTGATGAGGCGTATTACGAATATTTTGTTGACGACGAGGATGATAGAATGTTTTTGCAAATTCTTAATCATCAGAAGTTGTTGCTCGATGCTGCTGAAGGCTCATCCGGTCGACCACAAAGAAGAAGATATGTGGAACGAGATCATGAAAGTACTCACACACGCCTCGTGCAGGATTACTTTTGTGACAACCCAACATATAATAGTGATGTATTCTGGCGGCATTATCGAAAGAGGCGAGAATTTGTTCATTCGAATAGTCGAATCCTTGGAATCACATGATCCATTCTTTTTTAAAATTTCATCATTTTTAATAATATTATGTTAAAAAAACGACGAATGTTTTTTTTTTGTTCTTAAAAAATTTAGAAAAAAAAATATTTTTTTCTCAATTTTTTTTTTTTTAATTTCCATCTAAATTTCGAATATTAATTAAATTACTTGTATATGTGAGCTGTAAATAAGATTTTAATAAATTATAGATGTGAAAATAATATAGGTGGTTTTGTATGTGGGACCCCCAAATAGTGTCATTTGTACCTAGGAGGATTGGAGAAAATGGTTACAAATTTAGTGGGGTTTTACTTTTGAGGTGGCAGTGATGTGGCAGATACAAATTTAGATTACACTGCTGATGCCATGATAGATTGAGATTAATTAATGGTTTATTTTTTAAATTTGAGAGCACGTCACTAAGGCATGAACATTTTCTACTGGAGCAATTAAACTGGCATTTGTATCTATGTAAACAACTATTCATGTACATAAAACTAAAAAGTCAACTAGTACTTTAATACCAAAACTAGCACGACAGTTTAGGAGGGAAAGTGACAATTCTGTAATTTCTCCCAACTGTCTTTTATATATATTTATATGTGTGTGTGTGTGTGTGTGTGTGTTTCTTATACAAATCAAATTGTGGCAAATTTCTGGTGCAATAACACATGGAATTTAGATTATATTTCTTGCATTATTCCCTCCCATGTGATTAACGGTATCCTTGAGCTATCCATTGATTCTAATTGTGTGAATACATATTTGGAAACTGACTTCGAATGACACTTTTTCTATCTTTTCTGCATGGACCTTATTGAGATTAAAGGGGGCCATTAGAGCTTGGAGATCTATGAGGTGACCCAAATCCACATTGAATACCATTACCAATGTCAAATTCGATGTCCATCTCTTTGTTAGCTGTATTTATGCTAAATAGGTATGGGAATTTTTTGGCTCCTTCTTTTCAGTTTAAAATTCCCTAGTAACCTCTTTTTAATTCAGCTTCTTAGTATTTGGATCAATAGACTTTGTAGCCAGGACCATATTTGTAATGTGTTGCCATTACTTATTTTCTAGAAAATTTGGCAGGACATAAATCAAAAGAAATCCCAAGGGACTGATGTCAGTGTTATCAAAACCCAACTCCTGGTGTTAGAGAGATTGAGGGCTTTAGATTCAGCCAATCGGTTGCCGATTGGGCTTTGGAAGTATTGTTGGCATAATGCTAAGAAGTGGGGTTTGAGGGTTACAATGAGGGATGTTAAAAGACCTATGAGGGTGTTATGGGAACCTCGAGTGTTATCTTATCCCCAAATAAATAACTATAGGAAAAAAAATCTAAAAAGGTGTTACATATAACTATATAAGTTGTTACTTATGCGTACAGGTGGCAATTTGGGCAGTCTGGCTCGATTGGACTAGGTCAAAATTTGATCAGGCTTGAATTAGTCAGCTCGACTCAGCTTATCCCCTTGTAAAAAATATGATTATTGGGCCGGTCCACGGGCTTTTGGCCCATCGGGTGGGGCTTGTTGAGTCAAATAGTACTTCGAGCCAAGATTTATGTGGCCTAACCCATTTAAAATAACAGGCTAACTGGGTCAGTCCATCGGGCTGGGCCGATTTTACCACCTCTACTTACTTGTATATGTTAACTTTAAGTGTTAAACATTAATAAAATGTTACAAAAATGTTACCTATATACTATAATTATAAAAGTGTTACAATAATGTGTTACATAAAATGATGTATTGGAAAAGTTATACAATTGTGTGTTACTCAAAGTCATTTATGTTGTAATGCAAAAGGTGAATACGAAAAAAAAATATATATATCACAAAATACTACTCCCTCCGACCTGGCTTATTTTGCACACTTTTCGTTTACGGCCGTCCCAGCTTATTTTGCATACCCGTAAAATAGAAACTAATTCCACACATTATACCCTTATATTGTTAATTTATTTATAACTATGCCACTAATGAAAAAATATTTAAAAACATAACTTAACCTAAATAAACCAAACAAACCAACTTAACTTAAACTAATCCTAATCTATTAATCCAACCCCAACCAAAAAACAAACCCAGCCCATTAGCATTTCAGATCTAATTCACTCCCCTCCCCACTGCCTCCATCCACGAAACCCTAACTCTAGTCTTCTCGTCTTCCCCGTTTCTGAGATCTACTTTCTCTCTCTTCTCACTTTGTCTAATCTCGAAAACCAACCTTCCAGGTTGCCTCACGAGTTTAGATCTATCAATTTCTTGCATCCTCCTTCCCTTTTTCCTGAAAAAATGAAGCACTAAATTTGATCCTTTCGTTTATGATTCGGACGACTCCTTTGTAGCAGAATCTCAGTTGCCGGAGTCAGATCTGGAATCCTTGAAAGTGGTGGGGGAGATTTCGGCGAAGGAAGATGATATAACTCCAGATCTAGCAGATCCGTGTAGCGAGTGGTTGAGCTCCAAAGATTTACGGGATTTTTACATGCAGTGCCTTTCCAATTGGGTTATGTCCATATTCAAGGTATATGTACTCTTTCTTCACTTATTATCTTTGACTTTTACTCAATCTGGTGTGTTTGCGGTCTGTTGACCTCAAACTGTAGATTTATGGCGATTTGTTTGTTGACACCCTTGTGAGGGTTATTCTCTAATTTTTCTGTTGTTGCCCCTATGTGGGATTGATTGTTTTCATGTTGTTGCCCCGGTGTGGGATCGTTTTGTTTTTGTGTTGTTGCCCCTGTGTGAGATTGCCTATTTCATTGATTCACATTGTGTTGAACTTGATACTAACCCTTTTGTGGGTTTTGTTTAGTTCACTGACATGTGTGTTGCTTGTTTATGTTAACATAGTGGTAGCTTTAAATAGGTGATGAATTTTTTCTGATGTTTTAAGGCTGCCTTTGTTAACAGTTGGGGGTATTAACTGTTGTGACGGTTTTAAAAAAAAATCAATCTGGCTTATTCTGAAAATTAAATGATGTATTTCTTGGCAAATCTGTCGGTAGCTTAAACTGAAAAATGAAATGATTTTGTGCTTTGATGTTTTAGGTTTCCCTTCTAGTTCAATTTGTGGGTTTAGGGTTATAAGAATCCCAATGATGAAAATTTTCTAAGGGATCAGTCAGTATCAATATGTAACAATATGTTTATCCATATAATCAAAATGGTGTTCATAAAAATGCCTCCTAAGTTTACAGCCTAAGCAAAATGTACATTCCTATATGAAGTTTATGTTGTAAACTTAGGATCAAATCAAAAGTTGCCCTAAATATATTCCTAATCATACTCCAATTTAGAAATTAGCCCACTAATATCATAAGTGCCTCCAGCTTGCTCCTTTTCAATCAAGTGTTCAATTGCTTATCTTACAACTTCTTCATCAACTTCTAGATACGTTGGGATGTACCTTTTCTAGTTAAATTCCCTTTGCCCAAATGTCGTAGTTGTTGTGTCATTTCTGTTTCATGATCTCAATCAAACAGGCTTGTAAACTAAGGTAAACGTTGTCTAGTTTTGTTACCTCCATGTCTTCATATGTCTTGACCACTGACCGCACTGTCGCGATGCGGTAAAATTAATAATACCTAACTACCCTTCTAATTTGTAGAAGTGATAAGTAGGGTCGATCCCATAGGGAGCAGGAAGAATTATAGTGTTAATATAAATCCTTATACTTGGAAATTTATGAATATCTATATATATATAAAAGTAATGGGGGGTTTGTGGTTGATTTTCAATTAACTGATAAACTAAAACAAAAATTAAACACTTACTTATGAAAAATATTCTACTTATGAATTAACGAATCTCAGCCCTTAATCTTATCTCCCCCTAGTTATTACTACCTTGTGATAGATGCAATTATTAACCAATTTTAACCCTAGAACTCCTATCCCGAGATTAACAACAAGCTCTGCTAACCTCGTTATCCCTTATGTTTAACTAAGCAAAACAAGCTCTTTGGTTAGTCTATTTAGTTGAGTGACCTCAGAACAAGTTCTCTGGATCTCATAAACCAAACGCCTAGAGTACTAGGATAAAAAGATAGACACGGTGTGGACCTTGTAAGCTCGGACCCGTTCAGACCGAGCTATATACTACCCTAGCGATATCACTTGCTATTTGCTACTAAGTGGCTAAAAGTTCGTAACAATTACGGATTACGATTATAACCTAGCGTTACTTGTACAATTAATATCCTAGGTGATCAATCTAGCACAATATCACATAAGCATTGAAAGACAATTAAATAGCATAACAACGTTTCAAAGTACTAAATTGTTTAACAATCACTGTAAAAATCACAAAGTAATAAAACTAGGCTTCGACTCGATTAAGAACTGAAATAACCTACTAGCCGCTCATGACGGTGACAAACGACAAATTAAATTGAAAGTACATGATTAAAATAACTAAAAGGAATGAAAAACCTAAATACTGTCGATCTTGATTGCTCGCTTCCTTCGGAATCTCCCAATGTAGCTCTCTTCTCCAGTCAAAAGTGTCTAATTTTCGAGCATAGGGATCCCCTTTTATAGAAGAAGTCAAGTCAGGTCAGTTTTGGGCTCAAAATCGGAAGTCTTGTGGCCCAAGGATTAAGCGACCGCCTTATTGGGCCACGACTGTGCAGATGGACCGCGCCCGTGCCCACTCCACGGATTTCACACTTTGCGGTCACGCCATTTCTCTAGTAGTTTTGCTTGTTTTACTTCAGTTCGGCCGCGGCCTCGCACTAGGTCGTGGTCGCGGTGCTCTTTCTTTGCCCTTTTTTTTTCTGCGTTTTTCCTTCATTTGACTCCCTAGACTTCGTTCCTTCGTCGGATATCCGGCCGAGTATAAATATTTCACCTTAAATTGCCTATTTAGCTCAAAATGAAACCACAAGTGTCAAATGCTCCAAAGACATAAAAATAAGCTAAACACGATCAATTGTACATGCAAACATTACAAACCAACACTTAAACAGACTTAAAGTGCATAAATAAACGCGTGTACCAACCACATTCTTCACCAAATCATCGACTGTGTATGAAGCTATTTTGACCAGTAGAGACTGAATTACCCAGAAAAATCCTAGGTGTAGGACATTTGTGTTTGGTGAATTACAGGGTCGACAAATTAGTTGAATATCAAATCCATCTGATGGAGCTGCTTCCCTAAATTATGGATCGTAGCTGTCGGTGTGTGGTTTTGCATTATCCTGCTGTATCATTATATGTTTACTTGCATCTGCTGGCCATTTAGCCTTAATGGCTGGAATAACCTGTTGAAAATTTTGAAGAAATTTTCCCTTCGCTGTTAATTCTGGAAAAATTGTAATGTTACCAATGTGTCTAACATTAGTGTTAGACACATTTAGGAGACTAACAATTTCATGTGCTCTAGATGATGATTTTTTCCTAATCGCAATTTTTTTTTTAAAAAAAAAAAAAAATTACCTACCTACTACAATATGCACTCTTTGATGACCGCCTTGGTTATTGAATGTTTAGTAACCAAAGTACCTCGAACTCGATTTCGGCTGTTTCTGAGGGTTGGTTCTTTTGTTGTAAATGGAAAAAATGCAATTTTTTCATCGAACAAAAGTTCCCTTTCAGTTGTGTATTGAGGTCGAGCAACCGCACACATGAATATTACTTTTGGAATTTACCTTTTGCTTTTGAAAGACCCATATGGGTCATCTTGTTCCGCTAATTTGTATGCCCTCTCAGTAGTTCTTGAAAATAGAACCATTTTTCATCAATAAGAATAAGGTTGTGCATGGAATCACACCTGATTTTGTTGAGCAGTCTATCCAAATGCAAACAACTAGGCTATATTTCAATATTTGCAACATGTTTGAATCTGAGTGAAGGCTTGATTGCATTTGTATGTGCTTTTATCCATCCGGATTTCACCCATCTTCTAACTTGACTCTTACCTCAAGTTCCTTGGCTAACCTTCTTATGCTGCCTCTTTAGAAAATGGGATGCCCTTCATTTGTTCAACATCTAGTTTGGCTTTTGCCTTCTTGTTAACCCATTTGACTTCATCAAATGTTATTGGTAACCTGGCTAATATTTGTTCTTGTGCAGATTCCCAGATGTAATGAAAAGTGCACCGAATTGCTCCAAATAGATTCTTATTTCGCAGTGCCTCAATAGTGACTCTGTAAAGGCATTTGATTTAAAGTGTTATAAAATTAATGTAGTAATAGTCTATTACTCTAGTCGTGGTTGTTTTATATTTTTTTATGTTTACTTCCTCTACCCCCAACAAATCATGTATATTTATACTTGTTTTATAAAATAATATTTTTATTTTTATTTTTAATTCACTATATAAATAATAAATTAATTTTTTATATTGTAGGATATTGACAAATTGTGCACCTAGATCATTACTAGTTTGATATTGATTAGGCAATGGGACATGGATAAAAGGATAGGAAAATGGATTTCATTCAACACCAAGTCCATAGTATTAGTAGTGTACTCCATAATCATACACCAAGCAACTTCTTGTCCAATATCCTTTCCATTTGTTTCAAATATATATATGTCGGCCCTTAAAATTATTTTTTTAGAGAACCACACGTGAAAATTTTCAGTTGGAAATTCCACTGTACAATGAAAATAATTTGATGATGGAAAGTTCTACCAATTTCCGGCACGAGGAATTTTATTGCATTTTATTTTGCAACTAAATCTCACTGCTCCAGAGGGTCACCTGCAAAAGGAAAATGTCACGCCTATCCCCAAATTGTTTACCATTAATCCACATTCGACCCCCGGAAAAATAAAAATAAATAAGAAATAATATGAAAAACAATCATGATCACAAATATAGGAATTTACATGTAAACTAAAACACAAGCATTGTGAAAATTAAATAATACCATGTGAAATATTTATCACACACAACAATAAAATAAAGAACCATTATGAGTAACATCTACCATACCCATATTTTTTCTCATAAAAGAAAGTAATATCATGTGAAACATTTACAACCACACATATTTTTCTTTAGAAAATATAGTACTAGCATATGAAACAATTATGATTATAGATATTTTTTATCTCCCGCACCAATGTACACCCTTCTCCCAACTCTCCAAGCATCAAGTCAAATCTTTCATATTGGAGAACACCAAAAATAATTTAAGAAAAGGGTTTATTTTCATATGCAACATGATCTATACACGTTTTTTTAACTTACAAACCCATTTAAAAAAATTCTTGGATTGCAACGTTGAGTAGTTGGTTTCACCAGTTACTACCAACCTACGTTTTTTAATTAATTCTGGCAACTTAATTAGTGTGTGAACAACACTCGTCTAATCCTACTCAAATTATGTCTTGTGAGTCGCACATGACTTCTATATCAGCAAAAAAAAAAAAAAAAAAAAAAAAAAAAAAAAAAAAAAACTAAGCCCTAAGAGCATTGCCAGCGAAGGAAAAAATGAAAAACCCTAGCTTTCACTCTCTTAATTTGTGAACAAAATTAAAGGTAGAATGTAGGGCTTTTGCTCATAGGATTGAAGCGGGATAATGGGTTGAAAAATCAGACCCAACGAAGGCGCGGTGGAGTTTCAAGGGATATGGTATCATTCGACACCTTAAAATTTTATGTTAGAGGATTTATAATATTCTATTGTTGGGTTTTTTTAAGTAGATAGTGTTTCGTCTAGGGTTCAGGTGTTGTTTTGTATAATTTTCTGTTTTTATATATACTGGATCGTGTGGCCAGTTGCTAGAAACAAACTAATAAAACATATTTTATGTGTTACTAGCTTGTTGGATCTTAATCTGATAGTGTTGGGGCTTGTTTTTCTGCTTTTAGGGTTTTTGATGTGTTCAATATGTTATCAGTTTGAGGACTGAATAGAGTTTTGCTTATGTATATGTGTGTTTGATTTATCTAATGTAATGTTCTGTAATGGGTGGGTGGCTGCTTTAAATAAGTACTCTGTAATGTGGGTTGTAGGTGGGGTACTTTTAAGTGTTTTATTTGCATTCTGCCTTATTTAATATGGGACTAAAGCATACATTTTGGGTTCTGTGAGTGGGTGTACGTGGGCTTTAAAGCTTGTGAACAACCATCAGTTGATTTTTTTTTTCCATTACTTGAAGCTCTTTACAACTGAAATAGTTTTTATTGTTATCCCTTCCCAACCAGGTTCTGCATCAATAATTGAGTTCTTTACTATTAGGATTCACCTTAGTGGTAAATTCTTTTATATTTAGGGTTCCTTGTTACTTAGGAAATTGAGTCAGACATATTGACTTATGTCACCCTGATAAGATGTCTTTACTTGAATTGAAGGCAATGACATCTGATTTCAGGTTGACCAATGTAGTCAATCTATTATGTAGTAGGAGTGGGGTAAATTTGTGCATTGACTTGATTCATATTGAAACTGACTTTGATGCAACGATTCTTTTTGTTATGTAGATGAGAATAGGATGGTTGGGACTTTTTTGGAACATGTACGAAACAATGAGGGTGAAAACAGTGAGGTGAGATTGAGTGAGGGGTTAGGTGGTTCTCAGTTTGAAGCTAATATCAGATCTGTGAATGACAACCCAAACCCTCCTACTGAAAATGAAGATAGGCCTGAATTTGGTGAATCTGTTGAGGGTCAGAATGGAGTGGGTTTGTTGAAACTTTTAGGAATTGTCTCAAGATGCCATGAATTATTTACCGAGCTCTTTGTCCCATTAGAGGGTCAATCCACAGTAAATGCATACAACCTTTAGGCCCTAAAACTTTTATCATTTAGCAACATATTCCTCCAAAGTTTCACTAAAAATATTTATTTTCACATTTACAACACCTCTCTTATTGTACTATCTCACAAACGAATTTTTAGAAGTTTGGCTTCAATATTTTTCAAAATTTAACACCACACCCAATAGTTGTAGCATGGTATATATCTCTTTTCGGGTTTTTTATCAGTCCATGATGTCCTCTCTATTGCTAGGCGACCGTAGAGGAAACGACACTCCATGGGTGAAGAGCCTTTTCTTGTCCTTCAAGTAATTCTCTTGATTTTGAATGTAATTGTGACATAAGCCTCAATTTTAAATGTGAATTGAGGTGTTACCATTTTCTTCTTTAACGGTTGGACAGTGGGGAGAGTGAAAAGAGACAAATCATGCTTCAGAACACGAATGTTGTTCACGCACTAATTAAGTTGCGGTAATTAATTAAAAATTTGTAATAAGATGGCAATTGGTGAAACCCAATTACTCAAGGTTGCAATCAAACATTTTTTTAAATAGGTTCTAAGTTAAAAAATGCATATAGGTCAGGTCGAATATGTAAATAAACCCTCAAGGAAATGAAATATTTATTGAAGGAAAAACACAATTTATGCCTTCGTCAAAAGTAACTGATGAAGGGTAATTTAGATATATACTAATATTGTGTATTTGTGAAACCCTTGTGTTTGACACTTTATATAAAGGGATCTGATGAATAAGAGAATCCTAATTATTTTGCGTCTTTCTTCTCTTCTTTATTATTTATATCTACAATTTTCCTACAACATGTTACCAGGACGCGTCTTCTACCATACCACCCAATGATTCATTTTAATAACCGCGAGTATTACATTGCCCAGTGAACATTTTCTGGGTTTCACATCAATTGTCAATGTTAATTGATATGCTTTCGAATCCTTAATTCAAATACACGTTATCGAGCACATACCGCGCATGGAGTCAAATCGATAGTTCTTATATATTTGTTTGGATTATCAAAACTGGCATGAACATCCTTTGATCCATCATTAGCATTCACCAATAGCAGTTCTAAATGTTTTTTTTTTTCCAAGTTCCCTGTAACGACCCGCTTCTAGATTTGACGGACTGTCCCCACAAACCACCACAAGTCTTTTCCAGCGCGCTTTGTCCTCACTCACGCGCACCCTGAGAAACTTCCCAAGGGGTCACCCATCCTGAAATTGCTCCAGGCCAAGCATGCTTAACCTCAGAGTTCTTTCAGAATGGGCACCAGAAAAGAAGATGCACCTTGGTGGTATGAGTAGCACTATTCAATTCTTTAAGCTCTCTTCAACTTATGCAGTCCTATACCTACATAGTCTCGGAATGGCCCACATAGCCGACTATACGGTCCCATACCCGTACAGTCTCAGGATACCCTCTTTTTCGGGTATGGTGTCGGTTCGTTCATGTCTCCCTTCACCTAGAAGCCTGCCAGGAGCCGCTCATTGTCCGTGCCTTCTTCTTATTGCACCGGCGATCACTCCCCGCCCTCGTCGGTCCCGGGCGTCACATTCCCTCTTTTATATCATTGATTCTTTTTTACTAATTGGGCAATCTACATTCAACTTGTTCTACAAATGTGGACATTGGATATTACTCTGTGGTTCCCAATCCAACAATGCTTCATCTGAATTTTAAGAAGTGCCATAGGAAGAAGTGTATTTTTCGTGCAAGGGAAAATCAAATAACCATATTATGTGAATTAAATGCAAATAAACATTTTTTGCTTCTAGTGACATTACGTGGTCCTTGCGGCACAAGTTATTCTATGCTTTGATCATTTAAATATTTTATTCAAGCATCGGCACGAGAAACAACATATGCATATGATTCTCTTATGGGTTATAAGTATAATTATGGACAAATTGAGTATTGTTTTATATGTGCATCTAACATTACGCATAATATTGGCAATTATGAGATTTTGCATGACTTGACTAATTTTGATAGGGACAATGTATTTAGTTTGTTTAATACTTCCTAACGAAATTAAAATTTATGCTTTAAATTGTTTTTTATGCTCTTAGAATTTTTTTCAATTAGAAATTTTATTAATGTTGTAGGCTTGATAATTCTAGAATATGAGCAATTTGCTTGTGTTTTAGTTATGTAATAGGATAAACTGGGATTTTTTCATGATAATGAAATTCATGGACGGTATCAAATTAGTACATGCCAACTCTATGAAAAAATACTTTCACAAAACTTTTCACAAAGCATTAGAAAAATATTTGATACATGGTACAATAGTCTAATTTTCAAGAAAATAATAGAACAAACTTACTGGTCTGAAAAGGGATCTTACTATATAATAATAGAGAAGCCTATATAAAAAGAAATAACAAATGTATTCCCGCTCATTCCACCTTCTAAAAATAGTAGGTTTAAACCATAACTAACATAATAAGATATTTAAATACATATGGTAAACATTGTATATATATGGTAAAATCTTCCCAAAATCAATTCAAAGCTTTGCTATATAAAATATTCATTCTTCAATAAAGACAAGTTACCCCTAGAAACATGTCTTCTTTTCTTGAAAAGGAAATCAAATAAGAGTAATATGATACGGGAAAAAATATCCTCCCCATTTTAACTCCTACACTAGCGAACCAGTACATACAAGTCAGGGTATGATAACAAAATAATTGCAATATCCAATAAGTTAATAAACTAATGCACGTCGTTGAGAGTCATGATCAGATCTTCTTAAAAAGAACACAAGATATATTAGGATAAAGAAAATTATGGAGCCTACTATGATAAACCAATAGTGGAAAAGAACCCCAAAGCAAAGGGCCACCACACTAAGTCAATCACATCAGCCACATAAATAATGCACTACAAGGTAAGAGAGGTAGGAGCCATAGAGTCCTTCCAATAAGACTCTCCCAAATGGACATGGTGATTACAATACCAAGGTGAAAAAGTCTCCACATAACCCTCTAAATAAAAGGAACAGAGTTAGTAATGAGTTTTGCTATAAGCGTAAAGATACTGCACATTTGTATAAAAACTACCAGAGCAGTTAACTACAAGTAATATAAGAAGTCCAAAGAATAGAGATCACTATAAGAGTAGGAGGTCATTTTCCTCATGAAAGAAGTCTTAAATGGAAATAAGGACTTTTCTTAGTTAATGAAACCTAATTCCTTGAAAATTTGAGAAGGACGTGAACATAATATCTTATTCTAATTAGACTGTTAATTTTGGTCTTAAGTTTTATTCGTGGAACTAAAATGCTATGTGACTACGATGATAAGATCATCACAAAAAGGGCAAATAAAAACCGAATTATTGATGCCTAAGAGTACAATGATGAAACTCACAAAAGTTTTGTATGCATCATGAGCTGCCTAAACATCGTTGAGTAAAATATTTATGTCAAATATTTTCATTTAGAAACTCACTATGAGAATGTAGTTGAATATATTATGATACATCTAATGAATTTGGAAGTAATGAAATCTTAGAGAAATTAATGAGTCAATCTAGTGGCATGTACACCACTACTATTCCAATTATTTAATCATATTGTCACCAACAATGAACTTTTGGGACATTAATAGACACAAGCTTTTGTACTACCGTGAAAGTTTACGTTGTTTCGTAAACCAAAGGGGTTGGATACGAGCTTTATCCAACCTTGAGTCTAAACGCAGTGGAAAATTTAAATGACTAAAGATGCAAAACTTTCCACAAGTTCTACATAACTTGTGGGTGTCTTCCAGGCAAAATAATTCACTATAACTTGATAAATTACAAAAAGATTCAAACAGTAAATCGAGAAAGAATTCGAGTCACAATACATGAACGTAACATCTTAGCCAGATGATTAAATATAGTCTAGAGTAGTATCCTAAAAGTATCCAAAGAAAAGAAACTCAAATTCGTGAGGAATTTGAATTTAGTACAAATAGTACACACTAGGTGGATAGAAAACCTACTCAACACTCTAAACAACATAAATTGTTATGCAGACAGACACTTCTCTCTTAAATATTTGTCATGTTCCATTTATGATTGGAGCTCTATTTATAGACCTCTTGGAAGCTTGGAAAACATTCTCCACTAACCACCATTCCATCAGTTAAGGACGTGGTTAGTTGATAGTTAAAACAACCCTGAAACTTGGGCATCTGGTTGTGGAGTTGGTCTTCATGAGATAGACTCGATCTATCTTCAACCTCTTCATTCATTCTCTCAACACTCTTCAAATCGATTTGATCACTTCATATTTTACGTAATTTTTAGGCACATATTCATAGCTAAAATGGTTCATTATTGCGTAAATTAGTACTTCTTCACCCTCGTTTTCATATGTTTGGTGGATATCACTTGTTTATTGGTTTTGTAGTGTTTTCAGTATAAAAAATGCATTTCTGGAGTCAATGGTGGAATAACAAGTCCAAACGGATAAACGAAGGCCTGAAAGGAAGGAATTAGAGAATTGGGCCCAAAATAGCCTTTGGGTAGGCCCAAGATGGAGTGGAGAAGCTCAAAAGATGAAGCAAAACGAGAGGAGAGAATAATGTATTTTGCACAACCAAATAACATGGGGTTATTCGGTCCAGCTTCCTGGATTGGGCACTAAAACTAGTGTAAATATTGAGCATTTGCTAGACAGAATATAGTCACTCCATTCGGTCTAGCTTCTTGCTCACCCAGAATTCATGTATACCGGTTAGCATTTGCTAGACCGAATATATGCATTCCATTCGATTTAGCAAAATACTGAGTTTTCTCCATCTGACGTGTTTTTATGGGATTTTATCTGATTTAAGCTTGGTCCAAACCAAATGTATGTACTCCCATAAATACCTAGCCTTAGGGATCCATTTTTTTAATCGTAGAATAATATCAGATACATTAGTTATGTCAGTTTTCAGCATTTTTCTGCAGGTTTTCCAGCAACAGTTCTAGGGGGTTAGTTTTATACAACCGTAGGAAGCCAGAGAAGGACGTCAGAGATTCTTCCTGCCGAAATTGATCGGTGACTGTAGTACTTTAGTTTTTGTTTATTTTACGTTTATTTTTGAATATTTTTTTTTATTTAATATATTGAATTTCGTTTTTATTGTCAAAGAGTAGGTTTTAATTACGATTGTAGAATTGTTTATCATATGCTATGATTTTATGTTTTTATGTTATTCGATATGTTGAGGAATAGATGACGTTAGGATAGATTGATCATCTAACCCTAGTAATCACAATCACATACCCAATATATGACCGGAAGGTGAGGGTAATGGTGGATAGCAACATATGACATAATATGTACCCAATATAGGACCGGAAGGTGAGGGGCATATTATGGGAGTATTTTCTAGGCACGTTTAGGAATTATTGACACTTCATCCGAGAGGTTTTCTGTTCTCTATAATCCACACCTTAGACGATTCGGAATGAAGTTTAAGAATGCATACTCGCAAAGGCCCTATAACGGATAAGTATAATAATCATAGTAATCCATATAACATATACATGTGCAATTTTCTATAATTGCACGGTAACTAATTCTGAAATTGACATCCTAAGATATTTCTCTAGTATTTGTTAATTCTTCATAAAATTAGCTAATCGTGTCAATTAGTTAATATATTATCTCTTATTTTTGTCTTAGGGTCTAGATAATTAGTAAGTAGGGTAATAAAACAACACACCAATCTTATAAAATGATTTACCTAGATATGAGGTTGTTGTAGTACACTGTAGTACTCTGATTAGGATTCATATTCACTAGTCTCTGTGGGATACAACTTTGCTTGCCACTTACTATTAACTACACAATACAATTACGATTAGCTGGTAGAGATTAGAGCGACCGAGTGGCCAGCCGTACAGGTTCTAGTGAGATTTCCATCGGAGTGGTGGTCAGAGTTGTCGTTGGCTGAGATTTATAGCATATAAAATCCCATGAAAAAAGGGATATAGGTAAAAAAATCCTTCGACTTCTTCAACAACTCTAATTTTTAAATTTAAATTTAAATTTACTACGAACCTCTAATCATATGCAAGTGAAAATTAGGGGGATAAAAACTGAATGAAAAATATAATGGAGGGAAAATCGGAACAAATTTGACTTAGTTAATTTGAAAATGTTCACTCCCAGGTTGAGACAACCTACAAGTTAACACGCTAAATTTCAGTTTTGTTTTTCAAATTCTCGAGAATATGATTTTGGTTCAATGAATTTTAATTTATTATCATCTTTTGACAAGAGTGCACGATATTGCTGTGTACCATGCCTCCAGCTATTCGATGATTTGGATTAAAAGAATTCATAATAGTGATTCTCCAACATAGAGTACACTTCAATGTGAGTGTTGTGCCCCTAGTTTACTTCATTATTCAAACTCCTTTCATACTTCTTCTTTTAGTGCCAGATCACAATAGTGTTGAGTATCATATCCCGAGTTACTCGAAGAAGTATTATTCTTTCACCAACAACATATTATCATATCCCGAGTTACTCAATGTTTATTGTAAAGAATGCAATATAGTCACAAACCTACTATATGCATCAAAAGAAAATAAACAATGCATATATGAAAATTTGAAGTTGCCTCTGAGGTTGGGGCAACCTTCAGTTCAATCTTTACTGGATAAAAGAAACACTGAGAGACTTTCTCAGATTAGAAAATCTCTCAAGATCTAGAGCCTTAATATGTCTGCAACCTAATTTTTAGTAGCAATATGCTCAATCAAAATGACGTGTTTTTCAACCAAATCTCTAATAAGATGATATTATATATCAATGTGCTGAGTCCTAGAATGATGTATAGGATTCTTAAAGATATCTATGGCACTGGATTTTTCACAATATAAGGTTTTAACACTGCTTTCAAACCCGTGATCAATCATTTGTTTCAACCACAATAATTGTGCATACGAATTTCCAGCTACAACATATTCAGATCTAACAGTGGCAAGTGAAACACAATTCTATTTTTAATTATGTCATGATACTAAATTATTGCCAAGGTAAAACCACTGGCGCTCTTCCGATATATCATCTAAATCACTTGCCCCGTCAGCATCGGTGTAGCTAACTAGGTTCGTGTTGGCATCCTTGGAGTACCAAATCCCCAAGTCAACTGAATGTGCAGCATACCTGATTATCCGTTTCACAACATTCAAATGTGAGTCCTTAAGAAAAAATTGATAATGTGCACATAAACAAATGTTATACATGGTGTACAGACGACAGGCTATTACATATAGCAAACTGTCTATCATGGATCGGTACAAGGTTGGGCCAACGTCCTCCCTGACATTATCTTTACAGATCTTTTGGCTTCAACCCATAGTAGTTTTAATGTGTTTTTCTCCATCTAAATTGAACCTTTTAATTAAATTCCTAGCATACTTACTTTGTGACATAAAAATGCCATCAAACATTTGCTTACTCTGTAACCTTAGGAAAAATTTCAGTTCACCAACCATACTCATTGCGAACATTGAAGACATAGCTCTTACAAACTCATCAAGTATAACTGTTGAGGTTGAACCAAACACTATGTCATCTACGTAGATTTGAGCAACAATTATGGAAGATTTTGTTCGTTTGATGAACAAGGTTTTCTCAACCTCTCCTCTAACGACACCAAATTCTATGAGGAATTTCTTTCAAGTGACCATACCAGGCCCCAGGTGCTTGTTTCAAATCATATAAGGCCTTTTCAATCCTTTATACATGATCTAGTTTGAATGGATCCTCAAAGCCTTTTGGTTGCGCAATATATACTTCCTCATTAAATCTTCCATTTAAATATGCAACTTTTACGTCCATTTTGTGTAAGGTTATCCGATATGCAAGCAATTGCTATAAGTAGCTGAATTGATTCAATTTTAGCCACATGTGTGAAGGTTTCATTGAAATGCACCCCCTCAACCTGTGTATAGCCTTAGGCTACTAAAGGGTCTTATTTTGAATAATTTTAGCCAATTCATTAGATTTGTTCTTAAAGTTCCATTTGGTTCCAATGACGTTTGTATCCAAGGGTTGTGGTAGTAGATACCAAACATCATTGCCAGTGAATCATTCTGATTAACTCGTGCATGGTATTTACCAAAAAATGATCATTAAGAGCTTCAGCTACATTTTTAGGTTCAATTAAAAACGCAAAACATGAAAGATGTACCTCATTACATGTAGAAGACAAGCAACCACACCATGTTTTGAATTTGTACTCCTTCTCCAATGTTACCTATTACTTGGGAGAATGGATGATCATTTATAATCCTAGTTGGAGGATCACATCATCTTGTAACTTGAAGATTTTGATCTGACTCATCATCGTTTCCTCAATATATGAGATTGAAGTTGGTCCTAAGGTTTAGTCAACCTCCGGCACAACATTACTCTCATTTTTAGTTTCATTCGATTCTTTAATAAGATCCTCAATATCATCATGTCCAGTCTTTCCTATAGCATCAGCATAGTCATCGAATACGACATTTACAGATTATTGTATGCTTCTAGTCCTAAGATTATAAATTCTATATGCATGACTATTGAGAGCATAACCAAGAAAATTGTCTTTGTCACTCTTAGAATCAAACTTTGAAATATTTTCTCTCTCATTCAAGATAAAACGCACACAACAAAATATGTGAAAATAATTGGGCTTTCTTCAATTTAAAAGTTTATATGGAGTCATAGTTGGCCCAGTCTTAAGTATGCATGATTAATGATATGGCATGATGTGTTCAATGATTTTTCCAAAAATCGCATAGTAAGCCTTCTTGAGCTAAGCATTACACGAGCCATTTCTTGCAAATTGTTTTTTTTCCTCTCGACCCCCATTTTTTATGGAATGTTGGGGCCCGAAAACTCTTGAAAAGTTCCTTTCTTTTCACAAACTTAGAGAAAGATGCATTTTCAAATTCTTTACCATGATCCGATCTAATTTGGGTAACAGTAGCACAATGCATGTTTTTTAACCAGGCAAGAGAGGTTTTAAAGGACTCAAAAGCATTTAACTTCTCACTTAAAAAATAAATCTTGAGAAATCGTCTATATTAACAAACGGATTTCGTTTAACTCCTAAACTCTCTATTTCAACTAGACCCATGAGATCCATATGAAGTAGTTTGTAACATCGAGAGGTAATAAAGGGTTGTCCTGGATGTTGGACAACCCCGTGACCAACACGAGTCTATTTGTCTTTTTTACAATCCCAACGGCTAAAATTTTATTTCTTTTCGAGGTTAGTCTACGAGTCTGTCCAGGATTCGGTAGTTTAAAGTCCCATATTTTTATTCCACAGTATAGTGTCATCAAGCTGGGCTCGATTTCACCTTAGTTCTCCAACAAGGTAGCAATTATCTGGTGACCTTTGAACAGTCATTACACATATGTTTGATCGGTCGAATACATCACATGTACTTCGAGTGAACGTAACTTGAAAATCAACATCACACAAATGAATTATGCTAAGTAGTTTAGCAAACAATCCTTGAACATGGTATACATTCTATAACTTGGGAAAACCTAGAACATTAAGAGTTCATTTTCCCACAATCTGTCCACTTGATCCTTCCCCATATGTTACACAACCAATTTCACATGGTTCGTACTCAACAAGAAGGTCCTTGTTGCCGGTCATGTAGCATGAAAACCACTATCAAAATACAAGAACTTGAAGTGTTAGTCCCTAAAGGCGGTAAATGCAACATTACATTTTAAATCAGATTTACAAACCCATATCTGAATTTGAAGGGGTTTTAGGTTTTTGGAGAGGTTCATTATCACGGGTGTTGGGTAACTTCTGCGTCAACCTTTTATCCTTTTTTACATCAGATTTGATCTTAAGATAAAAGGGCCTAATGTGACCGGGAATAAAGCAGTAATGACATACATATCTGCAGTTTCTTTTACCTTTCGATTGTTTAGGTGACTTATTAGATTCTTCTTACTATATTAGTCTCCCTATTTTCATTATACCCTAAACTAGTATGATCAGATCTACCATTAGCTCAAACTTTATCAAGTTTAGAAGTACCTGAATTCAACCTTTTAAAGGTTTCAGATGCCTCTTCCAGTTTGGTATTTGCCACGCCAAGTTCTGCATCCTTCTTTGTCGGGAGTACTTCCAAATGTGTCACAAGCCCTTGGAGATTGTCGTTTTCTTTGTTCAAATCAATCACTTCTTGACATTTTCTTTTCCACTTCTTGTGCAGCTCGAAGTAGACACCTTCATTTCCTCCACCACTTGAATTATGTCCTCATCATACTCCTCCTCAGGTTCTTTCTCAACAGTAGTATTGAAATAGAACATATCAAGGTAGTAGCTAGAATCATACATGTCTCAAGTTAGGCCGAAGGTCAATCGCCGACTCAATTCCAATGTCATCCAGTTGAAAACAATATGTTATGGCCGATAACATGGGTGTTTGGTCTATAGTATCTTCGAGTTCAAGCTCATCATTGTCACTCAAGGAGACCTAATTTTCCGTATCGTACTTACGAAGGATATTGACACACTCATTTGCATAATGGCCAAAACCTTTACAAACACGATATTACATTGAATCCATAGTTTTGGATTCATACCGTTGCTGATTTGAGAAAGCTCTTCGAATAAGTGGAGTTGAAACTAGTAGAGTCTTCTAAGGTGGTGAATCCTTCTGAGTGGGAGGTTTTGATAAGCTCGAAGACTTGTTCTTTAACTTCCTCATCATCGTGTTGATCTTCTGAGTCAATAATGCAATATCATCTCCTTTGCTATCTCTTCAAAATCTCTGTCTTAATCTTCATTTGAAGCAACAGACTCCTTAGATGAGACTCCATCATTGACAAAAAGGGCAACATCCTTCCCTTTGTACAACTTATTTTGATGATTAATCTTTATCTCGTAGGTCTGAAGAATGCTCATAAGGGTTGTGAGCTCCATAATGGAAGTGTTATGAGCCTTCTCAATGGCCAAGACCTTGAAATTGTAAGGATTAAGAAAAGATCGAATAACATTGGACACAAGGCTCTTGTTTCTTATGGGGTCGCCCAAATCCTAGGTCGTAGCTATGTCAAGTATCTTACTGAAATAAGCTTGGATGGTCTCATTTTCTTCCATTCGAAGATTTTCGTATTGATCAGTGACCATTCTAAGCCTTGAATCCTAATTACTATCATCCCCTTCATAATGTTGTTGAAAAATGTCCCAGACTTCTTTAGTCATTTTACATGGCTTAATCAACCTAAACATATTCATATCAATCGCGAGGATAATAGAATTGAGAACCTTCTCATTGTAGTTAGTTGTTATCGACTTTCATCTCTCGTCCATTGAGCCTTAGCCTTCCTAATCCTTTCACCTTCTTCTTAACTAATCATAGTTAGCCTCCAGGCTTCCGTCACGACTCTCCAAGCTATTATATCAATAGACTTGATATGAGACTTGAGACGGACTTTCCAATAGTCATAATTGGATCCATCCAAAACTGGTAGTCTCGTCACAATAGTGGTATCCATGTTGAGCAACACACTATCCGGATCACGCTTAGTTTGTCTAGCGATGACTCTAGTGCCAATTGAAAGGGTGAGTTTCTTTGTGACGCTTAGTTTGTCTAGCGATGACTCTAGTGCCAATTGAAAGGGTTTACCAAACCTTGAGTCTAAACACATCTAAAACTTTAAATTAAAAAATGTAAGATATTCCACAACTTCTGAATAACTTGAGGGTGCCTTCAAGGAAAAATAATTCACTATAACTTGATGAATTACCAAAACTAAATCGAGACAAACTTCGATTCACAATACTTGAATCCTAAAATCTTAGCTAGATGATTAAACACAGTCTAGATTAAAAAAAAAAAAAAAAAAACTAATAAAGGTATCCTAAAAGTATCCAAAGAAAAGGAATTTAGATTCGTGAGGAATCTGAATTTGGTACAAACTGGACACGCTAGGTGGATAGAAAACCTACTGTAACATCCCGATTTTGTCAGAGGTGATTATTTGTCGTGCATTTATGTGATCATCATTTTATTATGCATTTTAGTGTGATAATTAAGTGGGATACTTGAATTTATTTTGTGTGTTTCTACGTGCTATTGATTTGAATAGGAAAATGTTATTGTTCATGTTAGACTTTGGTAAATTTTAGAACATTGATAATATAGGAGACCTTTTAATTAATTATTAAGAGTTATTATTATTATTATTATTATTATTATTATTATTATTATTATTATTATTATTATTATTATTATTATTATTATTATTATTATTATTATTATTATTATTATTATTATTATTATTATTATTATTATTATTATTATTATTATTATTATTATTATTATTATTATTATTATTATTATTATTATTTATATAATAATAAGATATGATAGAAAAAAATAGTTGAGATAGATACGAAAACCTTTTAAAAGTGAGATCAAATTTTACCGATAGTTATCACTCAAACCCTATTATAAATACTCAATACCGTACTCCTAATATTTACCCTACCGTCGACGCAAGGAAAACAATTGCAAGAAATAATTCGTTGGAAGTTTAAAACCAGGTATTCTGCTTTCTTTTCTCATGTGTGTTAAGAATAGAATATGATGTCATAGGACTAGTAATGATATATATTAATATACATGAAATTGACATTGTTGGAAATTGTGTTCGTGTTATGCTTTTTAATAAGATGGTGGGGGGGAGACAAATTTTATACATGTCCCAGTAGGATGTGGAATCACTTTTGAGAAACATTAAATTTGAATAAGAGATTATAAGAAATAAATTCACTTGAATTGTGGGTCTGGTGATATTCTACTTAGTTGGTGCCTAAGTAATTATGTTAATATATTAATGGATCACTCTTATAAGAATTAGTGTTGATATTCCAGAATTAGTGTTGATATTTCAGGGAGTTTCAGTTAGTGATGTTTGTAAATCAAGTTTGAGTTTGATTTTGTTCTAATAATGGATTCGGTAATTAAGTTCTGTAAGTGGTAGTAATTATATTTTATCCACTTCTTAGTTTAGGACTATTATTCAATTTTATCCGTATGATAATGAAAATCAGGAGTAGTTGTATTAAATATTTTGAATTCTTTATGATTTAGATTTCGTTGGAAAAGCTTAGTACGTGCTTAGAGATTTTAGTTTTGTAGTGCTTTGGACTTCGAGGTAAGATCTCTCACCTGCAATATGAGAAATTATATTATTTGAGAAGTTGATTTATTTGCTGAGCAATTTATATGGCTATTTACTTGGAATGTTGTACATGTTTTAATTTGGCAAGACCTGTCTGTTTTGTTAAATTATATGTTTAAGTTGGCATGAGTATTATGTGCAAAATATAAGTTTGTTTATATGGAGTAAAGCTAAAGTTAATTTTTGGAAAGGTATATTATTATATTTTTTTATATATATGGACTGGTACCTGGGCACGAGACCGTCCACAAGGAGTTTTGGGTACGAGATCACCCATTTATGAGTAAGGGCACGAGACCGCCCTATGAGTTTGAGTTGCTCCATTAGGATTTAGTGGCTAGCTACCCTAAGTCTTAATGGAGTTGCGCGCATTGGTACCAAGTCCGGGCCCAATAGTTTTATTATTATTATTATTATTATTATTATTATTATTATTATTATTATTATTATTATTATTATTATTATTATTATTATTATTATTATTATTATTATTATTATTATTATTATTATTATTATATATAAGTTGAGTTATTAAAGTTATGAAAGAGGAGTTTTGTTGAGATAAAACAAAGTGCCTGTGAGATTATGATGTTACTTACTAAGCAAAGCTTATAGTCTATTTTACCTCATATTGCAGATAAGGGCAAGGGTAAGATGAGTTAAAAGGAGCAAGGCGGTGTGTAATGGTAGTGACGGCAGAACCTCGGAACTGGTCACTAAATATTGCTTATTGTTTTCCTTTTTATATTCCTTTTAAATTGTTAAGTTTGCAAGTCTTATTTGAGGTGACACGTATTTACAAGTTTATTTAATTTATTTAGCTAGTTGGATTTTGTGAAGGTTCTTTAGAGTTTATTCTACTATTCAAACTTGATATTTGGTCTCGAGTAATATTTTAGTTATTTCAGGATTTTGAGAAAGTTGATGTTATTTCAAATTTCATAAAAGTGTGGTTTAGAAAAAAAAATAAAAAATTATTCTTATGGAGAATCTATGTTTATGTTGCGTTAAGCACTCGAGAATTAGTAGAAGTGACACTCCACTAGTAGGGGTGTTACAATATGGTATCAGAGCCAGTTTCCGTCGCTCCGTCACACTACTGTCGAACATTAGTCTTGCCACCTTCCAAGTAAGAAGTATATGTTTCTTTTGTTTGTATCTACAAAGATTGTTAGAATGTTGAGTATTTTGAGTATGCTTTTAAAAGAAAAGAGCTTGAATAGATATGCCTTAGTTTCATGTTCTTATAATGTTATGATCTGAAGGTTGTTAAGAAAAAGAAATGGTGAGAGGACGTCAACCTAGTAGAAATCGTGGTGCAGCAACACCACAACCAAATATGCAGGATATGTTAGCTCAGCTTCAGCAACAAGTTGCTCAGCAACAACAACTCATTGAATCTTTGATGGCTAATAATCAGCAAGCTAATCCTGAGGCCCCACCTGCTCCCGATGTTGTGGCCCCACCTGCTGCAAATGCTGCTCCACCTGCTCCTAATGTTGCTCCACAAGTTCCTCCGGGAGGCCCAGCTGTAGGGATGAGACAAGAGTCCTACTTAATTCAATGGCAGAAATTGAGACCGGAGAATTTTACAGGGACAGTTGAACCATGGGATGCTCAAGCATGGTTTAAGACCCTTGAAAGCATTGTAGAATTGCTAGACTGGCCGGAGAATGAGAAAGTGAAGTGTGCATCCTTCTGTTTGACAGGAGATGCTAGAATGTGGTGGGAAAGAGTGAGGATTAAGAGGAACATCAACGAGATGACCTGGGCTGATTTCGAGAAAGAATTCTTTGAGGAGTTCTTCCACATGAAGGTGACCAACAAACACTACGATGAGTTCACTGAATTTCGGCAAGGAGACTTATCTGTTGAGGAGGTTGTGCGGAAGTTCAATAGGCTAGCTCGTTTATGCCCAGAGCTAGTCAGGGATGACAAAGAGAGAGTTAGGTTGATGCTGAAGATGTTACGACCAGAGATAGCTCTGAACGTGACTAGTGGAGTTCATCGACCCCCTACTGCGGAAGAACTGATCAGTAGTGCCTTGACCACGGAACATTATCTGAATGGAATGAAGAACTTACAGCAGAAACAACCACTCAATGAGAATCGTAACCGTGGAAATTTTGGGAGCCAGAGACCCCAAGGGAACAACCAAAATTGGAAAGGGAGTAACAACAACAATAATAACAAGAGGAAGCACTGGGAGCAGAAGCCTGTGGCAGTTAAGATAGAAGGAGGATCAACTCATAAGCAAGCAAGGTTCACTCCATGTCCAAAGTGTGGAAGGATGCACCTAGGGGTTTGTCGGCAAGGCATGAGCGGGTGTTACTATTGCGGTATGGAGGGACATATTTCCAAATTCTGTCCTAACAAGGCCAATCTACCACAGGCACAGCCGTCTAATCAGTATAGGAGCAGACCTTCGCAATTACATCAAATGCAGCCGGTACTCGAAAGACCTTCGATCGGTCAAGGAAGACTTGAAGCACTACCAGTCACCGCCAATGCTCGTGCCTTCTCTCTTACAAAGGAACAAGCAGCCGAGGCCTCCACAGTTGTCACAGGTCATATACCTATCTTTGATCATGTTGCTACTATATTGTTTGATACTGGAGCTACACATTCATTTATATCTGCACCCTTTGCAAAGAAGTTAGATAGGCCTATGGATTTTTTGAATTGTAATTTCTCCACGGCTTTACCTTCTGGGGAGGTAATGTTGCCGAAACATTGGCTACGTGCAGTGCCAGTTCATGTTTCCGAAAGGGAACTTTTCGGTGATTTAGTAGTACTTGACATGCATGACTATGATGTTATTCTTGGGATGGATTTTCTGAGTAAGTACGGTGCAACTATTGAGTGTCGTAAGCGGAAGGTGGTGTTCGAGCCTGAAGATGGATCTCGATTTGAGTTCATCGGGGAATCGAAGAAAAGAACCAGAAAATTTTTGTCAGCTTTAAAGGCCCAAAAGATGTTAGCTAATGGGTGTTCAGGATTCTTGGCCTACGTGGTGGATACAAAGAAAGAAGAGCGAAAGATGGTAGAAGTACCGGTAGTTCGCGATTACCCTGAAGTATTTCCTGATGAGTTGCCAGGTTTGCCACCTAGAAGAGAGATTGAGTTTGAGATCGAGCTGGTTCCGGGTACGAATCCAATCTCAAAAGCGTCGTACCGCATGGCTCCAGCTGAACTGAAAGAGCTTCAAGAGCAGTTGCAAGAGCTACTTGAAAAGGGCTTAATTCGACCTAGCCACTCGCCTTGGGGAGCTCCGGTCTTATTTGTCAAGAAAAAGGATGGATCAATGAGGATGTGTATTGATAACCGTGAGCTAAACAAATTGACTATCAAGAATAGATATCCTTTGCCAAGAATTGATGATTTATTCGATCAGCTAAAAGGAGCCACTGTTTTCTCCAAGATTGACTTACGGTCTGGTTACCATCAATTAAGAATCAAGGAGTCTGATGTGCTAAAAACTGCCTTTCGGACAAGGTATGCGCATTATGAGTTTGTTGTTATGCCTTTTGGGTTGACAAATGCTCCAGCAGCATTTATGGAGTTAATGAATCGTGTCCTTAAGGAGTTTCTTGATAAATTTGTCATTGTCTTTATTGATGACATCCTTATCTACTCAAAGTCTCACGAAGAGCATGCCGAACATTTGAAGATTGTTTTGCAAACGTTGCAGAAGCATCAACTATATGCAAAGTTCTCGAAGTGTGAATTCTGGCTTGACAAAATAGTTTTCTTAGGTCATGTCATATCGAGTGAAGGGGTAATGGTAGACCCAACTAAGGTAGAAGTTGTTAGTAATTGGAGTCAACCAAAGAATGCCAGTGAAATTAGGAGTTTTCTGGGATTAGCAGGGTATTATAGGAGGTTCGTTGAAGACTTTTCAAAGATCGCATCGCCTTTAACAACACTCACGAGGAAAAACAAAAAGTACATATAGTTTGAAGAATGCGAGAAGAGCTTCCTAGAACTTAAAAGGAGATTAACGAGTGCACCAGTCCTTACTATTCCAGAAGGTGATGAGGGCTTCGAAATCTATAGTGATGCCTTGAAGATGGGGCTTGGAGCTGTACTCATGCAAAACGGGAGAGTGATTGCATACGCTTCAAGGCTACTCAAGGATTATGAGAAGAACTACCCTACCCATGATCTGGAGTTGGCAGCAGTGGTCTTTGCCCTGAAGATATGGAGGCATTATTTGTATGGGGTTCAATGCAAGATTTTTACCGATCACAAGAGTTTGAAGTATTTCTTTACCCAGAAGGACTTGAATATGAGACAACGTAGGTGGCTTGAACTGGTTAAGGATTACGATTGCGAGATTCTTTATCACCCAGGAAAAGCGAATAAGGTCGCTGATGCTTTGAGTAGGAAGACCTCCACCACACTGATGTCCTTGTCTCAGTTGTCTCAACCACTACAGAAGGAAATCTGGGAGTATGGAATTGAGATGATTATTGGACAACTTTCCACTTTGACACTAGCGCCGACATTGTTCAATGACATAAGAGAGAAGCAAGAGGCGGACCCTAATATGCAAAGGATAAAGCAAGAGATGCAAGAAGGGATGAGTGAGGGTTTTCGAATGTCTAACGACGGGGTGCTCTACTTTGGTAGTCGTTTGTGTGTTCCTAACAATGAGGAGTTGAAGCGGAAGATATTAGAAGAAGCTCATGGTGCACCATACTTAATGCACCTAGGATCTACCAAAATGTATCGTGACTTGAGAAGTAGTTTTTGGTGGTTTGGAATGAAGAAAGATGTGGCAAAGCATGTCAGCACTTGCTTGACTTGTCAGAGAGTAAAAGCTGAACACCAGAGACCAGGAGGAGAATTACAACCCATACAGATACCGGAGTGGAAATGGGAGGATATTGCCATGGACTTCATAGTTGGGTTGCCGAAAACCACAAATGGCTACGATGCAATTTGGGTGATTGTGGATAGATTGACAAAGTCAGCACACTTCTTGCCAATCAAGATAACTTATTCAATGGAGCAGTTGGCTCAATTGTACGTTAAGGAGGTGGTCAGATTGCATGGAGTTCCGAAGACGATCATTTCTGATAGAGACAGTCATTTCACTTCTCATTTTTGGGGTGTGTCCAAAAGGCTCTTGGAACAAAGTTACATTTTAGTATTGCTTTTCACCCTCAAACGGACGGACAAACTGAGCGGACGAATCGAACCTTAGAAGATATGCTCCGAGCTTGCACCTTGGATTTTAAAGGGAGTTGGTGCAAATATTTGTGCTTAGCCGAATTCGCTTATAACAACAGCTACCAATCCACTATTGAGATGGCACCTTACGAAGCCTTATATGGGAGGAAGTGCCAATCGCCTATTTTTTGGCATGAGCTTGAAGAGAGGAAGAATTTGGAGTCGGAGATAGGACGAAACACAGAGATCATAGATGAAACAACTGAGGCCACTAGAATTATTCGCCAGAGAATTGAAACAGCTCAAAGCCGACAGAAAAGTTATGCCGATGTTCGTAGAAGACCTCTTGAGTTTGAAGTGGGAGATGCAGTTTTTATCAAAGTAGCTCCAATGAAGGGGGTGATGAGATTTGGTAAGAAAGGTAAGCTCAGTCCACATTATCTTGGACCGTATGTTATCACCAAAAGAGTTGGGAAGGTAGCCTACGAACTGGAATTGCCTCAAGAGATGTCGGCTATCCATAATGTCTTTCATGTCTCGATGTTGAAAAAGTATATTCCAAGTCCAAGTCATGTAATTCCACCGCAAACGGTGCAAATTCGAGAAGACTTGAGTTACGAAAGTAAACCTATCAAAATTGTGGCTCGAGAAGTTAAGAAATTGAGAAACAAAGAGATACCACTTGTTAGAGTAATTTGGCGAGATCATAAGTTTGAAGAACAAACTTGGGAACGTGAGGAAGATATGAAAGAGAAATACCCTGAGTTATTCTAAGTTTCGAGGACGAAACTTTTATAAGGTAAGGGGGATGGTAACATCCCGATTTTGTCAGAGGTGATTATTTGTCGTGCATTTATGTGATCATCATTTTATTATGCATTTTAGTGTGATAATTAAGTGGGATACTTGAATTTATTTTGTGTAACACGTTAGACTTTGGTAAATTTTAGAACATTGATAATATAGGAGACCTTTTAATTAATTATTAAGAGTTATTATTATTATTATTATTATTATTATTATTATTATTATTATTATTATTATTATTATTATTATTATTATTATTATTATTATTATTACTATTATTATTATTATTATTATTATTATTATTATTATTATTGTTATTTATATAATAATAAGATATGATAGAAAAAAATAGTTGAGATAGATACGAAATCCTTTTAAAAGTGAGATCAAATTTTATCGGTAGTTATCACTCAAACCCTATTATAAATACTCAATACCGTACTCCTAATATTTACCCTACCGTCGCCGCAAGGAAAACAATTGCAAGAAATAATTCGTTGGAAGTTTAAAACCAGGTATTCTGCTTTCTTTTCTCATGTGTGTTAAGAATAGAATATGATGTCATAGGACTAGTAATGATATATATTAATATACATGAAATTGACATTGTTGGAAATTGTGTTCGTGTTATGCTTTTTAATAAGATGGTGGGGGGGAGACAAATTTTATACATGTCCCAGTAGGATGTGGAATCACTTTTGAGAAACATTAAATTTGAAGAAGAGATTATAAGAAATAAATTCACTTGAATTGTGGGTCTGGTGATATTCTACTTAGTTGGTGCCTAAGTAATTATGTTAATATATTAATGGATCACTCTTATAAGAATTAGTGTTGATATTCCAGGGAGTTTCAGTTAGTGATGTTTGTAAATCAAGTTTCAGTTTGATTTTGTTCTAATAATGGATTCGGTTATTAAGTTCTATAAGTGGTAGTAATTATATTTTATCCACTTCTTAGTTTAGGACTATTATTCAATTTTATCCGTATGATAATGAAAATCAGGAGTAGTTGTATTAAATAGTTTGAATTCTTTATGATTTAGATTTCGTTGGAAAAGCTTAGTACGTGCTTAGAGATTTTAGTTTTGTAGTGATTTGGACTTCAAAGTTAGTACATCTCTCACCTGCAATATGAGAAATTATATTATTTGAGAAGTTGATTTATTTGCTGAGCAATTTATATGGCTATTTACTTGAAATGTTGTACATGTTTTAATTTGGCAAGACCTGTCTGTTTTGTTAAATTATATGTTGAAGTTGGCATGAGTATTATGTGCAAAATATAAGTTTGTTTATATGGAGTAAAGCTAAAGTTAATTTTTGGAAATGTATATTATTATATTTTTTTATATATATGGACTGGTACCTGGGCACGAGACCGCCTACAAGGAGTTTTGGGTACGAGATCACCCATTTATGAGTAAGGGCACGAGACCGCCCTATGAGTTTGAGTTGCTCCATTAGGATTTAGTGGCTAGCTACCCTAAGTCTTAATGGAGTTGCGCGCATTGGAACCAAGTCCGGGCCCAATAGTTTTTATTATTATTATTATTATTATTATTATTATTATTATTATTATTATTATTATTATTATTATTATTATTATTATTATTATTATATATAAGTTGAGTTATTAAAGTTATGAAAGAGGAGTTTTGTTGAGATAAAACAAAGTGCCTGTGAGATTATGATGTTACTTACTAAGCAAAGCTTATAGTCTATCTTAGACATCCTAGACATAACATGATGATCTGTATTTAAGAAATTATTTGGACATTCTTTCTTTCAATTGAAACACAAAATGGATGAAAAGTTGATATGTTGTACAGTGTCAGTGCTAATTCTATTATAACACATTCAATGCTTTTTAAAGTACTAGACGCACGACCAACACCCCACTCTCCCTTATTAACTAGTTTAAAGGCACATCACTTGTGCTGGCAAGCCTATTATTTAGCAAAAAGTAGGATTAAGGGCTTTCTATGGCAAATATGTAAGCAAGACATTTCATTCTCAGAAAAGAACACAATAAAATATATGTGGACCTAAACTTGGGCCATTAAAGTAACATATGGTTCTGCTAGATTCTTTGATACACTATTTGAATGTCAAGTTATTGTCCACAATAAATGTTGCATTTAAAAGCACGTGGAAAAGATTATATAAATAAGGCCCCACCAGCCTCACTTTATAAAGTCTATAAGACTTCATGGCGCTAGAGAGTTCGCATCAAAAGCATTTGATTATTATTGCATGATTATTAGGATCGATGTACAACATCCTTTAACCCATGTTCATACTCAAATGGTTTGACAAAAAGCACCATCAGAAGGATATAGATGGAGGCCAGGTCATTGTAAATACACATGAAAATGTCTAATAAACATTGGGTTACGCAATATGCTAAAATTTACTTATTCGTTTCAGACCCACTTCTAATCAATATTTAATGTGTACCAATTGGTAACCAGATATTAGCCTAGGTTTTACTTTTACACATATGTGGTTGCGCAATATATGTGTCTATTGCTCCCCTACAGCGCACCAAAATGTGACTTTACAGACGGTTAAGTATTTATGTTGGATATGGATTTCCCACTATTACCCGCTATTTACAACCTTTGACAGGTGAGATATGTTTATCACTCGATTGACTGATTGTCACTTTAATGAGATAGTCTTCTCGTTGTTAGGGGAGATAAGAAAAAGGATTTTCTAATGGAACGACATGAATTATTTCTCAATATGTCTCATTAGGATCCTCACACTTCATAATGTAAAAGTAAAGTAAAACAAATATCAATCTTTGAAGTATAAAAGATTCAATCACTTATGTGTTTGTTAATATTGTCAAAGTGACAAGATCATACATATCAGCTGCAAATGTAAATGTAAAGTCAAATGTCCCCAACATGGGGCACAACACCACAGATAAATATATTGCACCCACATTTTTTGGAGATGTGGTTGAGGTCGTGGCTTCCAAAATGAAATGGGGGACACCACTTGGTTCGATAAATAACTACCAAGGAAGATGGCAGGTATGGTACAACTTGATTTAATAATTAATAGAAAAGAACCACACTCATGAAATTCTCTGATTAACTATGTCCATGAATCATTAGCGGGTGACACTCCAAAGTTTGATATGATTCCGGAGAACAAAGAAATCTAAATAGTTTCTCAGTTGATACAAAACTATTCCACAAACAATGATGATGTACATACTGTTGCTCAAGGAATTGTATATCACAATGATATCGAATCACACTCTATTGTAAGAAGTCAACAAAGAGTGTATTGGCCTAAATTGAAAAAATCAAGCCTGGTAGAACTTGATTCTATGATAAAACGATAGGTATTTGGTTTGGTAGTGCTAGCCTCACGAAGTGTAAAGCCTGTAAGACATAAAATAAGTTCTGTCGATAAGCGTAGTGAGAAAAATAAAGTCATGAGGCACAAAGTTCACCTTGAAGTACAAGATTTCACACAATACCTTGGAATTGAATATGTGGAGATATACTCTCACAATGGATGTTGCAACATTCTATAAATAAGTTTCCAAATGATTGGAAATGCATCATAGTAATGTGGTTACAATATATCTCTTTAGGAATCTTGTTTCAGAGATATGTGAAAGTGTTTGATGGACTTTCATTGCCCAACTCAAGTGACTATAGACCACGGATTGCATTTACAATATTAGATTCAAATGCTCATCTTGATTGAAACAATCCGGACAAAAATTGTATACCTGTCTGAGTGACTACTTGATTGGGAAGGGAAAAAACAATTAACTTTGGATTTGCATATGTACAAAGGAAGCAAGTTCCAAATTTGCAACGATAACAATATATGATGATGTTATGGACATACTAAGTACTCTTATAGAAATAAGAGAAACCGTGAGATCTTTGATATCCGAATTTGAGATAAAAGATCATGGGACAACTCGGCATTGTCTATGTCTTGGACTAGAAGACAAAGTTTGTGGAATACTAATTCCTCAGTTTTCATATATCCAAAAGATTATTAGACAATTTAATATGGATAAAGTGCAATATTTTAGTACTCATATGATTGATTGAAGTGTGGATATAAGAAAAGATCCATTTGCGTCTAAAGAAAATGACAAAGATCTATTGGGAGCTTAAATTCCCTACTTAAGTTAAATGTGCGAATTATTACACTAAGCTCAATTCACTCGACCGGACCTAGTCCAAAAAATTCTACATTATAACCAAAACAAAAGACATTTTTTATTCTTTGGTAGTATTTATCAAATGTAATAGAGAGATGAGACAATGGGCAAGTATATGGTAGAGATGCATGTGTATACAACTTTAGCGAAATACAACCATGTTTATACGCTTGAGTGCTTAAGTTATATACTTATCTGTGAGGATATCATTGAAAGTCTCAAATGGTCCTTGGCTTGTAATAATGAATAATTAGTATGTGTTTTTAGTTTGAGACTTCTGCTATCAAATAACACCAATGATTCCTACTTCTTCCCTTTTCTTGAGAAAAAAATGGATTGCCTAATTTTATGCTCGGGGACGAGCAATGTTTTAGTTTGAGGGGGTTGACTAATAGGGTTTTATTCCTTGGGGAAGAGCAATGGTCTATTTTGCAAAAAAATTGAGCCTGATGAGACAAAGAACGGGTCAAAAAATAGAGTCGAAAGTAGAAGGACAAAAGAGCAAAAACAGTCAGGCAACGGAAATAAAAATGACCGACGCACGGTTGGGTGCAGGATTGCACAAGCCATGCACCAATACATGTGATTGAAAGGTGATGTACGAGTGCACGGTCAGGTTAGGCAGCCCTGCATAGGTCGTGCCCACTCTCCAGAGAAAATGCCCAAAGAGCGTGTGCACAGTTAGATGTAAATCAGCATGGGTCAACTTATTTTTGGCCTATTTTTTGTCCATGTGCTACTTATTCCCTAATTACCTTAAATAAATGATTCCCCTTTCATTTTAAGAATCACAATTTATTTGTAATTTTTTTCTACATTCGCGTATAAGGCAAGGCAAGAGGAGCTCTAGAGAGAATATCAAGATCAGATTGCTTCGATTTTCATCATTTTATTATTGTTAAATATGTTTATGTCTATATACTCTAGTTTAGCAATTAGGGATAATTACAAAATGGCCGCCGAACTATTAGCACTTTTTTACTTCGGCATATAAACTATTAGCATTGACTAAACCGCCGCCAACCTATTTGAATATTACTATTCGAAAGCTACCGGTCAGAATACCGCCCAAATTATGTCCCAAAAGGTAGTTTTGCAAAACCAGGTGTGCAATGAATTTGGGCGGTATTATGGTCGGTAGCTTTCGAGTAGTAATATTTAAATAGGTTGGCGGCGGTTTAGCCAATATTAATAGTTTATATGCCGAAGTGAAAAAGTGCTAATAGTTCGACGGTCATTTTGTAATTATCCCTAGCAATTATTATGATGATGATTGGCTAGTTTTCATTGTATTCTAGGATTACATAGTAGATTATGGGTAAATAGTGATTGTAAACTGATTAATTGGATCTCGTGTTATGATATTATCTATTTAACCATTTTTATTGATTGTTGGATGATTTGGCCAATTGTCTAATATTTATTGCTTTCTGTATCGTGATTCGAGAGGGAACATCACCAATAGGCCACGGTAAATAGCATACTAGGTCAATAGAACCCAGAGGTTTGAGCTAATTGTGAGGACTTCGGTCTTAGGTTCACTTGAGTTTACATATAAGTAATTGATCAGAAAAGGTGATTAATAATACATAATCAACACATTATTCACATGGCAAGGGGGTTTAATCGAATTGTGTGATCATCTTATAATATCTAGCATTCAATTTAAAGATTCAATTGATCGGGTTAATATTTATTAGTTGAACATAGTTCAAATTAACTCCTAGAATATATCTCTTCTAGTGATTATGTTTGAGTGTTTGTCTTTCTCTTCACTTTAGCTTATTAGTTGTTTAATTGTGCAAATTAGTTTTCAAAACACAAAACAATTACAGATTCGTCTTGATAGAGTCCAAATTATCATGATTACGGTATTTCTCCTAGCTTAACAATACGATCCTTTTGGGATCGACCTTGCTCGCCGAAAACTATAGTAACGTCGTACACTTGCGATCAAGCTTAGTACAAAATAAAGTGAGCCATCGGCCTGTAATAGATAATTTAAATTTTAAATTTTGGATTATTTGTTAATAATGTCTTTTTAATAATTAATTTAATTTTAGTTGATAATATTTTTAAATTTTTGCATCATCACATGTAGTTTGCGTCCTTAGTTTTTTTTTTTATTTTTTTTTATTTTTTTATATATATTTATTTATTTTCTTTAGGATAGAGAGTCTAATTGGCATCGGCCTAGTAACTCCATTAGCGTAATAAAAGGGTATTGGTGACGAGCTGATGATGAGGGAATTTTGTGCTAAAAAAATATACATGGTAGGACATAAATGGACACAAGGAGACGAAGTTAAACTTGTCTCTTTATTAGTTATCACAAAGCCATGAGATGTTTTAGCCTTAAGTGGTACTCCTATTTTTGGAGTAATGAATCGCTTCTTGTTGTGTGCCTTGATCATGTCATATCGTGCCTCTAGAAGCCTTGGTTCTGTTATGAGCTGCCTCGTGTATGTTTAGCTTAGAAAATAATCATAGGCATGTTTCATATATTCAAGCCACTTTAGTCTATTTTCAAATAATAACTTATGCTTAATCGGCCATATAAAGTCTTAGTCTATTTTTTTATATCCACGTTACATGCTCGTAACTTGTTTTACTCTTTTTCCCATAACTTGGACTATTTGTGTAGGGGAGACGGGTAAGTGAGAGTGAGCGAGTAAAACCAAGTGAGTGGTCGATGAAGTGAAAATTATTTAGATAGAGAGAATTTTTTATGTTCTTATTTTTCTTCTCTAAGGTTAGAATAAATTATAAAATCTTGGTTGTCTCCAAAAAAAAAAAAAATTCTTGAGGTCGCTATGTAGGATAGTGTGCCATCACAAAAAATACACCCCTTAGATTGTAATTTTTCAGGAAACAAATATAAACTAAGGCGATCGAGAGAGTCTAACATAATAGGAGTTGTATAAGTTTGAAAAATTTAGCAATCATGCTAACAACTTAGAAAAAGCTCGAGTATATTTGGTGGATGTAGTGAGAAACACTTAGAGTAATAATGTGAAGGAAGCGAGTTTCTAGCTACACTAAGAGTTGAAAAGTGGGGAAGTGTGAAAAATTATAGAGGGGTAGTTGAGAGTAGCGATCTAACACAATTAGTCCAAGTCAATAGTCACTTTTTCCAAAAGTTTATCCCACCTTTACCAAAGAGCCTATATTATAGCCAAATGATAAAACTTTATTTGATTCCAAGCTTACATAGATTTGAGTGCTGTGAGTGGCCAGACTATATGCAAGCATATGGTAGGTCGTATGCATGATACAACTCAAAACTAAACACGATCCATCTTATACACTTGAATGAAGAGCGATACACATAATCCGTGAGGATCACTTATGTGATACCCCGAATCTTTGAAACGCAATAAATACATTGATTGCATTTTAAAATATTGTTACCGATTTTATTTTAAAATGCAAAGTTATTTGATTTTATGATTTTATTTTGACAAATAAGTGTGACCGTGATGTACCACGTCAACCGCACTCCTAGCACCGAAAGGATGAAAATTCAAAATATATAATTAACATCGGGTATAAGAAATAAGAAACATGTTTAATTTATAACATATTAACCTAACTAACTAAGTTATATAATAAAAACACGTAGTATACTATATATATATACTCACAATTAAAGTAACTAATATAATAAGATAATAATAGTAAATCATTCACAAAGCCTAGCATACTAAATTTGGAAAAAGAATGATGATAACCAGCAGGAACGTAATAATTGCAAGCATAACAAATCTTGCATATAAAATCATCCCACATCGAAGAACAGGTTGAAGAGTTGTTGAAATTTTTTATATAAATAGGTTACAAGGTAAGGTATTAATAATTAAACCTTTCAACATTTCAGTGAATGTATTAAAAGGAATTCCTTTAACTAGGAGGTCCTTATCAGTTTAATTTTGACAACGCTTCTACCGGTGTTTCGGAAAGTTGTCGTATAGTATTAAAATCTTTTAAGGTATGTAATTTTAATAGTTTTCTTTCCTTATTGTCATTTATAGTTTATATAAATTTAGGAATTTAATTATTTTCTTGATTTAAGTAGATTTATAAATTTAGCTATTTTCTTAAATTTGTATTAAATAGTTGTTGTTTGAGATGCATGGTAGTTAGTTTAAAATATTTATCAATGTTGTTAATAATTTAAATTTAATAAAATAGTTAGGCCTTTTGATTTAGAACTATAATTTATTACGATTTGACTCATATATTAGAAATTGTAAAAGATAGACATAATCCAAAGATATTGTACCACACTTAATCACTTTGAAAATACTAAACCCGATAAGTAATACTAATTAATTAAACAACATGTGCTAGGTGTAGTGCAGGTTGGGCCTAGGACATACACGACTCAACTATTTTAAAGCAAGCAAAACAAGGTGGGTGACTGGGCTATTTGTAAGTATATTATGCTATTGAACTTGTACTTTGATAAATATGTTTGCCTTCGGGCTTATTGATATGATACCTCTTAAGTCGTAAGATTGGCTTTTGAGAAAGGCTCTTAAGTCGTAAGATTGGCTTTTGAGTAGGGCTTGGGAGTCGTAAGATTGGCTCCCTAGTCCAGCAATATGGCTTTTGAGTCGTAAGATGGGCTCCTAAGTCAAGGATGTGTTTATTTTTGTGCACCTTCGTTAGTATAACTGCTTACAAAGTTTCCACTGAGTTTATACTCATGCCCATAATTTATTACAAATCTTCAGGTTAGTTGAGCGATGTGGCGGGGCTGTTGCGGCAAAGGTCACCGGGTTCCTTTTCCTACCCGCAACTTTATAATGTTTTTGCCTCTTCAATGTATATAAATAAGTTTACATGTCACTAAATCCGGGTGTTTTCATTTTCTGAGAAACTTTGGAACCTCTAGTGTAAATATGTTTTGGCAGTATATTATTGTCAATAAAATTTCTACTTTTGTCCGATAAACATTTCGTGTCACGCTTTCGCACATTTTCTGATTTATTACTTAATCAAAAGAAAAGAAAATTTAGTAGCACTTTGATCCCGAGCTAATGGGATTGGGGCGTTACAGAGTGGTATCAGAGCGGGTCTACTTTTCTGTATACTTGATTTATAAAATAAAACCGAGGGGAACCGTGACTTTGCCAACAGACCGACACTCGCTCCAAGGTATGTATATTTTATTATGAGTTTTATATAGTTCAAAAATGTTTTGTCCTCGAAACTTTTACTACCAATTAAGAAGCCAGATTAGAGACTGACCCATATTTCTTCTTTATGATAGGATGGTTCGAACAAAACAAACTGCTAGAAAAACAGTAGTATATAGACGAAAAACACTCGCTAACAGAGATCTACCACCCGCGATATCAGTCTACCGGAGGACCAGACAGGGTGAATATCAGAATATAGGCGAGCATATAAATATATTACTGAGACGTTGGAACAACGCCATACAAGAAGGACATCACATTACTGAGTACGAGGCTTCTATGCGCTTAGCAGACACTATCCTCCCAAATTATAGGGATGTTGCCCATCGGTTATTGGACGAAATGCTTACGATAGACTCTACGGCTGGACTGACAATTAATTATGAACATTTTAGTGTCCGCCTCGCTATGGTTATTAGAGAACGTCAAAGGTGCCTCGCAATTGCAGACCAGATGGAAATGGAGGCAGAGGAACAGAGGCAAAGGGCAAATCATTATGACGAGGTTGCCGCCAACAAGCGCTCAGAAGCTATTGCTGATGAACGTCTTGCCGAACGCGCTAGGGATCGGGCGGAATTCTGTCTCGAGTTCGCAAGATCGCAAAGGGAGGAAGCAGGAGTAGCAGAAGAGGACGAGGACGAGGAGGAACAGGATCCCTCAGAAGATACCGAGCCTAACGAGTCCATAGGATCAGTCCATGATGAGAGCGTACCATCTAGGGGTCGACGTATGCGTACCCCACCAGCAGAGAACCAGGCGGGTCCCAGTAATTGGTTCTGATATAGCTGGAAACTTAGAGGGCGTACATATAGTAATAGTTGATAGTTTTTTTTTTTTTTTTTTTTTGTATAGTGATGTTTAAGTATATAACTAGATCGTAAATATCCTTTTGCCAATAGGAATGTATATAAGTCATCCTTTGATCATGCTATCTTTTTGCTCGTATAAGCATGATAAACTAATAGACTTTTTGTACGGGTTAAGGTATTAAAAACCAATGTACTTTTATATATATATATGGATTTGTAAACCCAATATCTTTTATGTATATGATTTGTTTACAAAGTATTCGGTATGTTAAACAAAGGTATATATGCATATAATTAAGTGTTATTTCTCCTTCTCCCAAAAGTATGGCAGCGCGAGGAAGGCCACGTAAACATGTGCAAAATGAAAATGAGCCATTTGTTGGGCCAGCTGCTGAGAGGCAACCTCCACCTGCGGTTGGAGTACAGGGAGCGGATTTTGCACGAGAGTTCTTGAACTCTCTGCAGGGACTCATACAACAAATACCAGCTAACCAGAATATACCAAATCCACAGAACCAGGGTATCAATACTAATGTCATTATAGAGCAATTTCGTCGTCTTTCACCACCAAGATTCAGAGGTAGCGAAGGACCTATGGTCGCTGAGGAATGGATTCTTGAGCTTGAAAGAATCTTTGACCATATGGAATCAACTGAAAATCAGAAAGTTTCGTGCGCAATATTCCAACTTGTGGAAGATGCTGGACACTGGTGGAAATCACACGAGCGAACAATGACGAATGAACAAAAGCAAAATATGACCTGGAATGATTTTAAGAACATGATGATGGACCGTTACTTTCCACAGTCTATCCGTGACCAAAAGGAAATTGAGTTTGTTAATCTGAAGCAGGGAACCCTTCCAGTGATGGAGTATGAAAGACGTTTTAATCAATTATCTAAATATGCCCCACACTTGGTCGACACAGATGAAAGGAAGGCAAGACGTTTTGAGAGAGGTTTGCGTCCAGAGATCGGGGGTATCGTGTCGGGTTTGAAACTACCTACGTACCATGAAACGTTTGAACGAGCACATATTGTATCCCTTAGCCAGAATTTAGAATACAACCAGAAACCTCAAGAGCAACCCGGAAAAAGGAAATGGGATTTTAGAGATAAGAATAAGACTAACCACTTTGTGAAGAAGACAACCCCAAGGGGGGGACCAGGACCAAATGTAGTTCCGATATGTCCTAATTGCAATAAGCACCACTATGGGGAATGTTTGATGGGAAAGAATGTTTGTTATAAGTGTCGTCGACCAGGACATAGGTATTGGGAATGCACTGACACACAGACCAAGGCACCACAAAATGATAATACACCAGACAAGAAGACAAGGAAGGCACGCGTTTTTGCTCTAGGACAAGACAAAGTGACCGAGGAGAATGAAACCATGGCAGGTATACTACTTGTCTACGATCATCCAGCATATATTTTGTTTGATACTGGTGCATCACATTCTTTTATGTCAGAAGATTTTAAAAGAAAACTGGGTTTGAAAAGTAACACAAATGGAGAGGAGTTGACAGTAAGTATTCCCTCAGGAAAGACCATTAGGACTAAGGATATCGTGTTTGGTGTTAAGCTTTTGATAGGTGGTCAAGAAATGGAAACTGATCTGTACGTATTAGAGATGAAATGTTTTGACGTTATATTAGGTGTAGATTGGTTGTCAAAGAATAAAGCAACAATCCGATGTTTTGAGCGTGAAATTGACTTTGAAAGAACAATAGGATCCAAATTTACCTTTTATGGGGCCAAAACCAATACCAAACCACGTATTGTGTCAGCAATGAAAGCTGTAAAAATGTTACGGAAAAAGGGAAGTGAAGGCTACCTTGTGAATGTCATGGAAAATAATATTGTTAAGGTTACACCTGCTGATATACCAACAGTGAGAGATTATGTGGACATATTTCCAGACGAGTTGCCTGGGATACCTCCTGATCGACAGGTTGAATTCACAATAGACTTGGTGCCTGGAGCTGCACCTATATCTAAAGCACCTTATCGAATGGCGCCTAAGGAATTACAAGAATTAAAATTACAGCTTCAAGAGTTGCTGGACAAGAAGTTCATCAGGCCAAGTGTTTCTCCATGGGGAGCCCCTGTATTGTTTGTCAAGAAGAAAGACGGATCTCTTAGAATGTGCATTGATTATCGGGAACTCAACCGTCTAACAATCAAGAATAAGTATCCCTTGCCTAGAATAGAAGATCTTTTTGACCAACTGAAGGGAGCTAGCGTGTTCTCAAAGATCGATCTCAGATCGGGCTACCACCAACTCAAGGTCAAAGAATGTGATATTTCTAAGACAGCCTTTAGAACACGATATGGTCATTATGAGTTCATAGTAATGCCTTTTGGATTAACAAATGCACCCGCAGTATTCATGGATTTGATGAATAGGGTATTCCATCCTTATCCGGACCAGTTTGTCATAGTCTTCATTGATGATATCCTAGTATACTCAAGAGATAAAGAACAACGTGAGAAACATCTTAGAACTATACTAGGTACCTTACGACAGGAGAAGCTTTATGCTAAATTTAGCAAATGTGAATTTTGGCTAGATCGAGTTGTTTTTCTAGGCCATATTATCACGGCTAATGGAATCGAAGTGGATCCCGCGAAGGTTGAAGCAATAATGAATTGGAAAGCTCCGAAGAATGTGAATGAGGTCCGAAGTTTTCTGGGTCTAGCTGGTTACTACAGAAGATTCATTCAAGATTTCTCAAAGATCGCTAGGCCTTTGACTCAATTAACAAAGAAGAGCAACCAGTTCCACTGGACTGACGAATGCGAAAACAGCTTTCAAGAGCTTAAGCAGAGACTCATAACCGCGCCAGTTCTAACTATCCCTGACGGATCAGAAGGGTTTGTCATTTACACCGATGCCTCAAAGTTAGGACTAGGATGTGTTTTGATGCAGCATGGAAAAGTCGTCGCTTATGCCTCAAGGAAATTGAAACCCCATGAGTTAAACTACCCTACACATGACCTAGAATTGGCTGTTGTTGTTCACGCATTAAAGATATGGCGTCATTACCTCTATGGTGGGAAATGTGAAATCTACACAGACCATAAGAGTTTAAAGTACTTTTTCACACAAAAAGAACTCAACATGCGCCAAAGAAGATGGCTGGAGCTAGTAAAGGATTATGATTGTACCACCCTCTATCACCCGGGCAAAGCAAATGTCGTAGCTGATGCACTTAGTAGGAAAAATGAAAGTCATATGGCTAGTCTCCCAACACAACAAGAGCTATTATTAATAGAATTTGCTAAGTTGAATCTAGATTTTGTGAAGTCAGGCCATACTACTGCTATGATTGCAGCATTAACCATACAACCTACTTTAAGAGATCGAATAAAGGTAGCACAAAGGACTGACCAATTCCTCCTCAAGATGAAAGACCGAGCAATTGCAGGAACCATCAAGGGATTCTTTGTAACACCAGATGGGACTTTAACATACGAAGGAAGATTGTGTGTACCCAAGGATGAAGATATCAGGAGGGGGATTCTTGAAGAAGCTCACAATACACCGTACACTGCTCATCCGGGAGGGACGAAAATGTTCAAGGATCTAAAGGAGATCTACTGGTGGAGAAATATGAAACGATCGATAGGGCAATTTGTTGAAAAATGTCTAACGTGCCAACAAGTTAAAGCAGAACACCAACGACCTTCAGGACTTTTACACCCTTTGGAGATTCCCGAATGGAAATGGGAACACATAGCAATGGATTTTGTTACTGGACTACCACGAACAGCAAAAAGGAATGAAGCTATTTGGGTAATTATTGATAGACTTACAAAGACAGCGCACTTTATTCCAGTAAGAATGACACTTAGCATGGATCAACTTGCTCAAAGGTACATAGATGAGATTATTAGATTACACGGAGTACCAGTGACCATAGTTTCGGACAGAGATACTCGTTTCACCTCTAAATTCTGGAGAAGTCTACAAACAGCCCTTGGGACAAAGCTCAACTTCAGCACATCATATCATCCACAAACTGATGGACAGTCAGAAAGAACAATACAGACACTCGAGGATATGCTTAGAGCCTGTGTACTAGACTTTGGAGGAAACTGGGAAACATATTTACCGCTAGTAGAGTTTTCCTATAACAACAGTTACCAGGCGACAATAAAGATGGCACCATATGAAGCACTCTACGGGAGAAGGTGTAGATCGCCGATTTACTGGGATGAAGTTGGAGAACGAAAGATTTTAGGGCCTGAAATCATCGAAAGAACCATTGGAGTGGTAACTAAGATTCGAGAAAGAATTAAGGCCGCCCAGGATCGACAGAAATCATACGCTGACACACGAAGGAAGGATCTACAATTCAATACAGGCGATAAGGTTTTTCTCAAAATGGCACCAATGAAAGGAGTAATACGCTTCGGAAAGAGAGGGAAGTTAAAACCAAGATATATTGGCCCATTTGAGATTCTAGATAGAATTGGAGACGTCGCCTATAAGTTAGCTCTACCACCAGAACTTACCAATATCCATAACGTCTTTCATGTATCAGTACTAAGGAAGTATGTCCCAGATTCAAATCACGTTATCCATCATGAGAATCTGGAAGTCAATAAAAACCTCACTTATGAAGAGAACCCCATTGCTATCCTAGGAAGAAAAGTTCACACTTTGAGGAATAGAGAAGTTCCCTTAGTACTAGTACAGTGGAGTAGACATGGAAAGGAAGAAGCTACTTGGGAACGAGAAGATGAGATTTTAGCAAAATATCCGAATATCCTAAACCAAGTAAGTACAATTTCGAGGACGAAATTTTTTTAAAAGTAGGGGAGACTGTGATACCCCGAATCTTTGAAACGCAATAAATACATTGATTGCATTTTAAAATATTGTTACCGATTTTATTTTAAAATGCAAAGTTATTTGATTTTATGATTTTATTTTGGCAAATAAGTGTGACCGTGATGTACCAGGTCAACCGCACTCCTAGCACCGAAAGGATGAAAATTCAAAATATATAATTAACATCGGGTATAAGAAATAAGAAACATGTTTAATTTATAACATATTAACCTAACTAACTAAGTTATATAATAAAAACACGTAGTATACTATATATATATACTCACAATTAAAGTAACTAATATAATAAGATAATAATAGTAAATCATTCACAAAGCCTAGCATACTAAATTTGGAAAAAGAATGATGATAACCAGCAGGAACGTAATAATTGCAAGCATAACAAATCTTGCATATAAAATCATCCCACATCGAAGAACAGGTTGAAGAGTTGTTGAAATTTTTTATATAAATAGGTTACAAGGTAAGGTATTAATAATTAAACCTTTCAACATTTCAGTGAATGTATTAAAAGGAATTCCTTTAACTAGGAGGTCCTTATCAGTTTAATTTTGACAACGCTTCTACCGGTGTTTCGGAAAGTTGTCGTATAGTATTAAAATCTTTTAAGGTATGTAATTTTAATAGTTTTCTTTCCTTATTGTCATTTATAGTTTATATAAATTTAGGAATTTAATTATTTTCTTGATTTAAGTAGATTTATAAATTTAGCTATTTTCTTAAATTTGTATTAAATAGTTGTTGTTTGAGATGCATGGTAGTTAGTTTAAAATATTTATCAATGTTGTTAATAATTTAAATTTAATAAAATAGTTAGGCCTTTTGATTTAGAACTATAATTTATTACGATTTGACTCATATATTAGAAATTGTAAAAGATAGACATAATCCAAAGATATTGTACCACACTTAATCACTTTGAAAATACTAAACCCGATAAGTAATACTAATTAATTAAACAACATGTGCTAGGTGTAGTGCAGGTTGGGCCTAGGACATACACGACTCAACTATTTTAAAGCAAGCAAAACAAGGTGGGTGACTGGGCTATTTGTAAGTATATTATGCTATTGAACTTGTACTTTGATAAATATGTTTGCCTTCGGGCTTATTGATATGATACCTCTTAAGTCGTAAGATTGGCTTTTGAGAAAGGCTCTTAAGTCGTAAGATTGGCTTTTGAGTAGGGCTTGGGAGTCGTAAGATTGGCTCCCTAGTCCAGCAATATGGCTTTTGAGTCGTAAGATGGGCTCCTAAGTCAAGGATGTGTTTATTTTTGTGCACCTTCGTTAGTATAACTGCTTACAAAGTTTCCACTGAGTTTATACTCATGCCCATAATTTATTACAAATCTTCAGGTTAGTTGAGCGATGTGGCGGGGCTGTTGCGGCAAAGGTCACCGGGTTCCTTTTCCTACCCGCAACTTTATAATGTTTTTGCCTCTTCAATGTATATAAATAAGTTTACATGTCACTAAATCCGGGTGTTTTCATTTTCTGAGAAACTTTGGAACCTCTAGTGTAAATATGTTTTGGCAGTATATTATTGTCAATAAAATTTCTACTTTTGTCCGATAAACATTTCGTGTCACGCTTTCGCACATTTTCTGATTTATTACTTAATCAAAAGAAAAGAAAATTTAGTAGCACTTTGATCCCGAGCTAATGGGATTGGGGCGTTACAACTTACTCATGAGATTTAATACTAAGAGTGATTGAAGTGTGTCTGTCACCATATGTCCATATTATCATGTTTAACGTCTTTGTAAAAAGCAAGCCTGACATTATATACGTCACTATTAATCCAGAATAAAGGTTGTGCATGTTCTAGTCTTGTTTTCATCTTTGTTGTTCGTGACGTCCAACAGGTAGAGTTTGGAGATTATGATCACTCCATATTTTACATAATTTTTAGGCACTAATTCATAGCAAAAATAGTGCAAAAGTGCGTGAAATGATATTTGACTTGTTTTCATGTACTTGATGGATTTTCACTTGTTTGTTGATTTTGTAGCAATTTTGGTACAAAAATGAGCCTATTTGGAGCAATTGTGAAGTCCCGGTGCAAATCGAGTGAAGAAAGTGTCTAACAAGAAAATTGAAGTGATCGGGCTTAAGAAGGATACTGGGCTGGCTAAAAAATAGAGTTAGACCGGCCCAAAATTAGGACAACACGAAAAAAAAAATGAAGGAATTGCATAGCCAAGTGGATTTTGCCCGACCAAGCAAAGTGTTAAATAACCAAGGAACGAAATGTGTTGCCCAGCCAAGGAAAAGTAGCTCGGTCGAGCAAAACTCCACCTTTTCTAAATTGCACGATTGAGCAAAATTTAGTCTCAAGTTACGTAAATTGGGCACATCTCCAATTTTTTCCCAACTTTGACCTATTTTGCATACTCCTATATTACCTCGAAGCTATCTACCACTATGGAATTTTGATTCGTCCAATTCTTAGTCATACTTTTGAGAGTTTAGAGAGCCGAAAAGAATAAAGGAGTAGCAACGAGTATCTGGGAGGAGCACGCTGCCATGCCGACTGAGATCTTCGGTGACTTGGATTATTTAGATTTAATGTTTCTTAACAATGTTTTCTCATATGCTTAGTTGTTTTATATTATGTTTAGCATGCAGTAGTTGTCTATATCTTGGGGTTTAGAAAGTAGGTTCTTTTGCAGTGTACACGATGAAAGTTTTATCTCTTTCATTTATAATTATTCCGTACAATATTATTCGTTGTGTTGAGATATGACTATTACATTATTCATATGATCACCTATATCTTTCACACACGAATCAGTGTCCAAAACTTGGGAGATGGGGACATTTATGGTCAAACAACACACAACATAATTATTCAACAGGCCAGGAGGTTGTGAATGATTATGGGGGTATTTCATAGGAGCTTTTATATATATATATATATATATATATATATATATATATGTGTGTGTGTGTGTGTGAAGCCTCATAATAATAGGAATAACATAGATTAGGGATTTAATTATCTTTTTTTAAATTGTAACTGATTCCAAATCGAAAACCAAGATAGTTTTTTAGTTATTGAATTCCATGTATAAATTGATTATTGCTTTCAATTGTCCAGTTGCTTTAATTTAGGGTCTAATTATAGTAATTAGGGTTATATAAGCCATCACATTAGGTAGGCCACATTCATTAATCTCTATGGGATACGACATTTTGCATATCACTACACCAAAAAATATACATTGTACTTATGGTATTATGGTATAGCTGTTAATTAAAAAAAACGATCACATTTGAAGTGGCTTCCAATCACACATCACATCCTAAGAAATTAGCATAACAAACGTCGTGTTGGTTGTATCTCGACTGCAAATCTTCCTCATCCGATTTGGAGAAGTCTGTTAGTCACAAAGGGTATACGAAGAGCAAACCAGCTGGGAGACAAGAAGACAACTCGGCAAGACGTTGCCCGCTGGTTTTTGGTGTGGCTGTTGGATGGCAGGTCAATACACGTGCAACACGCTGGGAAGGAGCACCAACAGTGCGACTCGACGAGACCTCTGGACACAGGAATTTTTTCGTCAAAACTATGTGCGGGGCCATAAGGGACGCTCCGTGTGCTGCCTGGCGAGAAGGCAAGCTGATGGCGTTCGAAATGTGGCTATTGCGATGTGCTGAAGGGAGAAGCCTGATGCATGGTCTGTGCATTGCACGATAGGAACACATAATGGTGGTGTGTGAGGTGCATAGTAGACTCAGGTGAGCAGGTTGCAAACTATGCATACACGGTGGTTGCACGTTGAAAGCTCCCGGCAGTAGGCTGAAAGGGAACCACGAATTGCATATCTAAAGGAGCTGCCTCTCTATTAAATCTCAGCTTGGTATGAGGAAGGATTTTTCGATACACGTAGTGTATGCATGCATTTAGCCATTTAGGCCAATTCATAAAGTCAATTTGGTAGCATTTGCAAACAGATTCAGTAATTTGTGCTTATATTAATTATCTTGAGCAGATTAATGTGTTTGCTCGTATTTATAGTAAAAAGATACTATTTTAGGCTTAGAAGTCCAATTTGACAAAGTTCGGAGAAGAAATGAGCAAAAAAGGCAAAGGACCGAAGAATTGGAGCAGTTGACTCAATCCGGTTGGATAAAATTTGTCACAAGGAATTGTTGGAGTCCAAAAGACTCAATCCGGCCGAATGAGCTGTTGTGTCTGACCGGATCCGTTAAGAGCGAGTCCAGACTGCATGATCCGGACGGATGAGGATATTGTGATCCGGCAGGATCAGATGGCCAAACTTGATATTGAGGAACATAACACATGATTCGACCAACCTGGGTAAGGTGATCCGGTTGGCCTGGTCAGTTGATTAACTTGTTTCCAATGCCTTTTAGGTCATTTTTGTCCCGTTTCAACCCAAATTGATCCCAACTTATAACAAGTCGGATTTTGAACATCAAATACCATTAGAAGCACTTGAAGGCTTGGACTGAAGAGCGAGGAATGCAAGAGATGAAGATCCAGATCAAGATTCTGGGTTTTGTTTACTTCCGTTTATTTTTATGTAATTCGACAATGTTTGTCTATGAATTTTTTTGGGTTTTATCTATGAACATGAGTAACTAAATCTTTTGTCTTATAGGGTTAGAGAGTAAATTACTCATCACTTATGTTTTGATCTTGTCCTTTTTAATTCTAGACTCCGTTTAAATTGTTTCTCTATATGCATGTTCTATTCATATGATTGTATCAACTTGATCACTTGATGTTTGTCTACAAGTTTAGCAATTTGATGTTCGAGAGTAGAGTTTTATTAATAGACTTACGACATATATCGTAGATACAGATAGTCATCCGAGAGGAGTGAGATATTTGTGTAGACACTGGTTTAGGGTCTTTTTGGAGTTTTTATGTGATAGTTAGCCCGAGAAAGTAATTGTTCATAATTGGCCTACTCGTTAGCATCGTTCGATAGAAGTTCTAATCAATATTCGCGCCGCCTAATAAACGATATAATTGGTCTAAAAGTCTAGAATCTTAGGATAATCAAACATAGGGGATAGTAATTGAAATCTAAGCCCTTGAATATGTTTTCTTATATGTTTGCATTCTTCATTGTTAATAACTTCTTTATTCAAGTACATGTTATTTTATGCAATTTAGGGTTTAGTTTAATCAACAATCAATCGTAATTCGAGAGTCTAGATAGTGTTGGGTTATTAAGATTAGGGTATAAATTTGGATATAGGGCACAATCCTTGTGGGATCGACCTTGTTTGTCATTAGCTACACTAGCACTGTACACTTGCGGTTTACTATGTTAGAAAATAGTGCATCATTCTCGTTTCTCGAATTTCCCCTCTCTTCAAATGTAGGAGTAACATATGATCTTATTGTCCGTAAATTTATTTATCTTTGTCCATGCTTCCAACTAAATGGGGGAGACAATCTGAGAAAATTTGAAGTTTTGAAAGGTAAGAAATCCTTCAGAGTGACCTAGTGGCTACTTGAAATACTACACTACTACACATTCCCGCCATATGTAATTATTTTAGCCCTCTAGGAGGAGGAACTACACCACAAAGTGAACTGACTAACCTCTGATTCTTTGGATTTCTTAGAGGACCATCAAAGTAGACTGCCAGAATATGTCAAAGTGACTACTCTTTTACTTTTCGTCGTGCATCACACTTACGAGAGAAAATGCAAAAATAAAGAGCAATCACTTTCTACAAAAGTACCAGCACTTGTACATTTATACATAGAGTAATGAAATGGCACATGAGAAATCACTAAGGCAGACAAGGAAGATAAAAGAGCAGAGTGAGAAGCAGAATGTTTTTAGGTGGCTTACTTGCAGAAAGTCCACAATTCGAACTGAGCCTCACAATATGACGCTTGATTCTCTTGTTAGCTGAATTAGTCAACTCTACTACTCTCAAGATTCTATAAGTGGAGTATCTTGAGAGTGAGGGCAATAATGATGTGTATGCTCAATTTTGGGCTTGGCCTTTGTATTAGGCTTGTTTTATTAAATGAGGCCCAATAAGTTCATTATTTCCTTGTTAAGGGCCATGAACCTATTTCCCTGATTAGAACAGGAGAAGCATGATCATAGAGTTTTATGAGCTACAAAATGTTATTAAGAGCCCACTAATTGTACTTAAAAGTACTATCTATCTGTTCATAATTTCCTACTTGAGATATAATGTATCTCTGGAATTATAATGTTTATTGTCTTATTCTCAATAATATAACATCAAAAATCATTTGGACCAATAAGTTTATATTATTATATTATAAAAACTTAGTGTAAACGATTTAAAATATGATTAACATTTGTGAATGAAAGTATATATGACTTTTGATAGATAGAAGGTAGCCATGTGTATGTATCCATCCTTCCAGAAAACATACCCTACAGATACTTTAGTTACAAAATTAATATTATTTAATAAAATTTATGAAACAAATCAATCGTTCAGTTTAATTATTTAATAACTCATGGATGTCAAGAATATATAAGCCTTGTCATACAATTGTGCAGAACTAATAATTTTGTTAGAAGAATTAATTGTTACTTAGTGGGTGTTTTTAAATGCTTAAAATAAGTAACTTTTGAGTTTTTTTTTTTTTCTTAATTTCAAATGAACAGAAAATGGGTGTTTGCAAGTTAACTTCTATTTAAAATTAAGTTGATTGGATAAAGTGTTGTAAGCTATAAATCGTTGCTTTAATTCTTAATAAGTAAAAGCAACTCGATTGACCATGTTGTAACATTTGTGGTCAGGGAATTAATAACCGGTAAACGTATACTTTGAAAATATATTATGTCTTATTAACTAGGCCCACTCTTACGATATACGGGATATAATATATAGCATGATATTAATTTTATGTGATGCTTGTATATTTGTCATAAACTAATACAATTATATATCTATATCTATATATATAAGTAAAATGGAGGGTAGTAATGTCACTTTAGCTTTCCCTTCAAAAAATTAACACTAACATTTTCTTTTTTTTGGTAAGTTCTTAACTTTCTTTTATTTTTTTAAATACAAATAACTTTTTCATTTTTAATTTGATTTTTATACAAAATATACCAAATTATTTATCTTTTCACCATCTTCGATTTGACATCCATATCATATATTATAAAGAGATATTTGATTTGAATAAATAAATTATTTGTTAGTTAATTATTTATGCTAAACTTGATGTTTATTGTGAATTAAACTATAATATTTTGGTTTGAGATTTAACTAAAATTACTAAAATAATTTCTTTTACAAAAAATGAGTACTTTTTTTTATAAAAATACAATTAATCAATTTATTTTATTTGACATAAATTCTAATATTTTTGTTATTTAAGTTATGCAGGGAGAAAAACCATTGTTTAAATAATGAAAGTCTTTCTTTATTAAATCAAAGACAAAAAAATTAATATCTATTTTATAATAAACTAATTAAATTATCAAATTTGCTAATATATTTTCTTTATCACGAATATACAAAATCTTTGAGCATATGTATAATTATATATTAAATTTGTTATTGAAATTATTTTTCATTACCTATTTATATTTTTAATAATGTGTATTATGTTAAAATGACTCCTTTAAGGAAATATATAGGGCTTTTCTAGGGTGCACCTGGGACACGGTGCACCTAGATGAGATTTACCTGCTTTGTAGAGTACATGTTAATATTTACATTTTTAATTTATTTGTATTTTAAATATATTTTCCCCACCTATTTATTTTCCAATTTTCTATTTTTTTTATTTATTTATACTTTAAATATAGTTTCCCCACCTTTTTATTTTCCACGTTTATTTCTATATTGGGGCAGACTTATATATATATATATATATATATATATATATATATATATTTTTTTTTTTTTTTTTTGGGCCTTCGAATTTTGTGGACTTATTTTATTTATTATTATTTATGCCTTCGAAATATTTAATGATTTTAGGACTTATTATTTTTTGTTGTATTTTTTTTTTTCGAAATACGTAATGATTCCAATTTTTTTTTTTAACATTTAATATGATTGGAAAAAATTGATGTACCTAACTTTAGAATTTCAAAAAAAAAAATGTACATAAAATCAGTATCGGTTTTTTATTCAATAAAACTGAATCATGATTCAGGAGAAATTATTGTAATTAATAATAGGCAATTAATTATTTAATGTTAATAATTTTAGGTGAAATCGGTAGAATAGGTAACAAGTATAAGGAGAAAGATTTTTCTTTTTTATATTTAATATTTATCTTAATGCTAATCTAAATATATATATACACACACACATACATACATACATATACACACACACATATACGCGCGCGCACACACACATACCTATATATAAAGTAAGTTATATTAAATTCATATATAACGTGCAAGAAACTTATATTTACATTACTTATAATTTTATTTATGTTTTATCCTACATTTAAAAAAAAATTATTAGGATAAAAAATTCACATATTTAAATATTAGATTATATAATATTTAATTTTATTAAAAATATTACTTTTTAAATAAGCATCGCACGAGAATATTACTAGTTTATATAAGTGCGGAATAATTTCAAATGTTTATAAAAATATTTTTCCATAATTTATATTTTAAATATAGTAATAGTAGCATGAGAAACCAAAATCACATTAGTTCATTAAGCATTGGGGGTGGCAAACTGTATTACTGTGATATATTTAAATTAAAAAAATAAGTAGCTTAATATTTTTGTAGTTGGCATGATTTTTCATGACTCATAGTTAAATTGTCTTCGTTTGTGTTCCTTCTTGCTCGTCTGACTCATCACTGCATGTAGCAACAAGTGCCTTGTTTTTCCTTCTTAGGAAGGTCAGGCACTCCTTTTGAAAATACCCCATCTATTACACTCTCTACATCAAATCTTATCCATATTTCCACCTACAGAGCTCGAGGACGTGTTAGTATTAGAATTAAGACTGGGACAGAATTTTTCCTTTCAATGGTGGTTTTTTTTATCACTTTTGTGGAACTTCTTCATCATATTCCCAAATTGCTTTGTGAATGAGATCATGTTTTCGGCTGGCTCGGACATTTCTGTTTCACATTTGTTATCCTATCCTCCCTTCGTTAAACTTCAGCTTTGAGAGCAATTAATGCCTCTACTTATCTCTTGGATCTCAAACCCTTTGTTGAGTTCGAAAGTCAAGAGATCTCCTACTAGCTGATCAATCTTCATATTTTCGACATCTTTTGAGGTGTCGATCGTCGTGACTTTTCTGAGAATCGGTCTGGTAGGGTTCTCAGAAATCTGTCCACCATTAGTGATTTTGGAACAATTTCTCCAAGTGAGAACCTCTTGTTCATGATTCTCATGAATCACGAGTGAAAGTCTTCAATGAACTTGCCTCCATGTTGAGGTCAGCCAAACTGATTGTGCAAATTCCTTAACTTGGACTTCTTCAACAAGTTCCAAGCTTCTTTTGTTGTTTTGCAGTTGCAAATTTCATTTATCGAACTTGATCAATAGTCATTCGAATGAAGAGTAGAGCATTTTGATTTACTTTGTATAGTTCCTTTTTACCGTTGCAGACCACTTATATTTTGGCTTTGGTGTAGTCGAGTTTGCAACAAGAGGTACGGATTATCCAGTTTCAACAATCTCCCAGTATTCATCAACAAAAGCTTCAAAGTGCACCATCATAAGAGACCTCCAGTAATCGTTTGTCCCATCGAGCAAGAGCATTCACATGGAATTACCACGTAAATCCATGGCAGTGCAATTTTTTAGAATCTACCGTATCAGAATATGGACCTGTTGTTGATACCACTTGAAATTTAGTCTACACTGACTATGTTCGAACATAGAGACTGACGAAAATAAAAATGAAACAAACGAACATCAAAATAAACACAACAATATAAAAATCACGGGGATTGAATCCCTCAGACCCTCGACTTTTGTTACTGATGTTCCGTATAACGATAATGTTTTACAAAGAGATACGACTTACTAACACATAATCTATACTATACCAACAACTTTCAGCGACTTCCGTCAATTTATTCGACTCTAACACATTAATCCATCAAAGCTCGAACGAACTCTTCTGAATCCATCTTAAAATTTTTTTCTCGAAGATCCTTCGACTCAAAACCTCAGATTGTATTCCCAACACCCTTCTAAACGAGCAATTAAACTCTATTCGCAACACACACTACTAGACAGAGCAATTAATTTCTTACGGAACTTCATCTATGAGTACATATAACCCAACTCCAACTCCAACGAATAAAAAAACTAACTTTATCTCTTTGAGTTACTGTACTCCATAAACCTTCATCCTGCCGCCATCCATATAGTCATGATGGGCTTAAGCCCATTACACCTCCAACGTCAAACTTTCGAAAAATGGCCCAATCAAATATTCTTAGATTCAACTTAATTATCCTTAATCTCTATCAGCTCAAATTAATTTTTCACTCTAAATTATATCTTCAAAACTTCCTCGATGATCAAGACTCAAATTTATTACATATCTTTTAGAGTAAAGTTACATGTGCATCAGTTGTACAATTCAATTCAAAATAAGTATCACGATATTTAAATGTATCACTTGTTCTGAATAAAGCTATTACATCATACATTTATTTAGAACAAAGTGATATTGTTACTCAAAACATGCAATATCTTTACATATAAATGCTAATATATTTTTGTTCATGACCCGAATTGCACCGATCTAAAATTCATACAAGTGATACACAAGAGGCCTTCGTTTTCTTTTAAATACTTAGTCATGTCATATTTGGTACTACAGAACAATATTATATCAATATTACAAAATCTTTGAAAAAAAAAGCCAATTTATAAATGTATTAAAATAATACATCAACATATGGCAAATTGAGGACTGCGAAATAAATGATTAATTTGGTATAACCTTTTTATGAAAAATGGAGAAACGAAAAAGTGATAAAACTTTTAAATTTAAGAAAAAAGGTTGAAAAAAAAAAGAAAAATAATTCGTAACGGTGCTAATAACTCCCTTATTTGCTCGAAAAATAATGCCCATAGTGCCCTTTTTCTACTTTTCTTCATCTTTTTGGACTCTATAACAACTTTTTTTTATAATGAAACATCAAGAGAATTGAAGAGCAGAACACGTAGTTTTTACGCAGAATTATTGTAGAGATGACATGTAAGAACCTCTCCACGAGAGTCGACAGAGAGATTCTGGCGGTACACCTGCATGTACCATGTCAATAATTAGTGCTGCAAACGATTCGTGTCGAATTAAGTTTGTTGGGTTTGTGTGTGGTTCATTTACTTATAATCGAACTTAAGTCAAGCTGAGTCGAGCTGAGCTACATTTGAGAGTGTGTGATTATGTTCACAAACGTATTCATGAACATATTTGACCATGTTCATGAACATTTATATTTTTGAAGAACTAATTATTTTATTCACGAACTAATTATTATTTTTTTTTTTATTGATACTGTTATTATTAATCGAGTTTCGAATAAGCTTGTTCGCGAGCTTTTAGTGAAAAGTCATTTATATTGAAGCTCTATCCTTTTATAAAACGAGCTAAAAAATTTATTTGTGTAGTCGAATAAAGGAGGTTATTTGTTTGGTGTGTGGTATCAACCACTACCTCATTAAATTGAATTGTAAGTGCGTTTTGTCAGTTTCTGACAATGCATGTGTACGTTTAATGTGTGTCTCCCTTCTGAGTTCTGACGCATATGACAAACGTTATTTCGCAACTGCTTACGTGAATATTGAGTCCTTAATTGACTTGTGCTCAATTTGGTCACTTTCAACTAAACCTAGCTTCGTCGCTATTCTTCTTCACTCGGCCTATATTTGACTATTCAGAGCTTATCTGTAACTTGATCACTACTCATCTTTCATCGAAACACCACCAAAAAAAGCATCAATTCTATGGCACTTAAATTTTAAGATTGAATTAAGGTCATTTTTGTCAGTGTAAGAATATCACTACAACATAAATGACCTTATATAACACTCAAAAACCTATATAATAAAATATGTTATTATAAATTTTAGGTAAACATTTACATTTGTCAGTGTTACCTAAAATCTAATGTAACACTTTTAATAAGTGTTACATTCGATTTTAAATTGTAATACTTTATGATAACACTAAAAAAATATTACATATAATTCCCTTTATATAATACTTTTAATTGAAAAAAAATAGTTAAATATTTGTCATTGCTAGATTTCGAACCCAGGCTGCTAGATTGTAGGAGCCTAAGCGCAATGTCTAAACCACTAGGCTACAATAACTATTTTAGTTTATTTTTAAGAAACAATTATATATACACAAGATTTTGTTGTAACTTTAATAAAATACTCTAAAATTTAAATTCCCATCAAACTACAACATAACATATATTTTATTTAGGTTATCCATATCTAATTTGGCACAAAGTTTCCACTAATTTTTTTTTTCTATCTTCATTCACCAATATAATATATATGTATATATATAGATTATTTTATTTCACACTAATTTTATATATCCTAATTTATTATATATAAATTTGGAGACACTATCATTAATTTTTATTACAATAATTTTATGTATTTATTTGTTGTAGATAATTTTAAGACATCTTAAAGTCACCTTTAAGAGTAATTAAGTTATTAGTTACTTTTGTTGTTTTATGGATTTTAAATTAAAAATAAACTTAGAAACATGAAGAGACATGATCAAATGTCCCAAGTCTAGGTTCTCACACTTAAGAAACGTATTCAAATTCTTAAATCTACAAGTCTCTTTTGTTGTTGTTTAGTAAAACTATAATGCTTTTATATCTATACACACACACACACACAAATCACTAATAAAATTTATTCTTGATAACAAATAAGTAAATTTTTCGGTTCTCTAATAAATTGTTACTTTTGTAGGTCTGAGTTGCTTATTTTCACCATTTATGTTACGAATGTCTATTGTGATAATTAAGATGTAAAACATGAGAAAAATAAATCCACATATATTTAATTAGTTTAACATAAAATAAATATATAATTTTATTAATAATAAGTGTTACTTATTCAAAAGTATTACGTTAAAAGTGTTACTTATATAAATGTGTTAGCTAAAAGTGTTACGATTTAAAAGTGTTGCGTTCAAAGCATTACATATTCCAAAAGTGTTACACGAAAGTGTTATATATTTATAAGTGTTACAAAAATGTTACATGAAAGTGTTACATATTCATAAGTGTTGTAAAAATGTTACATAAAAGTCATAATTATAAAAGTGTTACAAACGAAGTGTTACATAAAGTCACTTATGTTGTAGTGTATATATAGTAGTAAAAATTAATGGTGTGTTTGAATAAGGAAAAAAGGTTTAGTAACTTAATGTGACATATCTATTTAAATGAATATATGGTTGGATTTAACTATTTTTGAACCATGTAAAATGAAATTTATTTATTATATTCTTTTAATGCAAAAGATTTGTATTAGTAGAATCATGGAACACAAACACAAAACTCTAAGCCAGAAATCAGTCGGTCTCAACCTAAATGTGAGGAGAAGAGGTCAAAAGAAAACTAACAATATATTGTAATATTATAAATTTATAAGCCCCAAAATCGATAGTAACCGCTCTTAACATTGATTTATAATATATTTATTCGAAAATAAGCAAAATCTATGGGCATGCACATAATCGGGTGAAGCCGGAAAATGCAGCTACTGCAGTTTTTCTGAATCGAACCAATCAAATTAAAGCACTTTATGACTGATAGCACGACCATGAAAGTAGTCACAAAGATCTAGAAGTAACGAACTAACACTCTAATAAGTGAAACCGCTATGAATACCAAATACCATTAAAACACGATTTTTATTTGAATTAAAAAGTAATATTTTGGAAGTAGAAAAGTGGTCTTCCTCAAATAGTACTCCCTCTGTTTTAAAATGAATGTCGTCTTAGACAAGATTAAAATTTTCAAAATAAGTGTCACTTTAGCAAAACAACACAATTCTTCTAATCTTTCCCTAAAGAACCTACTTAATTTAGTTGATTATTTCATTGTTACGTAAAATACTTCCCAGACAAATGGATTATGTATGGACATATTTATCTATTTTATCCATCCTTAATTTTTAATTATAAGTTAAAACGAGACTTATTTTGAAACAGAGATACTATAAGGTAGTAGTTTAAAAAGGGAAAATATATGGCAATTATAAACTAGTAATTATTACCCCCGTCGCCAACCCCATAAAAAGTAGTACCACTAAGTTTAGCTATCCTATGTGCAAGAGAGTTAACCGAGCATAACCCATGAAAATGAAACAAACAAAAAAGATGAAAATAAAACAAGAATATTGGATTCAAAAACCGCCACACCTTGAGCTAATCCACCCCCAGAATTACTCGCTGGATTCCCAACCGAAAAGCTAACGCCATCGCCTCTCAACAAGCGAGTGCTTCTGCCATATCCACTCCATCACTCTAGCTTCAATCCGTGCAACAACTCCCAGCAGATGGCCATTTCGATCCCGCGCTATTACTCTTGCTCGATTGTTGCGTCTGAGTTAATTTTGATCAGCTCCCTTTCTGGCTTTACCCATTCAATCACGTCGTCTCTCCGAGCTACTCTTAACACATGTTGTGTTGCCTGCAAATAAGCTTGCTGATGTTGGCATGCTAGCTGAGATATACGTACCTGATCGATCATTTTATCATTGAAGACCAACTGGTTTCTTGCATACCACACAAACCACATATGTACACGAACAACTGTTGTATTTATTTATCCTCGTAAGTAAACATATGAATCAGCCAATCAACAATTGAGCCTCTCCCCTGAACTTTATCCAGATTCAATCGCAGAGAACAAGTTTCCCACAGTTGGTCACTCCATTGGCAGTTCCTTAAGGTGTGTATAATCGTCTCCGGGCCTTCCCCACAGCTTTTGCAAATGGGATCCAACTCAACCTTTTTCCGAAGTAGTTCAGTGTTAATCAAAATTATTCCTCGTGCACATTTCCATAGAAAAATACGAATTTTTGGCGGCACATTTAGATTTCAAATCCAATTCCACAACTTCGGGTTGTTGGATGAACTCGATGCCCATTCCTCTCCTACCTCCTTCATTTTCCGAGCTATATGATATCTCGTTCTTACCGAATAAATACCGTCTTTAGTATAATGCCAACACCACTTGTCTGGGGCCCCACTCTGTCGAATTGGGATCGACCGAATGGCTTGGACATCTTCCTCCTGGAAAATCGTTTGTAATAAATCTAAATCCAACGCCTCCATGTTATTAGGCTTGAGGTCCCTCACTTTCATATTCTCTTCATGATTCCCTCTTGGATATAACTAAAAACCGGCATCAGATGGTATCCAAGGGTCGCTCTACACCTTTATGAGTGATCCATCACCTACATTCCACCGTATTCCTTTCTCTAACACTTCTCGACCCGCCAATATACTCCTCCATGCATAGCTCGCATTTCATCCTACCTGCAACTCTCGAAAAGTTAATCCGAGAAAGCATCTCGCTTTAAGTGATCGAAACAACAATGACGACTCGTTCTGCACTAGTCGCCAGGCATGTTTAGCCAGCATTGCCTTATTAAACAAAGTAAAATCCCGGAATCCTAATCTACGTTCCAGTTTAGAAAGACACAATTTATCCCATGAACACCAGTGAATGCGACGCTCTTGCTCCTTTTGGCCCCATAAAAATCTCAAAATATTTGATTTTAATACATTGCAAACTTGTTAGGGGATAAGGAAACAACTCATAACATAAGACGGAATTGCTTGACCACCACTTTAATCATGATCATTCTGCCCACCTGGGATAGCATTCTGCTCTTCCAATCTTTCAACTTCCCCCACTATTTCCGCTACCGCTCTAAAAATACTCGTCTTTGATCTCTCTATGACCACCGGAAGACCCAAATATACATTATGCTTAGGGCCTATAACCACTCCCAATCTGTCTGCTAGCATCTCCACCGCCCCTCCTTCTACTCCTCGACTGAACGCAATCTCCGATTTCTCAAAAATTATCTGCTACCTGAAGCACGTTCATAAGATTTTAGAATATCCTTAACCCCTTCAATCTCACGCTCATTTGCTCTTCCAAAGATTATGGAATCCTCCGCAAAGAAAATGTGGGTTATAGTAGTTGCTCACCTATATATTCTAACTCCCGTTAAACATCGTGCAATTTTCTGTTTTCAAATCAATGAAGAGAATGTCTCAACACAAAAAAGAAATAAGTAAGGTGACAGGGGGTCTCCCTGCCGTAGACCCCTAAAGGGAAATAATCTATCACTTGGGTTCCCGTTTACCAAAATAGAATAAGACACTGTAGAGATGCACCACATGATTAAATTCACAAAATTAACAGATATACCCAACCTGATCATGACTCTCCTAAGAAAAGACTATTTTACCCGATCATATGATTTGCTCATATCTAGCTTAAAAGAAAAAGTGCCCTTCTTCTTACCAGAATTATTTTTCATTGATGAAAGATCTCAAACGCTAAAAGGACATTATCCGGAATTAGTCTACCGAGGAAAAAAGCAAACTGGCTACCATCTATCATAGATTTAAGACACCCTTTCAACCGATTAGCAATCATCTTAGTGATAATTTAAAAAATCACATTACACAAAGTAATCGGGCGAAAATCCTTCATATGCTCAGAAACTTTTTTCTTAGGAATTAAGACAACATGAGTGTGATTTAAAAGACTAGGATCCCCCCTCCCCCTCCCTCCCCAATTTAAAATATTAATCAAACAAGGGATAATACTCTCATGAATAATATGCCAATTTTTTTTAAAGAAGATTGTAGACATACCATCAGGGCCTGGCGCTTTGGTAGGGTGCATCTGAGGGAGAGCCGCCACTAGCTCTTCCTATGTAAAAGGTCTTGCTAGAGCAAGTGAGGACTTGGTTAATAGTTTGGGATCGACCGACTCAATTACCCTATCCATATCTAGATTAGCTCCCCCTGAGAGTAGACCCTCACAGTGCTCCTTAAAGACTTGTGCAATGTCTTTATCATCCTCCCATTGTGTGCCTCCCTCATCAATAATGAACTCGATAGTGTTCCTCTTTCGACGATCACTTGCTATTTTATGGAAAAAAAACTTGTATTTTTATCGCCCTCTCATCCAGCTTATTCTAGACCTTTGGTGCCACATACTTTCCTCCTTTCTTAATAATCCCCAAATTTTATCTTCCATTTTCCTAATAGCTTGAACAACTTCATGTGTTTGAGGCATAGCTTGTAACATCTCAAGGATGGTTCTAGGACTTCAATTATGTTTCTATATTCCCAAAAGAAGTAGTATCCCTACTCATCAAGGCAGACCTACATGCCTCAAGTCGATGGCCTATCTCAAGACTGACGTTGTGGCTGAATCCCCCCACGGTTGCAACTATGTCTTTACATTGTTCATTTTGAAGCCACATTATCTCAAAGCAGAATAGCTTCACTATTTTCCGTCGTTCTCCACCCCCCCACCTTCTGTAATTTATGTCTTTCCTAAGTGATCAAAAGGGGACAGTGGTCGGATTCTCGGTGTAAAAGATGCTCAACCCTTATAACCTAGAAATTTTGCAATTCGTTCGATATTGCCAAAACAACGGTCTAATCTTTCTTGAATATTTGACTCGCCTGCCTGCTTATTCGTCTATATAAAATAGTGACCTGAGTACCCTAAATCTTCGAAGTCACATTCAGCAACCACGGTTCTGAACTCGTTCATTTTTGCTTCCTCTCATTGCCTCTCCCCTTCCTTCTCAAAATTAAAGAGTATTTCATTAAAATCTCCAAGGCATAGCCATGGTGTTCCAGGTTGGTCATTCAATGTCGATAAAAGCTGCCACGACATATGTTTGTTCTCTTCCTCCAGCCAGCCATAAAAGCTGGTAAATCACCACCCATCACGATTCTATTTTTTGCCAATATAAGTGTTAATATGATGCGAAGATGAGAATAACAATTTAACAGAAAAACCATCACACCAAAGAAGGCACAATCCCTCACTCCAGCCACCTCCGCTATCATCGCAATCCACTGCATAAAAACCATCATACCCTAACTTCTGAACTACAGCTTCAACTTCTAATGAAAATAACCCGGTTTCTGATAGAGCGCCTTCTCCTTAATTTGTCACTGAAGCACTTGAATTATCTAGGGGTTCCTAAGCCCCCGACAGTTCCACCTAAAGCAACTCATTAGGATCGTACGAGATTGCTCTTCTGCAACCTCCGTCGCTGTTGACTCAATCTCAATCACTTCATTCGGGCCAATGCTATTTTTCTTCAGATTCACTCCCTCCTTCCAACTATCAATGATCATATTCTCTGACTCTTCTATGTGCCGTTTTCAACACTTTCAGGTTGTCCTTTACCGTTTTATTTCGATTTTTGGCTTTTTGGCTTGTGTGGGTAATCGTTTCCAAGTGGGTTTTGGATTATGGGGTAACTATGGGTTTGGCTTCAGTATAGCAGTTTGCTGAAGTTTGGGGTTGCTATGTATAGAGGGTGTATGTACCTTAGTTTGCTACTCTCGGGAAAGTTATTCGCTGAGGTTGGTAGTAGATTAATTTGGCTATTTCGGAGGTATATTTTGTGCTAGTAAGAAACGAGACGTGTTCTCTATAAAGGTCGAAGTATGGATAAGTTTCAGATTAAGGGATTCTGTGAGTTGTAATATCTTAGATGTGGTGACTTCAACTATTTTAGCATGAGGCATTAGTGGGGGGCGGGGGTATTATCCAAGTGGCTAGGTACATCAGTTGAGTGGCTATTCTGCTGTGATATCAAGGTTTTTGATGTGGTTTCAGTAGCTAGTGGGTTAGACTGAATATGAGATGTGGTTTCGGTGTTTAGTGGTTTAGGCAGGATAAGGAGTGCATAATAAGGTCTATTGTGCATTAGGTGCATGTGAGACATAAAATCATAATCAACCCGAGAAGATGCTGATATTATTTTTTAGAGGAATTCTACGGTGCAACTGGGGTACCAGTGCACCTATGAATATTACCTGCTATAGTAGGTTAGTGACCTACAATACTTATATGGGCTTTTTATTTATTTTGAATTGTGCGTTTGGATTTAGAGTTGTAGGCTTTGCATTTTGGACTTTTACTATTTTGAATTATGAACTATTATAATTTAAATTTAAATTTATATATTTTTTAAATTCACAAAACAAAACGAAAACTATAATTGCCTACTTTATAGAACCAACATATACAGCCAAAATAATCCCATTTCATACAGCTAATGTAATTAGATATTATAACAAGTAATTCGTCCAGCGATCAATGTTATCAGCTTAAAGAAAGAAACTTGATGCCTCTGCCCTTTACTCATCCAAAAATCACATGAAGGAATAATAATCACATGAAGGTAGAATAATTAGACCAAAATATGCAACAAAAATAATTCATTTTTTTTTTTAATATTAACAGATCATTTTTGGCTTCTAATCTAATTTTACATATAACATATATTAATCATCTTTTCACCTTCTTTAAATTTAAATTAGATTTTAAATTTTTTTTTTTATTATGGACAGACTATAAAAATAAACCAAATAACTACTTTTTACAATAAGTAATATGAGATTATTCAAATAGAAAATCTGATTTCTTATAAATTATTGATCTTTTTTTTTTATATCATTTTATCATCTTATTTTTAATAAGTCATGTGTCATTTTATTTGTGTTTATTTTAACATATATAATTAATTGAATTATGTGTGGTTATTCGCATAGATTAAGAAAGACATAACCTGGTTTTTTTTGGGGAAAGATACAGATTGATTATCAAAGGTATGTTTGAGTTTAAAGGATCTTTTAAATTAGATGTTTTTATTAATTATATTTAATATTTATTTTAATTATATTCCTTAAGAAAAAATTATTTATAAATAATTAGCATATATGTAATTAGAACATTCAACGGGAGAAAAGAATATTTACGCTATTTAAAATTTTACCATATAATTCAAATTTTTAAAATATTTATTTTATCAAACATATGATGTTTACATTTTCAAATAATAAAGGTATATAATATTTAGTTTTATTAAAATAGTACTTTATTGGCAGATTTTAAAGTAAAGTAACAAGTATGTTCTATAATGTATTTATATTTGACTAATTAAAAATAATTTAAAATTTAAAATTTAAGAAAAAGATTTAGTTGGAGTGTGCACTATTTTCTATCCTTGCATATGTGTAGTACCTGGAAAGGAAATTAAATTATAAAGAGTAATAGAAAAATGGGAAGACGACTCCCCAGTTGGAGAACGGAAAATGAATATTAGAAAAAAGAGATTCAGAGAATGCAGAAGAAAACATAAAGAAAATTAGACAGAGAGAAGAGTAAACCCACCAGAGAGATGTTGATGGTGTCAAAAAGCGAATACATAATTTAAATGTTAAAATAATTAGTTCAATTTGGTAACCTACTATTCAAGTTGTAGGTTGTGATATCTAATGATTGTAATTAAAAGTTAAATTTTAATGGCTGAAATTTATTGGGGTACGATAGGACCCCGCTATTTTGTATTTTAGAAAGTTATTGGCGAGAAGCTGTTGAAAACTCATATTTGTATAGTTTTACATTTACTTGTCAACATAATAATATGCCACGTTTACATGGAGTGTGTTTTTTTTGTTTTTAAAGATCTTAATTTCTCCTATATATACATACAAGGAGATGAGGAAATGCACTAGTCTGAATTCGAGAGTTGGAACTCATACTTTTATGCCTTGAACCAATCACGTCGCCATCAAATTTATGATTGATCATTCCCGTGTTTTTCATGTCTCTCTTTAATTTTATTTTCTTTCTTTCAAATCCCAATAAAACATACTCATTAACTCTCTCAGCCAACTTTAACTCAACATTCCCCAACTTTAAGCAAACACACCTCCATCTTCAAATGCACGTGCAATCCTTTATCTCACTTTTACTCTGTCACAATCGTATCTCACTCCAAATCAAGTCAATTATAATTATTTTTTGTAATTTGTTAATTTAAAGTTCATGATTTAGATTTAAGATTCACGTTTAGATTCCATGAACGCATATTTTCTATGCTAGACTTACGATTTCATGATTCATTATCTAATGTTTCAGTGTTATAATCCGATAGTTCATAGTTTAGGGTTCCTAATTGATTTGTTCGGGGTTCACGATTCATAGTGTGTGACTCGATTTTGGAGTTAAATAGGGTTGGGACATGATAAATGAGGGAAAGAGGATACTCTAAATGAACTTCGTTTTTTAAAAAAAAAAAAAAAAATTACCCAAAAGTAGTCATTCTAGCAAAATAATCACATTTTTAAATATTGTCCTTGGATTTATTCTAACAGATAACCCTAAAAATCTCCTAATTTTATCATTACTTAAACTAATTATTCTCTCATTCTTAAACAAATATTATTTGGAGAAATGGAAAAAAAAAATTAAGATAGTTGAGATAGATTGTACGGGGACATAATTGTCCATTTCATGAGTTCTTAGTTTCCCTATTAAAGTATAAAATAACTTTTATTTTGAAACGAAGAAAGTATTATATATAATGAAATAAAAACAAATGACTATTATGTATGAATATGATGTATATAACAAAAATATATATGAATATCTTTTAAAGGAGAAATACGAATAGTCTTTTTAAGGCTATTTTATATACTTAACATATTTTTGAAACATAATGGTTTTTATGTTTAAATTAATCTCAATTGAAACCGACAATTGTGTGTAGTGTGTTAAGTGTTTTTACAATTCTCTGTTTTACAAGCTTTTGAGTGAGAACGGTGCCATTGAAGATGATCTGTTCAAATGGTGTATCAAGTTATATCAACTTTTGTCACGGATAAGTAATTCATAAAACTAAACTTCTTGATTTTGATTCATAAAAAGTAATTCAGATCTCATTCTAAAACTGCAACATCTCCTGCAAAATTTGTACCGTTACGTGAGACATTTATAATATATAGCATTATGTGGGCAGCATTCTATAAATTATAAATTATCTATATAAATTCTAGTCACCCATGCTCTTGATTTTTTTAATTTTTGTCAGACAAGTAAAGTATATGGGGTTTAGATTAGAAGACGTCTCAATTACTTTTATTTGCATCAAAGGCTAATTCAATCGTGGACAAACGTCGGTGGTGGATCCAGAATTTGTAAAATGGGGGTACCATATATATTATTAAAAATATATGTATAATTTAATATTACAACTCAAAATCAAAAAACAAAACCAATAACGTAGAGCTTTTTTAGTTCTATCTTTTTTTTTTGTTTAACAATAACGGTCGTTCTATCACCTTCATCAAAAAATGTAGATGAATCTGTATTGATCTTAAGTACATTGGGTCTAAAACATATAAGCAGTACTTGCGTAACCTTGTCTTCCGTAAGACAAATTTACATTTATAATTAAAAGAGTTACTTTTAAAACTGTTATTTTTTATTTTTTTTAATAGAAGTTAGCATTTAAAGTAATACTTTTTTAACATCAAAGTATAATGTTTATAATAAAAGTAACTTGATAGAGATTCGTAAGACAATTTTATTTAAATAATTGCCCATGATTCACTATAACAAGTTAGAATATTAATTAGATAAATTGACAAAATACTAGCTTGAAACTCAAAGATACAAAGAAAAAATTACGATAATTTATTTTTTAAAACATGAAGTGTAAAAGTTAGACAATTACTCCCTTCATCCCGCTCAATTTCGCACGTAGGGACGGACACGTATATTAAGAAAGATGTGCTTTTGCTTTTTCTTTGACTTTTCAAAGGTGTTTACCTTAATAATTAGGGGAAATATTAGTGTCCTAATCTTTCCCCACTTTTTAACCAAAAAAAAGCTTGTTCAACAACCAAAAAATTTAATCTGAAATTCAACATTCAAATTATGTGCAAACTGAAAAGTCCAAAAAATTCGAACTGCACTTCAGCAAAATTATGGGAAATCTGAAAATCCCAAAAAAGTTGAATTTAGATAAGGAAAAAATTCTGGGAAATTTTTCCCACCACTTAAAACTGAAAATACACTTGTTCATTCCAAAACTGAAATTACATTTGAAATTTCCCTCCTAAATTCAATCACATCAAACTAACACAATAAATACAGTAGGAACATAATTGAATTCCTCATTCAATGCTCCATTACTGCCTAAAATTAAATGTGCTTATAGTTCTACAAATATGACAAACAACGGGAAAGGAAAGAAGCTGTCTCCATCAGAACGAACTTTGGTCGCTTAGTTTTCATGGCCAATAGCACAGACGGAGTCGTGCACTTCAGCAAGACCAAGATTGCAGCAACATCATTTAGACTGGGCCGGCGGATTATTCAATACATGTGGGAGTCTGCAAAAAAACAAATATCAGTAGGTTCACCTGTTTCATTCAGTGACAAAAAAGTGAATGGTGGAAAGGCAAGTGTAGAGCTCAATACTGAAAAAACGAAGTCTATTCCGTTCTCAAAACGAGTCACCATAGAAGGTTAGCTAAGGAGCTTAATGTAAGCAAAAGTAAAGTTGGAAGATGGGTAAAAAAAGGTGTGATTAAACCACACACAAATGCTATCAAGTCTGCCCTTACCGAAGTCAATATGTTGCAAAGGCTGAAATACAGCCTAAGCTGCTTGCATTTGGACAGATCACTTAACAAGATCAGGTATGAAACAATGCACAACATTATACACATTGATGAAAAGTGGTTCTATGTGCAACGCAAATAAGAGAGAGGATACAAATCAGAAGTGGAAGAAGACCCACATAGATCATGCAAATCTAAGAGGTACACTCCCAAAGTTATGTTTATGTGTGCAGTTTCACGACCTCAATACAGTCCCAAGGGGGCACTTCTATTTAATGGAAAAATAGGCATTTTTCCATTCACAGCTAGAGAGCCGGCCCTCAGAAACAACATAAACAGATCAAGGGGTAAAATGGTTACCAAACTAATCGAGTCAATCACAAAGCAATCAAAGATTGTTCGCTATATCAGGTTTGTTTAGTTTGCTATCAGAAATAACTCATCGTATAGCCTATTGACCTTGTAAGTCTCCTAAGTGAATCTTAACAACTTACTTAAACACATTGGTGACATTACAAATTTTATAGAATCAGCCTGACTTTAATAAACTGTTTCAGCATGCATATTTCTGCATTTTGACATATAAGTATTGCAACATGCAAATTTGAGACTATTCCAACCATAAAAGCCAAATGGCCAGAAAATGCAAGCAGATAAATAATGATACAACAGGATAATGCTAAACCATACATCAACAATTATGACCCAGATTTCAGGGTTGCAACATCATCAAATGGTTTCAACATTCAACTCATTTGCCAGTCCCCAAATTCTCCCGATACAAATGTTCTTGATTTGGGTATTTCAGAGCTATATAGTCCCTCCAAGTGGAAGCTGCTTCATATAATATAGAGGAATTGGTAAAAAAAATTCTCAAGTCATATGAAGACCTGGTGATTACTAAGCTGAACAATATTTTCCTAAGGTTACAACAGTGCATGATTGAAATAATGAAACTGAAGGGGAACAACAATTACAAACTCCCTCACATGAGAAAGGCAACATTAGCTAAAGAAGGAACACTGCCTAAGTCTCTAGAAGTGGATGAAACTATTGTTGGCAAGGGATTGAGTATCTAATTGAGAAAGAATAGGCTGAAGGGACTTATGAGATTGGAGGGTTATTGTTTGAATTGGGTTACGATTAGGAAGCAAATTTAGGTAAAGCCTTTTTGTTCAAGTCTTGTGTTTACAACATAAACAGAATATATATATATATATATATATATATGTGTGTGTGTGTGTGTGTGTGTGTGTGTGTGTGTGTGTGTGTGTACGTTTTTCTTAGGCTGTAAACATAGTGACTTTTGAAACGAAGTTCATTTTGTTTAAGTATTCATAAGGCAATATTGTTGTTCTTTTTTTATATGATTCCTATACCCTCAGAAAAATTTCATCATAGGGTTTATGTAATTCATGCAACCAAAACAAATCCAAGCATAGACAGGGGCATCATAAAACAATCAGACTGAAAGACATCATTTTATTTAAGCTACCATCACATATCAATGCAAAGAAAGGGGCAGCATATGAATCACCATAATCCAATCATCCTTTAATTCAAGTAACATCACAAATCAAGCATCCAACATTGATAGGAAGCATTAAATAATCAAAGTAAAGACATCACTTTATTCAAGCTACCATGACACATCAATATAAACAGAGCAGGAACAGAATATGAATCACTAGATCCCAACCATCATTTCATTCACTCTACCATCACAGATCAAGCATCCAACATTGACAAAAAACACTAAATAATCAGAGTAAAGATATCACTTTATTTAAGCTACCATGACATATCAATCCAAATATAGGGGCAGAATATGAATCACCATATCTCAACCATCCTTTAAATCAAGATACCATCACATATTTAAGCAACCCCACCCAAATCCAAGCAAATACAGGAGCATCATTAAATAAGTAGAGTTTACCAATCATTTTATTTAAGTTACCATCGCGGATCTAAACAAAAACAGGAAACCCTAAATTGATTGAGGAACAGATACATAAACCTGAAATATAGCCGGAACCCAAAGGCTAAGGCATTGCATGTAATGCCTCCTGAGTTCCTTTGATCTAAACCACTCGCATATGGGAGGAGCATCAGGATCCGAGACCAGATTGGCTTCGAAAACTACATCGGGGACCGGATCTCAACCCGATTCTGGCCAAATCTCCATGGAAGAACTCAAATCGAACTCTGGGACATGAGTTTCATCCATGAAACTCTCTTCCGAATCATACACAAATGGGTTAAAGACTGGCAAATCTTCCATTTATCGTTCCAAGAAACGAAAAATCAAGAGATTTTGGGAGTGTGGAAGATCTTAGGTCGCGTATTGAAGGGACTAGAATTTTGGATCTTAGATCGAAGAAGTTAGGATTTGGGAGGGAGGGAAGGGGGTTGTATGAACAACGGCTGGCTTCTCAAGAACACGAGAGAAGAGCACCAAAAGAATAGGATAGGGTTTGAGGGAGAAGGGGAGGAGGTGGTGGTTAATGAATCAGTAAGAATTGGGCTTCGGTAGGTTTGGGTTGGGTTAAAAATCTAATGTTGTTAATTAGATTTAGTGGATTTAATTGATATAATAACTAATTTTAAGTTTTAAATTTATATTTAGTTAATGGCATAAATATGCCAAAAATTTGAGGTTTAATTTTGTGAAATAATTTTCCCTTTTTGGAGTGTGCAAAATTGAGTGGAGCGTGCCGAAAAGAAAAGTGTGTAAAATTGAGTGGGACGAAGGGAGTATTTGGTAAATTAAATTAAAACATTGGCAACCAAAATTGGAAAAGAAAAAATATTTTTCAAACCTTGAAGTGTAAAAATTGGACAGTTATCTGGCAAAATTAAACAAAAACATTCATTAATAAAATTGAAAAAAAAGAATTAAACACCTGGAAGAATAGAATCAAACTCTGGCTGAGTTAACCTATCCTAGAAATTAACCGCTAGACCACATGAATTAGATGAATTTTAAATACTGCCTATTATACACATATGTTATCAAATTCAGATTATTTGGGGTACAACTTTGCCCCCATGTTCTTGTGCTAAGTTCGCCTATGATAGACGTTAACGGGTCGTATACTAATTTATATTTTTAATTTTTTCATTGGTAAAATTAGTGAAAAATATGTGCTAGGTAGAAGAATGAGTATAAAAAATACTTCCTTATAAACAAGTGTGATTAACTTTGTAAAAATAACATGTTCTCTAATCACGAGCTGATTATTATTATTATTATTGTCACGTCTTATGTTTATAATAAGATTCTATAATGAAATGTGGTTTTATATGAATAAAGTAACATAATGTTGTTGTGAAATATGACAAAAGTGGCGCTGTAGAATGCATTGCCAACAACTCCTCTTTTGTCTCGTATTCATTAACATTTACATTTACATTTACATTTTTGAAATACAAACTACTGATTGACCGTATTACCCTATTTCGTTTCAACATCATCATTACCTATTTGGGGGGTTCACTAACTCTCTTTTAGATATTCAAAAATTTAATATGTTATAAGTTGCTTACAAGTTAAAACATGTAATTTTTTTAAAGTTTAAAATAATTGTTTTTTTTTTTTTTAACTCTTTTTTCATATTTTTTCAATATTATCCTTATAATTAATTCTAAAAATCTCCAACTTGTAACGCCCCAATTCCATTAACTTGGAATTGAAGTGCTACTAAATTTTTCTTTTCTTTTGATTAAGTAATAAATAAATAAAAAAAGTGCGAAAGCGTGAGATAAAATACTTATTGGATAAAAGTAGAAATTTTATTGACTATAAGACACTGCCAAAACATATTTACACTAGTGGTTCCAAAGTTTCTAAGAAAATGAAAATCCCGGATTTTGTGACACACAAACTTATTTATATACATAGAAGAGGCAAAAACATCTTTAAGTTGCGGGTAGAAGAAGGAACCCGGTGACCTTTGCCGCAACAGCCCCGCCACCTCGCTCAACTAACCTGAAGATTTGTAATTATGGGCATGAATATAAACTCAGTGGGAACTTTGTAAGCAGTTATACTAAATAAAGATGCACAATAATAAATACATTCTTGACTTAGGAGCCCATCTTACGACTCAAAAGTCATATTGCTAGACTTAGGGGCCAATCTTACGACTCCCAAGCCCTACTCAAAAGTCAATCTTACGACTTAAGAGCATTTCTCAAAAGTCAATCTTAAGACTTAAGAGGTATCATATCAATAGCCCGAAGGCAAACATATTTATCAAAGTACATGTTCAATAGCATAATGTACTTACAAATAGCCCAGTCACCCACCTTGTTTTGCTTGCTTTAAAGTACGTAATTTGCGTATGTCCCAAGGCCTGACTCGCACTACACCAAGCACATGTTGTTTAATTAATTAGTATTACTTATCGAGTTTAGCATTTTAAAAATAATTAAGTGTGGTACACTATTCTTGAATTATGTCTATTTTTACAATTTCTAACATATAATCCAAGTTATTATAAATTGTAGTCCTAAATTAAAAGGCCTAATATGTTATTAAATTTAAATTATTAACTACATTGATAAATATTTTAAACTAACTAACATGCATCTTAAACAACAACTATTTATTACAAACTTAAGAAAATAGCTAAATTTATAAATCTACTTAAATCAAGAAAATAATTAAATTCCTAAATCTATATAAACTATAAATGACAATGACAATAAAATAAAGAAGACTATTAAAGAAGACATACCTCAAAAGATTTCAATACTATACGACAACTTCCCAAAACACCCGTCCGAGCGTTGTAAAAAATAAACTGATATGGACCTCCTAATTAAAGGAAATCCATTATTTAATATAATGTTTTTGTTTCACTTATTCTCTTATATTTTGTAACGAAGTGTTATACTTGTATTTATATGTGAAAATTTCACAAATTTAACGTAAATGTTTCGATGTGGGATTAGGGATGAAATTCATTTGAATGAAATTTTACATATCCACATTCTCGTACATAACATACCTATATTACTAAATATAGGATGTTTACATTACTAAATATAGTATGTGTATGTGTTTTACTATTATTAGCATATTATTATTATTATTATTATTATTATTATTATTATTATTATTATTATTATTATTATTATTATTATTATTATTATTATTATTATTATTATTATCATCATCATCATCATCATCATGTTATGCTTTACGTTTTGCATGAACATGTATATATATATTATTTAGTTTTATTTTTTTTTAATATTGTATCATTATATTTCTATACGTATCTACATGATATATATATATATATTGTGACTTTAGTTGTTATTTTAGGTAGGTACAATTTATAAATTAATTTTATTTCTTACTTCTTAAGCCCGATGTTAACTTTAAGCTTCTATATTGTAAACTTTTAATTCTTACCTTTTAAGTGCTAAGAGTGCAGTCGACTTGGTACATACTTATTTTCTAAAAAATAAAATCATAAGTCAAATAGCTTCACAATTTTGACTAAAATAAAATTGATAAAACTATTTAAGATGCAAAGAATGTATTTTATTGCATTTCAAAGATTCGGGGTATCACAGTAACTTAACCTACCATATCTAATTAATGAAAACATATAATTGTATAAAGAAAATAAGAGGAAATTAAGGTATTGAGGTGGGGACTTATTTGTCCATTCAATCCCCTCTTGATTTTCTTATCCAACACTGAAATAACAAATAAAAAAAGACACCGACTATTCGCAGTCCACTAAATTTTTTAATGCAGCCCACTAATTTAATAAATTAAAATGATATTATAGAAGGACTAACATATCCTTAATAAGTAAAAAAAATATAAACAATTAAAAATCATAAATGAAAAATACTAAAAAAAAAAAAAGGAATAATCTAATTTTTCTTTCTTCTCCGTAATCTTCAATGAAACTTGTCTCTCTCTTCCAAACTCCATAAACTCTAAATCCTAGGCATCTTCAAGGGTTGTTAATGAAGTATCTAAATAATAATAGAAAATAAGTTGATGAAACATTATTCAATCTCTAAAAATATCAGCGATGGCAGCGTTATATAGGTACGACGTAAAACTGGACAAATGTTTGGTTCTATGTCATTATACCCGTCAGAATTTTCTTAGATATCAAATTGTCCCAGTAATTTAAGTCTATTTGAGATTTTATTTCCAGTTTTATCGTCAAAATTTTGAAAGCTGAAAATAATGGAGAGGAACCTCTCTTTTTTAAAAAAAATTCTTTAAAATTCAACTTGTTGAATATGATTTAATTCTCCATCACGTTTCTGAATCACTTCTTCCATGAAATGAAGGTTGTAAAATATTAAATCTTAAATTCCAGGTGGGTTAATGGGGGTGAGAGAGATAAGGCTTATGGCTAATCTGTGGCCTAATGCAATAACACGAATTCTCAATTCAAAAAGGAAACTTAGGTTTCTCTTTTCCATAAAATACTCCTCTTTCTTTCTTCTCTGTTTTTTTCCAATAAACCGCTGCCTCTTTTTCTTTTTTCCTTTTTCTTGTTTTCTTTAGTATCTTATTGTTTATATATAATATTTTAATTTAATAAAGAAAGGTTATAAATGGTATAAAGTGGGTTGTATTAAGAATTTCATAAAAGTGGGCTACATTGAGAAGTGGGCTGCGTTAATAAATTTTATGGGCTGCGAATAGTCGTCGCCATAAAAAAATCGAGGTAGAAATAAAGATTGCTAAAATAGCGTATAAGCTTGCAATTAAACGTAGTGATTTAAAAATAAATTTGAAGATTAATTTGAAAGCAACTATTAAACAAACATTTTGATTAGTGTGTAAAATGTGTATAGTATATTTGAAAGAAGTGCGCGTAGTGTGTGTGACATACATGTAGTGAGTGAAATGTGTGTAGTGTGTATACATGTGTATCGTATGTGAGTGTGTTTGAAATGTGTGTAGTGTGTATGAAGTGTGTGTTTTATGAGAGATTTAAGTGTAACTTTAAATTCTTAAAAAATAAGATGAAATAGGGGAACTTATTTGGAGCTTATAAACCCTAAGAGCTTATTTTTACATCTTATAAGTTGTTTGGCATCTTATTATGTCAAATACATTTTAAGAGCTTATATAAGCTCTCACACATTTTATAAGATTGTTTTAGTAGCTGGTGTTTGCTTAAAACTGAGGAATACTGAGTCAAACTTAGTTAAGGAAGTTAATGAGTGTGCTTCATTGAAATTTAGTCCCCTCAATTTACTGAGAAAAATCATAAACAAACAATAGCGAATCACCCTCTTAATAATGAATAATAAAGAAACCTATGCAAAAAATATAGAATTTTGATTTTTGTTCTATTAAATGAAATTACAATTATTTAGAAATCACATTCTTACATATACAACTTCCTTATACTTTGGATTGACTTATTTATGAAATAATTAACATTGTTTTACCTAACTAATTAAACGAAAGATTATCTTTTGAAATAAGAATATTTGTTAGACAAAGAATATGACATGTTTATGGCTTGTAAGGAGAATTCATTAGACCAATAACACCACATAACTTTTATCAATTTAGAGTATAAGTATTAACTTAATAAATTTATTAATTTTAAAATAATACAAAATTTAAATACAATGTGTAGTATAGAGTTGCAATAAAAAATGAAATATCATTTACAATATGTAACAGTGATCTCAATTTGATAGTCTTAGCTAAGCTATGACCCACCAATCATTGACTAAATGGTATATTTTGTTAATGGGCAGATTTTTTTTAAAATTATTTTTTTAATTAAAATTACAAATACAACTAATATTATCACAAGAAAAAATTTAAATATTAGTTATCATTTTGAAACATTTTTAAAATGTTGCTGTATTTTTTTCCTTTTTTTTTCTTTCCTAGCCTGTAATCTAGCACTAATATTAAAAATTTATTTATTGTTTTCACAAATAATTTTTGATACGTTTCTTAAAAGAAATTGTCCCAGTAGATTCTACTCAGCATAATTTACATGGAATCCTCTTACCTATCTCAATTCTGTTCCATTTTAAAATTATTGAGTCACACAACATTAATTTTTTATAATTTGTGAATTTAAAATTTATGATTCAGGTTTAGGATTCATGACTTATTACTCATGAAATAAAAAAACTTATGAATTCTTTTTTTTTTTTTTTCTTTTTTCTTTTTGAAATAGGAAGAGCCTTGTTCTCAAGCTGATAGAAGCGACTATAACTACAAGAGACGCCTAACACATGAGACTGCTCTAGCTGTCTGGCCAACATCTTTTGGAGCCCTTTCTCTTCTAAAGAGAGAGAGAGAGAGAGATAAAAATGTCCAATAGAAATGAACACGATGAAACGGTAACAGCGCCTTTATTAGATTACACCACAAAATACATAGAAAAAGCAGATGATGATGATGATGAAAAAACTCTTTGCCAAAAGGTTTGGATCGAAACAAAAAAGCTATGGCGGGTAGTCGGCCCCGCCATATTCAGCCGTGTTGCGTCCTATTCCATGTTCGTCATCACCCAAGCCTTTGCCGGTCACCTGGGAGATCTGGAGCTCGCCGCCATGTCTATTGCTTCCAACGTCATCGTCGGCTTCGATTTCGGTCTACTGGTTCGTAAATTTGAAACATCAGGTTTTAATTTCATTTAGTTTCCCTCAAAATTTAATTATTTGTGTATTGCAGCTGGGTATGGCGAGTGCTCTGGAAACACTATGCGGGCAAGCGTACGGGGCGAAGAAATACTACATGCTCGGAGTTTATTTACAGCGGTCATGGATAGTTCTCCTTTTGTGCTGTGTGGCGTTGCTACCCATTTTCTTTTTCGCGACGCCGATTTTGAAGCTGCTGGGGCAGCCGGCGGACGTGGCGGAGCTGTCGGGGGTGGTGGCGATCTGCTTCATCCCGCTTCATTTCAGCTTCGCGATGGTATTTCCGCTACAGAGGTTTCTGCAGAGCCAGCTGAAAAATATTGTGGCAGCGTGGGCGAATTTAGCGGCGCTAGTGGTGCATGTGTTGCTCAGTTGGTTGATTGTGTACAAGTTTCAGCTGGGATTGATAGGCACCGCCTTGTCGCTCAATATCTCATGGTGGGTCACGGTTGTCGTCATGTTTTCCTATACTGTTTGCGGCGGCTGTCCACTCACGTGGTCTGGCTTTTCCGGCCAAGCTTTTTCTGGGTTGTGGGAATTTCTTAAGCTCTCTGCTTCTTCCGGTGTCATGCTCTGGTACACACATCCCTCTCTCTCTCTCACTAATGATATTATGAGATCTGGTTTCTAGTTTCTGCAAAGCTGTAGATTCGCGGTTGTTTCTGTCAAAATCTGCAGATCTTTTGTCATGAATTAATTTGGATGTAAATTAAATGGTAACTATAGTGAAATTTATTGTGTGTTTCGCCAAATAAAATACTGACAAATTGGTTTCTGTTTATATTACTAGTCTTCTTTGGGACTGCTCCATCCATTTCATAAAAAATGTCATTTTAACTAAGTGATGTAATTCAATACATATAAATGGTTATTAATAAAGATGAAACCCCATCTGCAATAAATAATCCCATGAGCTAATTGATTTGTTTCCAACTTTTGTCTTAAATAGTACTCCATTAATTTGCAAGTCTGATTTTGTTGGAAAATGGACAGCTTGGAGAATTGGTACTACAAGATTCTTATCGTGATGACTGGAAACCTCAAGAATGCAAAAATTGCAGTGGATGCCTTGGCTGTTTGGTAAATACAACTTTCGCTATTTCATTTCACATTTTATTTGATTGATTGGTAGCCAAAAGGATTTTGACTCCGATAAATTGTGTTCAATTTTGATTCAGTATAGTGTCCTATGTTTACACTACATTATTTCTATTTTATAGTCCTGTCTCCTACATCTGAAAAGTATTATACTACCTCCTTCCCAGTAATTTTACACTGGGAGGATTAACACAAGTATTAAGAAAAATTATTTTTCAGAATTTTGTTGACTTTTCAAAGATGAATTGAGAGTGGAGATTTTGAGGGTGGAGATTGTGTTATAACCTTTCTTTTTTAAGGGATGTGCAAGTTTACCGGACGGACGAAAACAGAAAGTGTGCAAGATTAGCCGGGACGGAGGTAGTATATAATACGGGTAAACCATATATAGTAATTAAAAAACCTACTGAAAATTTTGGAGTGTATTTGTTTAAGGTTGGAGAATACTGAGTTACTGTTGGCTGATGAGTGTGGTTTATTGTGATTGAGGACAACCCAAAACAAACTCATCCTTGATTTCTTGTGTTGCCATTAGCTAGTTGGGTACGCATTTTACTTTCTATTTGAGTGATAATGAAATTTATATTATTTTACAAAAAAGAGTTCCATCTTCAATATACCTACTACAGACAGTTGAACACAATATGTGTGTGTCATCTTCTGCTTTGTCGAGTTTCTGTGTGTCTTGTATTGTATGAGTTGGCTGTTTTCTGCTATACTTGTGTGGCAATAAATTGCAACCATCATTTTCTGTGTTATCACAAGCCTCCACCCATGCCAAAATAATGAAATAATTGTATTATTTTTTGAGGTTGCTCTTTTTCGGACATGCTTTAGTTTTGGATATATTGTCATCAATGAATTGTGTTTGTGTAATTAAATTTTCTTCATGTATGATGCAGCATGAACATCAATGGCTGGGAAATGATGATTCCTCTTGCATTTTTTGCTGGAACTGGGTAAAATTACTTGTTTTTTTCCTTAATTGATTCATCAACAAATTCCTTCTTGCAAATGCTACACCACCTAAATTTTATTGGATGCTACAATGTCACTAAAAAAAGTTGCTTTGAGTCAATAAGAAAGTCACAAATACAACATTTGAGGTACCATGTCGTTAATTAACCGTGTCAACAATCCCGATAAAAATGATATATTTGAAACGAATGCTTTTGCAATAAATAGTTATTTTTAAAAGACGTTTAAAAATAATATTAAATAATTTATAAAGTATTTTGTGACGACAAGTAGTGAAATAAACTTATTAAAGATGGCAATTATCATCTCAATAGTAGAGATTATAGCTATCTATCCATGTTAAAAGTGATCGAGTCGAGAAGTTTCCAAAGTCATTTAATGAGTATTGGGGTGGTCGCTATCAAAGACATAATATATCATCTGAGTCGTGATAGGTTTGGCTTCTTGTCTGAAACAAATATAAAATGAAGATGAAATACAAGTCTTAACACTTGTGGTGAATAATGACCTTAAGGGGGCTTTTCAATTGAATTTGAGGCTAAACGCCTATTGAATAACCACATCAAATTATATACAAATAGGAGATGAAATATAGATATGATATTGGGGGCGGGAGATTGAAGAGTGAATTCATAAACAATTAATATTTGAATTTGAATAATGCAGAGTAAGGGTTGCAAATGAACTGGGAGCAGGCAATGGAAAAGCAGCCAAGTTTGCTACGATAGTATCAGTGTGTGAATCTGTAGTGATTGGGCTAATATTCTGGGTACTTATAATGTTATTCCACAATGAATTAGCCTTAATCTTTACATCCAGCAAAGTTGTGCTAGAAGCAATTAGCCACCTCTCTATTCTCTTAGCTTTCACGGTTCTCCTCAACAGCGTTCAACCAATTCTGTCAGGTATTATCGATTCAACACAAGTACACAACACAACACCATACCTGTATGATATTAGAAGCTGTGAGTTTTGGTTGGTTCAGGTGTGGCAGTTGGTTCAGGGTGGCAGTCATATGTGGCATACATTAATCTTGGGTGCTACTATTTGGTTGGACTCCCACTTGGAGTTATCATGGGATGGGTTTTTCATCAAGGAGTTATGGTATGCCATTGCATATTCTTTTTACTTGTTTCGTTTCTATACAGAAGGCCTTTTTACATTTTCTGTATTTCAGGGCATCTGGGCTGGTATGATTTTTGGTGGAACTGCAGTCCAAACAATCATCCTTGCTATAATTACAATAAGATGTGACTGGGAAAAAGAGGTAACATTCATTCATTACATATTAACAGGGTGGGGTCGTCTATACCCTCAATTAATAACAATTTACTCATTCAAAATCCGTTTCCTTCCAAAATTTTGCAGGCGGCCAAGGCAACCATGCATCTCAGCAAGTGGTCATCAGAAACTAGAAACAAGGCATGAACAGATGAAGTTAGCCTCAAACTGCAATTTTTAGCTTTAATTTTCTTTCGTCCCCAATGGCTCGATCAAGCGATTGATTGTAGAAATAATGTTTCAGCTTTTAGTTGATGTATAGATTCTAAAAGGAAAAATTATATTATACTTCATTTGTTGCGATTGATGTGGATCATATGGCTTTGAGTCCAAATCTACCAAGAAGACGAAATTTTTGTTGCTTGCACGGTTTAGGCCAACCTGCAAGAGCATGGCACTTCACCAGATTTTCAGGAATAAATTGAACCCGGGAAAATATATTGTTAAGTCTACTTCACATAAAATCACCGGATTCTGTTCGGCCAGAAAACTAAGAACAGTGGCCGAATTCAACGGACAAATTCAAACGAACCAGAGGATGAAAAATGAGCACAAACAAGAAGAAAGAAATTCAACACACAGGAATTTTACGTGGTTCGAACAAGTGTTCTACATCCACGGAGGGTTAACGCACCTCAATTTACTATCAACACCTCAAGATTACAAGAATCATTCCAGAATTATACAATCCCCTCAACTTAGAACCCTAAACTGAGTGCGCAATTCTAATCACTCAATTCTCTCTTGAAATTGATAAAACCAGAGGGAAAACTGTAAATTGTGATTGTTTACATCATTTATCATAGCTCTATATAAAAGAAACAGCTCGAATCATCCAGATGAGGAAACTGCAAGCTGAACTGCTCTGCAACGGTTTTAAAACCGTTATCTGTTCTGTTTGTTGCAACTGCTTTCATAACCACCCTGAACCGGTGGTTATGAATTCGGTTCTCCTTCTGTTTTGATTTCTCAGGCCGGTTCTCCAGCTTCTTGACCCGGTTCCTGATCCAGCACCATTTTTATACAAAGTGTGGACACCTTTGATGCAATTGAACCATAACTCACAAATCTCCACCTCAATAAATCAAAGTGTGTGTCATTTCCTCAACCTTCACCATCTCTTATCTCAGAAACATGACTCAAGCTTAATCAAGCTTGAGCAATAAGCAAACTTCGCTCGAGGAACTGACTTTGTAAGAAAATCAGCAACATTTTCCTTTGTATGCACTTTCTTCACCATCACTGTCCCAGCTTCAATAATATCTCTAACAAAATGCATCTTTACATCTATATGTTTTGATCTTTCATGAAAAACATGGTGTTTAACCAGATGTAGAGTACTCTGATTATCACACAGCACTGTAACACACTTCTGTCTCACACTAAAATCTTTTAGAATTCCTTTTAGCCATATAGCTTCATTGCAAGCATCAGTCACTGCAATGTATTCTGCTTCTGTTGTAGATAATGCCACTACTGGTTGATGTACAGACCTCCAAGAGACTGTTGTTCCATATAGTGTAAACACATACCCTGAAATAGACTTTCTAGTGTCTATATTTCCAGCAAAATCTGCATCTACAAATCCCAACAAAGGATCACATTCAGAGCTTGTTTTCACATATTTCAAACCTAAACTGACTGTTCCTTTCAGATATCTCAGAATATGCTTCAGGGCTTCTCAGTGTTCTCTTCCAGGGTTTGCCATAAACCTACTAACTAAGGATACTGCAAATGCCAAATCTGGCCGGCTACAAATCATACCATACATGAGACTCCCTACTCCACTTGCATAAGGTATACTCTGCATATATTTCTCCTCAGCAGGTGTCTTTGGACTTTGATCTTTTGATAGTTTGGTTTGTTGCCCTACTGGAATTATCAATGGCTTTGATTCATGCATGTTAAACCTTTCCAGTACCTTTTGTAGGTAATCCCTCTGAGATAAAAACAACACACCTGCTTCTCTGTCTCTGATAATATCCATTCCCAGCATCTTCTTAGCACTTCCTAGATCTTTCATTTCAAACTCTGTGCTTAACTTTCCCTTCAACTATTGAATCTTCAGTTTACTCTTGCTAGCTATTAGCATGTCATCCACATATAACAATAGGTATATTTGATCTGCTTTTGCATTCTTCTCAAAGTATACACAGTTGTCATAAAGACTTCTAGCAAAGCTAGCATTTATCATGAACTCATTAAACCTTTTATTCCATTGCCTTGGACTTTGCTTCAAACCATACAGAGACTTCTTCAAATGACATACCTTGTCTTCTTCCCCAGGTTTTTTAAAACCCTCAGGCTGTTTCATGTAAATATCTTCCATTAACTCTCCATGTAGAAAAGCAGTCTTGACATCTAGTTGTTGAAGTTCAAGATTTTCCTGTGTAAATTTTGCCAACAAGATTCTAATAGAAGTATGCTTTACTACTGGTGAAAATACCTCATGAAAATCAATCCCTTCCCTCTGAGTGAATCCTCTTGCCACCAACCTAGCTTTATATCTAAGTTTCTCACCATTTACATCTTCCAGTTTCTTCTTAAAGATCCATTTTGAGCTTACAAGCTTCTGACCATTTGGCCTCTTTACTAGCTCCCAAGTATGATTTCTCTCCAGAGAATTCATTTCTTCCATCATAGCATTCATCCATTGTTTCTTCTCAACTCCTCTGATAGCTTCTGAGTAAGTCTGAGGTTCTGTATACTCAAGAGATTCTGCAGCATTCAATGCATAATATACCATGTCAGCTTGTCCATATCTCTTTAGTGGATGAACTTCTCTTCTGGCTCTATCTCTAGTCAAACTGTAGTTTCTTAGGTTGTTCTGATCAGGATGGTCTTCTTCACTGTCTGAGGAACTACTTGATTCTCCATGATTTATTGGTTGTGTAACCTGTTGAGTATCTACTCCTGATACCTCCACCTCAACTGGTGAAATTTCATCTTGAGTAATCCACTTAGTTTCTGAATGATTTCCAGTTGAGAGATATCCCATAACTCCTTCATTAAACTTCACAGCTCTACTAATGATAAGCTTCTGGTGTCCGTTTTCAACACACCATAGTCTGTAACCCTTTGTTCCTTCTAGATAGCCAAGGAAAACACATCTTAATGCTCTAGGGTCCAGTTTGTCCTGTCTTATGTGAGTGAATGCCAAACACCCAAATACCTTGAGCCCTGAATAGTTTGACATCCTTCCATACCAGATTTCATCTGGTGTCTTGAAATCCAATGTTGATGAGGGAGTTTTGTTTATCAGATAGCAAGCTGTGTTCACTGTTTCTCCCCAGAAGACTTTAGGGAGTTTTGCATCTATCATCATGTACCTAACCTTTTCCAGAATAGTCCTATTTAACCTCTCAGCAATGCCATTCTGTTGGGGGTTTAGTGGTACTGTTCTGTGCCTGACAATCCCCTTTTCTTTATAGAAATATGTGAATTCATTTGACAAGTACTCAAGTCCATTATCAGTTCTCAAATATTTGAGCTTCCTACCCCTTTGGTTTTCTACTTGAGTACACCAGTCTTTAAACTTTGAGAATGCCTCACTCTTCTGCTTTAGGATGTATACCCACACCTTTCTGCTGTAGTCGTCTATTATTGTCATAAAATACTTGCCACCACTTAATGTTTCTGTTCTGGCAGGCCCCCACACATCAGAGTGTGCATAATCTAGAATCTCCTTGGTTGTGTGTGCTGTTGTCCCATATGCTAGCTTCTTAGACTTGCCCATTGCACACTGATCATAGAATTCCAAGTTGTTTGAACTCATATTTCCAATCACTCCTCTCTTTGATAGCTCCTTCATTCCCTTTATGCCCATATGACCCATTCTTTTGTGCCATATCATCACCTCTGATTTATTTAAAGTGACATCTACTGACCCCATAACTGATTCTCCAAGCAAAATGAACAGACCATTTTGTTTTTCCCCTTTCATTACTACTTTGTTATTCTTAGTGATGTGAATACATCCATTCACTGTACTAAATTCACAGCCAGTTTCATTCAAAGAGCCAAGAGATATCAAATTCCTTTTGAGTGATGGTATATATCTCACATTTGAGATAATTCTTGGGACTCCATCATACATTTGAATCTTCACAGAGCCCACTCCTTCGACTTTACAGGATTGATCATTTCCTAGAAGAACAATTCTCCCATATGTCTTAGTCAATTGTTGAAATAGATGCTGATGAGGACACATGTGAAATGAGCACCCTGTATCTAACACCCACTTCTTGGTTATTCTTCCCTCTGATACATTCAACACCTCTTGCAACTCATCTGTTTGCTCTACTAATACAGCATCTGCTCCCTTTTTCTCAGTTTTGTTCTTCCTTGATGGACAATTCTTTTTGAGGTGTCCAGTCTGTTTGCAAGAATAACATCTCCTTCTTTCCACCCAATCTGATGGCTTCTTGAAATCCTCTCCACCAGTTTTATGGTCTTTCTAACCTTGATTGTGATGCTTCTTCTTTGGAAATTACTTCTTGAATTTCACATTCCAACCTTCAGCAGCAGGATTGAATTTCTGATCACCTTGGAGTTGTAATCCTTTGGTTTTCAGGGAAGTTACTATCACATCATAGCTTAATTTCTCCTGTCTACCAAACATTAAGGTATCCCTAAAATTTCCAAGTGACTTAGGTTGAGAGTTCAGTAACGTAAGAGATTTATCTTCTTCCAGATTTACACCAAGATCTTCAAGATCATCAATCAAGTGATTAAAATCATCAAGTTGGTCAATCAACACTTTATCCTCAGTCATTTTAAAGGACAGCAGTTTCTGTTTAAGGAAAAGTTTGTTGGTTACCGTTTTTGATTGATATAATTCCTCCAGCTTCGACCATGCCTCCAAAGCTGTTTTATATCTTGATATTTCTCTGAGTGGTTTATCTCCCAGACAAAGGATAATCGAGCTGAGAGCCTTCTGATCAATTTCTTGGAATTTTGGCCTCTCAGCAAGTGGCCAATCTTCTTGAGCCTTCAATGCCACGGATAACCCATTCTGAATCAAAATTGGATTCATCTTTATCTTCCAGAGAGCGAAATCATTCTTCCCAGTAAATCTGTCCACCTCCATCTTCATGCCCGCCATTGATCGCTTCTCAGGTTTTAGTTTCCCACAGACGGCGCCACTTTGTTAAGTCTACTTCACATAAAATCACCGGATTCTGTTCGGCCAGAAAACTAAGAACAGTGGCCGAATTCAACGGACAAATTCAAACGAACCAGAGGATGAAAAATGAATCGCACAAAAAAGAAGAAAGAAATTCAACACACAGGAATTTTACGTGGTTCGAACAAGTGTTCTACATCCATGGAGGATTAACACACCTCAATTTACTATCAACACCTCAAGATTACAAGAATCATTCCAGAATTACACAATCCCCTCAACTTAGAACCCTAAACTGAGTGCGCAATTCTAATCACTCAATTCTCTCTTGAAATTGATAAAACCAGAGGGAAAACTGTAAATTGTGATTGTTTACATCATTTATCATAGCTCTATATAAAAGAAACAACTCGAATCATCCAGATGAGAAAACTGCAAGCTAAACTGCTCTGCAACGGTTTTAAAACCGTTATCTATTCTGTTTGTTGCAACTGCTTTCATAACCACCCTGAACCGGTGGTTATGAATTCGGTTCTCCTTCTATTTTGATTTCTCAGGCCGGTTCTCCAGCTTCTTGACCCGGTTCCTGATCCAGCACCATTTTTTATACAAAGTGTGGACACCTTTGATGCAATTGAACCATAACTCACATATATCTTTATATTTGTCCCACAAAAATAAGCTAGATTTTGTCTCAACAATATATGTCCTGATTTCTTACGTCTTGATGTGCATGTTGCGGTTAATGAACGTGGACAATATGGGGTGAGAGTTTTGTTAAGGGATCATGAGGGAGCGATTGTATTAGCCATCTTGCATGAGACCGAGGAACCCCTTGATGAAAGCCGCTGAGTTAGATGTGCTTCGTACTGGGATTCGTTTTTGTATGGAGTGTGGTTACGATAATTTTTTTGGATTATTCAGATTCGTTATTAGCCGTGCAGACAGTCACAAGAGAAGCGGATGACACGTTGGTTTCTAACCTAGTGTTCCGCAAGTGTACGGATGTAGGTGTAGTACTATTGTCAAGGTCGATCCCACAAGGAATAGTTTTAGGTAGTTTGGTACCTTAATACTCTAGGAATGTCCTAACTAGATACTAAATTGTAAAAGTTGATTTTACTAATTAAAGTACTCAATTAAATATAACTTCAAACTTAGGAAACACAAAGAACTAACTATCAAGGAGAATAGGTATCCTAGGGCTTCGATTTCAGGATAGTAATTCAATGTTGAATATGATTAACCTATTAATTTACCAATTCCAGTGTTTATTAGGCGGCACGACAATAATCTAATCCTTCTCTCGAAGCGATTAAACCGTTGATTAATTAAGCTAATTACCCTCTCGAGTCAATTAAACCTAATAACTCCCAAACGTTCCTAAGTCACGGCCTACACAGTCATAGACAACTGCGCTCTATGTTCTAAGTCTGATAACGATTCCCTCCTCTCGAAGCGGAATTGTTAAACTAAATTACTAAATCTAGGTGATCAAGCTAAATTCAGTTTTAAGCACAAACATAGAGATAAAACACATAAAGAACGGAATTAAATAGATTAAATCATAATCAAACCATTGTCATAAAAATCCCTACTTTCTAACCCTAGGACACGAATAGCTTAGCTACTCATGCCTAGCAATAATCCAATACAAAATTCTAATAAAAACATTGTAAAGAATTAAAACTAAGAAAAGAATAATTAAACCCGGATGACTCCGTCTCGATGATCTTCGTCTTCTTTGTCCTCCAAGATTTCTTCTAGGTAGAATGATGTAATTGATGTTCTTCTTTGATTGATTCCCTTTTTCCTAGAGCTTGGGGTCCTTTTTATAGAGTTGAGGACGAATCTTGGGGAAGATAGGATCAAAATCCTATTAAAATTAGGAAATCCTCGCAGAAAAACCCTTCTGACACGGCCGTGTTGGCCTTGCGACGCGGCCGCGTCCGCTTTTCCCGGGCAGATTTTTAGGTCTGACTTCTAAGCCATTTTTGAGTGTCTTTCGGTCGTTTTTGGGATTTATCTATTTCAGACAAAGTTGTAGCCGTTTGAATCAGCTTTCTAACGCCACCAATTTCACCTCAATCGGAGTTGTAAATCTCAAGATATGGCCAAAATACTAGAGGTGTGTCAAGCTGACAGAAAACTTCACTTTCGGGACACATTCTGACGCGGCCGTGTTGTTTATTGACGCGGCCGTGTTGGTTGACAGTGCATTTTTACATGTTCTAGGCCACTTTTGACACGGCCGCGTCCATATGTGACGCGGCCGTGTTGGCCCTTTACTCCTTTAACTCCCTTTTTCATCCGTTTTAACCCTATTTGACTTGTTTCTTCTTCGAACTTCATCCAAATGGAATAAAAATACCTAATTAACTTCAAAACAAGTCGAAACACGTTAAATGACCCAAATATTATAAATATAAATAAGTGCCGGTCAAATATGCACGTATATGCTATAAAATATGATCCTAAATCGACCTAAATACATGCATAAGTAACATGTTATCAAAATCCCCCAAACTTAAACTGTTGTTCGTCCCGAACAACATAACAAAAGACACAAAGAATACAAGTGATTATGCATTTGTTTAGGGCGATTAGATGATGAATTCAGTTTCAGTCTGATTTTTCTTAAAACAACTAGGCAACACAATTCACTTGAGCATATGTGATAACGCGTAAATCAACTAATCTCGAGACTTTGAACTTTCGAATTATTCAACCCTCACCGGGTAAGTGTCTCACTCATCTCTCAAGTGTTTAGGCTAAAATAATTTCCACTCATATTGAATTACATGCAAAGCCTACCATATGCTTGCCAATCGTCTAAACTATACCTCATACTTGATACGTGTGACAAAGGATCAAATAGGTCTTTCTTTTGGTTGTAATGTGGGCTTAAGGTAAGGTGGGATACATTTGGATATAAGTGACTATTCATTGGACTAATCAAGTTACGTCTAACCCGACTACCCCTCAATATAATCACTCAATCTCCCTCTTCAATTTTTAGCAACTCATCCTAATTGAGATGACTTCTTCACCTTCAAAAGTCCGTACAACTTAAGTGCTTTTCAATTCTGTGGGTACCACATCTTTGGGACTACCCGACTGTTCTAATTAAATTCACAATTTAAGCACTTTATTTCCTAGCCTCTCCTCTAGAATACTAACAACAACAAACTTTTCCGTTTTTTCTTTCTTTTTTTTTTTCCCTTTTTTTCTTTTTTTTTTCTAGGAGAGACCATTCTTCGTTTTTCACCTATCACTTTTCTCTTATTTCCTTCATCTTTTGAAAATATCCCTACTTCCCATTCCTTCCCACAAATTGTTCACCCAAAATTCCTTCCAATTTTCCTCCCTCTAACTTGATTAATCCAATTAGGGCCAAAAGAGTTAAATCAAAAGGTTTCGGCTGACATTGTTAGGTTATGAATAAATACGGCTATAAGACTCAATTGGGCTAACTAGGGACAAATTTTTTCCATTATGGTTCAAAGGAAATTTTTCATGGTTCAAATAAATAGGCTTAAACAAAAAGCTGCCTAAGATCATTTCCTAAATCATAACATATACTTGACACATTCTTAGTAAAGACTCAAGGCAATTTCTAGAGACTAGTACACATATTCAATCAAATTCACACCGAAAGAAAGTATATTACTCCGAAAATTGGAGTATAATCAGGCTCAAATTCTCACAATGTTAATTTTGATTGAATATTCTAAGTTCAAGCTCAATTTCGTCTCACAACACCTCTCATGCTCTATTATGTGCCATTTTTTCATCTACTTCTCAAAATCATCTCATCATTAACTATTCATCATCCATCTTTCCCTATTGTTCTCTTTTTATTAATTTTCTTTTCACTTGTTACCTATTTCCGGGTTTTATTATTCTTATGACTCTAAAAACTAAAATACTACTAAGACTCTAGACTCCTAAAACTCAACATGGAAACGAAATGCAATCAAACTTGGGCTCACAGACCCGATAACACCAATTGAAACAATCAAAATCAGCACAATGGGCACACGGACCCACAATTAACAGCAAAAGACTCGAACGATCAACTAAAAGTAAATCAAAACTAGAAATATAGTTGCCAAGACGTCCCACGGTCTACCCCCTCCCCCAAACTTGGCTGAAAGCCAATGTTTGGAGGAAAAACGTGGTACGCCTTGGTGCTAACTTACACATCGTTGTTATGACGGCGGCGTTTTGAAACCCCTACGAGCTCCGAAATCGTGTCATTTTGCTCCTACTAAATCTTGGTTCGCCCGTCTCCGCATCACGCTCTGAATTTTTGCATCTTTTTCTGCTGAGGTAATGACGCGGCCGTGTTGAAGGTTTGACACGGCCGTGTCACAGTTGAGCCAAAATTGCTTTTCTGGGTCGATTTTGACACGGCCGCGTCCAACATGTGACGCGGCCGTGTTGCTTTACAGCGTTGATTCACGTTTTGAGAAACCTTTTGACGCGGCCGTGTCAATTGTGTGACACGATCGTGTTGCGTTTGAACCATCTTAACGCGGCCGCGTCCAGCATGTGACACGGCCGTGTTGCATTCCAGTGCTAAAAACACTTTCTAGGTGCTTTTTGACGCGGCCGTGTCCATAGTGCGACACGGCCGTGTTGCATCTTCTGCTCCTTTTAACGCGATTTTTCCGTCTTTTCGACCCCCGTTTCTTGCAACACTCGTCCATGTTGATTCCTAAAAACATAAAACACTAAAACACACGTAAAACATAAAATTAACGCAATAAAAATAAACATAAAACGATAAACATCGGGTTGCCTCCCGACAAGCGCTTTGTTTTACGTCTTCAGCCGGACGTCCTTTTCCTATCAACCTTTTTCTAGCCACGCCGAGTTGGATGTTTTCTGAACACTTAAAGAGCTATTTGGGACATGAGGATTTTCTACAGCAGCTTGGGTAGTGTAAACAATGCTACAATTGTGCCTACCCCTTAGACCCGACTTATGTATTTTGAGTGTGATTGTTTCGTTTTGAACATGAAAAATCAACTCCCCTTTAGGTACATCTATTAGTGCTTGGCTAGTCGCCAAGAAGGGTCTTCCTAAGATAAAAGGAAATTCATCATTCCCTTTCATGTCGACAACTAAAAAATCACTAGGGAATTCAAAACTTAGCACTCTCACCACTACATCCTCTGCTACTCCCAACGGCGTTAATGAAGATCCATCCGCCAATTTGATAGTAATAAAGGACCTTTTAATTTCCCTTAATCCTAATTGTCTATACTGCTTAGGAGACATCAAATTTATGCTAGACCCTAAATCACACATGACATTATGAAACTCATGACTACCAATTGAGCAAGAAATAGTAAAACTCCCTGGATCTTTTGCTTTTGTTGCTCTTCTCGGTTTCATGCTTGTGGTTGCGTTCTTTTTGGGCCTGCTCGGTTTCTTCTTCGTTGTCTCTTTTCCATCCTTCCACTCCTTTTTTTCCTCTTTATCTTGGATTCTCTCCTTTAGTGGTTCCTGTTTCACAACAATAACTCTAGATTGCTCTAAAGGGTCAAGGTTAGCAAAGAACGAATTTTTAAAACAAAAATCAAAAGACTCATCAAGAATAGGAGATGAACTTTTCTTATCTATGATTGGTTTGACCTCCTCCTTCTCAATGGTTTTGACTTCCTCGCTTGATTTCTTCGCTTCATGGTCCTTCATGCTTTCCTCATGCTCCTCTAGCTTCACAATATTGCAGTGTTCCTTTGGATTAACCACTGTATCACTCGGATATTGGCCTTGCTTGTGTTGAGCTCCTACTATCTTTATCAGTTGGCTCATGTTTGATGACAATTCACCAATGCTTGCTTGAGTCTGCACCAATGTGTTCTCGAGCCTCTTGATGTCTGCCCCTTGCCCAGTGATATGCTTGTTTAGCTCCATAAATTTCCCATCTACTCTCTTCTCCAACTGAGCTAACTTGTCATCATACTTTTCAAATTGTGACTGCGCAATCTCTTCTTGAGAAGGCTTCTTACCATCATGGATCATGCCATTTGTAACAGCAAATCCGAGTGGCGGATTAAGTGTATTTTGCGCGTTCCCATATGAAAAGTTCTTATGGTTCTGAGTCTGAGGGTACTGATTGTACCGAGGCTGATTGTTCTGGAAATTGTTGAAGTTTCGTTGATTCACAAATTTTACTTCTTCAACTTCTTCCGGACCCCCTGGCTGTGTGCTAATGTCAGATTAGTTAGCAAATTCACCTGGCTCGTCAATGCTGTTACTTGTGCTGTGAGCTTTTCAATTGGCTCATTATTGACGGGCTCGACTTTTTGGACACTGGCTATCCTCTTTGGCATGTTTCTCTCATTCGACCATTGGTAGCTTGTTCTGGCCATCGCGTCCAGGATTGAGAATGCCATCCTTACTGACTTCTCCATCAAACTTCCACCCGCAGCTGCATCCACTTGGTTTCTAGTCGGTGCAAGTAAACCATTGTAGAACTTGCACACTTGCTGCTTCTTGGTGAACCCATGTTGAGGGCAACTCCTGATAAGATCCCGGAATCGCTCCCAAGCCTCTCCGAATGGCTCTTGGTCTAATTGCTTGAACTGATTGATCTGGTTCTGCAGGTCGAGCATCTTGCTTGGTGGAAAGTACTTCAACAGAAAAGAAGTACTTAAGTCTTCCCAATCTTTGATATCTTCCAGCGAATTGAACCACTGTAGTGCTCTGTCCTTCAGTGAGAACGGGAACAATCTCATCTTGACCTACTCGTGCGGCACATGATTGATCTTGATTGTGTCTGCCAGTCTGCGAAACTTGATCAGATGCACATTCGGATCCTCCAAAGCACTTCCCCCATACTGGTTTTGCTGCACTTTGCTGATTAGTGCAGGCTTCAGCTCGAAATTGTTGGCGTTGAGTGGTGGAGGTTGTACTCCTCCTGCCTGCTGATTTGGACTGGGCTTCAAGCAGTCGCTAATAGGCGTGTCATCTTCATCGCCTGCAGCTGGGTCTATCTGAATTGGGCCGTACTGCTGTTGTAGTTGTGGCCCTTGCGGAGGTAGCTGCTGCTGTATATTCGTGACTCGATCATCCAAACGTGCCAGAGCTATCAATACTCTGTTAAGTGCGTCATCCTGATTCGGATGCTGTGGTGAGTTCTCCATCTCAGATGCGAAGTTTCTTCTAGTTCGGTGTCTGCGAGCTGTCGCTTCAATTTCTGGATCGGAAGGGAGAAGGGTTTCTTTCCCTTTTGATCTGGTGTGCATACGAAGCCTGAAAACACAAAAAACAAGAACTACCGCGTAACACTAAAATTAACCAAAAAAAAAAAAAAAACGAAAATTAAATTTAAAATTACGAAAAAAATAAAATCTAGTCTAGTTTCCTCCTATTTTTCAAGATAAAAACTAAGCGCTAAATCCTATTCCCCGGCAACGGCGCCAAAAACTTGACACGCCGGTTTCTAACCTAGTGTTCCACAAGTGTACGGATGTAGGTGTAGTACTATTGTCAAGGTCGATCCCACAAGGAATAGTTTTAGGTAGTTTGGTACCTTAATACTCTAGGAATGTCCTAACTAGATACTAAATTGTAAGAGTTGATTTTACTAATTAAAGTACTCAATTAAATATAAATTCAAACTTAGGAAACACAAAGAACTAACAATCAAGGAGAATAGGTATCCTAGGACTTCGATTTCAGGATAGTAATTCAATGTTGAATATGATTAACCTATTAATTTACCAATTCTAGTGTTTATTAGGCGGCACGACAATAATCTAATCCTTTTCTCGAAGCGATTAAACCGTTGATTAATTAAGCTAATTACCCTCTCGAGTCAATTAAACCTAATAACTCCCAAACGATCCTAAGCCACGGCCTACACAGTCATAGACAACTGCGCTCTATGTTCTAAGTCTGATAACGATTCCCTCCTCTCGAAGCGGAATTGTTAAACTAAATTACTAAATCTAGGTGATCAAGCTAAATTCAGTTTTAAGCACAAACATAGAGATAAAACACATAAAGAACGGAATTAAATAGATTAAATCATAATCAAACCATTGTCATAAAAATCCCTACTTTCTAACCCTAGGACACGAATAGCTTAGCTACTCATGCCTAGCAATAATCCAATACAAAATTCTAATAAAAACATTGTAAAGAATTAAAACTAAGAAAAGAATAATTAAACCCGGATGACTCCGTCTCGATGATCTTCGTCTTCTTTGTCCTCCAAGATTTCTTCTAGGTAGAATGATGTAATTGATGTTCTTCTTTGATTGATTCCCTTTTTCCTAGAGCCTGGGGACATTTTTATAGAGTTGAGGACGAATCTTGGGGAAGATAGGATCAAAATCCTATTAAAATTAGGAAATCCTCGCAGAAAAACCCTACTGACACGGCCGTGTTGGCCTTGCGACGCGGCCGCGTCCGCTTTTCCCGGGCAGATTTTTAGGTCTGACTTCTAAGCCATTTTTGAGTGTCTTTCGGTTGTTTTTGGGATTTGTCTATTTCAGACAAAGTTGTAGCCCTTTGAATCAGATTTCTAACGCAACCAATTTCACCTCAATTGGAGTTGTAAATCTCAAGATATGGCCAAAATACTAGAGGTGTGTCAAGCTGACAGAAAACTTCACTTTCGGGACACATTCTGACGCGGCCGTGTTGTTTGTTGACGCGGCCGTGTTGGTTGGCAGTGCGTTTTTACATGTTCTAGGCCACTTTTGACACGGCGGTGTCCATATTTGACGCGGCCGTGTTGGCCCTTTACTCCTTTAACTCCCTTTTTCATCCGTTTTAACCCTATTTGACTTGTTTCTTCTTCGAACTTCATCCAAATGGAATAAAAATACCTAATTAACTTCAAAACAAGTCGAAACACGTTAAATGACCCAAATATTATAAATATAAATAAGTGCCGGTCAAATATGCACGTATATGCTATAAAATATGATCCTAAATCGACCTAAATACATGCATAAGTAACATGTTATCGGCGGAATCTTTGGATTATTGTGCTCATTTGATGAAGATATTCGTACATATTTGGATGGTACAAGTTTATTACATATGCCTCCAGAATGTAATGGAGTTGTTCATACTTTAGCTAGAGTTTGTTATTCTTTTGCATCTACTAATCCGTCTATTTGGATGGGTGATCTTGTCCATTTATGACTTCGAAATCTTGTACTTGAGGGCTTTTTAAGTTTTAAAATTTTCTGGTTGGCAAAAAAAAAAAAAAAATATAAGTCATTTACCTACGAGGTGTATCATTATTTTTTATTTTCATTATGTATATGTTCTATAACAACAAAATATGTTTAAACAATAAATGAGATGTAGGGTATGAAAGAAAAATAATGTAAACAATTTAATTATGCCTTAACTACATCAACGGTGATTTATTAATCGAATGCATTAACCACATCAACTATGATTTATTAATCCGTTTGAAAATCATGATAGGACTTTCTTCGTGGTATGGAAGGAGTATATAATAAGGGTTAATGCAGATTACCTCCACTTCTAACTATAAAAAAGTAGTGTTAACCAATGACAACCATTCAAACTAACCGTTAATTGACGGTCCAACCGATCAAAATCGATCAACGAGTTGTCTATCTGAAAAACAACTAAGCACCTAAACTTTTTTTTATGATGTTTATATATATTACATGCATAAAAATAAATTGCCACTTAGAAACTTATCTATCAAACTTTAAAATTCATTTCTAATAAGGATAATCGAAACTCGAGACAAAGTTAGAATATAATGTTAGGAATTTTCGATTTCATCTAATGTGCACAACGGAATAATAAATCGAGAATAATGATCATGATTTATAATTGAATTGTACGTTGAGCAATAATCACGCAATAGTTAAAAAAACTTACTTGTGTGTAATTACTCGTAAGGAACAACGCGGCTGAACGTACCACTTCAGGTATCCACGCATATGTCGTCTGCCACAGGAATAATTTCCTGGTACAATTGTTCAATCGATCATTAGGAAATCACTTATTGATACTACAGTGCCTCTATAATTTTTATCTGATAAAAACCCTCGATTCTCTACTATAGAGAATATGTATATATATACCATATAACCCTAGATTTATGGGCCTAATATCCATATCTTTTTAATTAATTAAATAGTCTGACTTATAATTAATAAAGCTCACATATCCTAATCTAGTCCATATCTTTCAATCTCCCACTTGGACTAACATTAGATATAATTCGAAGCACTAACCTTGTACCCTTGAGCAGAACAATAATACACATAAAGTGCGACCTTTCAGGCCCCCCATTATCGACGATAATCTAATTAAAGTTTGCACAAAACTCTTAGACTGCGTTGTGCAACGAACTCGATATATGAAGGATGTTTACGTGAATTCGTAAAACAACTTTTATGTGATGTTTATGTAATATCCCTTCATTCACGAACCACCCGATTGAGCCTAGGATCTACCATGTGTCTATCTAAATAGCTCAATCACTTTTCTCACCTTTATTATATGCACATTCGATCATATTCAATTACTTTAATTGAATATATCTTTTACATTGGCCAATGACTTTATTCTCAAATAATATAGAGAAATACGAGATTTCTCTTGAATTTCAATCGAGGAATGAATCCCAATCTTGGCTCAACTACCATTTCTATTTGCCTCATGATGAACCCAACACAAGATGTGTCTTATCCTCCTTTGGGAGGCAAGCTTTGTACTTGGTCAAAGTTCATCACTTAACAAACAAAATGAGTATTGACCTTAGGCCAAAGGATTATTACATACTCCACACACTAATAAACCTTAGACACTGGAAGAAACGGTTTAATAGTAGGGTATTGATATATGCTCCAAAATACCCATGTGTCCATCACGGATATCTAATATCTCGTAGTCGTGAGACGTACTACATTCTCTGAGAATGTGATGCAAACGACATGCTAACCTATCGCGTGTCATCAATATCTCATTCTTGATGACCATCGGTTATGACAATTTTAGAATCATACTATGTCATTTATGTCTCACACCATAAATGACAGTCATGATTCCAAAGCACAATTATAAGAATAATAACAAAGCATCAAAATAATTAATAAAAAATGCATACACCCAAAAGATAATCAAATGTCATGGAATGCAATTAAGAGTGAATGTCTCAAACGAAAAGGTTTTTAAGACATAGAAACTATAAACTCCCACTGAATCAAGCCCAACTACCAACATGTCTAATATCCAAGCTCTCAAAGTGCTTGTTATGCCTTGCTATACAACTATACGGTTGGAGGATTAACCAAGTTATCATCAGTGGATACTCTATCTAACTTCATATCTCCCTATCAACTATTTCTCCAATCAAATTACATCTCCAGGGGAATATGCTTGTTTCTCTTCATGGCTCTCGGTTCCTTTTGCTAGCGCATCCACACTTACCATTGTCACAATATAATCGTATTGCACTGTTGGCCCTTGGAACAACACCTAGTTCTTTTACGAGTTTCAACAAAGCAACTGGTACACGTGTTCCGTGCACGCACTTTAGGGCACTTTTAGTGTCATTTTAGTGTCAATAACGTGCATAATTATGTGTATTTAGTGCTTTTATATTCTAATGGGCAAAATAATACGTTTGGGTTGTTTTTGTATTAAGACAGGTGTAAAAAGGGTCGAAATCGAACATTAAACAACCGCGGAGTCGAGGGATCAATCGAGGCAATAAAGGAAGAGCCAACTGAAGATCTCGGCCGAGACAGGATGCTAATCTCGGCCGATATGAGCCTCCAGGGGTTTTCTGAAGTTTTGCAAGACTGAAGATCTTGGCCGAGATTAAATCTCATCTCGGCCGAGATGAGACTCCAGGGAATTTCTGAAGAATCTCAAAGATGAAAGTCTCGGCCGAGATGCAATCCAATCTCGGCCGAGATGAGTCAAAGCCTAAAAAAGCCCTAGTTTCCCCTTTTCACGTCTCGACCGAGATGCAACCCAATCTCGACCGAGATCGACCTTCGACCCAAAATTCTTGAAAACCCTTTTTCACGTCTCGACCGAGACACACTCCTGTCTCGGCCGAGATTCACTACCCTGTTTTAAAATCCTGAATACGTTTTTGCCTATTTTTTTCTAGTACTTTCTCCCTTTATATATATATCAACCCATTCGAATTTAACCTAAAAAATTTAGACAACCTTTTGATAGCTTTTGATACTTTGAGAGCACATTTCAGCCACCAAGGAAGGAGATTGGACAAGGGATTGAAGGATCATCTTCTCCAATTGACATCTTTGGATTCATCAAAATCAGTATCATGTTTCTTTATTTTTCCATTTATTTTCTGATTGTATTAGTTAATATGGGTGGCTAGCACCCTTAGTTCATCCTTGATCATTGTGGAACTTTGAGTCGAGACATTGATGTGATTATTACGGTTAATGTTACCGAGATTATTGTGTATTTAAGTGTTTTGTGTTATTTGCTCTTATTGACTCACATTTATGAATTGATTATTGGTTTGATCACCCTTTAAGGGATTTGTGAATGTGTTGCTAGAATAGGAGATTACTATCCGTAATTGTAGGATTTCCGATTCCCGTGTAGCAAACAATAGTTATTTGGTAAACGTGTTTATGCATGCATAATAGGTCGAGTTAAGTGTCTATTTAGTGGCATTTGCATGCGTAATTGACCGTGTATTGCTCGTATTTATATTATTGGGTAATTTGATGTTTGTGACTTGTTTTGAAGTTATTTGGGTGAATTTAGACCAAGAAAGTCGAACTCGACTAAGAATGGATGTTGAGAACAAGTCCCACAAGTCAAAAACCAAGAAAAATGGCCCCAAAAGCTGCAGGAAACTGAGCTCGGCCGAGCTAGTGAGTCTCGGCCGAGCTAGAAGGTCTGAGAATTCGGATTTCTGGCTGTAGAAGAGTCTCGGCCGAGACAGTCATTCTCAGCCGAGACAGATTGACACACCTCTAGTATTTTGGCAATATCTTTAGATCTACAACTCCGATTGAGGTGGCCCATTACTTGGCCCACAAGCTCAAAAACGAATTTTAGACTTATTTTCCTATTCCAATTAGGTTTTATCCCTCTTTATCCTAGAGATGTACTCCTTTAAATATCTCAAGGCTCTAGACATCAAGGGAGAACACTTTTACATTGATTCGAGAGCGCGGACTTGGAAATTCTAAAGAACCAGAAGACTCAAGATTCAACAACTCGGGTTTTATAATTTTATAGTTTTAATGTTTTCTTTTTATAGTTTGTTCTTAGCGATCGCTATGATCGGCTAAGCGTTTATTTTCCCGTTTTTGACTATGTTGAACCCTAGACTGTTATTTATGTAATTAATTCAGTAATTGCTTAATTTAATTATGTTCTGAGATTACTTGTGTTATTGGATTACTCTATCTTTTATATGTTTGTTATGTGGACTGATCACCCTAGTAATAGGCATATAGCTGTTGAATTTAATTATGTTGAATTTAACCACTAAAACCAAGCTTTCGAGTTTTATGTTGAATTTATCTCGTTGTCCTAGTGTTTAATGCTTTTGGTTATCGAATCTAAGAGAGCTTGTTCGAGGATTCGGTTAAACTGAATAGGGTTAGTCGAAGAGCTTATTTTGATTAACTAAGATTAAGGGACAACAAGGCTATTAGAGCTTGTTAATAGTCTTGAGATAAGGGCTTAAATCACAATTTAATCGGGCATTAACAATAGTTGCATCAATTGTTCAAGACCAAGGGGAAGCATGATCAAGGGTGACTTGTTTTACTATTTGAAAACTAAAACCGCAAAAGATCTCTTCTAGTGTTTTTGAGTACTTGTTTCTTTTAATTGTGTCTATTTGCTTTTAATTGTCACTAATAGATTATTAGTTTCCCATCAACCCCCCCCATTATTGCTTTCTTAAGTATTTATTTCTTGCATACTTAATCATAAACTGCTTGACATCGTAATCAAAACTGTTTGGCCGTTTCCTGTGGGATCGACCCTTATTTACCATTCTACTCAGTAGGATAGTTAGTAAGGTTTAAGTGTATTCTTCATACACATTTAATTTGGTAGTAGGAAATGACGCTACCAGCAACAACCCTTTTGGCAGCTTCAGATGTAGTAATATACTCAGCTTCAGTAGTGGGATCGACAGTTCTACTCAATTTGGAACTATTCCAATTCACTGCACCACTATTGAGAACGAAAATATATTCAGACTGAGACTTGAAGTCATCATGGTCCGTTTGGAAGCTAGCATCAGTATACGCAATAACTGATGACTTTAGCTATCCACCATAGACTTTAAGAAATATTCTTTAGTCCTTTTAAGGTACTTAAGAATAGCCTTGACAGTTCTCCAGTGTTCCTCACCGAGATTTTGCTGAAATCTGCTTTTTCACGAATTACAACATGGAACGATTCTCTCCATTATCAGTATATCACCGACATATATGATAAGGAAGACAACATATCTATTCTTATGTTTACTATAAACGCATGGATCCTCTTTGCTTCTGACAAAATCAAACAATTTGATAGCTTTGTCAAAGCAAATATTCCAACTCCTAGATGCTTGCTTGAGTCCATAAATGAACTTTTTTTGCTTGCATACTCCATTCGACTTTTCTTTGGATACAAAATCTTCAAGTTGTGACATATACACAGTGCCTTTGAGTTCTCCATTGAGAAACGCGATTTTAACATCCATTTGCCAAATATCAAAATCGTAGTATGCAGTTATTGCAAGTAATATCCTAATGGACTTGATCTTAGCGACTGTCGATGAAACTTGTATGCAGTTATTGCAAGTAGTATCCTAATGGACTTGATCTCAGCGACTGGTGAAAAGTTCTCATCATAGTCAATGCCCTCGCGCTGACTATAACTCTTTGCCACCAACCTAGCCTTGTAGGTTTGTACCTTGCCATCTACATCTCTCTTCTTCTTGAAGATCCATTTGCAGCTTATGGGACGAGCCTTAACTGGAAAATCAACTAGTTCCTACGCTAGATTGAGGTACATCGAGTCCACTTCAGATGTAAAGGCAGCTAACCACATCTTCGAATCGGTGCCCGACACTGCTTCAATATAGGTCTTAGGTTTGTCGTCTTCTGAATCAACTTCATCATCCTGGCTCAACCAATAGATTTAGGCTTTCAGGTGCACGACGATTCCTTTGAGGCCTATTGAATTGATTTTATGTTGGTTCATGCGGTTTATTCTCATCGTGAGTTGGTTTTCAATAATTGGGATATTCTCAAGAATTTCACTGTGATTCTATTGAGGTGGGACTGATACAATATCTTGTATTTGATGCATCTTATTGTCTTGAGGTGACCCTCTAAGAGTTGTTTCCCCTCCCAATAGATCATCAAAACTCCCACTGAGTTCTGGTCCACTCATTTGGACAATATCTTATCCTCTATGTTATCTTGTGGGTTTGATACAATATCTTGTTTTGATGCATCTCATTGTTTTGAGGTGACCCTCTAAGAGTTGTTTCCCCTCCCAATAGATCATTAAAACTCCCACCAAGTTCTTGTCCACTCCATTGGACAAGACCTCATCCTCTATGTCATTTTGTGGTTCTTGAATCTTTTCAAGATCTACCTTGTTGTGACCTTAATCCATGGAGATATAAATATCTTTAAAAACTCCATATTCCTGGAACCTATCACCTTGTGATCTCCAGGGCAGTAGAATTCATATCCTTAGTTTCCTTAGGATATCCACGAAATAGCATTTCTCACTTTTAGTCTCCAATTTATCAGTCGTTATCTTCCTAACAAAAGCAGAACAAGCCCAGGTCCTCATATGGTTAACACTCGACTTCTTGCCACACCATAACGCATATGATGTTTGCTTGACCGATTTAAGAGGAACTCTATTAATAACATAACCAGCGGTTAGTAAGGCATAACCCCAAAGGAATAAGTGAAACTCATCATAGATTGAACCATATCTAATAAAGTTCAATTTCTCCTTTCGGATACTCCATTCATCTGTGGTGTACCCGAAGGTGTCCAGTCTGACCGGATTCCATGTGATTTCAAGTAATCAAGAAACTCTTGGTTTAAGTGTTCCACTCCTCGATAGGATCGATAATCGCAATACTTTTTCAAGTTATTTCTCGGCTTCTAACTTAAACTCAATAAATTTCTTGAAGGCCTCAGATTTGTGTTTCATGAGATACACATATTCATACCTCGAAAAATCATCAGTGAAAGTCATGAAGTACGAATATCGACCTCTTGCTTAAGTTGGGAACGATCTGCATACTGTTGTATGGATTAACTCGAGCACAACCTTGGTACGTAACCATTTTCCAAAAAGTGGTTAACTTGTCATGTTTCCTTTGAGACAAGATTGGCAAGCACCATTTGATTTGAAATCAAATAATGTGAGGCAGTCTTAACTTTCTCAATCTTGCTATTCTTTTCTCATTGATATGACCAAGTCTACAGTGCCAAATGTAGGTTTTATTATCCGTGTTACTTAACTTAGGTCGTTTATTCTTGTACATTGGGAATATTTTGTTCACATTCAAGCATATATAATCAATTTTAAAGAAAGGCACTTCCTTAAAACAATCCACAAAGCAAAATGAGCATCCAATGTTTACAAATGGAAGGAAAAATCTTATATATCTTACATTGGAATGGAAATAATATTCTTTAAAATCGAAAAATAAAATATCAATTATATAAATCTAATTTATATCCCAAAGGAAGATCTAATCTAGTTTAATTTTAATGTACAAAACAAACTACCTAAGCTCTCATCCAATGTAGCATGTACGTTGAACTTCGGGCAGTCTCTCTTCTAGTGACCCTTCTCATTGCAGAACAGACACTCATCCTTTGGTATTCTCGGCTTCTTTTGAACCCCTCTACTCTTAGGCTTCAAGACCGCATCTTTAGATGTTTTTCCCCCTTTCTTCTGCTTATTCTTCTGCTTGGAAGAATTTGCAGAAGATCTCACCATGAGTAAAGAGTTGTCTTTAGAAGTAGATGATTCATAGGTTTTGAGCATGTTGTGAAGCTCTGGCAGTGCCACCTTCGTGTTGCTCGTGTTGAAATTCACTATGAAGTTTTCAAATGAACTTAGAAGTGACTGGAAGATCAGATTAGTTGAGACACTTGAGGGTAGCTTCGTTCCAATTGATTCCAACCTCTCAATCAATCTGATCATCTTCAGTATATGTTTAGAAACCTGGCCCCCATCATGAAGCTTACACTTGAAGAGATCTCTAAGTATCTCATACTCCATGATCTGAGCTTCTGAAGCGTACAAACTCTGCAAGTATTTCAGCATCTCATAAGGGAACATCATGTTACTTATGCAGTTCAATACTCATAGAGGACAACATTAAGCATTGAGCCGATGTGGCATCCTCAACATGTTTCTTATGAGCTTCTTCGTCAAATGTAGCGTACTTAGGAGAGTTCTAGTCGGGGATGACATTGATTGGTTTGTCCAGGACATACTCAAACTTGTCTTGCCTTAGCAGCAAGCGCAAGCAACGGAGTAAATCCGTAAAGTTTGACCCAGTCAACTTGTTTGTTTCCATCAAACATTTATAAGCCAAATTCGACATTTAATCTAACGAGAGAAAATAATAGAATGAAAAAGTAAATCATAATAAAGTAAAAAAGGATTACATTCATATCACTTATCAAAAAAAGAGTTTATTGTAATGATTAGCTCTCACTAATTTTAACATATTCTACGCCCCCAAACACAAAATACGGATTTATAACAATTATAAATCTTAGTGGTCCAAGATCCAAGTCTATATTACTGTAGCCTCTGCTTTGGCTGATGACTACAATAATATCACTAGGTTGGCCTCTAAGCTAATTGCAACAACAATTTTGCAATTCTTGGTTTATTAATCCAATTAATATTGTGTCCTCAAACCATTTTGGTTGTTTTGACGTCTCAAAATAATTTAAGCAAGCCAATTTCATCACACGTTGCTAACTATACATCTATGAATGAGCCCGAGTCTTGTCAATTTAGAGTAAATACTTTGGTGTAAAACTCGTGGTCGAAAAGATTAGGAATCTCAAACAATTATGATGGATGACGCATTTTGTTTCTAAACAAGACGTAGTTTTTAGTGGGGAATTGTTATGTGATACTAATTGTTTAATATTTAATATCTAATATTAAATTATAACACAAATATTGGGTGCCACTTACCCAGGCGTAAGAAATGCGGACCACACATATTGAGCGCCATCTACCCATACATAATTACATGGACTACATGTATTGGGCGCCGCCTACCCAAGCATAACGCGGACTTAACTACTATAGTAAATGGAATAAGTATAAAATTAAATAATTGCTTATCACATAAGATATCAAATAAAAGTTCAACAAATAAAATTTTAATCCATAAATTTTATTCTTTAATTAAATGTGGATTAAAATTATATATATTAGTTCTAAATTAATATAAATATATAAGTCTAGTATTATTCTTTCAAAATTAATAATACTATCAATATTTCAATCTAATTAATATTAGTTTATTAGATTAATATATTAATTCCAAATTAAAATAAATGTATAAGTCTATTATTATTATTTCAAAACAATAATAATAAAATTTATTAATCTAATTAACTAATTAATAATGTTATTGGATTTATGAATTAATCTAATTTAATTAATCAAACTAAATCTTTTTTTTTTTTAATTCTGCTGGGCCCAAAATAAAGTAGGCCCAGCCCTAAAGGTTTAACCCAGGTACAGATTTTCAGCAAGTCCAAGCCCAGCCTTAGCAGACCCAATTTTGAAATACCCAAAAGTCCAGCCCAGCTAGGCATGTCAAAATCGATCCTCCCCGCCCCGATCCGCTCCGATCCGAGGTCCTTGGGGCACGCCCCGCCCCGCCCCGATGAAGAACGGGGCACGCCCCGCCCCGCCCCGTCCACGGGGCGGGTCAGATGCGGGTCATGACCCCTGACCTGCCCCGCCCCGCTCCCTCCCTTATATATATATTTTATTTTAATTTTAAATATATATTATGTAATATTATATAGATATATATATATACACACACATAAATATTAAATATGTGTATATATGTATTTATAATATCAAATTTTAATATATGATATGTTATATATATGTCATCCTAATACATTAAATTATGATTAGAATAAATTTAAATAATCAAATTTCATTTTCTAATAATTAATTTTACAAAATATAAAAAATGTTAAAACAAAACTAATGGAAACCTAAAAATTAAAACCCTATTAATTTCAATTATAAAAAAAACAAGGTTTTTAATTAAAAAAAATAGTTTTTATTTTTAAAGAAAAAAAAAAAAAAAGATAAAGGCGGGGCGGGGCGGGGCGGGGCAGATCATGGGGCAGATATTTTTGCCCCGTGGCGGGGCGGGGCAGGGCGGGGCGGGGGCGGGGCAGGTCAAAAAATCCAGAAATCCGCCCCGCCCCGCCCCGTTGACATGCCTAAGCCCAGCTTATCCAGAAGACCCAGCACAGCTGTTTCAGCCCAAGCCCAAAACCAATCCAAAAACCCTAGCCACTGTCATCTGCCGTCGCCATCGCCGGCTCGCGTAGCAGCAGTAATAGGGCCTTGTCGTGTGGTCCATCGTCGTGCAACCGATCGTAGCCGCCGCTCGCTTGCGCAAGAGCAACAACAGCAGCGTCGAAATGTCATCGCCGTACGCGTAGCGACAGCAGCATTCGATTACCGCCACCGCCCAGCGTTCAAGAATAGCAACACAGCAGCAGCACTGTGCGCCGCCGCTGTCGAAATGGAATAACAAAGCAGACAGGCGGCACAACAGCAGTAGCGACGAACGCCGCCTCCGTTCGAACTAGGGTGCTGGGCAGTTATGTGATTTAAGGGTGAGCACGGGTCTCGGAGATAATCCGCTCCGCATCGAACCCCGGACCGAAAGCACTCCGAACCGATAATATCCGTTGACTATTTGAGTTTATCCGAACCGAACCAAACCGAAGTTTTTTGTGGTAAATTCGAACCGATCCAAACCGAAAAACCGAAATAGAACCGAGTAGAACCGATTCTAAGTAATCAACTATGGAATTCTTTTATATCATTTAATTAATTTCTTTTATACTATAATATTGAACCATTATGAATTTTAGTAAATTTTAACAATGATATAACTACTGTTTTAGTATTTTATAAAAGATTTAGTAATTAATAATAGAGTACAATATTTATAATAAATCATTTTCATAATAAACATATATCTATTAATTATAAATATATGAACAGTGAATATGTTTATAGTTTATATAAAGAAATACATTACTATGATATGTTTCAATTTAATTCTACATTTCTTTAATCCAATCACTAAAATTTATTCTTATATCTAATATTAATTATTTTCATATATAAAGGTCAAAATTCTAGACCTGAACTTACTGCACATAGTTACTATCCTACGCCTGAATTCCAAGTAGTGGCTCGTTTCTTGTTCCCTTTCTCTTTGATTCTCCATCTTTCTCGTGCACACACGTTTTTCTCTTGAAGTCAACTTTAATTTTACTGTAGTTAGTCATATTAAGTTTACCTACTAGAGCTTTATCGATGAAAAATAATCGATAAATGTCCAAAGACGTTATCGATAGCTAATAACTTTATGATTTAGTGCTATTCTTTTTTGGACGAGATAACTACTTCAGTAACTTGTAATTAATTTTTATAAGTTATGATTTTGAAACTTGTCTTAATATATAACTTATAAGTTGTTTAATATTACACTTTTTCTTTAACAATATGATATTATTGTAAAGACAACACTATAATTCTTTCGTGCATTTTGCTAAAAAATATTAAAGGAAAAACTCCGAACAGCTCCGAAAAACCGGATCGAAAGAACCGATCTCCGGAAGGAACCGAACCGATCAACGGAGCGGTTCTGGAGATTTAATTTTGGAAATCTCCGAATATCTCCGAGGTTTGGTTCGGTTCTGGATATTTTCATATCTCCGAACCGCTCCGGACCGTGCTCACCCTATTGTGATTGGGGTGTTTTCCAAAACCCAGATTTTGTTCAAGGCTCGCGTCTTGCGAGAATGCGTTCAAAATCAGTTTTAGCAATTTGTTCATAATTGTTTCACAAACAATTTAAACAAGGGGTCCAAGTCCAACCAACAGTTTTGAAAAACTATGCGAAATAATTTGCTAAACTAATTAGGCAAAACTAATTAATCCAAAACGAATTCTGCATAATCTAATTCTGCAAAATTGATTTTCAAAATAAAATTGCAGAATTTCAATTATCAAAATTTTAATCCACAATTAACTCGATGGTTTAAATCAATTATAAATCGAGCCCGGGCTCTGAGACCACTGTTAGAAATTCTCGATTTCATCTAATGTCCATAGTAGAATAATAAATCGAGAATAATGATCATGATTTATAATTGAATTGTATGTTGAGCAATAATCACGCCATAGTTAGAACAACTTACTTGTTGCATAATTAATAGTAAGGAACGACGCGACTGAACTCACCACTTCAGGTATCCACACGTATACCGTCCGCTGCAGGAATAATTCCCCGGTACAATTGTTCAATAAGCGATCGCTAGGAAATCACTTCTTCATACTACAGTGCGTCTATAAATTTTATATGATAAAAACTCTTGATTCTCCACTATACAGAATATGTATATATAGTACCATATAAGCCTAGGCTTATGGGCCTAATATCCATATCCGCTTAATTAATTAATTAGTCTGACTTATTAATTAATTAATAATGCTTACATATCCTAATTTAGTCCATATCTTTCATATAAATGTCTTCAATACAATTAAGTTACTTATAATCCATATTATTCTTTCAACTTAAAAAATCTCTAACCATGATGATGATCTTATAGATGATACAAAAGTGAATAACTTATTATAGCGCTGTGAACTCATAAAGACAAAATAAGAAATTCATAATTGTTAAAGACAAAAAATTGAAAGTGAACGAAATAGTTGATTTTTCTTGTTCTTCCGTTCCAAGTTTACCTGTTATTTCCGCTTTAATCTGATATTTCCTGGTTCAATTCGGTTACTCCTGGTTAAATCTCAAAAAAACCCATTTTATGATTATTCCTGACCAAACCAAGATTGAACAGACTGGTTTGGTTCTTACAACGCTGGTAAAAACTTTACTTTTGCACAATTTTCGTTGTTTTTAACTTTTTATGAAACTAAAATTTGTATCAAGTCCTATGGTTTCCCGACCATGTTCACACTTTTCCGTACACATGTATAATCTCTTATCGGCGTTGCATGTATTCAAATCATCCAAGTAATTTATGTGTTAGTTGCTCTCATCTTTTCTAAAAAATGTAAAACCAAAAAGAAAGAGAGAAATTCACCGCCATTCAGACTGTATGAAAAATTATCTGTGACCAATATAATATAATGATAGAAGTGGTGTGCATTTTCCCACCACAACTAACGCTGCTATCGCCCTTCGATGATTTTAGAAATTTACTAATGTTTCATTAACTTATTTTTCATTAATTTAGATACTTCATTAATAAGTCTTGAAGATGCAAACTAGGGTTTGTAAAATTTTACAAGGCTTAGCGCTCATGGAGTTTGGGAGAGATAGACAGGTTTTTCTGACGATATATAACGGAGAAGAAGGGAAGTCATTTATAGCTTGGTTGAACACCTTGCAACCCAAACTAGTGGCCGGGAATCGAATCCCACAATCCCCACCCCTACTCGGAGAAGAAGAGAAATTAAATTATTCATTTTTTCGAGTTTTTTACGTTTATGATTTTTATTTTTTTTACATTTTTTACATATTAGGATATGTTAGTCTTTTTATAACAATAAAATGTTGCTTTAAAATATGTAGTGGGCTGTCGCGGCCTAACATTATAATCTATTGCTTCTAATCTATACTTCCTTTGTCCCACTTAATTTTGCGGAACTGACCCGACACGGATGTTAAGAAAAACATAGTTGACTGTGCCTTTAATCAGTTTTTTCAAGGGAAGGATTAGTGTATTAACACTTTCCTCCCTTAAAAAAATTCATGTTGTTATGAACAGTAAACAAAGCAGAAAAATTCTAAATAACCAAAAAAACTATTCAAATTAACCCAAAAACTATTCAAATTACCACACTTGAAATCAATTTTACATAAGGAAAACTGAAAATGACAAATAATCGGAAGGGGCCACATATTACTCCATCAGATCGACTCCTTATAGCTCAAACTCTTTTAGCCAACAATACTGAAGGAGTTTTGAATAATGGCAAGGCAAAGGAAGTCGAAGCATCATTTGGAGTTTCAGTCCGAACGATTCAACTTATATGGAAATCTGCAAAGAAGTAGATTTTAGAAGGTCATCCAGTTTCTTTTCTATAAATAAGGAGTAGGTCAGCTTTAAAACAAAAAAAAAAGAAAAAGAAAAAAACATTAGATGAAGATGCAATGGGAGCCATACCATTTTCCAAAAGAGGAACAATCAAAACATTCGCAAAGGAGCTCAGTGTAAGCAAGCAAAGTGGGCAGGTGGATTAAACAAGGGGTAATAAAACTACACACTAATGCAGTAAAGCCATAGTTAACAGATGCAAACAACCTTCAAAGGCTTAAGTACGTTCTCAGTTTCTTGCACAAGGACACAGTTCATAACAAGATCAGATATGAAAGTATGCATAACATAGTACACATCGATGAGTAATGGTTGTACTTGCAACAAACTAGGGAGAGAGCATATAAGCTAGTAGTCAAAGAAGACACATACAAGGCATGTAAGAGCAAACGTTTCATCCCAAGGTGATGTTTATGTGCGCTATGGCAAGGCCACAATAGACATTAGACGGGAAATTGTTGTTTGATGGGAAATTTTTTCCCATTCACAATGTTGGAGCCTTCCCTTAGAAACAGTGCAAACAGACCAAGAGGGACTTTGGTCACCAAACCAATCGAACCAATAACCAAACAGGTCATTAAAGAATGCCTACTGCAAAAGGTGACCCTCTAAACTATCAGAATATAATCATCATCTAGTTTATTGCTTATTGTAAGTCTCCAAAATTAGACCTAACAATTAATTTTTCTGTTTGGAAAAATCGATGACATTACAAGCATATTTTACTCTAAAAGCACATTGTTTCATCATTAGACATGTACAGATTATACCAACAATCAAGTCAAAATGGTCAGATCATGCAAGTGAACAAATCATCATACAACTGGACAACGCAAACCACATTTAAGCAACTTCAATATAGATTTTAGGAATGCAACAAGAAGTGATGGATTTCAGATTCAACTGATGTGCCAACCGCCAATTTCACCGGACACTAATGTCCTAGATTTAGGCTATTTCAAGGCTATTCTGTCTCTACAAGTGGAAACAAGAAGCTACAATGTGCAAGACTTGGTGACCAATGTTCTTCGTTCCTTTGAAGAACTTGAACCTATTAAGCTCAACTATGGGTTTCTGAGTTTGCAAGCATGTACAGTGGAAATGATGAAAGACAACGGGGGAAACAATTATAGACTACCACACATTGCAAAATCAGCACAAGCAAGACAAGGTACACTACCAACAGCATTGGAAGTAGAACAACAGATTATCAGAGAAACAATTGAATATCTAATGGCACAAGAACAGTCTGAAGGTAACTATGAAGTGGAGGGGGGGGGGGGGGGGGGCTAGGAAACTGACTAGTCTTGGGTAAATGTTAATTACAACAGGTAAGTAAGGCTCCTTTTGTTCTGTTGTTTACAGTATAAACACAATAGAATTGTTTGTTTTGCTTAGACTGTAAACAATAAGACCAAATCAATAGCATATCAAAATCGATCACAGTCTTTTTTTTTTTTTTTTTTTTTGATTACCCTCAGAACATAATCATCATGGGTATTAAACACCAGCCCCAAATAGTTTTGGTGGTAACATTAAATTTGTCATGACTGACCAACATAAGCAGCCATAACCAACACTAAAGCATTCCATATCTCAAATTAACATTCTCACACAAATTATTTGTTGGACAACACAAACATTCAGTAATTTACACATCATGCAGTTTGGCCACAACTCAACAAACAAATTTCAAACACAAAATGATACAGAAGCACAAATATTTCGACAGCAACCCAGAATTGGATCACACCAGCCTAGCAAGATGCAGTAAAATAAAATAATATCAGATCTGAGGCACCTCCAAAAATCGTTAGTAATTCAGCAATACAGAAGAAGCATAACACAATAAGGATTCACAGAATCCAATTATCACTACAAGAATTTTTTAAATAGACAACATATTTTATCCGTTGTCTAGTTATAAATAAGTCTGTTATTAATAGTGCTGTTGTTAAAAGTACCATTTTAACTACAATAAAAAGCCGTTGTCTGTTCATCAATAAACAACGGTGTACACAACAGTACAAAATCGTTGTCTATTCAATTACAGACAATAGTGGAAAATTGTTGACATTCTTGTAAAACCGTTGTCTTTATAAGTAAAGATAACAGATAAAAATCGTTGTCTTTTTAAGAATAGAAAACAAAAAAAATAAAAAATCGTTCTCTTTCATTGAAAGACAACGATTTTATTATTGAATATTGTTGTTTAAATACATATTCTCATATGAAACACCCAATAGTCAAAACATCATAAAATATTGGGTTAATTACCAAAAAAATCACGACATTTGGTCCAATTTTCAATTGCAACATGACTTTTAAAACTTATCAATGTTGGTCACAACCTATAACTTTTTTTCAATTATAACATCGACTAATTTTTTTAACATCCGATTGTGTCGACATCACCACCATTAGATGCACATGGACAAGACCGTCATTTACCCTCGATCAATTTCACAATCCGTCATTTTCATTGTCGTTAATCGGCGATTGAAGTTATTATATCACTTCTTCGACTCTCAATTAACGACAAGAGAATTGACGGATTGTGAAATTGATTGAGGGCAAATGAAGGTCGTGTCCAGGCGCATCTAATGGTAGTGATGAAGACACAATCAAGTGTAAAAAAATCTAGCTGATGTTGTAATTGAAAGAGAATTATAGTTGATGACCAACATTGATATGTTTTAAAAGTCATGTTGCAATTGAAAATTGGACCAAAGGTGGTGATTTTTTTGGTAATTAACCCTAAAATATTTATGGAACATTAAACACAAAACAAATGTCAATAAATTCATCAACATTAAATTAATTACTATAATACAATCCTGATTCTTCAAACTAAATAAGTCCTAGAATGAAACCAAAAAACAAAATGCGACATTATCTATTCACCTAATACCTGCTAGATTTTATGTTTTTGATGTTCCGATGTGCTCCTTCACGCTGTCAACCCAATCCATATGTAGGTTTTCTAGCATTGTTGTCATCCAATCTCCTGTTGTACGATGCAAAAACATTTCGTGTTCAGCAGCCATCCACAAATTATACCCTCCAAAATTCTACCATTCTCTTCTCCTAAAAAGGAAAAACACCTTTAGAACAATCATAACATCACTTTGAAACTAAAGAAAACTATTTCTTTATACAAGTTATTCAGGTAAATAAACTGTGCCAAATTATTTCCTAGTAGTGATAACAATTCAAATAATTTGGAGTAAAATAGAGTATGGGATAGCTGTATGTAATTGTAAATATATTCAAGAGGTTCCAAATTCATAGCTGACGAGGTTCCAAAGACATTGGTAGAACAAAATTGATGCACTAATAAATATCAAATAACTAGCAGAGCAGATTAAACATGAATACCTCACTTAGAATGAGCATCCCTTCTTTGAAGCTTGGCATGCCACAAATTCATAGCTGAAGAGATTCATTCCATCCCTAAAAGATGTAACCAGAGCTACATCTAAAAGAAAAATTCAACATAAAGTTTAGGCAATTCAACATATATATGATGCATGTGATGAGAGATGTATACCTGACCATGTGGGTGCATGTGAATTTGTGTGGATTTTGCACTAGGTGTAAGGTAAAGGGTTACCTGAATGCAGGTTTCTGCAATGTCAACCCTTGCAATTGTCGTGTTTCTGTCTCAAGAAGTTCATCTTTCCCAATGAGTATCTCGCTTATACCGCTTTCTTTATCTTGCAAGCCTCCAGCCCTATACCCAAAAATCAAAGACATGAAGGGGATAAGGTTTGCAGATGCGATCATGAATCGAACAAGATAATTATGACTGCCATATTAATAAAATTGCGAAAAAGGTCCCATTATGAATTGATAGAATATAGCCAAAGGGGACCATGACACTGGTCATATAAATTAAACCCACTCATATTCAATGCTCTTTGTTCTTAATGACTGAAAAGTGGTGATTTTATTAAAGCAATAGAAGAAAAATTTAGGTCATGTTATAATAGTTTTTAAGTCAAATCTTGTTAGCTATATTGATCTAACTAATCTAGTGGTGAATGTATGCTAATCTAGTGGGCATGAACGGAATCAAGCTGTAAACACACACATATACACACAACAAGACTCGTTTCTCTTGCACTTGAAAACATGCTCCAATCAAACAATTACACCATCAGCGAGCAAAGTTCATGGGGCACATCCACAAGAAGAACAAAAAAGGACACATCTTACAAAATTTGTTAGAGAAAATGATCAAGCACCCAACAGACTCTTGTTTGTCTAACAACAAGTAACTTTTTCTTGCAATTTCACATACTAATGCAGGTTTTAGGAGCTCATTAAGGTAAAAGAAACAAATCTAGTAGATTTTAGGTCTCTCACATCACATCAAACACATTTTCAAATTACTGTAGACATTGAACAAATAAGACCACATATATAGCTTGAAAGAGATACCAGGTCTTTTGTTCATAGATGGTGTGAAAATTGGACAAACAACATTGGATGGTATACGAGCATTCCTGCACTTTACAAGGACAGCAACTGCAGCACAGCAAACCACCAAGAGCATAAAAGCCGACAATGCAATGACAATGATAATTCGCACGTTCATTTTCTTATTTTTTCACATGATCAACAGTTAGAGGGTCTTGATATCCAGGACTTACAGTAGGAGCATCACCATATAAAACACCAGACGAGGGAGAAGAAGGGAGCTCTGAATAAAAAGTAATTAGTATCTATAGCAAATGTCAGGTAATAGCATGATATAAAAGTAAGAGTTCTTATTTCACCTGGATAAGCAAGAGTTTTTGTTGAGGTTCAGCAGGTCTTTTCTTGGATGGTTGTGCCTTTGGAGTCTCTTCCTCGTCACTAGAATCATCATCATCTTCGGTGGAATCCTAAAAGACCATATCCAAAAACATTAAGATTAATTAAAGAAAATAATTGTTCAAGATAAAAGGAATAATTGTTCAAGATACTAAGATTAGCGCATACATCTCCAGAGATGTCACTAGAATCCTGTTGTAAGCCTTCATGTGACATTTCATCATCCGAACCAGATTCACTGTCATCCTCATCGGAATCCGCATCCTTATCTTTCTTTGTTTCAGCCTTAATAGCTTTAACAGGCTTTACGTCTCCAAATTTAGGCTTAACAATATATGATAAAATTTGAAAATCAATAACTAAAGTTCTATAGAAAGAGAGCTAAAATATTCAAGTCAGATCTATAGGACCTAATGATACTTCATGTCAAGATTTATGTAATCTATCCATTTAAGATAGGGAAGTAATTCACCATGGACGGACACATTTTATAACCTTTAATTAGATTCAAAAAAGAAAAAGAAAATTGTGAAGTAATTCACCAAGAATACAATTAGACCTAATGAAAAGAGAGAGCAATACCATTTTCTTTAATATCCATAGTCTCCTCCTCGGAATCAAAGTCATCATAATCAAATTCTTCATCTACAAAAATCAAGAATTACAACAAGCAAATTAAAAACAGAAAGTTAATATCTTTTCAATGCAATTAAATATGGCAAAAACATTATCATCTACAAAAATCAACAAAAAGTTCATATTCTTTTCAATGCAATAAAATGTATCAAATAACATTATCATCTACAAAAATAAAGCAATAAAATATTGCAAATAACATTATCTACAAAAATCAAGAATTACAGCAAGCCAATTAAAAACAGAAAGTTCATATCTTTTCAATGCAATAAAATATAGCAAATAATATTATCTAGTTAAAATTTTAAAAAATTATATACCTAAAGCAGGTTCATCAGCTGTAACAAAGTACACACTCTCATCTTTTCAAAGCAATAAAATATAACAAATAACATTATCCAGTTAAAAAATTTAAAATATACCTGAAGCAGGTTCATCAGCTATGTACCCAACAAAGTACACACTCCCATTTTTCCAGTCATGAGAGATTTCAAACTCTTTCTCAAATACCAAATCAAACATCAATTGCGTTCTATCCTCTGTGGAAAGGGATCCAATAATGAACTTTTTATCATCAATTTTCAACCATAGAGGAACATACTTGGCTCTCTTTACATCCTTCACCTCACCCAATGCTGCCTGAATAAAACAAAAACCCAATCACTCCATTACTGAATAATTAAGAATCATGCTACCTAAATAAAACAAAACCCCAATCACTCAATTATTTATTTGAGTAATGAAGGATCACCGTATCAACATGTGTAGTGTAAGAAACAGAGATCAAGAGCTTTAACTTAATCATAAATCTCATCACTATCACACCAAAATAATAATCTTACCATATATCTTATCACATTCACACCAAATTATATTCAACAAGGACTCCTAATTATAATAGAATCCGGAAAATAAAATGTAGTAGATTTCGTAATAAGCCACCTAATCATATCATAAGTCTTATCAATCTACAATAAGGATTCTTAATTATAATAGAATTCAAAAAAAGAAAATGTACCACAATATAAAGTAGGGATATACAAAAGCAAATGTTTTTGGATATGGTCTTTGCAGATATATAATGCTCATTGTTTCTGATGAGTTTCTCTTTCTCTCAGTTTTTTTCTGCTTAAGCCACGTCTTCAGAAGTAGTTTTCCCCCTTTAAAGTTGAAACTTGTTTGTGCATAACAATTCCAAACCAGTTCCAAAATGTGAAGGACAACTAAGAAGGATAAATCCAATAGATTTGCCTGAGCAGAAGCATTATGTAAGAAAAATGGAACTGCCAATCAAGTTCATCCCCTCACTGTTCTTGTTCAATATGGAAGTCATATCTAACCCAATAAATATAGATCCTTTATATGATGTTGAAATGAGAAGTGCGTCTTCAAGTAGATCGCTTATTTTCTGAGAGGCTACAAAATCATCGATGACGTATAAGCTATTCTAGAAATGTGTTTCGAGTATCTCAAGAGATTAGTTAGTTGTAGATGGATAACCAGTGAATTGCTTCCAATAGCATGAGAAGCATAAGATCATGATAAAGGAAAAGGATACCATCAAGCATGTAGGCAAGATCATGTTTTGTAGTTAACAAGAATCCAAGTCAAAGTGTAAGGCAAGGGTGAAAACTAGACACCATCTAGTATTTGCCAAACACCAACATGATATATGAAACATCAGCATTAGATACTAAACAAACACAATAGCACTTCCTCGTCTCCTCATGCTAATTAGTAAGAAAGTAGCAGCTCATGAAATGTGGTCAATTGACCAATGAGCAGCAAGTCCAGGCATGTTTCAAATCGACAAGGACAATTAAAATTCAAGCAAGCCGATGCCATAAATAAAGCACAAACACCACGCAATCTAGTGTAAGAACAATTTCGAGGACAAAACCACTATAGTATGTAGATAAAAGTGCATCATAGATGTTTTCGTTATCGACGTACTTATAATCTGTCCAGGCATGTCACTCCTTCATAGGAAAACCAAAATCGAGCCAAGGCATAATAGGCAAGAAAGCTTAATGTACTTGAGCAAACATGTAATCCCCCATAACAACCCCCACAACACAAACCAACTCCAACAGAAAAATGAACAAATATCAGCGGCAGCAGTGTAATTTTACAACTTAATCATAAAATTGAAAACAATAAGCGAACATAAATCGAAGTATAGTGATATACTTACCACCACTGAACTAGAACGGTCACTGCGACCCGGATCAACCAAAAATGTGAATGTTTCACCCTCCATGCCCACAACACGCTTCATTATAATCTTCCTAGGGTTTTGAGGTGAGCGGACCATAACGATGTCGCCGAGTCCCACCTTCCCCAGCAAGGGCGACAACTTCTCAACCAGCAAAATGTCGCCGGTGAAATTCATCGTGGGGAGCATGCTCGGGCCATTAACCTTCAGAATATTAAGTATCAAACACCAATTTAATCAGAAAAGGTAAGGAGCAAAAAAGAAGAAGCTTACTAGGGTTGGGGAGAAGATGTAGGTGTTGGTGAGATGCAAAAGGGAAAGGAATTGAGCGAAGAGAATGGATTGGCTCACAACTTCCTTAGCTGGGGATTTCCATTGGCGAACATAAAACCTCAAAGCATCGATCAACAAGAGCAATCTCAATTCCATAAACTTTTGCGTGGATAACTGAAATTGTGATTTGAGAGAGGAGCGAGAGAAGGGAAGAAGGGCGGGCTCTTGCACGCTTTTCTTTTGTGTAATATTTGATTTGGGCTTTGTTATCTCATTTGGGATAAGTTAAATAATGTTATCTTATTTGGGCTTTGTTATTTGATTTATGGTAAATTAAATAGTGTTATCTGATTTGAGCTTTGATATTTGATTTGGGCTATTGAGATTTAAATCGTTCAATGGTTTAAGTTAAATAGTGAATCGTTTAATGATTTTTGTTATCTAATTTGCTTAGTGAAATAGTGAATCGATCATTGGACTTTGGTATTTGTTATTTATTTGTTTGGGCTTTTTTTCTTTGGGGCACGGGGAAATTTAAATGTTAATTCATGGCAAATAAGTTAATTCATTATTTTTTAGTTCTAACATATACATACAAATTAAATACAATAATTTTTTGCACAAAATCTCAATATCTAAAAATTGATATCAAATTATAGATAAGAAAAGAAAGTGTTTGTATACGAATGTGATATATGATGTTTAACTTATGTAATTAACAAAAATTAAAAGTATATTTTGCGATCAAATTAATTATAGTGATTGATGATGGAGCCTCAAAAATTTAATCGGGCCTAAAATTAATTGGCCCGTCTTGACTTATTTCCCTATAATATATTAAGATTATCGGGTCAGCCCGATATCCCAATGAAGACTTTATTAAAATGAAATGCAATATATAAAATAAAATGCAATCTATAAAATAAAATAACAATTATTATTTTATTTCAAATATATTATCAATTATTAAAATTACATTGAAAAGTTTACTAAAATAATAATTTTACAACATAATAAAAGTATTGTAAATTAAAATGCCTTTTTACAATAGTTTTCCAAAAATGTTGATAATAGTGTTGTCTATTGGAGCAATGTATTGCCAATAGACAACAGATTTGGGCAGCTGTCATTAAAAATGTTGTCTATCTGTGGAAAAATGCGCTAATAGACGACAGATGTCGAAACCCGTTGTAAAACTGTTGTCTATTAGTGTGTGTTGTCGCTAATAGACATCAGATTGCGGTAAAATTGTTGTTAATTCATGAATAGACAACATTGCTGGAATAAACTGTTGTCTTTTAACTGTTGTCTATTTATGAAATTGTTGTAGTGTATATCTAAAAATAATAAACACATCACAGACGTTAAATTATTGGGCATAAATATAAAAAAATAGATATCAAATCAAAACAGCACATAAATTATGATTTTTCATGAACATATTTCACCCACATACTTTCTCAGAGTTTGGTAACCCAACAGAAAACCCAGATCTTAAATTATTGGGCATAAACCTTGAAAAACCGATTAAGGTCAAAGCAGCTTAACCTTTTTTAGCGCCGGAAACCAGTTCGCTAGGCATGCAAAGAAGAACTCACGCAAATCTGGATCTGCGCACCATCCACCTTCGAGAGGGGGATATTCCATCAAATTGAAAGGGAAAGCAGAGCCATTTAACGGCTGAGCCTTCGGAGCCTCTCTATCAGTAGAAACCCCAAAATCCAATTCTGACTCAGGAACAAATGATTCCTCAGAATCAAATACAACGCCCTCATTGGAATCATCGAAGAAGTATTCCATTGAGGAAGAGAAAATGGAGATAGGGGTGTTGGGGGTTATAGATTTGGTTTAGATCTGAAACAAATTTTAGATCTGGGTAAGTTACAGGAGAACGGCGTAGAGAAGAACGAGAGAATAGATTAGGGTTTCAGGAGTTGGGCTCTCGAAAATGAGAGAGAATTCTAGAAAGTGGAGGGGGGGGGGGGGGGGGGTTGAATTGAGTGGGTTCAGTAAATGGAAAGGAATTTAATTAGTTGGGGGTTAGGAGGGGGGGGGGGGGTTTTGGTTGTTTACATTAATGATGTAGTTTAGGGTTAATGAATGACAATTTTGTAAATAAAAAGTGGCTGATTTTGTTGACTTTATTTTCCATTTATGAGTTGTGCAAATTTAAGTGGTACGGACGGAAAATGCAAGTATACAAATTTAAGTGAGACGGAGGAAGTATTATTTTTCATTTATCTTTTCAGCTATTTCATCATATAGTTTTCTAGTTTAATTTAACTTTAATTTAGATTTGATTTTGATTAAATCATTTTTCTATTAATCTTGCAATAAACATAAACTGTCCAAAATAATAAAAAACGAAAACTACTGATCAGGCTCAAGATACTAGAATAAATTACGTTAATATTAAATGAAATATATCTTCGTTCTTCTAAAAATGAAATACATCTTTTTTTTTTTTTTTTCGGAGTGTATATCTTTGTTTCTTTTGAAAATTGATCTAATCACGAATTTAACATTTTACTATAATGAAAAATAATGTTAGCCGTTGTATTTTTATTTAGTAGATGTTGTCATGACTACAAGAAAAATGGTCTTTTGAAATCATAAAAAGTGATCTTAAATAATGAGTATTTGTCACAACTTAAGTGTCTCAGATAATGAGTATTTGTCGCAACTTATGAGTATTTGTCACAATTTTATTATCGTCTCAATAACTCCGACACAAATAATATATTTGTGACCACAAAAGTGGTCTCAAATATTTTTTACAATAATTAGTTGTCTCTAAAAGTAGTCTTAAAATGATCTCAAATTATTTGTATAGAGATTTGTGACAATAAGTGGTCACAAATAATTTATTATTAGTGATATAATTGTGGTGTCAAAAGTAGTATATAAAAAAACCTCTTTTGTTGCACTATCAGTAACAAAATATCAATTGATTGATATCATTAATTAATCAATTATGAGTAAAAATGTTTCTTGGTTTAAAATGTATGAGTAACAATTTTTCTAATAATTTAAACCAAATATTAAAATTGTATGGAGGTACTTGGATTGACGAGACTCCATACCAAAACACTAAGAATGTGTTTAGCTAAATTTATAAGCTCTTACAAAGTATTTGGAAATTAAAAAAAAAAAAAAAAAGATGTTTAAGAGCTTATAAACACAAAAATAAACTCTAAGAGCTTATAAGATCTAAGAAAAATAAGTTGCTATACTCCATCTTATTTTCATCTTATTGTTTAAGATCTTAATTATTACACTCAAATTTCACACAATTCACACACTTACACACACAACACTCACTACACACACTATACACAGAACACACACTACACATACCACACACACTACACACTACACATACCACACACACTACATACTACACACACTAATTAAAATGTGCGTTTAATATTAACTTTTAAATTAGATCCCAAATTTATAGATAAATCACTATATTCAATTGCAAGCTCATAAACTCTTTTATCCAAATACTTTGTTAATTTATAAACTCTTGAAACAACTTATAAGATGTTGGAGCTTATAAGATGTTTAAAATAAGCTTACCAGAAACCCTCTAAATCTATTACAAAACTTTCACCAAATTGAATGTCACGAGTCAGAAATGGCATTAACACTTAATATTAGTGAGAACTTGATATAGTATGAATGAATTCATAAAATAATAAGTTCAATAAAGGAATAAAATAACATATTAGTCAATCTTGCAATTTTTAATATTATTATTTTGTCGTGTTGATTGGTCAGCACCATGATCGGGGATCATATGCTTAAATATCGACTTTTTTTTTCAAAAAAAAATTTCAGGTAAAGCTATTAAAACCAACTAAAAATGCATGATTCAATAATACTTACAAATGAAATGAAAGGACTTACATTTGAAAATTAAAAGTACTCGAACTTACTTCCTCCGTTCCGACTTAACTATTCGATTTTAATTTAACACGAAAACTAAAAAGAAATAAATTTTGTGAAATTTTTTACTTCTTTAAAGGTGAAAATTGAGGGTAGAGATTTTGAAGGTGAAGATTGTGAGAGAAATTTATCATTTATGCACTGACAAGTTAAGTTGGGACAAATCGAAAAAGAAAATAGAAAAGTTAGAGCGGGACGAAGATAGTAATACACAGTACATATATATACATATATATATATATATATATAAATTTTACAGGGACCCAACTTTACAAAGGTTTATGTAAAAGGGCCCATAATTTGTTTTCAATGGAAATACGGAAATTTCAAACATGAAAATGAAGTAATATGGATTCCAAAAGCCCAATTGCCACTAAGCATTCTATCAACACACTTTTCGTTTTTTCTGCTAAAACCAACCTACGAAAAGGGATGAAAATATCTCGAAATTTATTCAAAATTCCTTTAAAATTCCTTCAAAATTGATCTTTTTGGCCATCACGAAATGAAATTAGGATGTAATAATTTTTTATCAAAATCACGAAGAAATTTCAAAAAATATCCGAAAATTTCGATTTCGATTATCTTAGGAACAATTTGTTGTACTTTCGTGAAAATTTTACCAAAATTTTAATGAATTTTGATAAAAGAAATTATATTTTTATTTTTTTAAATAGTTGGCATGATATACAATGAACTCTCTTTTAAAATAATGACATTATTAATCAGAGAAAAATAAAAAATTCTGACGAAAAGTAACAATATGTCGAGATTTCCATAAAAACCAATCCTTGCTTTTCGTTTTCCCATATTCTTGATTAATTGCAACGTAGTCCCTCAGCTTTCGAGAGGGTACCTGCCGCGCCAATTCTACTTTACATTTTAAGCCCAAAAGTATTCCATCCCCAAACGGTTTACTTACTGTTATTGAAATTTTGGTTACTCTTATTTAGACCCATAAAATAAGCATAATTGCAATTTGAGCCAATATAGTGAACATAGAAACTTGTAGCACTATAATTCGATCAAATTATTTAACAATTCCATGCGTTGACAATCCTCTCATCACCAACATAAGACCCAATTTTAGCACTACAAAAGAATGATTTCAATAAATGAATCAAGCCGGGACGAGCTAGCCATACCTCGAACGAAGCATGCCAAATCCAATACGGATAAGTTTGGCTGAATCGAACTCCTTCGCATGGCGAGAGGTTTTATAGCTCTAATTTTCATGAGACAATTGTTTGTCAGAAGCACTTCCCCATTCTGTTTAGGGTTAAGAAGCAAAATGACAACTATATCCCCTTCCTTGTTGAATGATTCAAATTGTAGCACTCCAACTCTATACATTGTAAAGGAAGTTGACGACAAATGCGAGACCAAGAAACATGTAAGTTGATAGTTGTTTGGATGACGAACAACCTGCAGAAAATACATTGCTATTCATTCATGTCATATCAGATTCTAGAAATCTGAGTGCGGATATCAGATTTTGTGATTAGTTATTGTAAGGTAAGGAATTGCAATTACCAAATCTACAAGTCTGCACGCTTAGGGATAAAATATAGGAAATCCCATGAAGTTTCTGTTTTTCTTACAAACAACTCTCCTTATGGTGCAATATGAAATGAATCGTAATTAGGATAGAATTCAAGAATAATTTCTGTAATTATCCACATGCTTTAGTCAAAACTTAACCTTGAACACAGGCAATTTCTTACGAGTATAGTCAATAATATAGGACTTCACGTATAATATGGATATGTAACAAACTAATGGCGAGATGACAATCTTCTGAGTATCTTTACGTTTCAGGATAGTGCCTTACCTAGTTGGAGTTGGAGATAGTTGTTGCGGATGTTCCACTCGAAATCCCAGTGCTTCCTGTCATTCTTCAGTGTCCAGTAAGCCCATCCAAATGAGGCAGCGTTATACACCTCCAATTGGGCTCGTCCAAAATCTTGATAATCAGTTAGTGATCCACTGGTTACATTCCACTCGTTGACCCATTCCCCTGCACAGAGAGAGAGAGAGTAAAACGTTCATGAAAACAAGATTGCGAGTGTAACCAGGCTATTGAAACATGATAAATTGAGAAATAATCATGGCGTACCAATGAAAACAAGTGGTCCATTGGCACCATTCAGAGCCTGTAACTGAGTTTGCCTACTCTTATATATAAACTGAATGTTATCTAAAGAACTCATGTTGACAAAAAAAGTGTCGAAAAGGTTGTAGTAATGTAAATCTATTACTGTATTTGAATCTCCTATGTTGGCTTCGTAGAGTTCGAGTGGGTCTGCATTGCCAATTCTTTGGCAGAATATTACATAAGCTGTGGATGAGTATTTTCTAACTATCTGGTATCCTTGTTTGTAATATGAAACTAGGATGTCCAATGGGACTGTGGCAGCAGATGGCTCGTTTAGTAGCTCGATTCCCAGCAATGAAGGATGCTTCCCATACCTGCAGATGTGTCAAGTTGTCAATCACAAATAAGTTTAAATTGTGCTGTCCGGATAAGCAAAACTCATTTCTTAAAACTGATGGTTGTCATGTTTCAATGCTGTAACAAGAACCGTGTACAGAAGAATATAGAAATCAATTCAAATATCGAACTATCATAATGATGTTACAAGTTGCTACAAAATCAAGAGATTATTTTAGATTAAACGGGAACTTGTATAGCGCAGTCACCAGAACATGCTTTCTAGTGTTGAAGATAGCTTTTGATAAATACCCTTTCACAACATGAGAATCTACCTTGAAGCAAGAAATTCTATTACGTTTAGTGCGTGTGCTATATAATCAGGTGACGTAGGCCAGCCTGTCGTCCCATCTTTACTCGCACTATGTTCCATCCCATTCTGGGAGCCTGGTGCAGCATGCAGGTCAATAATGCACTTTACGCTGAACTCTCTGGACCAATAAATCAAGACAGGTGAAACATGAGAAATTAAAATAAAGTCTGATTAGGGTTTTTTTGGTGTATGTGTGGGGTAGTGGGACGTACTGCGCCCAAGAAAATGCATTATCAAGTGCCTCAAGACTTCCACCAATAAAAGGAGGTGGAGGTTTCGGATCATACGCTATCCACCAGCCAACAGGTATTCTCACGGTATTAATTCCATGCCTATAAAGGAAATTGAAATCGTCTACGGTGATAAAACTGTTTCTATGCTTCTGCAATAGCAAATGAAGACAATAAGTAGTAGAAACCATTATATGTATTGTAGGGAAAAAGTATTATAGAGTATAGAAGGTATCAAGAAATCAAATACTGCATGATCAAGGATTGGATAGCGAACTGTAACCAGAATCAGCTAACCTTGTATACTTGTTCTGCCTTATCATGGCCATACCCATTTGCTAGCTGGTAGTCTCCATGCAAACTATTTGACGAAATGATCAATTCGAATGTCGCAGCATTATCATCCCATCCCGGTGTCCCTGGATAGTCCGCTGTGAGCTGGTTGGCTTTTGAAGCCTAAACAAATGGGTATAATACTGTCATACCTTTTCTCTCCTTTTAAAGATTAGAACACAGACTTCAACAATGAAGAGAGCAATATAGAGGATGATGAGTATAGTGGTTGACACTGAGTACCACCATGTCATGTGTACTTCGTATGTCATTCCCTATTATTCTTGTTTTTTGTGAAACAGTTGTCATATAGTTTCTCACCTTCTTTTTCATGTACTATAGAACATAGGGAGGCAAACAACAAGAGTTCAAATAGAGTATATGCAGATGGATTGAGTACGACATGCCATGTGAATTTTGTATGTTATACTTGTTTATTGTTGTCCCCATAGTACAGTTATCAAATAATAATCCCCTTTTAAAACTTTAGTTGAGCTTGGAGAAACAATATCACATCCATCACCCAAGTCTGGTTAATTGTCAAACTTAGATAACACATTCATGGCAATATATGGGAAGATGGAAATATTACAATTTATTTAATTTAGAGCTTGAGAAGATCAAATAATAGATTGTGGTGGTGCTTTTGTTTGGTTTTCCAGTGCAGGGGTGACAAGGAAGAACTAGTTTTTCAGATTAATCAATAACTTAAAGTTACTATGGTAAGGGTCATGAGAAATTTAACTTAAAGTTACTATTATATCATTAAGGGACAAAGGATTTCAAAATACCCAACTTGAGAGCTTTTTCAGATTCATTCATACTCGTGTATAAATAACTATGGCTGAAGTGAGAAACAAAATATCTTAATAAAGACGTCTCAGTAATATCATCATGACTTTCGAAGTCACTTGCCCAGCAATACTAAACCAAATACGACGAGAAGTTAGACCTTGAGCTAACGCTTTGCTAGACCTTGGAAATCTTAATGCCATAATGCCTTTCACCGATTACATTTTTCCTGAACTAGCATGGATAATCCCCAAACAATGCACCTACTTGTAAGGCTTGTTGGAAAACCCATTGTCGGACTTAATTAACTGCCCTTGGCTGTTCAAACTGAACCACTTCACTTCTGTCATTCTCAAATTGTTCCAAAGTCATGAATTCATTAAATTCAATGTTTTTTTTTATCTATCTTAGAGTATCCATAAACACTTAACGAAGAAGAGCAAGCCAGTACAAGTGAAACAATCCATGCAAGTTTAATATGGTTTTCTCCATAGTTTGAAAACCTCTTCTAAAAAAAGCTGACATCGTTTTAAATTGTCAGGCTGTGACCATATTGACTACTATCCATCACCACCTTTATTTCTGTATGAACTCAGGCTAGAAGGTTACTATAGATGAATGAAATTATACCTGTAAATAAGTTCCAGTCATGAGTTTGATGTGAACCCGATTGTCATTATTTCTTTCCAAGTAAAATGTTTCGTTATCTGATGCTGTCTCTGCTACAGCAGAAACATTGCCTCCATCTCCATCACATGTCAGAAACTGGCCTCCTGAAGTACGGAACTGGAATATCCACTCCGAAACTCTCCATAACTGCTCAGAAATAAACCGAAGTAAGTTGTCGATCTCTAGAAACCAGTTCTTCCTGACAACGCACATTAAATCATATCACTGCAGTTTCAAAAAAACAGTATGTTATATTGTCACGTGATATGCTATTTACATGTCGGAGAAACTTTACAATTCAATACAGTGAGTAAGTTAAAATAAGCTTAGTCTTTACAATGCACTATATTTCTGAAGAAAACATTACCCTAGTGGCCCGTTAATATTCTACTTAGGGAACTTTCTAGGTTATCGCCTATTGTAGTGTAACTATTAGAGAAAAAAGAAAAAAAAAATCAAGAAAGAGACTTGGCAACTCAAGATCAAGGAATGTCGTATTTCTGATTCGAAAATAACTGACAATCGGCAGGAAACGACCAAGATGGAGCTGTATTTTCTCCATTTTTATTACCATTACAACTAAGGCACTTTGACAAAAACTTAGTCTCTTTACAATACTATTTGAAACTTTACATAGGTACAAATGAGAATTTCCTATTCCAAACTCAAAGAAGCCAGATTTTATAATGAACTTAGAGTTCTTCAAGGTTGCATTTGGATGGAAAGATTTGAGAATGGATTTGAAATTCATGTCTCAAATCCATTGATGTTGTTTGGATTATCATGGTCACTTTCATTTGAGATGTTTTTTTAAGGATTTGAGTGGATTTCAAATCCCCTTTTTCTTGAGTGAATTTGAAATTCATTGCTTCTAAATCTCATGCATTTCAAATCCCTCCATCTAAGCACAACCCAAGCGAATTCTAACAATGCAGCTTGGTTATGATCACAATGCCATGTGACACTTCCCAAAGCCAGATATATTCAACCAAGAATTTAGATAAGCTAAAAACAGCAAGGCAACTGACCCGAAATGTTTCCCAGGAAAACGGAACATCCCTATCAATGGCAACTGCTCCTCCACCACCATTATCAGCAGAAATGTATTTGTTCGAAGTTAATGATTTGAGTTGGACCTCTGTTCCATCCTACATTGCCATCACCACAGACTAATAACCAGTATGTATACCCAATCCACACACTATATGTTGAAGAAAATAGAGATAGGAAGATAAAAAAAACAACTTACAAGCATGTCCCTATTGGGAATATCATCAAATAGAGAAGGTTTTATCCACCCCTCAATTACCAGCCATCCGCCTAAATTTACTCCTCTTACTCTTGCATTACCGTGTAGTCCCTCCACTTAATTCGCAAATTCAAGAAATGAAACATTTAATCATATGATAAATCACTATCCATGTTTTTCAACATTTTGTTTGAAGGGGAAGCAAATTACAAGGAATTCTTAATAATGCAAAGGGGGAGAGTGAACCTGAATATCCAAGGGAAACAATGGAGGCGCAGCACAGCAGAAACAAGATATCCCATTTGCAGAAGACAATCTCCATTAAGAAATTCAGCTCCCAATTCTTTCAATTCTTGAAAGATACATAAGCCATCTGCAAACAGATATAGCACAACGCTGACAAGTTGAGGAAACTGAAAAGGGCAAAGTTGAAATAAGAAAGAGTAATTCCTTACTTACAGCTCAATCAATCCCAAATAGAATAAGATAATCAACATTAAAAAATTACAATGCATTATTAAATTGGTGGAGACAATCTTAGAAGAAGACAAAATCACAAGTCTTTGGAAAAGGCAGAAGCAATATTTTAACACAATTAATCCACACTGAAACGAAGAGAAAAAAGACAAAAGCACAATTAATCGCCATACTTAAGTATAACCTTTACCGTTTCTTCTGGAAGAGTAGAAAAGGTAAATGATTTTTCAACTCATTTTCAATATAAACTTTGATGAATTCAGCCATAACCACGCTCTGCTACGCGCATAGTGACACTCATGTCTTAGAAATTTGTATGCACAAATTGTGATTTGTCTTTGTCAGGAATTCATTCTCTTGGGAAGATTCTAGCTCAATTTTATAATAATAATAATAATAATAATAATAATAATAATAATAATAATAATAATAATAATAATAATAATAATAATAATAATAATAATGAAATACCATTAATTTAAGTCTAGTTCTTTTGAGATATTTTAAGTACATTTGTTTATATTTATGACTTTAATTATGATTTTTAAATTTTTTAAAATACATTTTAAGATGTATGCTTAATATTAATCAACACTTAAAAAATATTCCATCACTCGCAATCGAAAATGTCGATCCATATTGAGCAAATATTTAGAAAATTGCAAAATTTTACATGCATCAGGTTATCATTTATGTTTAATGGCATTTACCTAAAAAAAGTTGTACGTTTAAGCATAAATAGTAATTGATAGGTATGGTCCGGTAATTCCGGGTCGGGCTAATCCGTCCGCCGGTCAACTGGGCCCAGAAGCGCGAGCCCAACACAGCTGAGTCCAGTCGCGGCATATTTGGATATCGAGATCCCCATGATCTCTTCCCAACTGTCATGCAGATTTGGTGGGCGCAATTATAGGGATTCAGTTAGGGTTTTGTTTGTGATAGCATAAATAGGAGAATTGTACTCGGATTTAGGGTTCGCACTTTGTATTCTAAAATTGCAATTTGTAAGATTAAAGAGAAAATAGTGAAAACACCCCGGGAGGTTATTGCCTCGGTCTGTGGACGTAGATCTCCGGATCGAACCACGTACATCTTGTGTTCTCTGTCTTTCTTGCGTTTGATAGTTTCATTGATCAGGTTATATTCCGAATTCCTTTGATAAGCGGATTGCGCATTATCAATTGGCGTCGTCTGTGGGAACGAGATTTGGAAGTAAACCCTAGTATACTTCAGCGTCGTCACATCAGCCATGGTGAATACCCGCCGATCTGCTAACCCTACTCGGTCCCATCGTAATCCCCCCGTGGATCAAAATCCCCTGCTGCCCCGTCAACAGAATCAGGATCCACCTGCTGGGCACAATCTCGCCCCCGTCAATGAGCCGGCACAAGTTAACCCTCAACCTGCCCCCGAATTACTGCAGGTACAGCAAGCCTTTCTTCGGGGGCATGCCGCTCTATTCCAAGAATGGAATAATCGGCGCACTAACTCCGGTGGGCGCGCCAACAATGGCGTCGACCAGGAGGCAAGGCATCCGCCCCGTGATCGATCTCGCGAATTGGATGAAGATCCACCTCACCGAGATAGGCATGATCGCCGTCGACAGCGATCAGCATCTCCAGTTGAAAACTGCAGTTCTAACGGTTCGAGGCCCCGTTCGACCACGAAGACGTGGATCGTCGCAGAACTATAGACGCACCAAAGCGAGCTCGCTTGGACAAGTCCCGTGTACTTGATCCTCTGGAACAAGAGCAAGCCCAGTTTGCCGCCGAGCTTGACAAGGTATTGGGCCTCGATGCTGATTGGGAGATCATCACCCCGTTCTCCGAGGAGATTCTTGCTACCCCACTCCCCGAGGGGTTCAAGCTTCCCCCTGTGTCCGTCTACAACGGCACCGGAGACACAGGTAATTTTCTAAGCGCCTTTAAGTATGCTATGTTCAACTGCAATTGTATACCTCACCATTTGTGCAAAGTGTTTCCTGAGTATCTTCAAGATGAGGCCAGACTTTGGTTCGATTCTTTGCCCCGAGGCAGTGTTACCTCTTTTCGGGATCTCGCCTAGCAGTTTTGGGCTCGTTTCCATACGCGAGCAAAACCCATGGCCACTTTGGCCGATCTCATGAATCTGGAACAGCGAGATGGGGAGACTGTTACCCAGTTTCTTGATCGCTTTACAGCCGAAGCCTCAAAGTCGGCAGCCGATCCGATGATGTTATAATTACGGCCTTTATGAATGGCCTCCGACCCGGGCCACTCTACACCGAGCTTGTGCGCTACCCCCCTGCCACGACCCGGACTCTTTTTGGCATCGTAAGCAGGTTCGCCAAAGCTGAAGAGCAAACCCATCGCAAACGCGAGAAACATGCTACCAAACGGCAACAAGATAAAACGCAAGCCAGGACCAGTGCCCGGCCTAGTGCCTTCAGCCGTCTAAGCAGAGGACGGTTGGAATCTCACGGAGATATTCCTCAACTCACCCCACTTACTAAATCAAGAGCAAAATTACTTTCTGTTCACAAGAACGATCTGCGACCGTGCCCACGAATGACTGCTCCAGCAGAAAAACGTAACCGCGATAAGTGGTGTGCATACCACCACGATCATGGACACGATACCGAAGAATGTCGTGAACTTGGAAAAGAAATTGAGGACTGTTTGAAGAGAGGTTTCTTGCGGCAATATATAGTTCGGACCGAGGACAGATCTCGGTCAAATCAAAATGGAAGCTCGCAATAAGGCCGTGGAGGTTACAACGACCGAGCTCCAAGATAAAACAGACCTCAGTGGCAGAATAACAGGTCGGGGTACAATAACTATGCTCGGCAAGACCAGGGTCATCGTCAACAGCCTCAATTGCTGCCACCTCCGCCACCTCATGGAGGGCCCGGAGATAATCCACCAAATCACGTTATAAATGTGATCTACGGAGCCATTCCAACAGGGACTTCCCGAAGTGCCCTAAAAGCTGAAGCACGTAGTCCTCCTCCCGAGGAGCCACGCCACAAGCGCCTCCACAAATCTGAAACTGTGAGTTTCACTGATGAGGATCCCATCCCCGAACTCACCCCACACACTGATGCCATCGTCATTTATATGGTCGTGGCCAATGTTACAATCAAGCGAGTCTTCGTTGACAATGGAGCCGCTGTCAGTGTCATATTCAATGATTGTTTCCAAAAAATGGGCATACCTCGCGAGCAACTCTGACCAGCCCCCAAGCCGTTACAGACCTTCACTCAGGGTGAGGTCCAACCTGAAGGAATCGTCAACCTTTCCGCTTCGCTTGGTACTTATCCAGCGATAAAAACCATCTTTGTCGATTTTTATGTGGTCAACTCTCCATCTCCGTACAATATGATTTTAGGCCGAGATTGGCTCACCCCGGCGAAGGCCATCTGTTCCACATATCACCTCGCGTTAAAATTTCCTACGCCCCATGGCGAGGTGGCCATCCGTGGAAATCAAAATGCAACATCAAATCCTATCCTGACATGTCTTCCGTATTTTGCCCATATCCTAAGACCTACAAATCCAAATGCGATGAAATTGGTGGCGTTGGAAAGCTTATTCGAAGGGCTACAACTTTTTCAGAAATAGCGAAACCACAATTCGAACAAAATAACTCAAAATATGGCTTTGAAGTTGAACAAGTAGTGCAGTTTTGATCCATTACTTAGCCCACAAGTCAATTACTTGGCCACAAGTCCATAAACGTGATTTAAGCGAGACTTTCCTATTCTGCATCAGATTTTCTCTCCATTTATCCTAGTTATTTACTCCTATAAATCCCACAAGGCTCTAAATATCAATTCATCATTAAACATCATACGAAACACCTTGGAAGCTTAAATTGAAGTACTAGAAGCGCGGAGCGGAGAAGATCAAGATTGAAGACTTCGGGTTTAGTCATTTTTATTTTTTTTCAATTTCTTTCTATATTTGCCTATGAACATATGTTTGATTTTGTTATGGATATGAGTAGCTAAACACATTTGTGTTCTAGGTCTAGAAAATAGGTTTATTGTTCAACTATGTTGGTTATTATTTTATTTCTAGACCCCGTTCTATATTCTTATCATATGTGTTGGCTCTTATTTTATGAATTGATTGATCTGGCCAATTAGTCTGCTCTACTTACTTAATAATCGACGTCCGAGAGGAGGGGGTTGTTAATAGGCACACAACATAAAGCATATGTAATACCCCTATATATTAAGTACTATTTTACTTAACTATTTAATTATATCCTATTCATAATTTTATTTTATGGGCCAAAAGAATCTTTCTAGTCAATTTTTTTTTAAGTCCATCAGACTCTGTCTAATTATCAAAGCCCGTCAGAATTCTATTTATTCCTAAATTGATTAGGACTCCCTTTTAAACCCTATTGATAACCACCGATAATACAACTCCATCTTTTAACTTCCATTTCTTCTCTCGTCAATTTTCAGGAATCGAGGTACTGGTTCTATCTTTTTTTATTTACTTCTATTTTTGTTCTATAAAATTCGCAAACCATTTCACAATCATCATCAGTTGTCACATCTACATTTTTATGCTTAATTCTATATTAAATTACTATATATTGATGTTATGTATGTGATGTGGGTATATAACTATAATTATGAATGCAAATGTATACTGCAGGGTGCGTATGTGTATATATACATATTGGAACTTAGGTAATGATTAGTAATGATGATGTCTATTTATCTTGTATTTAGTGTATGCATATATAAATAGTGCGTGTGAGTTGCAGTCTATACATATTTATATATACAGCATGTTCTGTTAATCAATGTAAATTAAGTAATGGTATGTGTACAGTTTCCGTTCTAATTTATATGCTTAATAATTTCCAATATTTCATAGAAATTGTATATGCGGGTCGTAGGTTTGTACAATATTGTGTATTCGTATATCAGTTTTCTTCAATAGGTTCTTCTTTTTTTTCTTTTCAAATTCAATCTATGACACCCGAATTTATTCTTTTGGAGCCTAATATTTATATTTATTATTATTTTCACACAATTCTATTTTAAAGCTATGTTTTCTTAAGCGATTGTATTTGCTATGACAAGGTGACGAGGCAAGTAAAGACTAAGGACTATAGGACATCTGCATCTACACTGCACTTTCTACTTTTTCCAGGTGGGGATATTTCAATTATATGGGTTGTTTGTCTACTTTAAATGCCTTAAATGTTATTTTGATGTCTAAGCGCAACATTCCATAAGCTATAGGCAACAAGTTATCTATTATGCTAAGCTATGTTGTGTGCTGTGCTATGTTAGTCAATAGGCAAAAGGTTTTTCTATGTTGATCAACATCCATTTACAGTGTGTTGTATGCTTTCATTATTATTGCATCTGATGTATTTGGAGTCGACAAACTTATCCCCACTGAGCTTGTGGCTTGCTCACCGCTATTACATTTCAGTGTCTACAGGTTAATTGGAGCTTGGTGATGGTGCGAGGTGGTGGATGCAAGTAAAGTCAAGTTTTTTTTTTGGGTCTGCTTAACTTTTAGCATTTTCCAGTTATTTATTTCGAGAATTTTAGTAGGAAAAGTTGAGTTTTACTAATACTTGTGTTGTTGAATATTTTGTGTTGTGGATTGAAACAAATTAAGAAGTCTAGTTTTTATTTATTTATTTTTGCGATTAAGTGTGGCAAATCAAGTTTATATTTATGTTTTGAAACAAAAATATTATTTTGAACCTTTAGATACAAGTTATTTACGCTTTCGCTTAATCAAAGTGTAAATTCATTTTAATTTGATTATAAACTGCGATTGGAAGTTTAACCTTTTCTTCCAAATAGTGTTTCTAAATAATTCTTTTAGAAAATGGGGGTGTTACAGCATAAGTAACAATAGTCATCCGAGATGAGTGAGATACTTATGTATGCATTGGTTTTAGAAGCCCTTTGGAGTGACATACGTGATAGTTAGCCCAAGAGGGTAATTATTCATACGTAATCAACACGTTAACATGGTCTTAGAATAGGGTTAACTTGAGTAGTGTTGCTTAATAAGAATTTGAATTCTGCTTAAAAGTTCTAGAAACCTAAGATACGTTTCTTCATCTTATTTATTCCTTCTGACTTCTTATTACTTCTTTGAGAGTTTTACATATTTTATTTGTTGTTTTTATGCACGTTTAGTATAATTGTTAAACTAATTCCTTTATTCGAGAGTCTAGATAGGGTTAACCTATTATAGTCGGGGTACTAAATTTGACATATGAATAGTCTCTATGGGATTGACCTTGCTCACTGCTAGCTACAGTAGCACCGTTCACCTGCGGTATACTAGGTTAGAATATAGTGTGTCAAGTTTTTGGCGCCGTTGTCGGGGACTGCTAACTGTGTTTGGTTTTTATTCTGATAAGTACTTCGCCGCTAGACTAAATATTTATATTATAAACTTTAATTTTCAATTTTATTTTATTTTATTTTCAATTTTACGATGTTTCCTTTGTTGTGGTCTTAATTAGCATATGAAAACTCGGTCCAAAGAAAAAGCCAATCTTATCCCTTTCGATTTAGGAATTGAAGCAAATGCTCGAGGATATCGAAAGAGGAAGAACCCATTGTACAAGATGGTCGAATATCAGAAAAATATGACTCAAGAAGAGATGATGAGGTGATTGTTCGGGGTAGTGACTTCTTTAAAAACTAGAATGAATAACATGCCTCAACAGCCATAACCACATGCACTTGTTGAACTTGAAGGTGATCAAACACCTATTAGGGACTATCTTCATCTTATACCCAATCAGAACCATAGAGGAGTCCAATTACCTCCAATCCAAGACAACAACTTTAAACTCAAGCCGACTTTGATCTCTATAGTACAACATAACCAGTTTGGTGGGCGGCCACTGGAAGACCCAAAATCCACTTAGGCTAGTTCAAGAGAGTGTTAAAGACCCTAAAAGTGAATCAAGTACCACATGATCTGGTTAAGCTGAGGTTGTTCCCTTTTTCTTTGAGGCATAAAGCATTATGGTGGCTTAACTCACTTGAGGATGTCACCAAATGGGAAGAGTTGAGCATTACATTTCTACTAAAGTACTTCCCATCGAGCAAGATAATCCAATTGCAGATCGGAATCACCTAATTCAAACAGTTGGATGGAGAACCACTGGGTGAAGCATGGGAGCGGTTTCGGGATCCTCTCTGGAGTTATCCTCAGCATGGCTTTACTGAGAAGCACGGGATCTGCAAATTTTGTTATGAGCTCTTGGGCCCATTAGGATTCTTGTAGATGCATCATCGGGTGGATCTATATTGGCAAAGTATACAATGGTTGCATTCACGATCTTAGATGAGATGTCCACTACAAGTTGGCAATGGCGGAATGAAAGAATTCAGTTGAGAAGGGTAGCCAGCATTACTGAGACTGATACGACCAATCCAGTTACGACTCTATTGGTGGCTCTTACTAATCAGTTGAATTTGCTAACTAGTGTTACTTTAGCCCAACATATGGAGTCCAATTCAAAGCAACCACCCATGCAGGAGGTAGTTGAAGATGCTAACGATGTTAATCAAAGAAACTTCAACAACTTCTGAGGCAACCAACATCAATACAATCAGTATCAGCAGGGTGCAAGAGATCATCCTAATCTCTCGTATGGCAATCCAAATAATTAATTCCAACTGCCACCAAGATTTTGGTCACTAATGTCATGATTCATGAAGGAATAGAACCTACTTAAGAAGAGTTGATACAGTCTCAGTTGGCTAAACATGTGGAGAGGATGGCAAACATGGAGAAGAAGATGGATGCTAATTTTATGGACTTGAATAAAACAACCGTTAGACAACGAGTAGAGCTGAAAGAATTAAGGATGACTCAGTCCACCATAACGACTCAATTGAGTCAAATTGTACAAGTTATGGGGGCCGTACATAAAAAAGGGTAAGTCCTGTGTGATACTGTAGTCAATCCAAGCGAGCAGTATAATGTTGTTTATTCGATGGACGAGGCCAAGTGTGAGATTCCAAAGCGATTAGTGGCCAAAGATCGGGAGATAGAGAAGAAGAAAGTGGAGGACGACAACAAAGTCAAAGAGGATGGTCATGATTTGGTAAAAACAGTGGCTGAGAAACTAATATCTATTAATATCGTTGATGCTCCTAAATATATCCATTATCTCCCCTCTCCTAAAGCATTCTATAGGAACAAAATTTCTTATAATTATACTAACTATGTTAAATTCTCAGAGGATCTTAAAGGGAAGAAAAACTAGAGAAAGTTGAGATTGCTAAGCAAAAGGAGGACGGACAGGCTAGCATAGATAAGAAAATTATATCTTCTTCTACTGATGATTCGTCGAAATTATGCTTGTATGATTCATTCTTTGCTAACCTTGATCGTATATATTGTGCTAGTAGATGGAATCTAATGTAGGAAGCACCCAAGAAGAGCATTAATAGTGAGGGGGTAAATAAATAAGAGTCGGATCCGCCGTTTGGGAAATCTAGTTATGTACAAGAGGAAAAAAAGAAGACGCACAAAGAAAATGGATAAATGGGAAAAAGAAGCAAGTCCTAAGCAGAGCACTAACACAAACACTCAAACAAGAAGAGCAACAAAAGTGAATGATCCAGGGAGTTTTTCTATCCCTTGCTCTATTAGTAGTCATAACATTCGAAATGTATTGTGTGATTTAGGGTCAAGTATAAATTTGATGCTCCTAAAAACATATAGGCAATAAGGACTAGGGATGGTGAGACAAGCCTTTACTACTATATACTTGGCGGATGGATCGTTACTCACGCCATATGGAGTAGTAGAGGACGTGTTGAATTCCCTAGCGTCTTCTTAGTTGCTGATATACATGGGAATACTAATGCCCCCTTCATCTTACGCTAACCTTTCTTGGCGACTAGCCAAGCTTTGATAGATGTGCCTAAAGAGGAGTGACATGCTCTAATCCTAACCCTTAATTACCGCAAGTGCACGGGTGTAGCTGTATATAGTGGAAGTCAAGGTCAATCCACAGAGAATAAGTTTATGGCTTAGGAAAATTTCTAGGGTATGTGGTCTCATAGCATGGTCTCCAGGCCAACCCAGTCAAGATTAGGGATGTATTGGACCTTCAGCCGCCGAAGACGGTGAAAAATGTTCAACGCCTTACCGGCGGTCTTGCAGCCTTAAATCATTTTTTGTCTAAGGCAACGAAACTAAACTAAACTAAACTAAACTAAACTAGAACGTCAACTTCCTTTTTTCAAAATTTTGCGTCAGGCAAAGAAGTTCGAATGGACTCCGCAGTGCACCGAAGCCTTTGAGGCTTTAAAGCAACACATCAATCAGCTGCCTACTATATCCGCGCCTGTCCCCGGAGAGCCTCTTTATGTGTATTTGGCATCCGCCAAAGAAGCCATCAGTGCGGCCCTCATCCGCGAGGATCATGGAAGTCAATAGCCCGTGTACTTCGTCAGCCGAGCACTTCAAGGAGCAGAGACCCGGTATACCATATTAGAAAAAATGGTACTGGCCCTGGTTATGGCGGCCCACCGCCTGCGTCCCTATTTTCAAGGACCCGATATTAGGGTTCTCACCAACCACCCTATTCGTCAAATCCTCACCAAGCCCGATGTGTCGGGACGCTTGGCCAAGTGGACCATCGAGCTTGGGGAGTATGATATACAATTTTTACTTCGTCGTGCTATCAAAGGTCAAGCCCTTGCGGATTTTTTGGTCGAAGCACCATTCATTGACCCCGAGGCAGTCACGTGCTGCCCCTGCTCACCACTCCGATCTCAAAGCTGAAGCCCGCAAGTGGCAAGTATACGTGGACGGTGCCTCTGCGACCCGAGGCAGTGGCGTCGGGGTCCTTCTCATTGGCCCCGACAGCGTTGAGATCAAGTATGTCTTGCGTTTTAAGTTCAAAGTGACCAATAACGAGGCGGAATACGAGGCAGTCCTTGCTGGGCTCCGGCTCGCTCAAACTTTCGGAGCTTCGCATATCCAGCTTTTTACTAACTCCGAGGTGGTTTCCAGTTAGATCAATGGCACTTATGCAGCCAAGGATGATACATTGAAGAGGTACCTAGCTTTAACACTTAAGCTTTTGTTAACTTTTGCTTCGACTGATGTCCAGCAGATACCTCGCGAAGAAAACGTCAAAGCCGATATTCTTAGCAAAATGGCCTCCGCAGTACCGTCAAATATGTCTCCGGACATAATCGTCGAAGAAGCCACCCACCCTTCTATTAATGAGTTGGCGATCACCGTATTAACTGATGCCGATCCTAATTGGATGACTCCTATCGTCCAATATCTTCGGGATGGTACGTTGCCAGATGACAAATTACTCGCTCGGCGAATAATTCTTAAAGCACCGAAGTATACACTTCACGACGGAATCTTGTACCGTCAATCATACTTGCAGCCGAGTCTTCGATGTCTTGGTCCAGCCCAGGCTGATTATGTCCTCCGGGAATTCCACGAGGGGGCCTGCGCAAGTCATATTGGGTCGCGGACGTTGGCCAAGAAAGTCCTCCGGTGGGGATACTATTGGCCCACATTGTTTAATGATGCCCATAGTTTAGTGTCAAAGTGTGACAAGTGTCAGCAACACTCCAGAGTGAAGCATCTGCCGCAAACCGAGCTTACTGGCATACAAAGTGCCTGGCCATTCATCCAGTGGGGAATCGACATTGTGGGTCCATTCCCGGTTGCTCCGGGAGGATTGAAATTTCTTGTGGTTGCTGTGGACTAGTTTACCAAATGGGTCAAAGCCGAGCCCCTCACTGCTATAACCGGCCAAAATATCCTGAAGTTTGTTTGGCGTAACATCATATGCCGCTTCGGCATCCCAAGCGCCATTATCTCCGACAATGGTAAACAATTCGCACATGACCCTTTCCGGTCCTTGTGCGAGGAGTTGCACATCAAACAAATTTTCACCTCGGTTGCTCATCCTCAAGCTAATGGCCAGGTCGAAGTCACTAACCGCACTCTGCTTAACGGATTTTTTACACTTAAACCCGCCTCGGGCCCTTGGGCTAAACGAATACTATCCCTTCGATTTCCCGAAGGTTTTAAGTTGGAAGAAGAATCTAAATATATCTACATCCGGTTCCACCCCGGCCCTCTTACATACTACTGAGAAACCAACCACTTGCCTCACGACATTGGGTGCTAATTGGCATAGGGCAATGCCGTAATACCTCAGCAGCCGCACTACGGAGTCCCAGAGAGGGAACCTAATTCCTATCCTCAAATGGTCTATATACACACTTATGAAACCCTTCGGAGGACAACAAGCTCGGTCACTAGGCTCCGGCACAATGTATTCTAAATTAAAAGGAAAATAAAATGTTGGTATCAGGGCTTCTATCTGCACCCGTGACATCCGCAGCGCCTCCGCGGCAACTTCGAAGTCCTCCTCCCCGCAGTCACTAAACCCTACTGCCCGGGTTCCAGACTCCATACCATCGGCCCTATATACCATCCTAATCTCTCTTCTTTCCGGAATAATAAAGCGCAAGGGTTGTACGTCTAACGGGGTTTTAGTTGTCCCTACTTCTCTAATTGAAGACGAAGACGAAGAGGAAGACATACTTACTTAGTTTCGATTTGAGATTGATCACGACCTGGCACAGATCATTCTCACGTTTTCTCCCGCTCTTTGTCTCTTGCAAATCGCAAATGAGAATGATGAAGCTTACTGTACAGGCCTTATATATATACTCACGAATAAACGGCCCAGATCTGGCCTTTTCAAATTCGGCGTTCAAGATTTGTGCATGGCAGTCACGCGCATTACAGTTACCTAGGCGCGTGGGAACACGCTTCTTGGGATTCCCAAACGCGTCACTTCACATCCCTTCCTCTCATGATGGCGCCGCCAATCACATCAACTTCACCCTTTCCCAGGAAGCTTTAGGTTTCACTCCGGTGGCCCCTTTACCCCGGGGATACACCAACTCGGCTCCGGTCGATCCCATGACCCCAGGGGTACTTCAGTTCGGTCCAGATTGGTCCCTGATGAGTTCTTTACCCCGGGGATACACCAACTCGGCTCCGGTCGATCCCATGACCCCAAGGGTACTTCAATTCAGTCCAGATTGGTCCCTGATGAGTCTTTTACCCCGGGGATACACCAACTCGGCTCCGGTCGATCCCATGACCCCAGGGGTACTTCAGTTCGGTCCAGATTGGTCCCTGATGAGTTCTTTACCCCAGGTATACATCAACTCGGCTTCGGTTGATCCTATGACCCCGGGGGTACATCAGATCGGTCCAATTCGGTCCCTGACGAGTTCTCCAACCCGGAGTCATGCATCAGCTCGGTCCCAGCTACGCCTTTACATCACTCTACATCGCCGCCCATTACACCATGCCTTACTTTTAACCGAAGCTCCTTCCTCGCTCCGGCTGGTGGGGGGGCATCTGATAGATATGGCCCAGTAACTCCGGGTCGGGCTAACCCGCCCGCCGGGTCAACTGGGCCCAGAAGCGCGAGCCCAACACAGCTAAGCCCAGTTGCGGCATATTTGGATATCGAGATCCCCATGATCTCTTCCCAACTGCCATGCAGATTTGGTGGGCACAATTATAGGGATTTAGTTAGGGTTTTGTTTGTGATAGCATAAATAGGAGAATTGTACTCGAATTTAGGGTTCGCACTTTGTATTCTCAAACTGTAATTTGTAAGGTTAAAGAGAAAATAGTGAAAAACACCCCGAGAGATTATTGCCTCCGCCCGTGGACGTAGATCTCCGGATCGAACCACGTATATCTTGTGTTCTCTGTCTTTCTTGCGTTTGATAGTTTCATTGATCAGGTTTTATTCCGAATTCCTTTGATAAGCGGATTGCGCATTATCAGTAATATATTTACACTATGATACCTTATTCAGAATACGTAATTTTAGCCATAAATTCTAATACAAATTTTACCCATAATTCGAATCGCACGAATCTTATTGATGCATAAGAGACCTCCTCCCTGAAAATATTCAACTATACTCGTTCGAACAAAATAATTTTAAAATTAAGATATTTTTTTAAGAATGAAAAGAAATGAGTGAGCTACTACGTCCCGAAATTAATATAAAGATGAATCTCCGCTTACTTTTCATTTTCTTTTTGTAAAACCCCATAGCCTTTTTCTTTTTTCTTTTATAGGAAAAACCCCGAATAGCCTTTCGAATGCACACAAGAAGTCTTTCGGAAAGAGCCGAATCATCATCATTGTCATTCAAATGCACCACTCAGTATTTTCTTTTTACCTTCTAATTTAATATAGAAGAAAGATAGATTTCGGTTGAATTAATGCCCTGAAATTCTAAATTAAGTAAATCATCGACAATGCTTATAAATAAAATCAAATTTAAAACAACATATATTGAATGTCTTTAGGAGACGCTAGACAGTAGTTAGGCAGCAAATTGGGATGTAACACCTAATCGAGATTAAGATCGAATTAATTAAGAGGGATCTAGAAGGAATTAAACGAGAAGAGTTGGGAAAAAACATAGGCGGTTGATGATAATTTGACACCTAAACAGATCTAGCTAGTCGGAGGTAATTAAATGGAGATTTTTTTAACATAAGTTATGTTTAGAGATTTTAAATTTCTAAAAGAAAAAAAATTAAATAAAAAATAGTGAGCGATTTAATGAATGACATGTGAGATCAATTTTTTTGAAAATTTTGGGCCGACAATTGGACCGACCATAATTTTCTGATTGAATGACATAAATGGGACCATATCAGATGATAGGGGCATGAAGTGTGAACTAAGTTTGTAACTACTAAAGAACTAAAAAGGTAATTAGAAGATTTCATTATCATATATCTTATTATACTATAATCCTTTTTGTTCTTTGAAAATGTAATTCTTCTTATCAAAATCATCATAATAGTTTTTGAGAAAGATGTGCCAATACAAGTATTGTTCATGTCAAATTTATAAAATTTAGAAGTAGAAGTATAAAATAACATTAACACACTATATGCTTTATACGGAATCATTCATGGTGGATACATGTTAATTTTCAAGGATCATATATATTCATTAGAGATAAGATAATAAGTACTCCCTTCGTCCCGACCTAATTGACCTACCTTGATCGGACACGTAGACTAAGAAACAACAGATTTTGTGAAATCTTTGACTTTTTCAAAGGTGGAGATTAAGATTGGAGATTTTGAGGGTGGAGATTATGAGAGAAATTTGTCATTTATGGGCTAGGTCAATTACGTTAGGACAAACATAAAGGGAAAGTAGACCAATCAGGCCGAGACGAAGGAAGTAATTTATTAAGGATCATATATAAAAGTAAGATCTTGATACATCAATGATCAATCGATTGGCACAGTATATGAGCTCATCGTGAATATGTGAGCATTGAATTGGACTGATATATTAAATATATCACAAAACTTGTCTCGTTTTACGATGGATGACCGTAAAAGTATTATTTTTTTCAAGAAGAAAACATTACACTCAAAAGAAACAATACTTTTACTCGAAAGGTTACATTTAAAAAATGATATCTCTTGAGAAACAATGATAATTTTTTTTAGAGAACTAATACCTTTTTAAATAGGACAATCTTATATATTTCACATGCTTAAATATATATCAATAATATTTCATAAATATGAAACATTATTTGAAATAGAAATCACATGAATATATTATGTTCAATGTATCATTTATTTATATCACTATCACTATTACTATTACTATTACTATTACTATATATAATAATAGTAATAGTAATAGTAATTATATCATACTTCTGATACATATTTCCCACTATTTCTCTCTCCCTTATTGAAATTAATTCCAATAAAGATAAAATAAAATCATATAATAGACAAGAGGATGGTTCATGAACCTTTGGGAATAATCAAGTTGGGTGGCTGATATTCACTTCTTCTAGTCAATTATCACTACATACAACACAACCTATCGTGTTTCTTTTACCTTTTCTTTTTATCTCTTTCTTCTTTTTTTTCTTAATTATTATTATTATTATTATTATTATTATTATTATTATTATTATTATTATTATTATTATTATTATTATTATTATTATTATTATTATTATTATTATTATTATATCTATTTTTTTTTAGAAAAAAAAATGACTACTGTGGCCTATAAAGTCTTTTGTTTAGTATTAATCGTTTCATTTTCTTAGATATAAAAAAAGTTTGAGTTTAGAAGTGTGAAATTCTCTTTTAATATGATATATTTATTTATAGGGAATTATAAGTACTTATTTTAAAGTGGACAATTAATACAACAATTGGCATGTGCAAGTATTTTATTTCCTGATATTTATGGTCCAGCCCACTAATGAATATCCAAATGTCTCTAAAGGAAAAAATAAACACCACCAAAGATATGGAGAAACCTGAGGAGTGTGCTATCTTTATAGGTTGAGGCCCAAAGGACTAGTCCCACTCTCCAAGGAGGAGGCCCAAGCCAATAAGCTTAACTTTTATTTTATTTTTTTATTTTTTTTTTGGGCGGGGGGGGGGGGGGGGGGGGGGGGAGAGCTTAATTTAATATGTGATACAATGAATAACAGATTCATAATGAGAAAGAAAATGAGCTCGACTTGATTTCCATAATATACGTGTAAGAGAAAGAACACACAAACGAGAATAAATTACACATAGATTTACGTGGTTCACTAACAATGTATTAGATACGTCCATGGACGGGAGAGAGGAATTCTATTATTCAGATGTTCTTCAGAGTTACAGATGATCAGACACAAATAATTGACTAATTTAGATTAGCCCTAAATCAATAAGAGATCTCACATATATACCCTAACTGATTGGGCCTCAAATAAGGCCAAAAATAGACTAAACTGCCTGACGGACATGACCGCGTCCGAGACTGTCGCGGTCGCGTTCTGACACTGACTCCGACGCCTTAACTAAGCTCCAAACATCGTGAATGTGTTCGCCTTAGTCGCGGTCGCGTTAAACTCCTTGATGCGGCCGCGTTCAGCCTGACGAAGCCGGGTTAGTCTTCTAGTGCTGCAGCCTTAACTATGCAGCTTTTGTCGCGGCTGTGACAGGCTTCGATGTGTCCAAATCCAGCAGACAACAAATTCAAGGCATCTCTACCTTGACAACATATGTGAAACCAAAAATAGATGAGATTCAAGGCATAAATCCAAAAAATCTCCACCTTGACTTGAATCCTCTCACAAATCAACAGGTGTCCTCTCACAGACCAAATGTAACAGATGCACCCCAAACGTACCTAGATTTAACAGATGCACTCTAAACGTGCCCCGATTATACGAACAACCTCTCGTACCCAGATTTGTCCCAACGATGGGACAACTAACAGCTTGTGACGTTCAACAAATTTGAAGCTTCAAACGTACCTCTAAGATATTGGAAAAGCCTCTTCAGACGCATCAAACTTCCCGATACACTAGCGTAGGGAACTCGAAATAGTGTACCAATAGTAGAATCAGAACCCTCTTCGAGTACCTCGGACAATGCAAATCCCACCACATCCTTAAACCCATACTTCTTTGGAGCTTCAACTCTAACTCTTCTAGCTCGATCAAGAGCTATATTAAACGATCTAACTTCAGTTTGTTGAGTTTCTGGTGATATATGTTTCAGCTCAGTGATAGAGTGTGAATCTCCATCGCCTTCTTGTGACTTATTCTGCTCCACCCTGTTTTATTATTGTTTTTAATCACAATAATAGACTTCACAGTAGGACTAACCTTAGTCAATTTTTCCTTGGAAAACTCAAATTATGCAGCAGCAGCAGAGACAGACAAAGTTGAACCTAGCAATAAATACAAAGTTCCCAACTTTACACCTTTCAGAACCACGTTCTTGCCGTTGTAGACATTCAGAACTCCACATGCACCTTTGAAACTGAACCCATACTATCTAATAGACTAAGTAATATCAGATTCTTCGTCATGTGTGAAATATACCTAACATCATTCAACGTGCAGAACCTACCATCATATGTTTGTATCCTGATTGAGCCTATTCCAACCCCCTTGCAAATAGAATTGTCGGTCATAGTAATATTACCTCCATCCACCTGTTTGTAAGTTGTATACCACTCCCTGTGCGGACATATATGGTAAGACGCCCCAGAGTCAAGAACCCACACATTAGTGAGACATGTTTGTTCAGCAGCAACTAGAGCCAGATCATCTTCGGAGCTAGTGTTATCTACGTCAACAACAACGACAATACCTGCTTTATTCTCCTCCTACCGCTTCTTCTTTGGATAGTCATTATTCCAATGTCACGTCTCTTTACAGTAATTACAAGTATCATCTGGTTTAGGACCTCTAAAACCTTATTTCTTTTTCCTTGAATTTCCAGGTCCCCTACTCCCACCGGCTACTAGTCCAGTGGCCTAATTATCCATACTTGTACCCGATGCCTTATGGCGCGACTTTCTATTATGCAAAGCTGATCTAACTTCCTCTTGAGACACAGTATCTTTCCCAAAAATAAAAGACTGAACAAAATTCTCATATGACAGGGGCAAAGAAACTAACAGAATTAAAGCAGCATCTTCATCTTCTATTTTAACATCAATATTACGCAATTCTAATAAAATTGTGTTCAATTGATCTAGATGTTCACGAAGCGACTGACCTTCGTGCATACACAGACTGAACAGACCTTGTTTCAACAACTTATTGGTAAGCGACTTCGTCATATACGTACTCTACAACTTCAACCACAAACTTGCCGAAGTTTCCTCCTCCGCGACCTAAGTAATGATATCATCTACAAGACACAACATGAGCGTTAAGTATTCTTTCTCCTCCAGACTGGCCATCTCAGCTTCTATGAGAGCCACCGCGTTGCCCTTGCTCTTCTTATCCTTCGACATCAGTGGTGCCCACAATTCTTGTTGTGTCAATAAGATTCACATCTTGATCTGCCACAGACTAAAGTTATTCCTTCCCGTGAATTTATCGACTTTCACGTTTACCCAAGACATCTTTCTCACCAGATTGCAGAAGCCCCTTAACCGAGCTCTGATACCAGTTTGTTATATCGGATGTGAGAAAGAACACATTTACGAGAAATAAATGACACACAAATTTACATGGTTCACTAACAATGTGTTAGCTACGTCCACGGGCAGAAGAGAGGAATTCTAATATTCAGATGTTTTTTAGAGTTACAGATGATCAGACATATATAATTGACTGATTCAGATTAGCTCTAAATCAATTAGAGCTTTCATATATATCCCCTAACTGATTGGGCCTCAAATAAGGCTGAAAATAGACTAAACTACCTATCAAATGCAACCGTGTTTGGACACTGACTCCGATGCCTTAACTAAGCTCCAAACGTCGCGATCGCATTTTCCTTAGCCGTGGTTGCGTTTAGCTCCTTGACGCGGCCGCGTTAGTTTTCCAGTACTGCAGCCTTAACTACGCAACTTTTGTCGCGACCGCTACCATCCGTCGTAGCCGCGTCCTCCGACTCATCCAAATCCAGTGGACAATAGATTCAAGACATCTCCACCTTGACAACAGATGTGAAATAAAAAACAGACGAGATTCAAGGCATACATCCAACAAATACAATGAAGGACAATGAGAAGATGCTAAAATGCAATGCATTTCTTCAAAACAAGTAATGCATCTTAATATATAATAGTCCAACATTTTTCAGGGTCTACTTTTTTTTAAGACCTTAGGGTCTACTTATCTATATCTATATCTATATTTATTTCTATCTACACCTATTTTCAAAATATGAATATTGTTTTTCGTCCATTTTTTGTATGCCTAATATACCTTTAGTAGTATTAACATTTAAGGGTATTTAATAAAATTAGAAATTTCAAGTGTTTATTGATCTTACTATATAATAAAAGAGAACTCTCTATAATAAGAAATAATAGATATTTTCCTGCTCATTGTACCTGCTAAAAATAGAAAGTTTATATATATATATATAATAGTAAAATCATGCAAAACATTTGTTCCAAATCTGAGTTGTTTTTTTGGTAGTTTGCTATATATGAAAAATTATATTTGGTAGCTTATGATTGACTTATTATATATAATTCCTTTTTCTAGAAATCAATACATAAATAATTTCTCAAAAAGTGGAACCAACAGAGCCGCGACATGATCAAACTGCATGAAGAGAAAGACAACCTTCGTGAGATGGTGACACGTTTCGAGGTACTTCTGACCAGAAAGGATGTTGAGCTTGAAATTGCGAAGGGAAAATTGGAAGGAACGTCTGAAACCTTCAAAAGATTGAACTCAAGTACTTTGTAATGATCATAGGTTATTTGGTTAGCACCACTAACTCATTTTGTTAGTTTTGAATTTATGTGATGGTATTACAGTTATAGCAAGTTGTTACTTCCTTGTGCTTTTTCCATTTCAATCCTTTTAATTTTGATTGTTTTCTCAGTAAAACACGATATAATGTTGGTAAGTTTACACAACTGCCTATGTAATTTTCTGCATAGTTATTTTAGTTGCATCGAGACATTGTGTTTTATGTAATGAATTAGCAATTTGAGTCATTTGACTAATTATATTGTGCAACATCTAACATTTTTTTAAAAATTATGTTTATAAGTATTAAATAATATATATGAAGCATGTAAAATTTCCCGGTGACAATGATACGTAAGGTGGGAATAGGCTAGGCTACTTGATAGGAATTTCACTTATTTAGTTTTATAGAGTAGCCTTGGACCAACATACCTTGAATCCCATATATTATGTGTGGTATGTATTTATACACATATAATTACTTATATATGAATTTTAATGAACTACTTAATTTTGGTGTACATCTAAACATTGGGGTTCCACCTCATCATTGCTCCACACATGCCAGAAAATCTTACCTCTACTATTTATTTTTGTACTTTTTGTTTTGTTTGTTTCTGGGTTGATCTCCTTCACATTATTATCAGAATAATTTTTATCTCACTTCATATTTTAGACAAAACTTACATTTGTGTTTTTTTTTATAGAAATCAAGTGTAGAGAGCCTTATCCGTAAAACTAATGGTTTACAAGATCTGTAATATTACGGTGAGTATGATTTTTGTTCTTGTTCTACTTTTAGATTGTTTTCATTAGCAATTCATTCGACATCATTATTCGAGTATCCTGGTGTTTTTGAGAATGAATTGTCCTTTGCACATTCAAAAGGGCAGCGGGTCATTAGACTAATATTTAACTTGAATTTTACACTACGATATTCTATTTAACTGAAGTTCATACTGATATCATTTTTTTGTCATACATTTTATATGATTTCTGAGATACATTGTCATGCGATTGCTTTATATATTACTAGGGTGGTGATGGATTCTTAATGAAATCCGTAATGGTCTTTGCTTATCAAGCCATAAAGCTTCATACCCACCAACACTTTACGTTTTAATTCAGAGTGAATGTACCAATTCATAACGCTAGTAGAACCAGTTTAGTGCACATTGGTTATAATGAAGATTATGAACGGGTCTCCTCTACTCACAAGCACTGAACAAATTGGACCCATTTTGGTATGTTATCAGTACCAATGTGTAATTTCTCGAAAAGATACATGTCATGACTGTGTCAACTGATATAGGGACCTGGACAAATCTGAAAATATATTTTTGAGATGTAGATTACATTTCAGAATTACACGATGCCTAATACTTGTTCAAGATAAATATACATATTCATCACTATCTTTGAGTGTTTATTGTTTTTGTGCATATCAAGATCCTGAATCTTCTTTTCCAATACATTGTTCAGATTTTTTATTATTCTTGGCGATCATCATGGTTTGCAATTCAGCTTTACTTTTACTCGTATACTTATTGTTCTGGGGATCTACAACTTGCTTACTTGTTATGTTGTTTAAGGAAGCCCATGTCTTAACCACCTTATTGCTTTGGCCATTATTCTCCTTAGAGTGTTGTATGGTGTGAAATCAATTATATTATGATGAGTGTCCTGAATAATCGGCATATCGAATTCATGCACATAAATCTTTAACATTGCTGATGTCTTTACCTTATATGAGAAAAGATGCTCTAAATTTTCCCCTTATTTCGAATTTTCATGTTTCAACTTTTGAGAATTATTTGCTAGTTGGCTTTATAAATAATTTGTTTGCCTCACAATTTGCAGATACGAACATTCACTCTCCACTTGATATAGATGAAGTGTGTATTGACACGTCGGTTTCTAACCTAGTGTTCCGCAAGTGTACGGATGTAGGTGTAATACTATTGTCAAGGTCGATCCCACAAGGAATAGTTTTAGGTAGTTTGGTACCTTAATACTCTAGGAATGTCCTAACTAGATACTAAGTTTCGAAAGTTGATTTTACTGATTAAAGTACTCAATTAAATATGACTTCAACTTAGGAAACACAAATAACTAACAATCAAGGAGAATAGGTATCCTAGGGCTTCGATTTCAGGATATCAATTCAATGTTGAATATGATTAACCTATTAATTTACCAATTCTAGTGTTTATTAGGCGGCACGACAATAATCTAATCCTTCTCTCGAAGCGATTAAACCGTTGATTAATTAAGCTAATTACCCTCTCGAGTCAATTAAACCTAATAACTCCCAAACGATCCTAAGCCACAGCCTACACAGTCATAGACAACTGCACTCTATGTTCTAAGTCTGATAACGATTCCCTCCTCTCGAAGCGGAATTGTTAAACTAAATTACTAAATCTAGGTGATCAAGCCAAATTCAGTTTTAAGCACAAACATAGAGATAAAACACATAAAGAACGGAATTAAATAGATTAAATCATAATCAAACCATTGTCATAAAAATCCCTACTTTCTAACCCTAGGACACGAATAGCTTAGCTACTCATGCCTAGGAATAATCCAATACAAAATTCTAATAAAAACATTGTAAAGAATTAAAAACTAAGAAAAGAATAATTAAACCCGGATGACTCCGTCTCGATGATCTTCGTCTTCTTTGTCCTCCAAGATTTCTTCTAGGTAGAATAATGTAATTGATGTTCTTCCGTGATTGATTGATTCCCTTTTTCCTAGAGCTTGGGGTCCTTTTTATAGAGTTGGGGACGAATCTTTGAGAAGATAGGCTCAAAATCCTATTAAGAAATCAAATCCCCTATTAAACAGGATCTCCCTTATCGGCGGTCTTTTTGACACGGCCGTGTTGCTTAAGTGACACGGCCATGTTGCTTTGTAAACGTCAATTTCTGCGCAATATTTGACACGGCCGTGTTGCAATTGTGACGCGGCTGTGTTCTGTTCCAGAGCCGTTTTGAACCTTGTGCACCACTTTTGACACGGCCGTGTTGAAGGTTTGACGCGGTCGTGTCGGTTCTTGCCCCGTTTTGCTCCTGGACCGGTTCAGGCTGGTTCGGACCTGTTTGGACCGGTTCTTCGACGGTTTTCACTCTTTTGGGCCGGTTTTCACTCTTTTCCAACTTGTTTCCTCGTCCGGTAGTCGTAAATCACAACCTTTAATCCTGAAAAAGCTAAAAAATACCTTAAAACAAGCCGAGTACGTTAATTGGTCACTTATATAACATTTCATCCAATTCTTGACCATCTATGCACATAATTCCTATAAAATAGTATCATAACTCGACCTAATTACAAGCATAATTAACGTGTATCATGTATATCAGAGGATCCAAATACATTTGAGAACATATATGAGCTGAAAAGGTTGTAAGTTGTATTATGATCTATATGAATATACACTAGAACTGATAATTAGAATTTCATACATTGTGTCATATTTGCATTTGACAGATTGCGGTGGAACTGCTTTATGGAGTCATAGATCTGCATTTTCAAGTCAAAGTTGTACTTGGATTAGAGCTCAACTTTATATTGTGAATTTTATAATTGTTGGGATGTCAAAACCGTCATTTGAATATGTTTCTAGTACTGTTTTTTTAATTTTATGATTTGTATAAACAAAGTGTATTGTGGAAAAACTACATGGTGGACCAAAATATATTGTGCAACAATGTTTATTATCTTGTTTTAAAGTTCTATTAAAATATGTATGTCTTTAAAGTTTACTTCATTTTTAATAACTGTATAAAAATACTTTTAAAAACAATTGTATAAAGATATATACGTATTGTGCGAATAATTGTAAAAAGTAAAATATTATTAAAAAAGCCACAAAGAAATGCAACACATCAAACTGTTATCTATGTTAGAAAGTAAGCGTTGTTGAATCCATTCTTGTATTTAACCATGTTGACCAACAATGGTTTAAAACCGTTGCATTTAGATGTAAAATACAACGACCAAAAACTATTGTATAAAGAGTGAATGACAATGGGATGAAATCGTTGTTAGAACATTGTTGATAACCAAAAAATAGCGGTTGCAACTGTTGTCTGTCATCGTTGTCTTCTAGTTGAAAAACAACGTTTTAACTGTTGCATGACCGTTGTCTTTCCTCAGAAAAAAAACATTTTAAAACTGTTGTCTATCAATGAGGTAAAAGACAATGGTGGATTCCACAACAGTTGGTTTCTATCAAAGAAGATCCTTTGTCTATCAGCATTTTTGTTGTAGTGATTGCTTTAAGAACTAATATCTCAGGTTTGTGGTACTTTGATAGTGGCTGCTCTCGCCACATGATGGGAAATAAAAATTTCCTAGTTGATTACATACCATGTGAAGGAGCTTGTGTGACCTATGGAGGAGGGCCTAGTGGACAAATTATTGAAAGGGAACGTTAAATGTTCCTGGTTTCCCTAAGCTGCATGCACAACATGTACAATGTGAAGGGATCGTATGCTAAGTTAATTAGCATTAGCCACTTATGTGATGATGATCTACAGATCAAGTTCACCTGAAGCTTGTGCAATGTCTTTGGTCGATCAAACACTCGTGTTATGACTAGTTGAAGATCGGCAAATAATTCCTACCTCGTTGGAGAACTGAGGCACAATTTTGTGGCATCAAAAGATGAACATGTGAACTTTAGAAATCTAGACAGACTTGTGAAGTTTGATGCTGTAAAAGACATCCCTTATCTTCAGAAGAAACAAAATTTTGTATGTGGTGATTACCAGAAAGACAAACAGACTCAAGTTAGTCATGAGGTTACCCAACACCCAAGTCGACCTTTTAAAAACATGCGCAGTGCAACCATTGCTTGCAAGAGTTTTCACTAAGTTTTATGTAATGAAAGGTATTTTTCACTAAGTTTTATGTAATGAACGGTATTTTTCAAGAGTTTTCATCTTTCTAGAACCTGTTCGTCTGGCAACTACAGGATCATCTATTGTCATGGAAGTTAGCCCTCAAGTTGGGACACCGATGGGCACATCTCCTATCCATGGGTTTGTTGATCAACTTGACCTGCAAGATCCCCCCTCAACTGAAAATATGAGTTTTCTTACTCCGATCATAATCATGCCACCCGCCAGTTTCAAAACACCTCATGCTAGAGCAAAGCCATCATTATCCAGGACTCTTCTGCCAGTTTTTGCAACTCAGGATTTTCCCCCACAAAATCCCGACTGTTCATTCATAAGGGAAGATGCTATTGTTTCTACTCTGACCACTACTCTTTTCGTGGTGGCCCCAACTATCCTTACAATGTTAACATACATGAAGGTGTTGACATGGGGTTTGTAGGCTCCCGGAAGCGGACTATTGGAGTTGAAAGTAGTGAACAACCTAGACGTTAAAATAGGTTGACAAAAAGAATACTGGATGCTGCTAATGTAAAGATGAGCAAGAAGAAGACGAAGGCTGCTACTTTTTCTCATGAACCACCATCCAAAAGGCAAAAGAAGGTGAAGACCACTCAACCTATGAGGTTGAATGGTGAGTCCTTTGACAGTAAGGAGAACGAAGTGTTTAAAGTGATTGACGAGCATATTGAACATGTTGAGAAGGAGATTCCCTAATCCTCCTCATCGACCGAACTCGACAATGAGCATGACGAGGACTTTAATGCCGACAAGGAAACTATTCCTGACCCTAGCTCTGAAGAAGAGGAAGAGCCATTTTTCTAACCATGAAGCCCTGTGGTTGTTCGGTAGTACGTGAAAAAGCTGGAGATAAAGAAAGGAAAGAAGAAGGTCGATCCCAATGTTGGCTCAACCTCTGGGTCAACCAGATCCCAGAAGAATGCCCCCGTACAAGAACCGCCGGAAAGTTATAGCCAAGGTTCTCACTGGTGGATGAGTCACAACATGGCCAGAAATTTTGAGAATTTCGACACTCTCTCAATTGTACTGTGGCTTACACAAAATAGCCATCCACAATTGGTGTCCATCCACTAACACCTCCAAGGTCACAACGGATCAAAGACTTTTACTGTACAAAATTGGTATAGGGTGTTATGTCAACTTCGGTGAATTGGCCTTTAAATATATCATGTCCCATGCCGAGCAAAAACAAGACTTTGAGCTGCCATTTCCATCCCTCATCTATAGTGTTCTCTACTCACAAGGTCTTCCAAATGCAGTTGTCCATGATCTTGTGATGCCGCATATCGTCACAGTTCAACCCACAGTCACGTCCATCGATAGGTTCATTGATTTGCCATGGATTGATGATGATGTTGAACAATCGGCAGAGGTTGACCCACATATTGAGTCAACTTCCGAGCCAGTTCTGAACCATGTCTTTCCGTCCTTCATCAAGTTCGAATGTTGACTACTTAATTACTGCCCTCATGAAAGTTCGTGACAACCTACTTGCCTCTATTTCTATACAAAAAAAAGGAAAGTTAGTAGTCCAGCCGATGCCGTTACTGAAGGTGTCGAGGCTGAGGGTGCTGCTAATCCTCAAGTCAACCTCGGTGGAAATACAAGGGTTTAGGGAGAGTCCAGCCAATTTGATGAAGTTTTTTGCCGGGGAGAATTTAATGATGATGATGATATCCTTGCAAAGGCTATTTCCCCGACGAAGATGATGAAGAAGAGGAGGAAGGAGAGGGTGACAAGCCTGGAGATACTGACGATGAAGATGAGAATGAGGAAGAAGATTAATTTAATTCAAATGTGTTGCAGGATTATATGTTTAAAAACAATGCTTTGATTTAGTTGTTTTTGTTTGTTTTAAAGTTTTCTTTTATATGGCTTAACTAATTTTGAATGATTTTTTGCTATTTGTTTGCACTTATTTGTGTGCTTATCAATTTGAGATTTTTCAGTTAGGATATCCAATATTTAGGGGGAGTTTTAAGTTGGTTAACATATTATTTGGATGTACATTGGTTTTGCGTAGAATAACAAAAAGGAGAGGGGGGGGGGGGGAGGGGAAGATTGTTAGAGTTTGAGTATTCAAACTCTTATCTAATCCTCTATTTTAAATAATTTGCCTTCTAGACACAATACATGTTTCAATGTTATAATCTCTTTGATTAAAGTTGAATAATAGTTGCATTTTGGATGTCGAATTGCGAAGAAGTTGCAGGGACATGAGTGCGAGACTTGGCCGCCAACAAAGAGGACCGAGTCTTCCTCGCTCAACTAGCCAACATTCCGGTAAATTAACCACAAACCACTAACTCCCTCAACGGTAGGAAAAGGTGGTTATGTAAGAGTGATCTCCAAGCTACTCATTGGCCTATAAATAGGACTTCCATTACCAACATAATACAAGCAACAATACGAGAGAAATATCGAGCTTGTCTAGTTGTTGTGTCGTCTAGAGGGTTTAGTAAAGTTCCTGTCCAACCCAGTTTTAGTAACATTCAGGATCCTCATGATTCTAAATCACTTTTCATAAGATACTTGTTAGGATAGCTTTTGATAGGTTAATTAGTGCTCTAGACATTCTTTTCGTCCATTGAGGCATTAGGATTCGTGAAGTGTGAATTAAAGTTTGTCTCGATTCACATTCTGAATCTTTTTGTAATTCACAAGTGTTATACTCCCTTTGTCCCGCTCAGTTTTGCATGTAGGGACGGGCACATATATTAAGAAAAAAATATTTTTTGCTTTTTGGTTGACTTTTTCAAAGGTGGAGATTGAGGGTGGAGATTTTGAGGGTGAAGATTGTAAGAGAAATTTCATTTTTAAAGGTGTGCAAAATTGAATGGGACCGACCAAAATGAAAAGTGTGCAAAACTGAGCGGGACGGAGGGAGTAGTGAGTTATTTCGTCGTGAAGGCAACCCACAAGTGATTTAAGGCTTTGGAAAAATTATACTATGATTGTCTTTTATATTTTTGTTGTGTTTAACTCTAAGTTGGATAGACCGCAAACCCAACCTCAGCTTATTCCTGGGTAGCGCACACTTTCAATAAACGAAATATTTATATTTATCTTATCAAGTTTTGAATACTTTGAATTTGAAGTAACATTAACTTCAAATTAAAATAAACTTCAAGAGTTTTTCAATAATATCCTAAAAGCTTGAAAGCATAAATACATAATTAATATTTTGAGGTCAACTTAAATATATATTGATGACGATCATAGTTGGGGGTGTTTGCCTTGGGTGCCTAAAGGTATGAAACTTTTATATATTAAAATTAAAATAACTACAAAGTTGTGAATAAAAAAAATATATATATAATCTTCATTAGAGAAATCACTATTTCACTAGACAAATATGTACCAGCAAAGTTGATCTCAAATTTATCACTAATCATCTAGTCAGATTCCCAAGAAATGAGAAAAGTAAAATTTGAAAACCCAATGATGACAGAATCTTCAGAATGGACACCACAAAAAATGAAATTCATTATTTCGGGGACAAATGCTCTCACTTTTTACGGGACACAAGAAACCTCTGTGAAGAGAGACTGGAAAATTGTGCTTTTTTTTTTTTTTATCGAAAGTAGTTGTTTATATAAATTTGTGATGTTTGTCTTAATTTACCTACAATTAAAATGCTTATAAGATAAATATTACGTGTCAGAAAATGTTGTATTATTAAATAAAAAGTTTATATTATTAAACAAATAATAAATCAAAGGTAAGTTGAATGAGATTCTTACTATTTGTAATACGATACTCAAAATTATTTTTCTTTCAACTTTTAATTGTATCATAGTGATGGAAGCTTAAAATCATCCAAGATGGAGTTATTATTTAGTACTTTTAGCTTGTCCATAGCTATAATATTTGTGAAATAAATATCACACATAAAAAATGTTAGGATATTAAATAGATAATAGGGTTCACATATAAATATAATAAAATATTTCTAAATATTAGTGATACCATAGACTATTTTATTTCTATCTACTGTTTAATTATCTTTAGTAACTAAAAAGTTACTATTTTTTTTATAAATACAAAGAAAATAAAAGATTTTATTTGTCAGAAAAGAATTTCTAAAGATAAATTAATGAAATAATTTGTAATGCTAGAAATATAAAAGTACTATTAGAAAGAAAAAGATAATGTCTTTTAGAGAAAGGAGTATAGTTTAGGATTCTTTTAATTAGTATCAATAATAATAATATTATTATATTGAAATATTAAAAATAGTATTTTAGGGACTTATAAATTATAATATGTATTAAAATGTTAGAATAATTTCACTTAGTACGTAAGAACTTTTTTGTTTTTATTATTTTTCAATCATATTTATATTATAAGGATTAGAGAAAGAAATCAATGATTATTAAATAGAAAGAAGACTTTACAAGTATAAAAAATTTAAGAATTTTAGCTTTCTTAATAACATATGAAAATTATATTCTTATGATTTTCTATGATTTTTAATAGATGTGAGGGAATGAAAAAGGTTACATCATTCAAATCTCACAAGTTAAATATTTATTTTGATAAATCCAAGTAAATTAATTTTTCAGCTTTCATCATTTATAATTGTTCTTAGTATTTATTATTAAATGTTAAAAGTAGTTAAGTGACTTGCAAATTTTCAAGTTTTATCCTTTTTATAATTATTCATAGTATTTATTATTAAATGTTAAAAGTAGTTAGATTTACAAATTTTATGTATTTATTTATTTAGTATTGAAAAATAAGAGCTCTTCTATGTTTCAAATTCTTTCTAAAAAGCTACGTATTTAAATTCTTTTTCTTATAAACATTTTTTTTAAAATTCTTATATACTTTTGAACACATCTAATTTTAAAATAAATTAGTTTCTTATATACATTGATATAAAGAATTTAATGGTATTTAAAAAAATATATAAACTGTTGAAGTAGGGTGTTGTGTCTTCACAGTCAGCTAACAATTTCTTAGAAGCAAGTTGAGAAAAGGTCAAATAATCAACTTAAAATAAGCTGATTGAGTGAAGAAAATAATTCAAATCTATCTTAGTAGCTTTAACAACGGTTTAACAGAATTAACTGTCAAAACCGTTGCAGAACTTGTCATTTTGAAAACTTTTATGTTGTTGTTTGGCTAGCTCAGGAAATTTGTGTGATTCTTTGTTAATTCAACTCCTATTTCATTCTCTCTTGTATTAGATAGTTAGAATAACTTGGAGTTAGAGTTAGTTCTGGATATAACTACCTAGAGAGAGAAGTTTCACATTAGAAAGATAGATAAAAGGGATTAAGAGCCATTAAAGATTGTGAACTCAATTTTGATCTTGTATCTTGTACATTTGATTCTCAAGTTAGTGGATTACTCTTCCTGGCCCATGGACGTAGGCACATAGTGCTGAACCACGTAAATTGTTCTTTGTGCTTGAGTTTTCATTTGATTCTTGGTTGTTGTTGATTGTGCACATCAAGTGTTTGATTAATTGCTTGAGTGCGTATTAGAGTGTTGTGGAAATCTACAGAGGAAGATAACACTTGATCATCAACATGTTAATCTCAAAGATTGAGACCTAAAAGTTCAATGGCAAGAACGATTATGGGATGTGGAAAATCAAGATCAAGGCCCTTCTTGTTCAACAAGGACTTGTTGTTGCACTGGAGGGAGATAAGGGATTTTCATAGAAAATGGAGGAAAGCTAAAAGCAAGAAATCATTGAAAAGGCCCACAGTCTTGTGATACTTTGTCTTTTTTATAAAGTTCTTAGAGAAGTTTCAAAGAAAACTGATGCTGCAGGTGTCATACAGAAATTAGACAAGTTATACATGAGTAAATCCATGGCTAATAGACTGTATCTGAAACATAATCTATTCTCATATAAATTCTCAGGAGAAAGGAATGTTGAGGATCGGCTTGGTGAGTTTCATAAAACTCTGGATATCCTTGAATCAATAGAGGTAAAGATGGAAGATTAGGATAAAGCCATTATGTTGTTAAATTCTCTCCCAAAGTCTTTTGATAATTTGAGATATGCAATGTTATATGGGAGGGAATCTAGTATATCATTACTGGAAGTTGAAACAGCCTTGAGAGCCAAGGAGATGCAAAAACTCAATCAAGAAAAAATAGATGGAGTTGGAGAGGGTTTGAACATTAAGAAGGGTAAAGGTTTCAAAGGAAAGAAACCATACTTTAGTGATTCAAAAAATAACTTCAGTGGTAAATCTAGGGTATCTGAAGAAAAAGAGACAAGGAAATGTCACTTCTGAAAGAAGCCTGGTCATTTAAGGAAGAACTACTTTGAATGGATAAAGAAGCAAGCTCAGAAAAGAAATCAAGCCTCAAGCTCTGCATAAGTGGTTGAAGCAGCTGAAGAAGAACCACAGGTATTGAATGTATCAGATTTTAAAGGAGTAAATAGTTAGATTTTGGATTCTGGTTGTAGTTTTCATATGAGTCCACATTTAGATTAGTATACTAATTTTAAAGAACAAGATATTGGAATTGCTTTGCAAAGTAATGACCAAGTGTGTCCTGTTAAAGGAATAAGTGACATCATGATCAAAGTTTATGATGGTTCTGATAAAATCCTTGAAGATGTGAGATACATACCTCAGCTTAAAAGAAATCTAATTAGTTTAGGCACTTCAGAAAAAAGCGAGGTTGCAAGTTCCAGTTTGAAAATTGTCATTTGGACATTATTAAGGATTCTAAAGTGGTAATGAGAGAAGTTAGAAATGCAAGTCTCTATTATCTGATTGGAACTGTTGTGACTGGTGATTTAAAAGCAACAGTGAATGATAATAGTGATGTATGGCATGCTAGACTGGGGCATGTAAGTGACACAGGATTGAACCAGCTTGTATAACATAATATGATTGTCTACAAGGGAGACACTAGTCATCAACAGGTGTGTGAAGATTGTATTCTGGGCAAAAATAAGAAACAAGAAACAATCATACCCTGTTGGAAAACAATGTTAAAAAATGTCTTAGAATACATTCATGTTGATTTGTGGGGCCCCTCAAGGGTTCAAACTTTTGGGGGAGGAAAGTATTTCTTGAGCTTGATAGATAATTTCTCAAGAAAGTTGTGGGTATACGTTTGAAGGCCAAGTCTGAAGCACTGGATAAGTTTAAATTCTGGTGCGAGGAGGTAGAATATGAGAAGAATACAACGGTTAAATGCTTAAGAACTGACAATAAAATTAGAGTTTCTATCTAATGACTAATAATTTCTGCAAAGGCAAGGGCATCAAGCGACACAGAATTGTACCAGGGAATCCGAAAAAAATGGTGTTGTGGAAAGAATGAACTGGACAATCTTAGAGGAAGTAAGGTGTATGCTATCAAGCTCTGGATTTGACAAGAGATTCTGGGGAGAAGCAGCTTCTACAGCTGCTTATTTGATCAACAAGTGTCCTTCTTCAACAAATGAAGGTGTAACACCTAAGGAGAAATGGATAGGAAAACCACCATCATATTCACATCTGAAGGTGTTTAGATGCAGAACATATGCTCATGTAAAACAAGAGAAACTTGCAGCAAGAGCAGTCAAGTATGTTATGCTTTGATACCCCAGTGAAGTGACAGGTTATAGATTCTGGTGCACTGAGCCTAGTTCTAGAAAGATTATAGTCAATAGAGTTGTTATTTTCTTAGAACATGTCATGCCATTTAAGGATAAACAAAAGCTAAAGCTATCATCAGAATCTGTAAAAGATGAATCACCTGTCAAGGTGGAGCCAAGTGAAGAGAATCATGAAATTGATTCAGATGAATCTGAAGAAGAACCAGATCCAAGTTTCTACAAACTCTACAGAATTGTCAGCTGGTCAGGGATAGAGAGAGAAGGGTTGTTAAACCCTCAATTAGATATGCTGAGGATTATTTAATAACATTTGCTCTTGTTACAACAGAAGAAATAGAATGCAATGAGCCTAAAGATTTCAAAGAAGCTATGATGAATAGTGATAGAGACAAATGGATGTTGGCTATGAGGATTATTTAATAACATTTGCTCTTGTTACAACAGAAGAAATAGAATGCAATGAGCCTAAAGATTTCAAAGAAGCTATGATGAATAGTGATAGAGACAAATGGATGTTGGCTATGAGAGAAGAGATAGACTCTTTCGAGAAGAATTTGAGACTTGTGACCAAACCACATAAATAGAAACTAGTCAGCTGTAAATGGATTTTCAAGAGGAAAGTGCAAGTTACTCGGAGAGAAGGAATTGATTATAATGAAATCTTCTCACTTGTGGTTAAACACTACTTAATTAGGATTTTGCTTGCTTTGGTAACTCAATTTGATCTAGAATTGGAACTATTGGATGTTAAAGCAGCTTTTCTGCATGGAGATCTTAAGGAAATGATTTACATTACTCAACTAGAAGGCTTCATCCTACCAGGAAATGAAACAAGGTGTGTCTATTGCAAAAATCTTTGTATGGACTTAAGTAAAGTCCTAGGTAATGGTACATTAAGTTTGACACACACATGAGGGCCATTGGATTTACTATATCAAAATATGATAGTTGTGCTTACTTGAAGTTTTCTAGAAAACAAGTTCTAGCATTTTTGCTTTTGTATGTTGATGACATGCTAGTATCTAGTAAGAGCAAAGATGAGATCAGAAATCTCTAAGGTGAACTTCATAGTGTATTTGAGATAAAGGTTCTTGGCAATGCCAAAAAAATACTGGGCATGGATATTGAGAGGAATCGATCTAGTTGAACTCTGTGGCTTCATCAACATGACTACATCAGAAAGGTTCTCAGAAGGTTTATCATGCATGAAGCTAGAGAAGTTTCAGTACCTTTGGATCAACAATTTAAGCTGTCAGACCAGCAGAAGCCAAAGTCAAGACAAGAAGCTATAGAAGTGAACAAGATACTATATGCAAATGTTGTTGGGAGTGTGATGTACACTATGATTTGTACAAGGCCTGATGTGGCACATGCAACCAATGTGATAAGCAGGTACATGGCAGATCCTGGGAGAACACACAGGGAAGCTTTAAAATGGGTGCTAAGATACTTAAGAGGAACCAGCAATTATGGAATTATGTTCAAGAATTCAAGTGGTTTTGATATGAATATTTTACAGGGCTATGTTGACTCAGATTATGCAACAAAATCTAGAATCAAGAAAGTCACAATCAGGATATATATTCACCTTGTTTGGAACAACAGTCAGCTGTAAATCAATGATACAATCAGTGGTTGCATGGTCACCTACTGAAGTTGAATATATAGCTATCACCGAAGCTGTGAAGGAAGCAATGTGGTTGAAGGGCATTCTTGAAGAGTTTGGAGTTTGTCAGAAGTCTGTGACTGTATTTTGTGACTCTCAAAGTGCATTATGTTTGACAAAACACCAAGTGTTTCATGAAAGGAGTAAACATATTGATGTTAAACTCCATTTCGTGAGAGATATTACTGAGAAGGGATTGGTAAAACTGATCAAGGTAAGAACTGAGGAAAATGTCTCAGACATACTCATTAAAGCCTTAGCTACAGACAAGTTTAAGTATTGTCTGCAACTTGTTCAGGTTGGACAGATGTGAAGTGGTGTTGCCCTTGTGAAGGGTTGTTTGGTTTAGGTGGACTAGTTGCTAATATTGTGGAATGTATTGTTGACTGAATGTTTAGCCAAGGTGGAGAATGTTGAAGTAGGATGTTGTGTCTTCACAATCGACAAAAAATAACTAACTTAAAATAAGTTGATGGAGTGAAGAAAATAATTCAAATCTGTCTTGGTGACTTTAACAATGATTTAACATAATTAATTGTAAAAATCGTCGTTGACCTGTCGTTTTGAAGACTTTTCTGTTGTTGTTTGGCTAGCTCAGATAACAGCTAAAGAAGGGGGATTTGTGTGAATCTTTGTTAATTCAGCTCCTATTTCATTCTCTCTTATATTAGATAGTTAGAATAACTTGGAGTTAGAGTTAGTTCTAGATATAACTACCTAGAGAGAGAGGTTTCGCATTACAAAGATAAATCAAAGGGATTAAGAGCCATTGAAGATTGTGAGCTCGATTTTGATCTTGTATCTTGTACATTTGATTTTCAAGTTAGTGGATTACTCTTCCTGGCCCGTAGACGTAGGCACATAGTGCTGAACCACGTAAAGTATTCTTTGTGCTTGAGTTTTCATTTGATTTCTTGGTTGTTGTCGATTGTGCACATCAAGTGTTTGATTAATTGCTTGAGTGAGTATTAGAGTGTTTTGGATTTTGTTCTTCACACATAAAGAAAAATACATATTAGATACTTTTAAAGTAGAAAATTATGCATATATATATGTGTGTGTGTGCGCGTGCGCGTGTACACCCATATATATATATATATGTATTATTGTTAACATATATATATGTTATTATATATATGTGTATATATATGTATACTTGTCGAGGAGATCAAAGTTCCTAATCTTCCTTTGCTATACTTAAGTAATCTCAAGTATTAAAATAAAAATAATATTGATAAAATTCGAGATTCAACAAATAGTTATAATAAAATTTGAAAAAATATCGAAATAGCATGTAATTCAAAGATTAAAATTGATTTGATAAAAGACCTCATATTTATGATAATTAAAAGCACTTCATTTTATTTTTTAATGAAAGTTAGCTACTTTTCTAAGTATTGGTTCAATCAACTTTAGTATACGCATTACAAAACGAAAATTTACACATTAGTTCTATTCTTGAATATTACTTAATTTGTGAAGATATATTTTAATACATAGTAACCTTCAGCTGATGTTCCACATAGGATTGAATACTTAATTTTCTTTTTAAAATATAAATAATCGAAAAAAAAACAAGAGATAAAAATACCAGATTTCTTATAGTAAAGAAATACATTAGTTTTATAGAAAAAAATGTAATGGGTTATATACCAAATGCGAAATTTTAAAAAAAAAGAAGGATGAGCTAAATTAAAAGCTTATCGCCTATTTAAAAATGTAGCGCTTCAATATAATAAACTTTATTGTCCGAATATTTTTATTACAAGAAAATTTGCTATCAATAGAGATCTTCCTAATTTCTAAATGACTGAATAATCAATATGTAACTTTGAAAAATAAAAACATGATTGATACAAAACGATAAGAAAATTTGTGAGTAGGATATTTAGCCAAACTATAAAATATTAAATTTAAGGTTAAAAAACAATGAAATGTTATTTATGATCAGATTAAACTATATTGAATCACTGGCTCAACTTTACTATAATATAAGTTTAAAGTAAATACTAAAATTATGCTAACAGAATATGATGATTTCCTATATGAAAATCATTGAGATTGTATTCAAGATTAACTTTTAATGTAATAAACAGAAATAACATGTTAGATTATTTTATTTTGTTATATTATGATATATTTTAAGAAAGAAAAAGAAACTCATCAATTATTCTTATAAAAGTACAACTTTTAGAAAATGGAAAATAGGAAAAAGTATAAATCAGTGATACTTTTGGACAAATCAGTGATACTTTTGGCAAAAAAAAATGATACTTTTGGCCAAATCAGTGATACTTGTGGCCAAATAAGTGATATCTCTTGGTATAGAACAACTACCACGATGTTGTTATTAGTATCACTTTTTAATGTATGTCAATTAGGTGATACTTTTGACAAAAGAAGTGATACTTTTGGCCAAATAAGAGATACCTCTTTATGGTGTAATACTTTTGTCATGTGTGATACTTTTGTTCCTTTATTAACTTAAGAAGTATCACTTTTTAATATATGTAAATTAGGTGATACTTTTGGCCAAATAAGTGATACTTTTGGCCAAATCAGTGATACTTTGGTCAAACAAGTGATACTGCTTTTTACTATATGGTACATGTGTCCCGTGCACGCACTTTAGGGCGCTTTTAGTGCCATTTTAATGTCAACAATGTGCACAATCACGTGTATTTAGTGCATTTGTATTCTCATGGGAAAAATAATGTGTTTGTGGTGTTTATGTGTTAAAACAGGTGCAAAAGGATCGAAAAAGAACAACAAATGATCGCTGAGTCGATGGATCAGTCGAGGCAACAAGGGACACGGCTGAAGGATTGATCTCGGCCGAGACAGAATACAAATCTCGGCCGAGATACCTCTCCAGGGGAATCCTGGAACTTTCAGAGACTGAAGATCTCGGCCGAGACGGATATTGCATCTAGGCCGAGATACCTCTCCAGGGAAAAGTCAGAAATTCAAGAGATGAAGATCTCGGCCGAGATAATTCTAACCCTAAAAAGCCTTAAATTTCCCTTTTCACGTCTCGGCCGAGATGCAATCCATTCTCGGCCGAGATTATCCCTCGGTTTACAATTTGAAAAAGCCCTTTTTCACGTCTCGGCTGAGACACACTTGCATCTCGGCCGAGACACACTTGCATCTCGGCCGAGATTCCTTGCCCTGTTTTAAATTCCTGAACGCGATTTTACCTTAAACTGAAGTAACAACTCTTCCCCTATATATATATCCTCCCTTTTGAAATTAACCTATCTTGGGCACAAATTTGGAGAACTTTTCAGCCACCATCACTTCCAAGGGGAGAGAAGGGCAAGAATGAGTCATCCCATCTTCCCCATTGATCAACCTTGGGTTCTATCATTTCTTTTTTATGAATTCTTGTATTTCCTTTGATTTACTAATTATATTAGGAGTAATGGGTGGCTAGCACCCTTAATTCTACCCTTGATCATGTTGAACCTTGATTGAAGATTAATATGTGAAAATCGACTTTTAATGTTACCCTTTTTATGAAATTTAAATGTTCTATAATGCTTGTTTGAATTGTCACATGCCTAGATGCTTGTTTTAGGATTGATCACCCTTATAGAAGCGTTTATTATATGTTGCTAGAGATTGGAATCACTTTCCGTGATTGTTGAAGATTCAATCTCCCTTAGTAGTGAACAATGCTTGATATCATTGGTGGCACTATAGAGTTTGGCCTCTAAACCCGATCGATTTGAGGTTTGTGCTTTATTTATCCCGTTGTTCTAGTTCATGATCATCCAGTATCAATTAGTGTGAAAAGAGCTTGTTTGGATCACTAATTGATTTGGGTAGGGATAAATCGATAAGCGGACCTTCGATTTATCCACAATTAAGGAAAAACACAATTTACATAAGCGGACCTTGTAGATTGTGGGATAAGGGTTTAAATTGCGTTGAATTCGGGCATCAACAATAATCCATAGGTAGTCGGATTCAAGGGGATACTAGATCGAGGGTATACCTTTTTAACATATTCAAAAACCCGAAAATATTTACTTGTGGTCTTTCTTTGACACTTTGATTAATCTAAAACACCAAAAACATCTATTGCTTTCTAGATTAGTAGTTGGTACTTGGTAGACTTTAGTTATTAGACTCAATCAAAACCCCCCCTCCCCATTTACTTGCTTTTATTTATTGCTTTTATTACAACCTAAATTACTAATTGCTTGAAGTATTTGAATCAACACTACTCATCGTTCTACGTGGGATCGACTCGAACTTACCACTTTACCTAGTAAAGTTGGGATAGTTCGGGATTCAATTTTAAATCATTCTAATTTTGTGGGGCGAATGTTTCGACGACGAGTTCGCTAACCCCTTATCGAAATTTGGCGCCGTTGTCGGGGAATGGTGTGTGTAGTGTTATTTTCTTTTCAAGCACCATCTCTAGCATAATTATTTATCTATTGTATTGCTTAACTAGTAATTGACACTCACTAGTTTGTGTGATTTTGGTTGTGTAGTGCATGTTCACCCGCTCCCAAGGAGACAAAGGGCTTTTGTTTGAACCGAACATCATTGAGAAAGAAGGAATACTGAGAAGACGAGCTCCATTGCTTGACGAGATCCAAAAGTCTTTTGAAAGCCTCGACATTGAGAGCGGAGAATCAAGTGAACCAGAAGCAATGGCAGCAGAACGAGCACCTGAGAAGAAATTGAAAGAACTGGCCAACACAAGGGTCAATCAAGAACCCTTGTGTATTACTTTCCCCGAGATTGGAGCTGATACACAGTTCAAACTTAAGACAGGGGTAGTGAACTTACTACCCTCCTTTCATGGCATGGCTGGGGATGATCCACATAAGCATCTAAAAAAATTTCACGTGGTATGCTCTTCCATGAGACCGACACGAGTCACCGATGAACAGATTAAGCTTCGAGCCTTCCCATTTTCTCTCAAAGATTTGGCTCGCGATTGGCTTTACTATCTTCGGGCCAGCTCGGTTACCACGTGGGATCAGATGGAATCTCTCTTTTTGGAAAAGTATTTCCCAGCATCAAGGGCCACAAACATTCGAAAGGGGCTAAGTCTTATCTTGCAGATGCAAGGGGAGACGTTATATGAGTACTGGGAAAGATTTAAGAAGCTCGTTTCGAGTTGTCCTCAACATCAAATAACTGAGCAGCTGTTAATACAATATTTTTATGAGGGTTTGTGTGTAGTTGACAGAAACATGATCGACAGTGCTAGTGGAGGGGCATTATCAGAAAAAACCCCTACTGAGGCTTGGGCTTTTATTTCGAAGATGGCAGCGAATACGCAATAGTTTGGGACTAGAGAGAGTGTCAGGTCAAGTCAGGAACCAAAAGGATCCGATATAGAGGACCGGCTGGATCAGTTGACGACCCTTGTGAGAAAAGTAGCTGCTGGAAGTATGCCTAGCCCTAAACTGTGCAGAGTGTGTTATGTCACAGATCAAAACACCGACAATTGCCCGGTTCTAGGAGAGGATATTGAGGCCCATGCAAATTCTTGGCACAATTGGTATGAAAGGCCAAGGTCACCTCCGGAAAGAAGGAAAACTGACCTGTATTCGAACAGCTACAATCCGGGATGGCGGAATCATCCAAATTTCAGCTATGGTCCACAGAATCAGAATATTCAGAAACCGGGAGAACAGAGCCATCAAAATAGGCCCCCCCTTCCCAAAGGGAGTTTACCAACAGAAAGCACCGGTCGGCTCAAATCCTTCGGACCCATCCCTTTCAGATATTGTTAAGAGCCTCGCGAATAGTACAATCCAGCTGCAGAAAGACAACAATTCAAGATTCACCAATCTCGAAAATCAAATGAGCCAAATTGCCTCTGTCGTGTCAAGGCTATAAAACACCCAAGGGGGAAAGTTACCGGCTCAAACCGGAAGTTAATCCAAAAAATATGAGTACCATTATTGTTGTGAATGAAGAGTTACTTGGAGAGCCTGAAAAGCCCGGGTATACTTCATAAGCAAAGACTGAAGAACTGCATGAAAATCCTAGGACAGAAGAGACACCAACTCCCCAAGTAGCCGAGGTTCAAGTTCGGATACCGAAGTGGAAGATTGCTAAGGAGTTGACAAGACAAAAGGAGGCATTAGCTGCATGCTTTCCAGATCACCTACTACCTTTTCCTACCAAGAGATACGCTTCACAGAACGGGAAGATACTCGAGAAAGGGAAGTTGAGAAGTGAAGAGAGGAGAATCGAAAGTGAAGAGGAAATTGCTGAGAATGAAATCTCGACCGAGATACATCAAGATCTCGGCCGAGATGGCCAACCTCGTCTAGAAAAATAAATTCCCTGTCCACCTATCTCAGCCGAGAAGGAAGTGCATCTCGGCCGAGATCAAGCGACCCTGGCACTGCACACTTGTCTCGGCCGAGACACAAGGTAATCTTGACCGAGATTCTCAGGAGGTGCAGATCAATTATGCAAATCCTCCACTTCCATTTCCGAGTCAAATGAAGAGGATTCCAGACAGAAATAGAGACAAGGAGACGATAGAGGTATTCAAGAAGGTTGAAATCAGTATTCCCTTGGTGGAGGCCGTATAACAGATTCCTCGATATGCAAAGTTTCTGAAAGACTTGTGCACAAACAAAAGGCGGCTACAAGGGAATGAAAAAGTCCTTATAGGAGAAAGTGTTTTGGCGATTTTCCAGAAAAAAAAATGCCACAGAAATGCAAGGATCCGGGAATGTTCGTCATCCCGTGTAAAATTGGTAACACTAGAATAGAGAAAGCTATGTTGGATCTAGGGGCATCCATCAATGTGATGCCTCGTATTTTCGATAGCTTAAACTTGGGGCTACTAAAGGATACGAGGGTGGTCATCCAATTAGCTGACCGAAGCACCTCGTTTCCGGACGGGGTGATTGAGGACGTGTTAGTTGAGGTGGATAACCTCATATTTCAAGCGGATTTCTATATGCTGGATACGCATGGAGATTCGTCAAATTCCACTCCAATCTTGCTTGGGAGGCTGTTCTTGAACACCTTCCAAACAAAGATTGACGTGCGAGAGGGAACTCTTAGCATGGAATTTGATGGCCAAGTGGTGTAATTCAACATCTTTGAATCGATGAAGTATCCCGAAGATTTGCATAGTGTGTATTATATTGATGTTATTGATGCTATTGACCCTTTTGTAGAGGAAGTGCTTGAGTATTATTGCAGGGATCAAGAGAAAATTAAATTAGCAAATGATCTAGAGGAGATAGAGCCAATATACAAAGGAAGAGTTGGTGGGGATAGTGGAACAATCACAATCTTCAAAGCCATTCCAAACCAAGCCCATTCCCAAATTCATACCATTACTAGAATCTCAAGAAAAAGTGCTACCCTCTACCATCAAAGCACCAACCCTTGAGCTCAAGACCCTCCCCTCCCATCTCAAATACACATATATTGGGGAGGAAGAAACCTTACCGGTGATTATCTCGTCAAAGCACATACCCACTCAAGAACAAGCATTGATCGGGGTCCTCAAGGTGAACAAGGAGGCTATAGGGTGGACCATTGTCGATATCAAAGGCATTAGTCCAGCCCTATGCATGCATCGAATACTACTTGAGGATGACGCCAAGCCTAGTCGGGAGCCTCAACGAAGACTCAACCCGCCAATGATGGAGGTCGTCAAGAAAGAAGTGATCAAACTGTTGGATGTGGGGATCATCTACCCCATATCCGACAGTAAGTTTGTGAACCAGACTCAGGTGGTTCCAAAAAGTCGGGAGTGACAGTTATAGAAGGGAATGATGGTGAAATGGTTCCTACGCACCTACAGACAGATTAGAGGGTTTGCATAGACTACAGGAAGTTGAACGCAGTAACAAGGAAAGATCATTTTCCACTACCCTTCATCGATCAAATGCTTGAGAGGCTAGCAGGGCATCCTTTCTATTTCTTCTTGGATGGATTCTCGGGGTACTTTCAAGTACCAATCGCGCTCGAGGATCAAGAAAAGACTACTTTCACATGCCCGTTCGGAACATTCGCATGGAGGCGTATGCCCTTTGGACTATGCAACGCCCCTTCAACATTTCAAAGATGCATGGTTAGTGTTTTTTCTGAATTTTATGGGTCATTTCATAGAGGTTTTCATGGATGATTTTAGTGTTCACGGTACACCTTTTGAGAATTGTCTTGATAAATTGGTAAAAATCTTGCAACGATGCATTGAGAAAAATCTTTTGTTAAATTAGGAGAAATGCCACTTTATGGTGGAACAAGGAATTGTGCTTGGCCATGTAGTCTCTAGTAAGGGAATAGAAGTAGATAGGGCGAAAATTGATATTATTTCTTCTCTCCCTTACCCCGCAAATGTACGGGAAGTGCGTTCCTTTCTTGGTCATGTAGGATTTTATAGGAGGTTTATCAAAGACTTCTCAAAGATTGCTACTCCGTTGTGCCGGTTGCTACAAAAAGATGTGGAGTTTGATTTGAGCAAGGAATGCAAGTTGGCATTTGATGAGTTGAAAAAGAGATTGGTCACTCCTCCGATTATTCAGCCGCCAGATTGGGAATTGCCTTTTGAATTAATGTGCGATGCTAGTGAACAAGCCTTGGGGGCAGTTTTGGGACAGAGAAGAGGGAAAGTGGCCCATGTCATCTATTATGTCTCACATACTTTGAATCCAGCTCAGATGAACTACACTACCACAGTAAAGGAGCTTCTAGCTGTTGTGTTTGCATTAGAGAAGTTTCGGTCTTACCTTGTTGGGACAAGGATCATTGTATATACCGACCACGCAGCATTGATGCATCTCATGGCTAAGAAGAAGGCGAAGCCTAGGCTTATTCGCTGGATATTAGTTCTCCAGGAATTTGATCTAGAGATCAAGGATAAGAAAGGAGCAGAAAATGGTGTTGCAGATCATCTCAGCAGGATAACTCAAGACGAGACGAACCTGCCTCTATGGCAAAGCTTTCCAGATGAACAACTACTTGCAATGAGAGATGCGAAGGTTCCTTGGTATGCCAACATGGTGAATTACTTGGTGTCCAAGCAGTTTCCTAGTGGGATGAGTAAGCCTCAGAGAGATAGGTTGAAGAGTGAATCAAAGCATTTTGTTTGGGATGATCCTTACCTTTGGAAATATGGTTCAGATCAAGTAATTAGAAGATGCATTCCCGAAGATGAAGTGCAATCGGTGCTAAATTTTTGCCACTCATACACTTGTGGAGGTCATTTTGGGCCGAAGAGGACGGCCTACAAAGTACTTGAAAGCGGTCTATATTGGCCTACCATTTTCAAGGACGCCCTCTTGTTTTGCAAAACCTGTGAAAAATGTCAAAGGACCAGAAATGTGTCACAGAGGAACGAAATGCCCCAACAACCAATAATGGTGTGTGAAATTTTCAACATCTGGGGAATAGATTTCATGGGCCCGTTTCCATCTTCTTATGGGAATCTGTATATCTTGTTGGTTGTGGACTATGTGTCCAAATGGGTGGAAGCAAAGGCTACTCGTATGAACGATTCAAAGGTTGTTGCGGACTTCGTCAAGTCTAACATATTTGTAAAATTTGGGATCCTGAGAGCCATCATAAGTGATAAGGGTACGCATTTTTGCAACCGGACCATTGAAGCACTATTCAAGAAATATTCAGTTTTGCATAAAGTGTCTACTCCCTATCATCCACAAACAAATGGACTAGCCGAGAATTTAAATCGAGAGATCAAATCGGTGCTAGAGAAGACCGTCCAACCTAACCGAAAAGATTGGAGTTTGAGGCTTGATGATGCCTTATGGGCATATAGGACCGCATACAAAACACTTATAGGCATGTCCCCATATCGCCTTGTTTATGGCAAATCGTGCCACCTTCCGATTGAACTCGAACACAAAGCCTATTGGGCTATCCGGAGATGTAACATGAGTGCTGATGAGGCGGGTGTGCACCGAAAACTTCAACTCCAAGAGCTAGAAGAGATTCGGAATGAAGCCTTCGAAAAAGCGTTGATATATAAGGAGAGACCAAAGCCTTCCATGATGAAAGGATATCCCGAAAAACTTTTGTGGTTGGAGAGACGGTACTTCTGTACCACTCGAGGTTGAAATTGTTTCCCGGAAAGCTTCGATCAAGGTTGATTGGACCATTCATTGTCAAGAAGATATATCCACATGGAGCCATTGAGATAGAAAGCGGTAAAACGGGCAAGATTTTCAAAGTGAATGGACAATTGCTCAAGCCGTATTTTGGAGGCTGTCAAGATAGCCCGCTTGAAGAGGAGCAAGTAGAAGATCCACCATCGAGCTGAGTGAACATTCATCGAGCCAACGACATTAAATAAAGATGCTTGTCAAGAGGCACCCCGGCGGTATCTTTAAATTTTTGCATTTTCAAATTCATATTTAGATGCTCAATAAATGCCTTGTGGTGGCATATTTGATGTTTTTGTTTAGAATTGTGCAGGTATCAATCAGGATAATCAAAAGATAGCATGGAATTGGGGTGAAGGAGACCAAAATGAAGAAAAAATTGCTGGAGACAAATCTCGACCGAGACACACGAGGAATCTCGAAGGTAAAAATAGGTGAATTCGCTGGAAAAGTATCCCGGCCGAGACATACATTCATCTCGACCGAGATTTAACAGAGCTCAAATTGGCTCAAAATTGCTGGAAGACAATCTCGGCCGAGACACCAAGTCATCTCGGCCGCGATCAACTTGTCCATAAAATTGGCCAAAATTGCTGGAAACTTATCTCGGCTGAGACACCAAGTCATCTCGGCTGAGATCAATTTGTCCAGAATGGGGGCAAAATTGCTGGAGGCCGATCTTGGCCGAGACACATACGCATCTTGGCCGAGATCCTCTGCTGAGCCAACCAAGCCTGAGATCAAAGAACATATCTCGACCGAGACACAAAATTCAAAATTTCATCTCGGTCAAGATTCTGCACAGGTATAAATACCCCTGCGCGGAACAGCAAGTCATCCTCTTCCCCCCAATACGCAATTTGCGCACACACATGCACACACACACTAAAAAACGTCATTTTTACTCAATTTATTCCTCTCAAATTCACACCACACCTCACCCACATCACCCCACACACTTCTATCCGAAAAATTTTGGATTTGGAGCAATGTTGGAGTCGGGTCGAAAAGGGCGCGAAAAAGTTCACTTCAAAAATTTTCGATTAAATCCAACCGGTAAGTACGGCTATCCCTTTCCCTTAGTCTTTATTTGATTATTATGAACTTTATTGTTAAGATTAGGGGCGAATTTTGTGTTAGAATATTTACTACATTGATATTGGTTATACACAAGTTTGTTGTTGTGATTTTTTGCCAATGTTGACTTGTTTTAGGTATTCTAATACTAAATTTGTTGTGGTAGCTTTTGTATTTGCATGATTGGTTGATGAAGGATGAGGAAGGTTAATAATCATTTAATTTGAAGTTGAAACTGATTGTGGCATATCACCAAACACTTGACATGCATTCTTTATTGTTATCCTTTTGTAGTTTCAAAGTGATTGCTATACTTGATTATTAGGTTGATTAGTTGAATTTGTGTGAAGAGTAGGCAATTTTAGACTCTTGTTGATAATGAAAAGAAATTGACCTATTTTTTGATGAGCATTGGTGGATTTTAATTGCAATAGGATAATGATTGGGAATGTTTGCCATATATACAAATTGTATCAAGTCAATTGAATCATCTAGATTGTAAGTTTGCTTGTGATATTCCATGTTAATTGAATATGAGTGATTAATATAGCGAACTTGACCTTCTATTTGATTGAAGCTGATGTGTAAATTGGTGATAAAGTGTTCAATGTGGGAGATTTTGATGTGTGTAATGTGTGATTGTTTGTAGGCACACAATGGCACCACCCAAAAATCCAAGGAACACAACTCAAGAAGGCACTTTCGGTAGGCGGTTAACACAGAAAATCTGCAAAAGCCAAGTCAAAGGCAAGGAGAAAGCCGTTGAGCCCACTCCAAAGGCTCCCATGCCGGACATTCCATCAACCACCACTGATAAATCCACAAAGCCGATTGATTTTGACATAGTTCTGAGCACGGAGGACCAGAGGAAGAGATTTGACAAGCTGATTAGGAGAGGGGTGTCAGCAACCCTTTATGGTGATCCCAAGACTCTGGATGCCATGGGAATACGACAGAAGGTTCTTGAACTTCTAGACAAAGCAGGTCTAGCCCAATGCCTAGCACCCCATCCTACTTTCCTCAAATTCGTGCTAGAGTTTTTCAGCACCCACGAAATCGAGGAGGAGTCTCTTTCCTGCTCGACCAAGGTCCACCACATCAAATTCCAACTTCTGAATGAAGAAAAGACGCATACCTGAGAAATATATACGGCTTCAAAAGGGCAACCGTTGGCGATGAAAATGAATTGAAAGAGTTTGACGTGCAACAATTCTGGGGGCAAATCACTGCCCCTAGAATAGTTGCACCCCAAGCCTAGGACCCAAGGAGCTCCAGGTTGACTTCCATTAGAAGCCCGGTTGTGAAGTATTTGCAGAAGTTGTTGAGCTCCACCATATGTGGTAAGAAAGAGATCAGTTCTCCCCGATTGTACGAGATAGAGATCTTATGGGCTATTGTTGACAGGAAGTTGAGGAATTTTTAGTGTGACATGATATCGAGCTTTCAGAAAATAGTCAAGGAATTGAGGACACAATGGAAGAGGCAGACAAAAGTGCCAGACCCGATCTACTGTGGGGCTCTGATTACCCATATCCTCGAGCATTACAATGTACCCCTCCTAGAGTACACACCCATCAGCACTGACTAATATTTAGACTGGGACGAGATGAAAAATATGAGAATTGCCATGCTCGAGTACCAAGAAGGAACATCAGGTCCGGATGTCCCCTATGTCCTCCAGAATGTGGGATCGTACCTCCGTCTCCCCAACGCCAGTCTAACCTACATTGAGCGCCTGGAGACAAGCATGCCAAACTTGGCGCTGAGCTCGGAAGCACATTTAAGAGAATCAAAGGAGCTGACCAGCGCCGAGTTAACACGCTACCAGAGGGGGAAGAAGCCACGAACTGTGGCCAGGGAGATGAGTACGGGGACTGCAGAAGGGAGCAAAGCCAAGCAGGAAGAGACCGGCATCTGCGGTGCGGTCTCGGGCCGAGATTCGGGAGGAGCACACTGGTCGGCTTAGCAGTTTAGAGTCGGGCGTGCAGGACATCAAAGCTCAAATCAGTGCACTTAGGGGCGATGTCCATCAACTGGGGGCGGAAGTGAAGGTAAAGAGAGTTAGAACAAGTTACTACCCTTGTTCAAAAGCAGCCAAGGATGCTTTACTGGCTCGAGTTCCCGAGACGTCAGGCCTTCCAAGTCACTATGAGTAGAGCACTGAGAATGCCTTACCCATTTCTTCACAAACTTAGTTGAAAACTAAGTTTGGGGGGAAAATAGGGGGTGAGACATTCTTGGCCGCTCGAATTCCTGAACTTCCCTTCTGCCTCTTTTCTGATTCCTTATGACTATTTACTGCTTTGGATTTTATTATTGGCATGTGTGCCTCTTTTCTGAAACTTGCTCATTTTGGTTTGACGGCCTGTGTGCCGAGTAGATTTGACTGATTGCCTTTGGTAGCCTTTTTGGATGTGTTTTGTTTAATTGTAATTGAATTTGGTGGGCCTGTGAGCCTTTGTTTATCTTTTGATTGATTTATGAGCATTACTGTTAGTATTTTGATTTGGTATTTTTCACATTTAAGTATAATGATTTTGTTAATTTGTTGTTAGTAGAATGGGGTTGTATAATATTGAATAAATTGGTTAAATTCGACGAGCACCAATTTGTACTCCTCTTTTTCCACAAACTTAGTTTGCAACTAAGTTTGGGGAGGGGGTGGAATTCATACAAGTTGGCAGCTCGAGAAAACGATTGGACCAGTTTAGGAAAAAAAATTGTGCCATTGATTAATGATGAAAAAAAAATTTCGAACAAATATTTTTGGAAAGAAGCACATGGTAGAGCATGATAGGCTTTTTGAAACCAAATTGAACATACACTCAAAACTTTTGATCAAATTAGCAACCAAGTGAGTCTTTGAGCCTAATGCATACTCCCATTTTTGGAGTAAAATCAAATTTTCTTTCGTGCGAACATTCTTTGAATGTATGCAATTTCCTCTAGAACTTGCGCTAATTCTCTACCTTTGAATAAGTCGGTATGTGTGGTGACAATGAAAATGATTTTAGGCATTTCTTGATTTAAGCCCTTTTTCAAAAGCTGAAAGCAATTCCTTTTGACAAAAAATGTACAAATTGCCCCTAGTTAGCCCGTTGAGTTTTAGCCTTTTTTTTTGATACCCAACACTACAAGCAAATTTACCTTTCATTTAGCCTTTGAAACCCAAATGGACTACTGAGTATGAGGGAGGCGGTTGGAAGGTAGTTAGTTTGGAAATTAGGAATGAATTTGGGTAAACTAGTGGAAAAACGAAGAAGGGTGAAAGGAAAAATGTGAAATAGGCTAGAATCGAGAACATTAACCTCTCCATAATGTGTAATGAGTCCAGTAAAAAAAAGGAGCAAAGTTGAAAAAAACCAGAAAAACAAAAGAAAGAGGAAGTGTATATACCATTTTTTTGGAGAGGTTAGTGAAAATCACATCATTTTGTGATTACAATCCTTGGTTAGAAAAGTCTTAAGAAACATATTTATTGTGAGGATTGATAAATATGGGGGATTGATAAATATGGGAGATATAGGCAGGAATAAGGTGAAGAAGTCGAACCTTAGGGTCGACTCGATTGGGAATTGAAAGAGTGAGGTTGAGTGACCATTGTTTGAGGGGTAGATGGGTAGTGCACGACTCGTTTAGTCCGTTTTATAGTCACTTTTACCTAAATTTTGTCCCACCTTACCCCTAGCCAACATTACATCCCATATAAAGACCTAACTGATTCATTGTCACGTATGTCAAGTACAATTTCGGGTTTAGATGATTGGCAAGCCTATGGTACTCGTTGTATGAATTTCAATGTGAGTGTAAACACTATCCTTTTAATGCACTCGAGAGAGAGAGATACACTCACCCGGTGAGGATCTTAAGTTAAGAGTGTTATGTCTTGAGAGTAGTGGATCTAGTCTATCACATATGCTCACTATTATCATGATCGCTTCATCTTTTTCATGAAAACTCTCTGAAATCAAATGCCACTAAACTCTGCCCTAAACACGTGTCCTTTTGTCTTTCGCTTTATTGTTCGGGATGAACAAGTTTTATGTTTGGGGAGATTTGGTATACGTGTCCCGTGCACGCACTTTAGGGCGCTTTTAGTGTCATTTTAATGTCAATAATGTGCACAATCACGTGTATTTGGTGCTTTTGTATTCTCATGGGCAAAATAATGTGTTTGTGGTGTTTATGTGTTAAAATAGGTGCAAAAGGATCAAAGAAGAACAACAAATGATCGCTGAGTCGATGGATCAGTCGAGGCAACAAGGGACGGGGCTGAAGGATTGATCTCGGACGAGACATGATACAAATCTTGGTCGAGATTCCTCTCCAGGGGAATCATGGAATTTTGAGAGACTGAAGATCTCGACCGAGACGGATATTGCATCTCGGCCGAGATACCTCTCCAGGGAAAAGTCAGAAATTCAAGAGATGAAGATCTCGGCTGAGATGAAACCCAATTTCGGCCTAGATAATCCTAACCCTAAAAAGCCCTAAATTTTCCTTTTCACCTCTCGGCCGAGATGCAACCCAATCTCAGCCAAGATCATCCCTCGATTTACAATTTGAAAAATCCCTTTTTCACATCTCGACCGAGACACACTTGCATCTCGGCCGAGATTCCTTGCCCTGTTTTAAATTCCTGAACGCGATTTTGCCTTAAACTGAAGTAACAACTCTTCCCCTATATATATATATATATATATATATATATATATATCGACATTAACCTATCTTGAGTACAAATTTAGAGAACTTTTCAGCCACCATCACTTCCAAGGAGGAGAGAAGGGCAAGAAGGAGTCATCCCATCTTCCCCATTGATCAACCTTGGGTTCTATCATTTCATTTTTATGAATTCTTATATTTCCTTTGATTTACTGATTAGGAGTAATGGGTGGCTAGCACCCTCAATCCTACCCTTGATCATGTTGAACCTTGATTGAAGATGAATATGTGAATATTGACTTTTGATGTCACCCTTTTTATGCAATTTAAATGTTCTATAATGCTTGTTTGAATTGTCTCATACCTATATGCTTGTTTTAGGATTGATCACCCTTATAGAAGTATTTATTGTATGTTGCAAGAGATTGGAATTCACTTTCCGTGATTTTTGAAGTTTCAATCTCCCTTAGTAGTGAACAATGCTTGATATCATTGGTGACATTATAGAGTTTGGCCTCTAAACCCGATCGATTTGAGGTTTATGCTTTATTTATCCAGTTGTTCTAGTTCGTGATCATCCAATATCAATTAGTGTGAAAAGAACTTGTTTGGATCACTTATTTATTTGGGTAGGGATAAATCGATAAGCAGACCTTCGATTTATCCACAATTAAGGAACAACACAATTTACATAAGAGAACCTTGTAGATTGTGGGATAAGGGTTTAACTTACATTGAATTGGGGCATCAACAATAATCCATAGGTAGTCGGATTCAAGGGGATACTAGATCGAGGGTATACCTTTTTAACATATTCAAAACCCGAAAATATTAACTTGTGGTCTTTCTTTGACACTTTGATTAATCTTAAACACCAAAAATATCTATTGCTTTCTAGATTAGTAGTTGGTACTTGGTAGACTTTAGTTGTTAGATTCAATCCCACCCCCCAACCCCCACCCCCTCCCCATTTACTTGCTTATGTTTATTGCTTTTATTACAACCTAAATCACTAATTTCTTGAAGTATTTGAATCAACACAACTTATCGTTCTCTGTGGGCTCGACTCGGACTTGCCACTTTACCTAGTAAAGTCGGGATAGTTCGGAATTCAATTTTAAATCATTCTAATTTGGTGGGGCGAACGTTTTGACGATGCTTTCGCAAACCCCTTACCACTATATGTCAATTAGGTGATACTTTTGGACAAACAAGCGATACTGTTTGCCAAATCAGTGATACTTTTGGCCAAATAAGCGAAACTTTTGACAAAATAAGTGATACTTTTGACAAAATAAGTGATACCTTTTTGTCAAATTAGTGATATGTTAAGCTTTGAATCACTTACAACACACACAAATGAATTCAATCCAGAAATGCATGAAAATGAACTGAAAAATCGGCCAAACAAAACCGAACGCAAAACCAGAAACCAAATGAAGAACACAAAGCTTATACGTGGTTCGATCAATGTGATCTACATCCACGGAGGCTCTATACACCTCAATTCACTCCACTGAACAATCAATTACAAGAAATATCCCAGAAAACCAGAAGCCCCAGTTCACAAACCGAATTGAGCTTAAGAACCCTAGCTTTCTAATTCTAATGATTGTGTAGTGTTTACAGAGGGAAAAATACGTGTATCAACTCGTCTTTACAAGTGGAACAAATGTATATATAGAACTAAGCTCGAATCAAGAAGCTTCAGAGGCTGGAAGCAATTCAATTTCAACTGCTTGAAAAACTGGTTACGCGCCTTTGACAATGGTTTCACATGCAACTGTTCAAAACCGTTGCATAATTTTATTATAACCGTCACAACTCCGGTTCTCCAACAACTTCCAAAACTGAACTGCTTTAAACCCGACTTTTTAGCCCGGTTCTTCCCAACCTAAACCCGGTTCCTGATTCTTCTCAATCTCTACTACAAGACATGTCCACTTGATGAAATTGAATTGACATTTACAAATCTCCACCTCAATGAATTCAAGTGCACTTCATCACCTCAAACTGCCTTGTCACCTCCAGGTTTTAATTGCATTGTTCAAGCCTTATCAGGCTTGAGCAATGAACCATCTTACTCCTAGGAACTGCCTTAGTCAAAAAATCTGCCTCATTGTCCAAAGTATGCACTTTCTTCACTTCAACAGACCCAGCTTCAATTACATCTCTTGAAAAATGAAGTCTAACATCAATATGCTTAGACCTCTCATGAAAAGCTTGATGTTTCACCAAGTGAAGAGCACTTTGGTTATCACACTGAATAGTAACACATTCTTGTCTTATTCCCAAGTCCTTGAGGATTCCCTTGAGCCACAGAGCTTCCTTGATTGCCTCAGTTAAGGCAATGAATTCTGCCTCAGTTGTTGACAAAGCAACTACAGACTGTTGCACACTCTTCCAACTTACAGCTGTTCCATACACAGTAAAGACATACCCTGTAATAGATTTCCTAGTATCCAAATTTCCACAGACGGCGCCACTTGTTAAGCTTTGAATCACTTACAACACACATAAATGAATTCAATCCAGAAATGAATGAAAATGAACTGAAAAATCGGCCAAACAAAACCAAATGCAAAACTAGAAACCAAATGAAGAACACAAAGCTTTTACGTGGTTCGATCAATGTGATCTACATCCACGGAGGCTCTATACACCTCAATTCACTCCACTGAACAATCAATTACAAGAAATATCCCAGAAAACCAGAAGCCCCAATTCACAAACCGAATTGAGCTTAAGAACCCTAGCTTTCTAATTCTAATGATTGTGTAGTGTTTACAGAGGGAAAAATACGTGTATCAACATATCCAATCAATGGTATAGTACTTGCTTCTTGTTTCTGGAACTTTAACCCCATACTGACAGACCCTTTCAGATATCTTAAAACCTGCTTCAAAGCTTCCCAATGTAATTCTCTAGGATTTGACATATACCTGCTTACCAGAGATACACTATAGGCCAAGTCTGGCCTGCTACATATCATTCCATACATCAAACTGCCAACACCACTGGCATATGGAACATTCTTCATGCGGATCTCCTCAGCTTCTGTCTTAGGACACTGATCCTTGGATAGCTTAGTTTGTAGATTAACTGGGATATTCACTGGTCTTGATTCATGCATGTGAAATCTCTCCACAACCTTCTACAAATACTGTCTCTGTGAGAGCCATAATGTCCCAGTCTTTCTTCTTCTAATGATGTCCATTCCCAGAATCTTTCTGGCTTCCCCAAGATCCTTCATGTCAAATTCTGAACTCAATCTTCCCTTTAGCTCTTGTATCTTATCAATACTCTTACTGGCAATGAGCATATCATCCACATATAATAGCAGAAACACTTATTCAAGTCTTGACCCTTTGTTAAAGTACACACAGCTGTCATATAAGCTTCTTATGAATTCTGCACTAATCATAAACTCATTAAACTTCTTATTCCACTGCATGGGACTCTGTTTCAACCCATGGAGTGACTTCCTGAGAAAACAGACCTTCTCTTCATGTCCTGGAATCATAAAGCCCTCAGGTTGCTTCATGTATATCTTTTCAACTAAATCACCATGCAGGAATGCTGTCTTGACATCTAACTGCTGTAGTTCCATGTCTTCTTGAGTTACCTTTGATTGAAGTAACCTGATAGAACAATGCTTCACTACTGGAGAAAACACCTCATTATAATCTATACCTTCTCTTTGTGTGAAGCCCCTGGCCACCAGCCTTGCTTTATATCTGATTTTATCAGCTAGCTTCTGCCCTTTTGGTTTGTATACAAGCTTCCAGGTTTGGTTTCTCTCCAAAGATTCCATTTCCTCCATCATGGCCCCTATCCAGTGTTCACTCTCACTGCAACTTATTGCCTCCTTGAAACTACTAGGCTCTTGAAACTCCAAGTCTTCTGCTACACTCAATGCATAATATACACTTCCAGCTTGCCATAGAAATCAGGCCTTTGGATTTGTCTTCTTGGCCCGTCTCTTCCTATGCTATAAGTTCTGAGATTTGCAATCTCAGTTTGACCCTCTTCATCTTCTGATGAACTGTCATCTTCTTGTTGATCTTGAGTATTCTTTTCTGGTGGTATCTGCTCCTCATTAAGCTCCACCTGAATAGAAGTTCTTTCAGGTTCCACAGCACCATCAACCTCCTCTTGACTTCCAGTAGAGTTGTATCCCATCACATCCTCATTGAACCTTACATCTCTACTTATCAAGAGCTTCTGGTTTCCCTGTTCCAAGCACCATAACCTGTAGCCTTTTATGCCCTCAGGATATCCTAGGAATACACATCTCTGTGCTCTTGCCTCAAGTTTGTCTTGCCTAATGTGAGCATAGGCCAGACAACCAAACACTCTTAAGTCATGGTAGTTTGATATCTTTCCACTCCACACTTCTTCTGGAGTTTTAAACCCTAGAGTTGATGATGGTGACCTGTTGACCAAATAGCATGCAATGTTTATAGTTTCTCCCCAGAATGATTTAGGTAATCCAGCATCAATCAACTACATCTAACTCTTTCCAGCACAGTTCTGTTAAATCTTTCAGCAACCCCATTCTGTTGGGGGTTTAGTGGGACAGTTCTGTGCCTTGTGATGCCTTTCTCTTCACAAAACCCTGTGAATTCAGTGGATAGGTATTCCAAGCCATTATCTGTCCTAAGATGTTTTAGTTTCTTCCCTCTTAGGTTCTCCACCTGACTCAACCATGTTTTAAACTTAAGAAATGCATCACTCTTGTTCCTTAAAACAAATACCCATGTTTTTCTACTATAATCATCAATGATGGACATGAAATACCTTCCTCCTCCATGTGTTTCTGTTCTTGAAGGCCCCCAAATATCAGAGTGTACATAATCAAGTGGCTCTTGAGTAGAATGTATCCCTTTAGCATAAGGCAGCTTCTGGCCTTACCCAGAGCACACTTGTCACAAAAATCCAGTGTTCTATTTCCCATTTCACCAATGATGCCCTTCTTTGATAACTCCTTCAATCCTTTCTCTCCAATATGACCCAGTCTTCTATGCCACTTCATAACATCTTCTCTGCTTATCACAGATTCAGCACATCCCATCACAGGTGATCCAGTCAAAATAAACAGGCCATTGTGTTGCCTTCCTTTGATTACCAACTTGTTGTGTTTAGTGATGTAAAGATAACCATCTAGTGACTTAAACTGACATCCATTTGCCACCAGAGAACCAAGAGATAGGAGATTTCTCTTCAGTCCAGGAACATACCTTACTTGAGAAATAGTTCTGATGACTCCATCATGCATTTTTATTTGAACTGGTCCTATGCCTTTAACTCTGCAGGAGTGGTCATTTCCTAGTAATACACATCCAGCATCTTCTTTCTGTAAATCCTTGAACCAGGATTCATTGGGACACATATGGAATGAACACCCAGTATCAAGAACCCATTCCTTTTCCATTTTTGTTTCTGTGATGTTCAAGACTTCTGGAGTGTCTTCTTGATGCTCAGTCATAGCTACTTCTGACCTCTGATTCTCCTGCTTCTTCTTCTTTTGTGGACAGTCCTTCTTCAAATGTCCAGCTTGTTTGCATTTGAAACACTTTCTGGTTTCAACCCAGTCTCCTTGTTTCTTTGCATTCTGAGTTCCAGATTTGTTATCCTTAAATCCCTGGAACTTCTTCTTTTGGAAATTTTTTTTGAACTTAATGTTCAAACCTTCTCCAGCCTGTGCAGAGCCAACATTCATAGCTGATTTTTCCATCCCTTCCAAACATCAGTGCATCTTTAAAACTTTCCATAGACTTTGGAAGAACATTCAGCACCATCAGAGCCTTATCATCATCCTCCAAGTTCACCCCCAGATCTTCTAATTCTTCAATCATCTTGACAAACTCATCAAGTTGATCAGAAATAACCTTCTCATCAGTGATTTTGAAGGACATTAATTTCTGCTTCAGAAATAGTTTGTTGGATATAGACTTTGATTGATAGAGTTCCTCCAGTTTTCCACATGCCTCCACTGCATTCTTGCACCTTGATACCTCTCTCAAAGGTTTATCACCCAGACATAAGAATATCAGACTTAAGGCCTTCTTATCCAATTCTGGAAACTTAGATTTCTCAGCATCAGGCCACTGATCAACAGGAAGAAGTGCAGAGTCTAGGCCATTTTGGATCAGCACTGCATTCATTTTGATCTTCCAGAGTGAGAAGTCATTCTTACCTGAAAACTTCTCCACATCCATCTTTACTCCAGCCATTCTTTCTTCTTCTTTGAGTGTGTGTGTATTGTTTCGCACAGACGGTGCCACTTGTTAAGCTTTGAATCACTTACAACACACACAAATGAATTTAATCCAGAAATGAATGAAAATGAACTGAAAAATCGGCCAAACAAAACCGAACGCAAAACTAGAAACCAAATGAAGAACACAAAGCTTTTACGTGGTTCGATCAATGTGATCTACATCCACGGAGGCTCTATACACCTCAATTCACTCCACTGAACAATCAATTACAAGAAATATCCCAGAAAACCAAAAGCCCCAATTCACAAACCGAATTGAGCTTAAGAACCTTAGCTTTCTAATTCTAATGATTGTGTAGTGTTTACAGAGGGAAAAATACGTGTATCAACTCGTCTTTACAAGTGGAACAAATGTATACATAGAACTAAGCCCGAATCAAGAAGCTTCAGAGGCTGGGAGCAATTCTGTTTCAACTGCTTGAAAAACTGGTTACGCGCCTTTGACAACGGTTTCACATGCAACGGTTCAAAACCGTTGCATAATTCTGTTATAACCGTCACAACTCCGGTTCTCCATCAACTTCCAAAACTGAACTGCTTTAAACCCGACTTTCTGGCCCGGTTCTTCCCAACCTAAACCCGGTTCCTGATTCTTCTCAATCTCTACTACAAGACATGTCCACTTGATGAAATTGAATTGACATTTACATGATACTTTTGGCCAAATAAGTGATACATCTTGGTATAGAACAACTACAACGATGTTGTTATTAGTATCACTTTTTAATGTATGTCAATTAAGTGATACTTTTGACAAAATAAGTGATACTTTTTACCAAATAAGTGATACTTTTGCAAAAGAGAGGTTCCTAAATTCACCAAGACAGTTTTCGAGTCCAAGACAACTTTCCTGTTCCATTGGTGCAACTGTACTATACAATCTGAAATAGAGATCTCACATGGACATTAATGGATACACAATTTGAAAATTAATTTCGCCAACCTGGTAAATAAATTGACATTTTGAGTTTCCGCCAAAGCCATGGATCATAAGCAAATTAAGCTTGTTGAACTTGCAGTGACATGGCACCCAGAAATGCATTGTGGTCTGATCGTCTAAATCGACGGTGAATTGAACCAGGTCGCATGAGAATGTGAAGTAGAGGAGGAGGATTGCATCAATGATGGGGAAGAAGATTAGGAGGCGTCAGATTTTGGAAAACGGAGAAAAGAATTGTTGTGAAATGGCGGCGGCGAGAGAGAGGTGGAAGGAGACAAGGCGGTGGAGATAGAGGCACAAAGTCTCCATTAAAGGTTTGCAGCTTAAGAACGTTGGGAAGGAGAAAAAGCGATGGGGAATTGTTTTGAATTTTTTATTAAATAGTTTGGGCCTGGAATTTAGGATTATTTGGACGATGGCAAAAACTTGGGTGCACCATGTGCACAATAACCTTATTGTGCATTGGTTCGGTCGCGTCCGCGACCAATTGTGGCTGAAAGGGGAATTTGGGCTATGGAGTTGGCGCGGCCGCGCAGTCTGGGCGTGGCCGCGCAACTGTGACTCAAACATACTTTATGAAATTGTCAAACATACTTTATGCAAATATCAAACATACTTTATGAGTAAATCAACCATACCTATGTTAGGAATTTTGTGTCTTGAATATGTTTCACTTTAAAATTGTGACTCAAACATACTTTATGAAATTGTCAAACATACTTTATGTAAATATAAAAAATGCTTTATGCAAATATCAATAATAATGCATGTTGACGCTCAAACATACTTTATGAAATTGTCAAACATACTTTATGTAAATATCAAACATACTTTATGAGTAAATCAACCATACCTTAAGTGCACTATATTAGGATTTTTTTGTCTTGAATATGTTTCACTTTAAAATTGTGATTAAAACATACTTTATGAAATTGTCAAACATACTTTATGTAAATATCAAACATACTTTATGCAAATATAAAAAATAATGCATGTTGACGCGGCCGTGACACTTGGTCGCGGCCGTGGCACTCAAACAGGTGCACCATAGCACTATTGTGCACATGGTGCACCCAAGACCTACTCTTGGACGATTGCGGTGTTTTAATTTTGACCCGAATTAATTAGGTTTTGGGTCAGATAATCCAACCCATTGTATATAAGGAGCTCCATGCATCTATTGTATGTAAGTTTTTGTGATAATAAAATGTTCAACTGAAAAAAAAAAAAAAAAAAAAAAAAACTAATATTGAAAATAATTAAAAATGCAAGACTCAATGATATATATTACACTAATATAATGTGCATATATATTACACTATTAGGATAAAATTTAAAAGTATAAAAAATCAATATCTAAATTGTAGTATATGTACATAAAACATTTTTTTAAAATGATATAATCTAAAATAAATTACTTAATTCAATTCATTTTATGTTAAATAATACATGCATCATTTTGATGTAAAAAAAAAAAAAAAATAGAAGTCACGACAACGCACGTGTTAATAACTAATTTTAATAAATATATATTAAAGTCGGCACATAACTCAAATTTCTCAAAACTAAAAATTCAACATATATAAATACTTGTACTATCTGTAGAAACACAATACATGTACTAATATGGATCTGGATCTGGATCTAGAATTGTGCACATAGAGCCGCTCCTTTGTAGAGGCGAAAGAAGCAGTAACCACCTCGAAGGAAATGAAAATTTTAGAGACCCATATATACATATACACGCACACACATTATATATAATTTAGTATAATTTAGATGGTGCTAATTTCGATTCTCACGTCTTAGTTTTAAGGACTTGCTGTTTGTTTTACTTCCTTTCTTTTGTTTTTTTGGACGAGGGAGGGGGGAGGGGGGGGAGGGGAGAAGTTAGGGGTTTATGTTATTTTACACATGATAGAACCTTTTCTTTAATATTATTTATTATTACTTTATTCATATTTATTGTAAAGTGTTAATATTTTTAAACTCGACTCAGACCAATAATTTAGTAGGATCGGACATGTGTACACAACAATTTTTGTACACATATTATAGAAGTATCACGTTATAGAAAATTACAAATTGGTTTGTGGATTAGAATCCACGTGAGACACTAATACTTTTGTTTATACCAGCAGCGGGCACATATGTTACAGATGATTGCAATTTTCTAAATTTTATTTTGTGTTCAATATATTTATGTATATATACCCTTTATATAATAAAAGAGAAACAAATTTGGGACAAGTGGCATTCTCTTAACAAAATATGTTTTCATAATCTTTTCATAACAAAAATATCTAAATCATTAAAATATTCATTATTTCAAATCCCTAAACCTACTCGATTTTTTTAGCTTATTTTGTTTTGCTCTCTTTCCATTTTTAGTTGATTTTGTTTAAAATATTTTACTAACCCTAATTAACATAAATAAAACTTTCACATTCTCTAATTCTACCACCACCTACTCAATAGAAGTATTTTTTTCGTATCTTTTTATTTTGTTTTCGCGTCTTTTCTGTTTTTTCTTCTTTCTGAATTTCATTCACACAAAAACAACCAATTTACAGAGTTATGTTAAAATGAAGTAGTGGTATTAAAATAACCGAGCTCTGTGACTTTGTTTCACTGACTCTATGTAAAATTTATTTAGTTTCTTACAGTTCTTATGTGCAGTATAATGAGAATATGCAATTATTATTATTATTATTATTATTATTATTATTATTATTATTATTATTATTATTATTATTATTATTATTATTATTATTATTATTATTATTAATTTTTTTTTTAATACTATTATTATTATTGTTATTGTAGCTGTTGTTGTTCTTGTTACTGTTGTTATTATTTTATTTTTAATAGTTTAAGTTTAGGTGTTTGATGTTTCTTTCTTCCTATTTACTTATTTGTTGATAAATAGACTTCAAATTAGAAAACACCTTTCTTTGATAAATAAACATTAATTTATACCACATCTACCAAATCTATATTTTCCACATTACCAGAAATTCGTTAAATTTATAATGATAGTCATGTCATACCCGGATACTTTTTTATATTTCATCTATCAAATAATATTTACAATAAAAACGGAAAAAATAATTACTAACTTCTTATACATCATTGTATTATTGATTTATAGTCCGCTTTCGAGCCTACAAATACTGTTAGTTTAAACTTATATGTCTTAAAACTCTCTGGTGTTGTTACCGTATACTTAAAACTAATTATATGATTTTCATAAAATAATAAATTAATATGTTTGTAACTTAATCACTTTTACATATTACTCACTTTAAGAAAACATATCCTATTAACATCATGTAAAAGTCATGATTGTTGTGAAGAACCAAATATTATATTGTCAATTGCACTTTTGAATTGTACATTCTTATATAATTAAAAAAATAACAAACTCTAAGGGAAAGAACGAAAATAATTAATGGTTTCAAAACTCAAAAGAGGATATTCAAAATTATGGACTCCATTAAATTATGTGTGGGACTTAGGTGCACATGGTGTACAATAGGGCTTGTTGTACACCACTCCTATTTAAAGAGGGATTTCAAGAAAAACGCTCAAATATAATTTATAAAAAGGTTTGCATCTGCAAATTGGTCCGCGCGCGACCTGGCGGATCGCTAATTTCTTTTTCTTTTTCTGTTTTGTTTTAATTATGAAACTTAATATATATATATACACACACATATATATACATACATACATACATAGAGCCGCGTTTGGATTCTAAGAAACTAGTGTGGCCTGGTGGTTAAAGACTTTTCTGCGCGCACAAAGGTCCTGTGTTTGACCTCTGTTAAACACGCTGCAATGTCATTTTTTTATTTCTTTTAGTATATACTTATATATATATATATATATATATATATATATATATATATATAAAACTATGCATTAAATACACAAAGATGTCTTTGGCCTAATTGCCATAGTTAATTTTAATTTTAATTGATTATTGATTAGTAGAATAATAATTAATAAATAAGTATTATTTAATTAAATAATAGAATACTTATAATTTATTACAGTTTTATTTTTTTATTTTGATTTTTTTAGTTATTTCTTTTGCTTTATTATTTAATTAAATAATAGAAATACAATTATAATTTATTAAAATTTTATTTTTCAATTGTGAATCTTTTAGTTATTTCTTTTGCTTTATTTTTTTCTTTTAATTCATTTTTTTTTTTGTTTTACTTTTAAGCAAGCTAATATATACTATAAGGGAACAATCATTATATTGTAAGCTGAAAAGTTAATATAAAGTAGTATATAATAAAAAATAATTATATTATAATAATAAACTTATACTATTAGGCAACATAATATACACTATAAGAAAAACATAAATATACTATAACTTGGAAAGATAATTATAAAGTAATATAAAAAGAATAAATAGTTATAATGTAAATTGTAAACATTATATTACTAAATAAACATATACTTTTAAGGACGCTAATATATACTATAAGGGAACTTATACAAAAAAAAAAAAAAAAAAAAAAAAAAAAAAAAAAAAAAACAATTAAACTTATACAAAACAAATTGAACTTATACAAAAAAAATTAAACTTCTACTATTAGACAACATAATATATACGATAAGCAAATAGTAAATATACTGTAACATGGATATGTGAATTACATAAAAAAAAAAAAAAGAATAAAAAATAAAAAGGTATATAAATTAAAAGTAATTAAGCAATGTTGTAGAGTCTAAGATTTGGACCAAGACCTCAAACAATAAGATGAGAGAACTACCCACTAGGCCACCAACATTTATTGATTTTTATATGCACATTAATTTATATTATTCCGCACACTGATTTATATAACACATAAAGAAAAAAAGTTAACATAACAATTGGAGGCAGTAGGATTCGATCCGCTACCCTCCGCATCCCAGCGCCTAGAGCAAGGGTGAAACTGTTGTGGCACTTATTAACTTGTTAACCCAAACGCGGCATAATATATATATATATATATATATATATATATATATATATATACACATCTTATTTGTTCCGCGAATAAAAAAAAATTTGCGCGGGTCGAACTGACACAAATGGGCGCGCACTTGGATCTTATATATAGGTTGGTATACAATAAGCCTATGGTGCATCATGTGCACACAAGTTTTTGCATTAAATTATTGGTGAAAAAATTCGACGTTCTCTTGCTTGATCTTCTTGAGGGATGTCTTACTATCCTTTCTTTTTATGGTAGTCTTCATCATCACTTTCATCTACAATGCAGTCTTCGTAAATCTTGTTTTATATCTCCTTTGTCCTTTCCTTGTTCCCCGACCAATTATTTTTTTCTGGTGGTGAATTATCTTTAATTTTTCCTTTTCTATCCCTTTGTTTATCCAGCTTCTTTAGTAGTGCTTTTTTTCTTTTATGATTTCCCTTGACTTTTCTTTATATTGCTTTATTCTCTTGTTGCTTTTATGATTTCTCTTCATCTATCATTTTTTTTCTGAAATTTTCTTTTGTGCGTCCTTCTTTCTTGGTTCATATTTTGTGGTTGTGCTAGCCGTCTGCTTTTGATTTCATATATTATTGCCTTTTGGTTTCATTCTTTCTATTTTCTCGATAATTACACACAATCTTCCTTTTGATTTTTTTATCGTTCAATGGTATGAGGAAATAGATTTCTACGTGTGCTTGTGAGGTCAAGCCCTTGTTGAAGTCAGACCCGTTCTCCCCCTAGAATCATTTATAATTTACATTTTTCCTAGCATTCTGGGTTTGTGCCCATGCACTCAAAACTTTTAAGTTACTCATGTTGTATTTTTTGTTCTTACCATTGCTAAAGATATATGTATTCTTGCACTGAGCATCCGACATATGTAGTTGTGTGATAAAATATTGCAGTCAATACATTGTAATCTCTTTGAATCACACTTAGATATACGCTATACCTGCCCAATTTTATAAAATGTTAATTTAGTTTTAAAACAAAAATTTAGACAAACTATCCCAAAAATATAAAAATATAGACAAATTACTTTGCTAAATGTTCATTGAAGATTTAGTCTATTGTTATTATGAGAAGTTATTTGCAAATTCATATTTTCGAAAGTGTAAATTCCTACTTATCTTTGAAGGGTGGGAAAGTCAAGGTTTAATCAAATAAAAAAAAAAATACAAAGGACACATTAGAAATTAAGTTAAGAATGCGTTTGTTCAATTTAATTATAGCTTTGTGGAATTTTATGTAATTTTTATTTTGTTTAAAATAGTATAAAATGGTATAGAGAAGCACTTGAATCATGCGTTATTTATAGAAAAACAATCATTTTATAAATTGTATTAAATTCACATTTTATGACCTTCACTATAAACTAAAAAGTGTGCATATTGATAGGGTTACGCAAATTGTCTTCTCTGCTATAATTGATGTCATTTTATGAGAATAAAAATAAACTTTGAGTTCGACAATGTTGTATTTCTATTTTTGTAAAAATTAGAATGTATTACCTCAATATAGCTCTAATGGATTTCTCTATACAACTTTTGCAAACATCATTTCCTTCTTTCTTGAAGGATCCCCTGTTATTCTGTTACATGCTTCATCTCATATCTTTGTAATATCTTTCGTTATGTCTATTATTTTAGTGAAACAACATTAGCTTCTACATTTCATTGAGAATAGCCAAGTTTGTTTTTATTACTTATTATAATATAATACAATATTTATTTTAAATTATTTTTATGTTAAACATACCACTGACATTGTCTGCCTATTTTCTATGATATTTTTAAGAGTCATTTTCTTTTTATTGGTCATTCTTTGACTTGTAGCTACTTTAAAAATTTAAATTATGTTTATCTAGAGGCTTAGGGTTTCAGTAATTCAGCAAATCATTTTATGTCGTTGGGCTCGAGGTTTTTAAATTCTACCAAATTGTATTTGAACTTTTCCACTCCTTAAAGACCATTTCTCTTATCGAGAACTATTTCGTTTTCTCAATGTACATTTATGAAATCTGTGTTTACACTTTTCGCAGTCACTTTTGATATTAAATAGGAAAAATTCGTAAAAATATCCTTTAAGTTTACCATAATTAAAAAAATTACCTTTTAAGTTTGGCACTTTAAAAAATTACCCCCTAATTTAAAAAAAAAAATGATAAAATTGTGACCGGCTATTACAGGTATCCTAACAGGTCAAAAACTAATTTGCGATTTTTTTTTCACATGTGGCTTTATACATTTCAATTGTATTGCTGACTTGACTTAATAAATTAATTTTAATATATTTTAAAATAAACTAACTAAAAAATGCATAAAGAAAAAATATAAAAAAAGATATTGTTCGCTTTTAATAAACTAATTTTAGTACTTTTATCATTAAATTTATTGAAAAAACACATAAAAGAACTAAAAAACAAATTGAAAAATACCCATGAACTACTTCATCTTCTTCCTAAATCGTATCTGCTCAATGAAATGCCATCCTACCCCATAGCTCTAGCCCATTTTTCCGACGGTGAAATACACATCTGCGTCTATGCCCACCCTGACGCTCAATGCCATAAAAAATTACGTCTTTCCATTTCATCATAGCAGCATTGACATCACTCACAAAAATCTTATAATATTCATGTCTACCTATGCTCTTCGATTCCAACAGATATTTGCCGAAAAAATGTGAGTATATCAGCGGGTGAAGCGATTTGCTTATTGCTGCTTTTTTTTTTTTGGCAAAGTAAAAGACCGAACAAAAAGATAGTAAGTTCTAAGAATACAATACAATTCTTGATATCCAAACAAGTAGATATAAAAGAAACGAACAAAATGTGAGCAACTCCAGGACAAGAATCAGAAAGAGAAGTACCCAGAATATCAGGTCGGGGTGGGGAAGGTTAAAAAATTCAGACACAACAAGAAAACTTCCTTGCTCACCAAACAAGTTAAAATCTACGAGGCCTGGATAATCAATTAAAGGATCTGGGCAGCCGTATTCAGCTTTTCAGCTAAGCTGAGTTGCGTTCTTGTAATGCTAGAGAAATAAAGTGACAGTAATTGGTCATGTAGACTATCATTCACTAACTAAGGCAAGATTTCAGAAAACCTCGTTGCGATTTGATGACCTATAACTGTGACGGAGGGGGCTGGAAGGGTTGGATTTCTGCCGTTGTGAGGATGACGACGGAGGAATAGGGGCAGGTGACGAAAGGAAAGAAAGAAGACACAATGGCGGGTATTGGACTGGGAAGGGAAGGAAGGAGATGACATTCGTTAGTTTTTCATTTTTTTTTTCTCTTTTACAAGTCAATAATAAAATTGTTTTTCAATTAATCTTTTAGTTTTTTTTTTTTTTTTTTTTTTTTTTTATGTATTTCTTAGTTAATTTATTTAAAAATTTATTAAAATTAATTTATTAAGTCAAGTCAACAATAAAAGTGAAATGTATAAAGCCACATCTGAAAAAAAAAATGCTAAATCAGCTTTTGTCCTATTGGAATACATGTGATAGCCGTTTACAGAGCATTTTTATCAATTTTTTTTTTTTTTAAATTACGGGGTAATTTTTTAAAGTGTCAATCTTAAATGATAATTTTTTAATCATGGTAAACTTAAAGGGCAGTTTTGTTGGGTTCGTTATAGCAAACCCGGGTTAACGCAGCGGAATTTAAAAATTTAATTAAATACAATATATCACATATATAATTTAACCCGGATAGCTCAAAACAATTATCAGAACACGTATTGAAAGGAATGCATAAAACACAAAATTCGTGTGCGAAATTATAACTCCAATAATCTCCTTCTTTTGACGTAGAGGTTAGCAGGAATCGATTCCTTGTCTAACACCGGAACTCGCAAGTATCCCACTTGTAATCCTTCTAATTAGTCCACCGATTGAATGACAACATCGAATCAGTACTTCGCTAGTAGTATTGATTCGTATTATAATCAATTAAAATATAGTGTATAATGAAAAAGTAGATCAAAGTTGGAAGAACATTTTCTTCCTTAATTGTTCTTCTGTCGAGAACTCAACAACAGAGAGCACATCTCTTTTTCTTTATTTTATTTATATATATGTGTATGCCTTGTAAAATAATTAGGTTACAATATAAATTTACCGCCGCCACTTTCAAAACTCAAAATTGGGTTGATGAATTCAAATTCCACTTTTTTCTCTAAGTTGGCAGATACCTCAATTAGTGGACTAACTAATCCCATTTATTTCCTCCACGTTAGTAACTAATTTTTTTATGGAGTCCAACTCCATGTGTATATACACACACACACACACACATATATATATATATATATATATATATATATATAATATGATTATAATAATGTAGATCAATCAAATAATTTAGATTATTTTATCTCCTTTATTATAAGTGGGCTTTCATAATAAAGCCTACTAATATTAGTGTTGGGCTTAAACAAATTAATCCAATTAATGTGTTATACCCATTCACTAACAATTTGAATCAACCAACTTGATTAATTATTTCACACTATTAATGTCAATTAAATAATCTAATTATCTAATTGGATTTATATATAATTCAACAAATGAATCAAAACATAAATCTCATAAATTAATTATTATTATTAATTAATTATATCCAACTATTGGATGGTGTTAATTGATAAATGTTGTCATTCAAACTTAGGTGTGACCCGTTAGGTTCACTTCTAACACTAGTTGTAGGGTTACAACTTTTGCAATTTTGCAAATAACAATTATTTGATTATTTAGAATTAACTCTTTAATTCTGAAACCTACAAATCACGGGAACACCTAGCAAGTAGCGTGATCAGATAGTGTTAGGTGAAATAGCGAGTAAACCTATATAGTTGCGATTATCATACATGTAAATTCCTTCCAACATCTAATATCCTGATTGATTCTAGGGTATTGATTATAAGTCGAAACCCCATTAAATCAATAATTGTGTTATTGTATTCAAGTTACAATGATTCTTGATGAATTCTTATTCACCCTGCCTTGGCCAAGGTCTTCGAATCAAGAACAACGAAATACACAGGAGATTCTCTTGTTAATGACAAGTGTCGGATTCTATGTTGGCCATTGACAAGTCTCTACGTACATTTATTTAATAGCCAATATATCCCCTTGTGATTGCCAAGCAATCAGAAGATATATCTAAGTATTACATAATGTACATAAGACCAAAGTTTTCGCTTTTAGATCCATTTGCAGCTAATGGGGACTATTCCCTCTTGTGGATCTACCAAAGTCCATACTTTGTTGGAGTACATGGAGTCCATCTCGGATCACATAGCTTCTCGTCATTTTTCTGAGTCAATGTCTAACATTGCCTCATTATAGCTTCTTGGATCATTATCCAAGGAGAGTTCCTCTTCCTTATTCTCTAATAACAAGGTTAACTTATTAGGTAACCTTGGATCCTATCGGATCGCCGAAGAGGTTGTATTTTAGAAGGGCCAACATCAGTTGGTGTGTTATCTACTGCAATATTTGGGATGTTTTGTGATTCTTGAACCTCTTCAAGTTCCACAATTTTGCCATCTCTGTCAAATAGAAATTCTTCCTCAAGGAAAGTGGCATTTCTCGAAATAAATACTTCTTGTTCTGAGGCATCGTAGAAGTAGTATCCAATAGACTCTCTTGGATATCCTACGAATTTAAATAATTTGGATCTCATATCCAACTTATCTCCCACTTACTGCTTCAGGTAAGCAACACGTCCCCATGCCCTAAGGTATTTGTATGAGGGTGTCTTACCACACCATATCTCATAAGGTGTTTTGGGCACAGACTTAGAAGGCACTCTATTTAATAAATGTGCCGCTGTTTCTAGGGCATAACCCCAGAATGAAAGAGGTAATGAAGTGAAACTCATCATTGAACGAACCATGTCCAACAATGTTCGATTCCTACGTTCCGAAACTCCATTGAGTTGAGGAGTAGTAGGAGGAGTCCACTGTGAGAGAATCCCATTCTATCTTAGATAATTTAGAAAATCTGAACTTAAGTATTCACCTCCTCGATCAGATCGAAGAACTTTTATACTTAAACTAGTTTGTTTCTCTACTTCAATTCTGAACTCTTTGAACCTTTCAAAAACTTCAAATTTGTGCCTTATAAGGTACACATAACCATACCTAGAGAAGTCATCGGTAAAGGTTAAGAAGTATTTATAGTTCCCACGGGCACTAACATTTAATGGCCCACACACATCTGTATGAACTAATTCAAACAAATGTTTGGCTCATTCCACTTGTCCAACAAATGGGGATTTGGTCATTTTACCTTTGAGGCAGAACTCACAAGTCGGCAAACCTTGCTCAATTTTTAAGTTAAGCAATTGAGCTAACTTGTTGATCCTTTTCTCAGAGATATGACCTTATCTTGCATGCCATAAACTCATAGAACTATTATTATCTAACTTTGTTTTATTTTGTTGAGCATGAAAAATGGAATCTCGGGGAGTTAGGGTATACAAACCATTAGTCAATATGCAAGTAGTGATTAAAGAAAAACGTTTAGAAATGGAACAACTTCCACGTTCAAATAAAAAGGAAAAACCTTCTCCATCCGATATAGGAATAGAGATAATGTTCTTTATAATCTGCGGAACATAAAGACAATTGTTTTATACCAAAACAAAACCATTATCCAAAACTAGACTAACAGTCCCTACAGCTAATGCAGCAACCTTTGCTCCATTCCCCAGCCTCAAGACCATCTTGTCTCTGTCTAGCCTCTTACTTCTTGCCATGATCTGCAAATCATTGCAAATATGTGAGGCACATCCAGTATCTAATACCCAAGAAGTATCATTAATAGACAAGTTAACTTCAACAACATAAATACCTGAACTCTTCGGGGATGCAAGATAATCCTTGTAGTTTCTCTTCCAGTGCCCTGGTTTTTCGCAGTAGTCACACTTGTTATTGGCCTGAGAATTCTTTTTCTTGATACCTCCCTTTACCTTCAGTGCATTGGTATTATAGGAACCCTTTCCTTTCCCTTTCTTTTTCTTTGACTTTGCAGCCTTAGATTTAGAAATGGATCCAACAAGCATGACCGGCTTATCCTTTTTCATTGTGGATTTAGCCATCTTCAGCATGTTAACAAGTTCAGAGGGACTTGGTTCACGTGAAAATTCATGCATTTTAGGTCGCTTTAAGTGTCGTTTTAATGATATTTTAATGCACATTTGATCGTGTATCTTGTATATTTGTATTATTGGGCCATTTAATGTGTTGAGCTCGTTTCAGGACAAAACAGGTGAATTAAGGCCGAAATTTGAGCATCGAAGTCCGGAACGAAGAACGAGCCAAGGATGGAACAAGGGGAGGAGTTTCGAACGACGAGTCGCGACAGCGAGCGGACGTCATGGCCGCGACCTATCAAAGAGACAGGGCACGGTTCGCGCTCGTGACCATGCCCACGAACCAAAATTGTTTAAAACGAAATGAAGGGTTCGCAGCCGCGACTTTGGTTCACGGCCGCGACCCGATACCCTATTTTTAATCCTGAAACACGTTTTTGCCCAATTTTTCAGCCCAACACTTTCTCCTCTATATATATAAGGTCATTTTCGAATTTGACCTAACCTAGAATCCATCTCCCACACATAATCAGCCACTTTTCTCCATTGGAAGCAAAGGAATGGAAGGGGGTTGAAGATCTTGATCTTCAACCCTAACTTTTGGTTCTTTCTATCATATTTTCATGTTTTCTTTAATTTTCTGTTATTTTATCTTTGTATTAGGTAAAATGGGTGACTAGCACCCTTTTGTTCACCCTTGATTATTGTGGAACCTTGAGTTTAAGACGTTTATGTGATTATTACGGTTAATGTTACCGAAAATATTGTGTATTCAAGTGTTTTGTGTTATTTGCTCTTATTGACTCACATTTATAAATTAGTTATTGGATTGATCACCCTTTAAGGGATTTGTGAATGTGTTGCTAGAATAGGAAATTACTATCCGTAATTGTAGGATTTCCGATTCCCGTGTAGCAAACAATAGATTTATTTATTGGTGATAACACAAAGTTCAACCACTAAAACCGAGCTTGCGAGTTTTATGTTGAATTTATCTTGTTGTCCTAGTGTTTAATGCATTTGGTTATTGAATCTAAGAGAGCTTGTTCGAGGATTCGATTAAATTGAATAGGGTTAGTCGAAGAGCTTGTTTTGATTAAATAAGATTAAGGGACAACAAGGCTATTAGAGCTTGTTAATAGCCTTGAGATAAGGGCTAGAGTCACAATTGAATAGGGCATTAACAATAGTTGCATCAATGGTCTAAGACCAAGGGGAAGCATGATCAAGGGTGGCTTGTTTCACTATTTAAAAAACCAAAAACCAAAACAAATCTCTTTATTTGTCTTTGTTTATTTAGGTGTTAGTTGTTATTTCATTAAATTCCCCCCACTTCTTTATTGTTTTCTAGTTTATTTACATTATATTTCTTGATCATAATAGCTTAATACATAAAGTAAAATTGTTCAGCCGTTCCCTGTGGGATCGACCCTTATTTACCATTCTACTCAGTAGGATAGTTAGTAAGGTTTAAGTGTATTCTTCATACACATTAATTTGGTAGTAAGAAACGACGCTACCAGGACTCTTCTTCATGTTATGCATGTTGAAGTTAACAACAAAGGAGTCAAATGAAGGAGGCAGAGACTGGAGCATCAAATCAGTGAAAAGCTCATCCGGAGCTTTAATTCCCAAAGATGTAAGCCTTTCAATAAGGGCTAGCATCTTCAACCCATGATCTTGGACTGAAGAGCCCTCAATCATGTGACAACGAAATAGCTCCTTTGAGGTAGCATACCTCTGCTCACGAATTTTCTCAGCATACAACTTTTGCTATCGTTGAAAAATTGCATAACCAGAAGTTTGATCTGCATGCTGCCTCTGCAACTCATTTGACATTGATACCAGCATGAAGCAATAAGCTCGCCTATCGTCATCCATATGACTTTTGTACATCTCAAGTACTTCCTTTTCAGCATCAGCAGCAGGCTGATGGTGGCTCAGTATCAAGAACATATTCTTTGTTTTCCAAACACAGAACAATTTTCAGATTTCTCAGCCAATCATTATAGTTGGGTCCAGTCAATTTATTTTATTCAAGGATGCTAGATGTAGCATTGATAGCCATTTCAGTAAATGAATCTACAAAGATAACAAAGCAGAAAATAAGCAGACTATGGGAAAAATATTCATTTAATAAAAGGTCTTTAATATTAAATGTCTCCCACTATTTTATTCAAATTCTTTTACCCCTAATAGAATTCGGGAAATCAAATTTCATAGTGGACTTGAGGCCCAATAAAATATCTTATACCCCAATTATACGAGCCTATAAGATATAATTACTAGTAGTTAACATTTTAACAATTGTAACATTATACAACCCTCAAGTTTATTTTGCCTCACTTTTCTTATATACCCCAATTTTATGAGCCCATACCGTACTAAGTGTCAAATAACACCCATCAAACATTCATGTAAATAGAGCATCAAAACACCCCACGACTCATGGGCGATGTAAAGATTAGTCTATTTCACGAGCATCATTATGCTTGGTAGAGAACACAGCTTTCCAAATACATAATCACCCCACGACTCATGGGCAATGATCAAGTATGGTAGCATCATCATGTCTTTACCTTTGATAGTAGGCATAGAATAATAAGTCCTACTTAAAATTCCATATTTGTTTAAAATCAAAATTTCATAATTTTTTTATTAAGTTTCAAAAACTTAGGCTTAATTTTAATTCCAAGACCTCATCAACTAAACTTAATAAGCGGATTATTTAATTCTTTTTTATCATATGAGCGCAAGTAGAAAGCATTAAATAAATTCTAGCATGCATCCTATACATAAAGCGGTGGGATGATCATGGTCAACCTATGCGACCCGTTTGAGCCAAAACAGGTCAATGGTCAATCTAAGGGATTAAAAATAGGAAACTAGACTATTTGTAACGACCCGAATTCCTAGTTGCATCATCTTTTTTGATTTATACGAAACTATATGAGTTGCATTATTTTTTGTGTGCATTTTTACTAGTTTTAGTTATTTTCTTACACTTGCATAAATTATTATTTTTCATAATTAATGGTATGAATGGGTCGGGAAAACAAGAGTTTAATTAGACAACACTTAGACGTTATATTACCCAATGATATAAGAGAAGACTACATTTTTTTATGGTAAGCCCTCTCCATAGTATTACTAACCCGAAACCAATGGCTAAATCACATGGTTTTATGCCTACAATATTGCTCAAAACCAATGGCTAAATCCTATGGTTTTATACCCACAATATTGCTCAAAACCAATGGGTAAATCCCATAGTTTTATGCCCACAATATTGCCCAAACTAATGGCTAAATTCAATGGTGTTATGCCTACAATATAACCAAAACTAGTAGCCGATACCACGGTTTTATTCCCACGATTTTGTGCTTGGTAGGTCTATAAATAGAGGTGTAAGAAAGCCTTCATTCCATCACCTCCTCCCACCAAAACATAGCTTGAAGTCTTTATTTCTTCTCCCATAAAGCATAGCTGGTAAGTCTTCTCTTTTTACCTCTCAAATTTTCCATCCCTAGCCACCAAAATCTGGCGAAATCGCCGGAAAACTGACCCGACAACTTTTTAGGCTCGTCGGATCAGCTACTGCCCCATTTTCGTTTTTGATCCTTTATCAAAACCCATATTTTATTTTACAATATGATAGGGCTCGGCGAGAGAATTCTAGAACAGTTTTCAGAATCACAATCGGAGCTCTAGAACTCCGGTTATGGCCGGTCAAAGTTTAAGCGAAGCTCATATGACCGAACCATCTTCAAGGAGCCATAACTTTCTGTTCCGAAGTCCGATTCTATTGTGGCTGGTCATTATAGAAAGCTCTTGATGAGAGCTTTCTGTAGCCATGTCCCAATTGAAATTCCAACGACCGAGTCGCCGGAAAAGTTTGGTCAAAATTGCTATAGAAGTTCATGTACCATCTTTTGAAAATTAGATATACTTTAGGGGCTAAATGTAATATGTCTTATCTTCACATGTGTTTTTTATGATTGATAATATGTACCTTAAGTCGTGGTAAATGAATATCATATCTTGTGTAAATCTTCATATTGTCTCCCACTAGTAATGTTTTTGAAAAAGCAATATATGTATTTTTATCTCAAGTTGGGCTTGATATTTCTTAAATCAACGCCTCAAGTATACCCACTTATACAAAGTTTCTTTCTACAACTTGCTACATTGATCATCCAAGTTAAATCCTTACATGTTTCAAAGAATCATGAGATTTTTTAAAACAAAAGTATGATTTACAAGATTACATGAATTTTGCTATAGCTAAAATTTCCACAAAAAATATTTAGACAATGATTGAATTGTCTAAAGTTATTTATAAAAAAATCCGCAAAAGCTCTATTTTATAACTTTATGCCCCTCAAATTTATCAAAAACCAAATTTTCTTAAAACGGCATGAACTAAAATGATTTGAAAACAATAGCTCATTTTTTTAGGGGTAGTATTTCAATTTCAAAACTACTTTTTTGTACTTTTGAATATTTTAATGAAATCAAAGGGGGTGTTTCCGTTTCGAGAAAGGAAAGAAAAGTGAATTCGACTTTTTTTAAGTGAAATACTGGAGCATGACTAAGTTTTTATGACAATAGTTTGGTTATCCGAAATATATCATGTTTCCCTTCTATCCTCAAATGACCATAAAATCTTCGCGTTTTCTCCAAATCGGCCCAGGATTTTAAAAACTATTCATTTTTCTAATTCCACCTTGTGGAGTCACAGTCAAGCCCAAATATTTTTGCCAATTTAAATACAGATCTCAAATGTTTATAAAATTAGGTTCTTCTCTAAAATCTGATTTTTTACTTAGTCAAGTTCTCAAGTGATTTCAAAGCATGTTTTCATTCTCAAGATGTACCCTTTACCCTTCTCAAAATCTCAAATAGCAGAAAAGGTGGAAAGAAAGTTTTCAATTTTAAATACACATTCTTATCAATCTAAGGTTATGACACATAGTTGTTTCACGAGTTCATATGAAAGAGTTACACAAGATATGTTGTCAGGACAAGAAGTACTCCTCCAAATTTTATTTATCATGCAAGACTTATGTGATATACAAAGATGCATATGACTAGATTTTTGAACAATATGCTTATGTGTATGATGGGTTTTGATGATGCCACTAGCAGCTGTCCGCAACAGTGTGCTAGTGTACTTGTCTTACCCACATTGTGTGCTATTTGGGTTTGAAACTTTCACAGGCCACTGTTTGCGGCAGTGAGTAATAGTGTACATGTTTCACCCATTTGATGTTTTACCTACATTGCTTTCTGTATGGAATGCATTATGAATTTAGAGGAATTTACTTATTGCTAGATGGTACCTTACTACTTCGTAGCAGCATTGCAAACCAACATACTAGGCTTGATTGTCGTCACTTGACCGCTGACGGCCGCAGCGAGTACTCGTGCACGTGCATGAAAGGTCTTTGTTTGTTGGTAGTAGTGTGAGCTAGGTATTTGAGGTCTAAGAGTGTTTATGGTTATGTTTTAGTATTGACAAGGATAGAAATGATGTAGTATATTTGAGTACAACCTATAAGCATGTTTGAGGCATGCCATTATTTTCTTTTCTCACGTTACACTCCAAGTTGAGCCTTGATGGCGAATTTTTCCTAACGGTCATGATTCAAAGCATACGATATAAGAATGTCAAGAATCCGCACAACACTGAGGATGAAGTTGATTTGAATGAAAACCTTAGTTCTGTCTACTCCCTCCATCCACAACATGATCCTTAAGTGCCAAATTGCCCTACAACAAGACCCCATCCTTCTTGAAAGGGCTTGTACCTTCTTGAGCCATCATCGTCCTTATACCCTCACTTTCAAAACTTCAATTTTTTGGATCTTGAACTAAATGCTACCCTTATTTCAACTATTTTCTGGTATGGCCACATTTTTCAACCCCTATGCATTCATTAAATTCGATCTAAAAGATATTAGTATGAACTAATTCATTCTTAGTCAATTTCTACCTTATATTCATTTACTTGTATATATATGCATTTACTTGATCCCACAACTATTAAAGTCTAATTGACCCATTCTCTTGAATTTCATACCACTTCAACTTTGAAGCCCAAAGTTTGAGCCCTATTTTTAACTGAGAAAAAAACAATGGTTCTTTCCAATATATTTTAAAGTAGCTTGTGATTTTTAAAATTTTTCTCAAAAAAAAAAAAAAAAAAAAAAAATCCTGATATTTTTTATATTCTTGAAATTATCCATAAAAATGTGATATCATTTTACACTCATATAAAGCATCTCGTAAATGTTTTCGTCACTAATTCCCTTCCAAAATTCATGATATCTTTAAAAAGTACTAAATTTTCAAAAAAACACATATTTATTCAAACACTCTCATCTCAGAAGATTTGACATTTTCCATATTTAAATCAATTCCAAGTCAACTAAGTCAAAATTTATATTTTGATAATCAAAAAAAAAAAAAAAATCTTGATTCCAAGTTTTCAGTTTAATAAGTAAATACCAATTTGGCCTTACTAAGATTTAAAATGCATTTCTCTCATATTTTCATTTCATCCCTCAAGAATTTTTCATGAGATTATTTCACACACATATATATACACACACACACACACATATATATATATATATATATATATATATATAAAGTATGCCAATAATGCTTTAATCATGACTCTTTTCGAAAATTCATAGTGTCTCAAAAAAAAAAAAAAAAAAAAATACTTACGTTGTCCTATCCATTAAATTTTCAACACACATTGTTGAATTCTTTTGCAGACCCGCAAACCCTCAATTCCATTTCTTTCTTCAGTTACATCCTTGTGTTTAAAGTAATTGGTCCATGCAAATTTCGAGGACGAAATTTTTCCTAAGAGAGGGAGGATGTAATGACCCGAATTCCTAGTTGCATCGTCTTATTTGATTTATACGAAACTATATGAGTTGCATTATTTTTTGTGTACATTTTTACTTGTTTTAGTTATTTTCTTACACTTGCATAAATTATTATTTTTCGTAATTAATGGTATGAATAGGTCGGGAAAACAAGAGTTTAATTAGACAACAGTTAGACGTTATATTACCCAATAATATAAGAGAAGACTACATTTTTTTATGGTAAGCCCTCTCCATAGTATTACTAACCCAAAACCAATGGCTAAATCACATGGTTTTATGCCCACAATATTGCTCAAAACCAATGGCTAAATCCCATGGTTTTATACCCACAATATTGCTCAAAACCAATGACTAAATCCCATAGTTTTATGCCCACAATATTGCCCAAAACCAATGGCTAAATTCAATGGTTTTATGCCCACAATATAACCAAAACTAGTAGCCGATACCATGGTTTTATTCCCACGGTTTTGTGCTTGGTAGGTCTATAAATAGAGGTGTAAGAAAGCCTTCATTCCATCACCTTCTCCCACCAAAACATAGTTTGAAGTCTTCATTTCTTCTCCCAAAAAGCATAGCTGGTAAGTCTTCTCTTTTTCCCTCTCAAATTTTCCATCCCTAGCCACCAAAATCTGACGAAATCGCCGGAAAACTGACCCGACAACTTTTTAGGCTCGTCGGATCAACTACTGCCACATTTTCGTTTTCAACCCTTTATCAAAAGCCATATTTTATTTTACAATATGAAAGGGCTCAGCGAGAGGATTCCGGAACAGTTTTCGGAATTGCAATCGGAGCTCTAGAACTCCGGTTATGGCCAGTCAAAGTTTAGGCGAAACTCATATGACCGAACCATCTTCAAGGAGCCATAACTTTCTGTTCCGAAGTCCGATTCTATTGTGGCTGGTCATTATAGAAATCTCTTGACGAGAACTTTCTGTAGCCATGTCCCAATTGAAATTCCGACGACCGAATCACTGGAAAAGTTTGGTCAAAATTGCTACAGAAGTTCATGTACCATCTTTTGAAAATTAGATATACTTTATGGGCTAAATGTAATTTTCGAGTTTCCAATTCTGCCCCTAGTCAAAGTCAGTCTTTTTGAAAGTCAAGCAATCCATGTATTTATAAAAATTCCTTTTTTACAAAATTGTCACTCTTTTTCTAGAAATTACAACAATGCCACTAGACTTTTAAAGTGTCATAAAATGCTTGTTTTTAATCCGATTCGGCTCAAACCAATTTTCAAAGAACCCAAATTCCAAAATCGATAGTTTAACATAAAGAATATAAATATTTTATAAAATTACAAAATGGTCCCTCAACTTTTATAAAATCACAATCTTGCCGCAAGTCTTCAATTTATGTTTAAAGCCTAGTACCTACCTATGCTAAGACAAAATATTCTATATTGTAGGACTAGGAGAAGTTGAAGTAGAAGAGGACTCATGTCTAGAGAAGGACTATACGACCATCTAGCTGAACACACTTCTAGGTGGGGTAACTCTATGTGGCTATTTTATGTTGTATACTTATTTTTCATGCAAATTATTGTTATAATGGTTTTTACATGAATGTTGCTTACACCTATGTTTATGTGACGAGTGTGTGAAATTTATGTGAAAATCATATGAAATTTATGTGAAGTTATGGGTAAAACAATATTATGTGTATTGTATACGGGTAATACCGTACTAGCTATGTTAGGACCGTGAGTAACACCGTACAAATCCTTGGGTTGCTCCCGAATATGCTATGCTTTTCAAAAACCTTACGGGTAAAACCGTACATGCTATGCTTTTCAAAAACTTTACGAATAAAACCGTACATGCTATACTTTTCAAAAATCGTACGGGTAATACCGTACATGCTACGCTTTTCAAAAACCTTACGGGTAAAACCGTACATGCTATGCTTTTGAAAAATCGTACGGGTAAAACCGTACATGCTACGCTTTTCAAAAATCTTACGGTTAAAACCATACATGTTATGTTTTTCAAAAACTTTACGGGTAAAACCGTATATGCTATGCTTTTCAAAAATCGTACATGCTACGCTTTTCAGAAACCTTACGGGTGAAACCGTACATGCTATGCTTTTCAAAAACTTTACGGATAAAACCGTATATGCTATGCTTTTCAAAAATCGTACGGGTAAAACCGTACATGCTACGTTTTTCAAAAACCTTACGGGTAAAACCGTACATGCTATGCTTTTCAAAAATCGTACGGGTAATACCGTACATGCTACGCTTTTCAAAAACCTTATGGGTAAAACCGTACATGCTATGCTTTTCAAAAACTTTACGGGTAAAACGTATATGCTATGCTTTTCAAAAATTGTACGGGTAAAACCGTACATGCTACGCTTTTCAAAAACTTTACGGGTAAAACCGTATACGTTATGCTTTTCAAAAATCGTACAGATAAAACCGTACATGCTACGCTTTTCAAAAACCTTACGGGTAAAACCGTACCTTTTTTGCTTTTCAAAAACCTTACGGGTAAAACCGTATATGCTATACTTTACGGGTAAAACCGTACACGATTATGCTTACGGGTAAAACCGTATATGATTATGCTTACGGGTAAAACCGTATGTGATTATGCTCTACGGGTAACACTGTACATGTTATGGATCGAAAGATCACCCTTAGGTCGCTCCCGAATATGCTATGTTGTTCGAGCGGGGCAACACGTGCCCCACCTATGTGCTCCTATGTGTATCTATATAGTATGTATATATGTGTATATTTATTTTAATTTAGAGTCCAATATATTTTCGGATGTATTTTTATGCGTGATGGTATATGCATTATTTATGTAACTGCCCGTTATTGCAATTCTTTGTATGACATCTAAGTGGGCAACCGAGTGAACCCACGGGGTGTTTTTCAAACACTCACCCCATAACATTTCAGGTACCAAGGTCGATGTGGAGGACTGACACGGATAGCATGGCTCTGCACCACTCCAACTCACGGAATTTCAAAGTAAAAGTTTATTTTCAATCATAATAGTTTCTCAAAGGTGATATATTTCGTTGATGTAAAAGTACTTGAGGATTTTCCTCTAAAGTTTGAAAGTGAACTTATGTTTCTTAAGAAAAAAGCTTCCGTACCAAAGTATATTTTGTTGTTGATATTTATCTAACGATATGAAGTTATTTTTATAACTCGAATCTCTATTCAAAATTTATTATTTACAAAGAAAATTGAAAATATATCCTCAAACAAAGTTTGTAGCGCCCTTTCCCCAAAGTTACTTCTTTCCGAAAACAAGACGTTACACTATTACATCATATGCAATCCCATACATACATGGCCTTGAGCCTACTTTATTACAAAAGTATAACCCATCATAAATGGGTCTTCGCGTCGAACGTCCTTCAAATTTACAATAAAAAGAAAAATCCTCACTGGCTAATCTACTCTCATTGCATAAATTTAAAGAACTTACAAATTTAAACAAGAGGCTCACAGTCCCCATTTAAAAAACTCAAAAATAAAGACATACATCACAAAGGTCTATATCTCATGATCATCCCTAAATAAATAAATATGCAACCATATTCATCAAATGAAGCATATTTAAAATTATCAAATAATTTCTTATTTCATATTTCACAATTATTTGGGATAATATAATATACACAATTTTATATATATATATATATAACCTTTTATATAATTTTGTATCTGTTTCATAAAACCTCTTACAAAAGGATCAGTAAGTTTCATGTTTATATAAATCCAATTGAAGACTAAAATCCCTTATGAGACTTATCACGTCAAAATTGAAAAGAAAAAAACAATCTCCTTTATTTTCTTAAAACTTGGGAGATTCAAAAGGAGTAATATAATTCCATTAACTTTTATATAGGTTTCACATGTCACAAAACAAACCTCACGGAGTCAGACTCCATATATTCATAAAATTATCTAGATAAATTAATTTATCCAAATAATCTTATCATCTGTATTATTATTGTGTATTATTTTATCATATAAAATTTTTATACACATTATCCCAAATAATTAAAACATGAAATATTAATCATACTATTAACAATTAATATATGAATATCACACCAACCACCTTTCAATACCGTGAACCGTGGCTCTGATACCACTGTTGGGTTCTTTATAACAAATCCGGATTAACGCAGCGAAATTTAAAAATTTAATTAAATACAATATATCACATATATAATTTAACCCGGATAGCTCAAAATAATTATCAGAACACGTATTGAAAGGAATGCATAAAGCACAAAATTCGTGTGCGAAATTATACCCCCGATAATCTCCTCCTTTTGACGTAGAGGTTAGGCAGGAACCGATTCCCACTCTGACACCGGAACTCGCAAGAATCCCGATTGTAATCCCTCTAATTAGTCCACTGATTGAATGACAACACCGAATCAATACTTCGCTAGTAGTATTGATTCGTATTATAATCAATTAAAATATAGTGTATAATGAAAAACAAGATCAAAGTTGGAAGAACATTTTCTTCCTTAATTGTTCTTCTGTCGAGAACTCAAAAGCAGAGAGCACATCTCTTTTTCTTTATTTTATTTATATATATGTGTATGCCTTGTAAAATAAAGAGGTTACAATATGAATTTACCGCCGCCACCTTCAAAACTCAAAATTGGGTTGATGGATTCAAATTCCACCTTTTTCTCTAAGTTGGCAGATACCTCAATTAGTGGACTAACTAATCCCATTTATTTCCTCCACGTTAGTAACTATTTTTCTTATGGAATCCAACTCCATGTGTACACACACACACACACACACACACACATATATATATATATAATATGATTATAAGAATGTAGATCAGTCAAATAATTTAGATTATTTTATCTCCTTTATTATTAGTGGGCTTTCATAATAAAGCCTACTAATATTAGTGTTGGGCTTAAAGTAATTAATCTAATTAATGTGTTATACCCAATCACCAACAATTTTAATCAACCAACTTGATTTATTATTTCACACTATTAATGTCAATTAAATAATCTAATTATCTAATTGAATTTATATATAATTCTACAAATGAATTAAAATATAAATCTCATTAATTAATTATATCCAACTATTGGATGGTGTTAATTGATAAATGTTGTCATTCAAACTTAGGTGTGACCCTTTAGCTTCACTTCTAACACTAGCTGTAGGGTTACAACTTTTGCAATTTTGCAAATAACAATTATTTGATTGTTTAGAATTAACTCTTTAATTTTGAAACCTACAAATCACGGGAACACCTAGTAAGTGGCGTGATCACCTAGTGTTAGGTGAAATAACGAGTAAACCTATATAGTTGCGATTATCATACATGTAAATTCCTTCCAACATCTAATCTCCTGATTGATTCTAGGGTATTGATTATAAGTCGAAACCCCATTAAATCAATAAATGTGTTATTGTATTCAAGTTACAATGATTCTTGATGAATTCTTATTCACCCTGCCTTGGCCAAGGTCTTCGAATCAAGAACAACGAAAAACAAAAGAGATTCTCTTGTTAATGACAAGTGTCGGATTCTATGTTGGCCATTGACAAGTCTCTGCGTACATTTATTTAATACCCAATATATCCCCTTGCGATTGCCAAGCAATCAGAAGATATATCTAAGTATTACATAATGTATATAAGACTACCGTCATGCCTCAAGTCTAAGGACTGACTAATCATGTACTAGCGCGATTAGGAAATTCTTATTTCGACAGGGTATCTCCAATTAAGAATTTTCTGCGGATCAAGTCCAATGAACTTGTTCTATAACAAGCATCTGCATACATGAACTCATGTCACCACACTAATATTGATGGAATATAATATTCTTGTCTAACGAGTATTCATCGTATGCACAAGCCTTACTAGCTACTCAATGTCCTATCTTGAATAGCTTCAACTTGGGACTAGTTTAAGACCAAAGCTTCAAGAGCATATTCCATGATCATCATCACATGCATGACCGTGCCCCTTAACTTATTTTGATCTAAGGACTTTATCTAATATTTTGCAAATATAAAAAACAATATGGAATATAAAGAATAATGCCTTCATTAATATAATTCTCAATAAAATTGTTTATATATAAATTATGAAAGAGTACAATAATCCAATCTAATTGGTGCCCCGGGCATACTACCCTAACAATTTTTACCAAATTTTCCTATTAAATATGTGTTGTATTTTTCAAGCTTGTCCTTTACAACTTCTATATCTTCATTAAATATCAATGCTCCTATTAGAACACCTGCAACAAATTATTCAAAATATTGTTTTATTTTCAAGTTCTTATCTTTCCGTCCATCAAACTTCAATAATCGTACTAAAAATGTCTTTCTCTCTTGACATGATCAATTTTTTGTTTTTTTTTTTTTTACAAAGAAATTAATATACTTTACCATTATATATAGAAAAAGTTAACATAACTAGTTACAATCTACTTACTAAACAATTAATAATATCGATAAAGAAAATAAAGACGAAATAAGTCTTTTAATTCACTAAATGTCAAGAACCAGGTACCGAAGAATTTCAATACCAAGGAACCGAAAAATCATTCTTATCTCCAAAATAATTCTTTATCTATATTTTGAGGTTGTCGATTTACATTAGAAGGCAAAATAATAATGAAAAATGATATCGGAAGTTTGAATTTTCAAACTCTTCATTGTTTACTAATATCTATTTTGCAAGACTTCATTCGTAAAAAAAAAAAAAAATTCCAAAAAGCATAAATTTTTATCATCTATAAATTATAACAAGTATTCTAACAAATCTAGTAAAAAGATAATCGACTGAAAAAAGAATTTAATAAGATAAAACATATTATCTTCTTTACCATTTTGAGTCGCATTAATCGGTCTAAAGTTCGTATATAATAAAAGAAATATGTAAGGCTTTTTGGTTGAACAACCATTTTCATTTTTAATGTGAATTTGTTGTGAATGATATTTAAATTAATAAATAATTAGATAAATAATAGCCTCATCTGATCATTAACTTAATCCTAAAATAATTCAGTTCACCTTTCTCTTGAGTATTTTTTCTTCATAAACATATATTTTTTGTCATCAAAATAATGTATAGAATGGACATTATTTGCAATTTTTAATTATATTATGCTTCTAGTAGGTTCATGTCAACGATTTTTGGTAGGAAGTGCGTTGTTCGCCTTACCAAATTAATATATATATATATACATATACATATCCTTGATCTACTACTCTAATTAGTAGAGTGATAAATAAGGGTCAATCCCACGAGGTACGGTCGAACAATTTTGCTTTATGTATTAAACTATTATGATCGAGCAATCTAATATAAATAGGCTAGTAAACAATAAAGAAGTTAGGGGGGAGGGGAAGAGGAGTTCTGATGGAATGACAACTAACACCTAAATTTATATTAAGCAAGTCAAATAACAATTACTCTAGAAGTACTTAGTAAATTGACAATTCAAGTAAATAAAGATAAGAGAATGATTTTTGGTTTTATAAATGAAACAAGGATTCAACCCTTGATCGAGTATCCTCTTGGCCCGTAACATACTATTTTCAAACACTAGGAGAGACTAGTTTTCCCAATTCTTTGCCTATTGTTTCAAATTCTCTTTACCCTTCAATATTCCCAATAGTTTAACCCTTTTTAATCCCATTTTTTTTTTACCCGACTCCCTTCCAACCGCCTTCCTCGTACTCAAATAGTCCAATTAAGGTTAATGGCTAAACTAAAAGGTACTTGGCTTGTAGAGTTGGGCTATCAAATGAAAAGCTAAAAGCTCAAGGGGCTAACTACGGGTAATTTTTCAATTTTTGGTGAAAAGGTGTGACATTTTCAAGTTTATAAAAAGGCTAAAAATCAAGAATTGCCTAAGATCATTTTCAATGTCACACTATGCACCGACTCATTCAAAACAGAGAATCAAGGCAAGTTCTAGAGACAACTAGATGCACTCAATGAATTTCACACCGAAGTAAAGTTTAAATTACTCCAAAGATGGGAGTATCTTTTAAGGATAAAAAACTCACTAGGCAAATTTGTCAAATTTTAAATTTTGATCAAAAAAATTTGTCATCATTAATCGTTTGCCACATTTCTCATTCTCACACGGTCCATTCAACTTTTTCAAGCGGCCAAATCCGTACACCTACCACCCCCTTCCCCAAACTTGGTTGAAAAACAAAAGTTTGTGGGAAAGAAAGGGGTACAAATTGGTGGTCTACAAAAGGCAATCAATAAATCGACACTATCAATTGGTTCTTATTGACTCAAATTAACAATGCAAAAGACTAATATGTGCAAAGATACTAAATCCAATCCAAGTCTAATCAATCCCAAAGGCAATAGAGTAGCATACGAAAATAAGCTCCTGAGCGGCCAAGACGTCCCACTACCACCCCCTTCACCAAACTTGGTTGAAAACCAAGGTTTGTGGGAAAGAAAGTGGTACGCCTTGGTGCTCCAACTCACAATGACTTTTTGGGCGTCGTCACTCCCCACTTGGTGCTATTTCTTTGTATTTCGTGGCTTGGTCGGTTTCTTGTCATCATAAGTCCCTGCATACTAGAAGAGAAAAATAAGATAAAATCTACAAACATGAAATTATCATAAACTAGGAAAATTTGAAAATAGAATAACGATAACCGTCGGGTTGCCTAATGACAAGCGCTTCTTTAAGGTCATTATCTTGACCCTCTCATCCTCTTGCTTGTCAAGGGGGCTCAAAGTAAAAGTTCTCATCTGAGCCTTCATAGCCTTTCCCTTGAGCGAATTTCCAACGAGTCGCTTTTCTTGATCATTTGGATTTCCATTCCACTATTTCCCATATGTTCTCCATCTTCTGTCTTTCCTTTGGCTTTCTTCCCTCCTTACAAAAAGGTTTCTCAACAAGAACAAAGTGTTTAAGCGTAGACAACAAATATATGACAATTCAGCCAATATGATTGAGCTCTCATGATACCCTTTCGTAAATGAGGGTGTTTCAATTTTTACCACAAGATTTCCTTCTCAATTTGAAAGAATTTTTACAACAATGCCAATTTTGAAGAAAGTAAAGTTAGTTGGTGAGGAGAAAATTTTCGTCCCAACAAAATCATGCTTGGCAATTTCTAAAAACCCTTCCATGACATCTTGTGGTAAATATGAAGAAGCGGGGAGGCAATTCAAATGCCTCGAAGACAAGTTGTCAAGTCTAGGGTTTCCACATTTTCTTGAAAAACATTTATCGCTATCAAACGGGGGTGGTTCCCCACAAACCTGAAAATCAACATGGGTGGAGGGTGTTTCATCAAAGACTTTTTGGAAATGAGGAAAGCTCACGATTTAAAAATTTTCCCAAAAGATGACATCATCCTGTTCTAAAGTAAACCTGAAGGATTCACTCAAATCAATGCTCAATTCATCACGAATGTTCTTAGTTTGAAAATTCTCCCAAAATACACGTCATCCTTTTCCAAAGGACAAGTGAAGGGTTCACCTAAATCAATGAATGCATCAAGGGAAAAAATTTCATTTGGAAGACGTTTGCAAGAAAAATCATTCACCAAAAAGTCATCAAAGCAAACATATTCCACATCGTAAACTATGTCAAAACCTTCACTAAGACCACTTCCATTGTTGTTAACCTCACTCTCAAATTCATCAACCACTTCAAACAGTTTTTGAGATTCGAGTTCTACCTCTTGAAGGCTTAGGTCTTCTTTGGTGAGTGCTTTGCACATTTCTCGGAGCTCATCTTTGGGGAAAGATTCATCATCCCTACTCAAGTGTTCTTGTCCTTCTAACCTGCTTATCACGGTAACCAAATGACTAATTTGAGTCTCAAGAGTCATGATTCTCGACCGTGTATCTTCCTGAAATTGCAGAGTGTTAGAAGCCAAGATCTTTATCATATCCTCCAACGACATTTTGTGTTTATTTACTCTGATTATCAAAGCAACAAACGCAACAAAAAATGCTTAACTAAAATAATAAAAACAACGCTTAACACTAAAAACAAAATTGTTCTAACACCGCTCCCTGGCAATGGCGCCAAAATTTAGTTGGGAGTCGTTTCTTACCACCAAATTAATGTATAGAAATATACACTTAATCTTAACTTACAACTCTAACTAGTAGAGTGGCAAGTAAGGTTCGATACCACGAGGAACGGTCGAACAATTTTGCTTTATGTATTAAACTATTATGATCAAGAAATATAATGTAAATAAGCTAGAAAAATAATAAAGAAGTGAGGGGGTTTTAATGAAATAACAACTAACACCTAAATTTCTATTAAGGAAACTAAATAACAAATACTCTAAGAATATTTAACACTTTAACAATTCAAATAAACAAAGACAAATAGAATGATTTTTCGGTTTTTGGTTTTCAAATAATAAAACGATTCACCCTTGATCATGTTTCACCTTGGTCTTGATCGATTTATGCAACTATTGTTAATACCCAATTAGTTAGCCTTAGAACTCCTACTCCAAGATTGATAACAAGCTCTACCAATCTTGTTGTCTCTTAAGTATGATTAATCAAAATAAGCTCTTCAATTAATCTTACTCAACTTATCAAATCTTAAGTATGATTAATCAAAATAAGCTCTTCAATTAATCATACTCAACTTATCAAATCCTAAAACAAGCTCTTTAAGAATCAATAGCCGAGTGCATTATGAATTAAGACAACGGAGTAGATTCGACATATAACTTGTAAGTTCGGTTCTAGTGGTCGAACTCTATGTTATCCCGAATAAAATAAATCTATTGTTTGCTACACGAGAATCAGAAATCCTACAATTACGGATAGTAATTTTCAATTCTAGCAACACACAAACAAATATCCCAAATGGGTGAACAAACCACAATTCAATTCTTAAGTGTGAATCAACAATCCCAAATAACATAGAACATTCACAAAGCGTAATCCAATCGGTAATATTAACCGCAATAATCACATAAATATCTTAAAATCAAGGTTCAACTAATGATCAAGAGTGATTCTAAGGTGCTAGCCACCCACTACAACTATTACAAAGATAAAGTAAGAGGAAATCCAAGAAAACATGAAAATAAGATAGAATGAACCAAAAGATAGGATTGATGATCTTGATCTTCAATCCCCCTCCAATCCTTTGCTTCCAATGGGGAATAGTGGCTAAATATGTATGTGGGATGGGTTCAAAGTTTGGTCAAAATCGAAAATGACCATATATATATATAGAGGAAAAAGTGTTGGGCTGAAAAATGGACAAAAACGTATTTTAGGATTAAAACAGGGAGTCGCGCTGCGGCCATGGCGCACAATTGGCCGCGGGCGTGGTGAAAAACAAGGATTTGGGCCCAATTTGGGGCCACGGCCGTGGCCTGAATTTTCTTCGGTCGTGGTCTTGTTGGGTTGGATTTCACCCCATCTTCTGGACAATATACCATGGTCGTGGCCTGAATTCGCCTCGGCCGTGGCGTTGAAGGCTGAATTTTGGCCATCTTCTAGACGATTTACCACGGCCGTGGGCTAGTTAGCCTCGGCCGTGGGTTGGGCCACGGGCGTGGCATCAGCAACACGGGCTAAGTCTCCTATTTTTCCTTGTTTTCTTTTTCATTTGCGCTCGGATTGTCGACTTGAGATCTTCGAACATGTTTTTCGGCCTTAATTCACCTGTTTTGACATGAAAACGAACTAAACACGTCAAACTGCCCAATAACACAAATATACACGATACACGATACACGATCAAATATGCATGAAAATAACATTAAAACGACACTTAAAGCGACCTAAAATGTATGCATGATCACGTGTACCAGCCCGGATAATCTATATAATTGATGTTACTACCCGATTGATTTAGCCTTAGAATCTCTACTCCAAGATTAATAACAAGCTTTATTAACCTTGTTATCTCTTAAGTATAATTAATCAAAACAAGCTCTTCAATTAATCTTACTCAACTTATCAATTCCTAGAACAAGCTCTCTAAGAATCAATAGGTCAAATGCATTAAGAATCAAGACAACGACGTAGATACGACATAAAACTCACAAGCTCGATTTTAGTGGTCGAACTCTATATTATCCTCAATAATTGTTCGCTACATGGGAATCAGATTCATAATAATTACGGATTACAAATTCAATTGTAGCAATACACAACCAAACATCCAACTGGCTGATCAAACCACAATTTAATTCATAAGTATGAATCAACAATCCCAAATAACATAGAACATCCCAAAACATATTCCAATCGGTTCATAACCGTAAAAATTACATAAACATCATAAATTCAAGGTTCAACTAATGATCAAGGGTTGAAATTAGCGTGCTAGCCACTTATATCAACTATTACAAAGATAAAACAAGTTAAAATCAAAGAAGATATTAAAATAAGATAGAATGAACCAAAAGATTGAGTCGATGATCTTGATCTTCAACCCTCTCTCAATTCTTTGCTTCCAATGGTGAATGGTGGCTGAATATGTGGTAGAAATGGGTGCTTGGTTATGTCAAATTCGAAACTTATATATATAGAGGAGAAAGTGTTGTGCTGAAAAATGGCCAAAAACGTGTTTCAAGATTAAAACCATGGTATTAGATAGCTAGGGCAGCAATCCGGTTTGAGGACTTGGTCGCAGCCGCGAACCGTGACTTGTTTCTTTCTGGCTAGTTTCGCTGGATTGGTCGCGGTCGCGACCACAAGTCGCGGGCGCGACTTATCACTCGAAACTCTTCCCCCCCTTGTTTCATTCTTTGCTCGTTCTTCGTTCCAGACTTCTTCGAGACTTGTTTTTTGTCCTATATTATCTGTATTGTTCTGAAACGAGCTCAAACACATTAAATAATCCAATAATACAAATATGAACAATGCATGATCAAATATCCATGCAAATGTCATTAAAATGACACTTAATTCGTCCTAAAATGCATGCATACTGGTACACGTGGTAGTGCACACACTTTTAGGTCAATTTAAGTGTCTTCTTACAGACTTTTGTGTGCATTTTCACGTGTGTTTTGTGCGTTTATTTCTCATTGGGTAATTTGATGCGTTTGTGCTATTTATGTGTTAAGACAGGAGAAAAGGATCGAAAAAAGAAAGTCAAATGATCACAAGTCGGTGGATCGATCGAGGCAACAAAAAGAAGGGGCTAACTGAAGATCTCGGCCGAGACAGGATGAAAATCTCGGTCGAGATGAGTCTCCAGGGCAAACATGAAGAATTTGCAGAACTGAAGATCTAGGCCGAGACGGATATTGCATCTAGGCCGAGATGAGCCTCCAGAGATTTCAGGATTTTCAAAGGACCAAGATCTCGGCCGAGATGTAATGCAATCTCGGCCGAGATGAGTCAAGCACTAGCCAGCCCAATTTTCCCTTTTTCACGTCTCGACCGAGATGCAAGTTAAATCTCGGCCGAGATTAGCCTTCGGACCAACTCTCTTTCACGTCTCGGCCGAGACACACTTGCATCTCAGCCGAGATTCCTTACCCTGTTTTAAAATCCTGAATGCGATTTTGCCTACTTTTGACTAGCACTTTCTCCCCTTATATATATCTCCTCCCATTCGAATTTAACCTAACCTAGAACCCATCTCCCACACATAATCAGTCACTTTTCTCAATTGGAAGCAAAGGAATGGAAGGGGGTTGAAGATCTTGATATTCAACCCTAACCTTTGGTTCTTTCTATCTTATTTTCATGTTTTCTTTAATTTTCTGTTATTTTATCTTTGTAATTAATAGTTGTAATGGGTGGCTAGCACCCTAGAATTCACTCTTGATCATTAGTTGAATCTTGAGTTTAAAACATTTATGTGATTATTACGGTTAATATTACCGATTGGATTATGCTTTGTGAATGTTCTATGTTATTTGGAATTGTTGATTCACACTTATGAATTGAATTGTGGTTTGATCATCCATTTGGATATTTGTTTGTGTGTTGCTAGAATAAGAAATTACTATCCGTAATTGTAGGATTTTCGATTCCCTGTAGCAAACAATAGATTTATTTTACTGGGATAATATAGAGTTCGACCACTAGAACCGAACGTACGAGTTTTATGTCGAATTTACTCCGTTGTCTTAAATATTAATGCACTCGACTATCGATTCTTAAAGAGCTGGTTTTAGGAGTTGATAAGTTGAGTAGGATTAATTGAAGAGCTTATTTTGATTAATCATACTTAAGAGACAACAAGATTGGTAGAGCTTGTTATCAATCTTGGAGTAGGAGTTCTAAGGCTAACTAATTGGGTATTAACAATAGTTGCATAAATCGTCCAAGACCAAGGTGAAACATGATCAAGAGTGAATCGTTTTATTATTTAAAAACCAAAAACCAAAAAATCTCTTTATTTGTCTTTGTTTATTTAGGTGTTAGTTGTTATTTGATTAAAATCCCCCAATTCTTTATTGTTTTCTCTAGCTAGCTATTTATATTATATTACGTGACAATAATAGTTTAACACATAAAGCAGAACTGTTCGACCGTTCCTCGTGAGATCGACCCTTACTTGTCATTCTACTAGTTAGAATAGTTGATAAGGTTTGTATAATTTTCATACAAAATTAATTTGGTACGGTCCACCGACACGTACCACGTACACATGTGTACCAATGTTTGTTGAACAAAAGGGTTCAATCTGCACTTTCTCCAATCCACTGATCCAAGAAAAGAAAAAGATAAACTATTGTATTACCAACAAACATATTAATTTATCGATAGTTTATGCAGTAAATCGAACTCAATTGAAGCCCAGATATATGTTGATGTGATATATACTTTTTGCAATGTTTTGAGTATTTGTATGCTACTGTATGCATATATTACTTATTTGAGTACACAATCTAATGGTCTCCTGCTCCTTGCACTGAATTTGTGTTGCTGACTATCCTTGCTTGATTCCCTATTTGGCTTGTATATATATAACGATGGATCTTACTTATGGTGCAATCTTATGTTTATAGTGTATTGTTAGATTTATATAAGTTTTTTTCTTAATCCTTGTGTATTAAGAGTATTCTATTTTGATAAGTGAAGATATATGTAAATATTTTGTGTTGTGTGTGTGAGGTTTGGAAGTGGGAGGGAGAGAGGGTTCTTGTGCGTGTGTTGTTGGCATGTGTTAGTGTGGGTGAATGTTGTGATATGTAAGTAAAATTTTGATATGCTGGTAAATATTGTGACATGTAATAATAAAATGTTTGATATACTTATCATAGATGTAATAATGTTAGATTCAATTATGTTAAGGAATTAAGGTGCAATTATTGAGAATTTAGTTGAAACAAAAAAATAAGAACACAGATTTGTTAACCCAGTTCGTCAAGAATGACTATGTTTGGAGGCACTATCAAGGCGCAAGATTTGCTAATATTGTTTGTGATAAAAAAATGCAATGAATCAGAAGGTTATTTATAACCAATATTGTATTGTAGCCATAAAAACCTATTCAACTTGAATACTGCTTTAAAGGCCCAATTTATACAGAGAAACTACTTAACTAACTCTGGAACAATTAATTTTGGAAGGGTTATATAGACATACAAAAGTTAAAATTGGTCGAAACTAAACATACCTATATATATATATATATATATATATATGGGGCTTATTTTAGTAACATAAAAATACACGATATTTTAGTTAACTATCAAATACAACAATACCTATTAAAGTTAACATATGAATTTACTTTTTTTCAATTTAATACATGGGGACTATTTTGAGCTCCAATAGCTGACGTGAATCCTGAATCAGAATTATGTGCACAACTTTTTTGATGTGGAGTCAGAAATTTTCAATTTGTTTATAACCCACAATTCACTGGAATGATGTCACATATAGATTAACAATATAGATTGGGTATGGATCCTTATTCTTAAAGGCCACTCATCTTCTCCACTAAAGAATTTCATTGCACCATGAATACCCTTACATTCTCTCTTCTATCTGTTATTCTTTGTCTCATCTTCATCTCCAGTGTTAGAAATGTCGGCGGTGGAAGTCGCCGGACATTGTGGCTAGAACGGCCTACACTATATTCTTCACAAAGTTAAATAGGTCGTTAAGCGCTCCAATTGTGAAACCCAAATGCACTCAAGTTCTTGTGAGAGAAACTAAATTGATTTTTCTCCTCACTACAGTGTCTCTCGTTGTTGCTTCGGTGAGAATTATGTTCAAGATCTCGTGCAATCGAGTACACAATCAACAATAATAAAAAATAAAAAGAAACAAAAGATAGAAGATTTGTTTTTGAGAGGACCAAAAATAGAAGTTAACATACTCGTCTTCCATTAAAAAACAACATGCGACCACAATCCTTTATGTAGTAGAAATGACAAAAATCTCTAATTTACGAGATTCTTATTATGTTATGGGATTCGGGGTTAGAGAATTCCATTTACCGGTTTAATTAGTGTTGTTTAAAAAAGAAAAAAAAAATTCCACGTTAGAATAATTATGACCTAAAATTTCATATCCGGCTTCATGTCAACAATTGAAACTCGAAATTTACTCGGGTGTATTAAATTGAAGAAAATTAAAAGATTATGTACAAAAGGTAGGGTATTTTTATGTTATAAAACCTATAAATTATGTACATATATAGTACCTGGTCTGTACAAAAGTGAATCCAAATCCATAGTTTACGGTGGAAGCCCTAGCTAGGTTGCACCAAGAATGAAGACTTTTGCGCTATGTTGATGTCTTTTTGTTGATGAACACCAGGGCAATGGATAAGACCGCAAGTAATCCAATTGTGGAAAAAGACAACTACCCTGGCTAATACAAAGGATATCACTGTAAATATAAATATTATAGTTAAGTTGAATCCATTTTCAAAGACATTAGCTGTCATCTAATTAAGTTAACCAAATCGTCTTTGAAAACAAATTAGCTCTAATTCTAATTCAGTGTGGGACTAGATATATAGCTAGGCATTAATTAAAGCATATGGATACAAGTAATCCCACAAATCTCGTCAGTATGGATTCTAGCCTTGACCTTAATTACTCTGATTTATGACGTTTATGTGCTAGATTATAATGCTGGTTGTAACTTAGTCACATGATAATATTAAACTTTCTTGTAATGATTGGTTATATGAAACTTAGGTTCGATGTATGTCACTGTAGAAAAATATCTTTTCACAATAAAAATTGGTTTCAAATAATGTGTATTTATCATAATTTTATTAAAGACAATATATCTTCACTAATTAGTCGTCTTAATAACTCGAATACAAATAATAGATTTGTGACGACGAAAGTGGTCTCAGATGCGTCTCAAATATTTTTGGCAACAACTAGTTATCTCTAAAGCAGTTTTAAAATGGTCACAAATAATTTGTACAGGGCAAACACTTGGGTGCATAAGATGCACCATAAAGTTATTGTACACCTTGTGCGCCCCACCTGTATTTTTTACCCACCAATTTTACCTCCGTTATTTTTTTAACTTTTTTACATTTGTTTTTAAATTTTTTACCGTCATATATATGGCGGTTCTCTCTCTCTCTCTCTCTATCTTCGTTTTCTCTCTCTAACCTCTTGTGATTTCGCAAGTTTGGCTGTGTAATTTCGTCTGTGGATTTTCTATCAGTAATCTTCTGCGTTTTGCTACTGCTCGAGTTCGTAATGTATTTTTATGGTGGTTTTTCGAGTTTTTTTTTTCTGGATTCTTCTTCTCTGTTCTTCTGTGTTGATAATTTGTTATTTTCGAACATGCTCTGTTGATATGATTTAATGTACACAGTACATGTTAATAAACGGCACAGTATATGTTAATAAACGGTACAGTATACATAGTTGTTTGATGCAGTATATGTTTTTTATACATCAATCTGTTTTACAGTTACAATATATATTTGTAAACAGTACAATATATATATATATATATATATATATATATATATATATATATATATATGTGATGTAGTATGTGTTGATAATTTGTTATTTTCGAACATGCTCTGTTGATATGATTTAATATAGACAGTACATGTTAATAAACGACACAGTATATGTTAATAAACGGTGAAGTATACATAGTTGTTTGATGCAGTATATGTTTTTTCTACATCAATCTGTTTTACAGTTGCAGTATATATTTGTAAACAGTACAGTATATATATGTATGTGATGTAGTATGTATTGAGAATTTGTTATTTTCGAACATGCTCTGTTGATATGATTTAATATACACAGTACATGTTAATAAACGCTACAATATATGTGAATAAATGGAACAGTATACATAGTTGTTTGATGCAGTATATGTTTTTTATACAGCAATTGAAGTATATTGTTAGGTAAATAAATGTGTACTGTCATATAGAATAACATGTACTATCGGGTTTTTACCTTTCTGATGTTCTTGCACTGTTCTATCATTATAAACTTCAATATTTATATCCACGAGAAATCATAAAACAAACCTCTTCAAAATATTTTCGAATTTGTAATGAAAACAGAATTGTAATGTTCAAATAATGAAATCAAAATCATTAATAGCTCATGTTCATGATTTTTTCGAAGCCAATTGATAATTACTATGATTGATTTTTTGCAGATTTTGGCTGAAATCTCTTTCTGCGAAAATTGACAGAGGATCAATGACAGTATGTTGATGAAGATCGACGAAATCGGCCTGAGGAACTGGTTGATGAAGATAGCATTGATAATTGCGTTGTTTGATGAAGAAGATGAGGGTTTTGCCTTTGGCTTAAATCAGGAATTTACTTATTTATTTTTACCTGGTGGGTAAAGAATTATAAGTGGGGCCCACAAGGTGTACAATAACATAATGTGCATTTTATGCACATGAGTGTCACTCTTTGTACAGAGATTTCTGACAACTTAACTTATTATTAGTGACGACATTTATAGTGTTATAAAAAAGTTATACAAAACAAATCTTTTGTTGCAGTGTGTAAATTTGGGTTCCTTTTCATACCTACTTCACCAACACACGCTAATTTGTGATGCGTGATGTTATCACCCCTAGAGCCTGTTTGATTGTTTATCCCAAGAATTGGTTTATTAGACCATTTGGGGTTTTGGGGTATTATTATGTACATAGGTTGATACAATAGTTGGTTTGGTTGAGATATTTTAGGGGATTTATAATACAATAAATTTCTAAAAATATTGTTAAGTTGGGCAATTTTGAAAAGCTGATATGAGCATAATTATTTTTTTACCCTCCAATAGATAATATTGATTGAGGGAAAATCAATAATTTTCAATACATTTCCTCCACCAAAATCTGCATTGCGAGGGAAAATCCTACCTCTGCTCCAAAAAAATCAAACAAGGAAGACGCAAGTTTTCGATTCAGCAAATTCGCAAGTAGCTTCAGGTAACGAAATTCTACAGGAAAAATAACCAACCGGGAATTCTACGACACAATTATGGGGAGCTTGATTTCTTATAAAGATACACAAAAAAAAAAAAAAAAAAAAAAAAAAAAAAAAAAGCGAACCAAATGGTAAAACTGACCTTTCCAAGGAATTGTACTTTGATTTTGCAAAGATAGCTGCCTTCGCAAGAACAAGGATCGCGGTTGCTGTGTTGATAAATGAGAGATAATGAAGTGCAGGTTTATTTTGAGGTTTATGGAACCCACCACGCTCTAGGATTACAATCAGCCGGGCTATGCGATTATGGAAGACGGGCTTCTCGAAAAAAACGGGCTATAAAAATGGCAACCAAACATGTTAATTGGTAGATTAAGGTCTTTAATATGGCCAAAACCTACCAATCAAACAGGCTCGTAGTGTGGAATAGGGAAGATGATCGTTGATTTAAGTGCGTTAATCACGTCTTACTATGTAATAAAAAAGAACGTTTCTATAATTCAAAATATTTTCCCGCTCCATTTCACATTCTCAAAATAGTAGGTTTAAATCATAACTAACATAATAAGATATTTGTATCTATATGGTAAAATCTTCCCAAAATTAATTCTAATTTTAAATTTTATTGGTAATCTTCTATATAAAAAAAATTAAAATTATAAGTGAAACCTTTTGATTGATCCATTTTATAAAAATAATTTTGGTTCATTTTTCGTTTTTAATGTAAAACTAGTTCTTCACCTGTGTAAAATGCACGGATGGTGAGTTTTTTTTTTATTATTATTTTAAAACCTAATATTGATATTTTTAATCATATTAATTATAGTCATAATAAAAAGAGATTGCATATTTATTTTATTGAACGAATAATCTTGATTTACAATATTATGTCTTAACTTGAGACGCATTTGTATTCTCATGTTCCTCGTGAGTCGCAATACTATGCAATCATCCCACAAATAAGACAAACTTATAGTAGGGTGAATGACATACTGTCTTGAACTCTTTGTTATAACGCGGACAATCTATTTAAATTCTCCCTTGAGAACAATTGTATTCCCCCCAAAAGATAGATAGGAATTATATAATTCACTTAGTTGCATGACATCTTTGAGGATTTTATCCAAATTTTAAATGCAATGTCTATGAAGTATGAGAGCTTAATCTCAAACAAATATATATTCAATAGTAGAGAAAAAATATTAATCCGATATCAGCCTTGGAAAAATTGATTGAATTTAGAGCACTATAAGATACTAATTACTTCCCAAAAAAAATGAAATTGTTGATAGATTCATTTTGCGAAACTAATCAAACAACATTGAACAATTATAAAATTTCAAACACGTTCAAAATAGTCTATATATAAGAAATTATGAAATATATTCATAAGATCTAAATTCGACTTCAATTAAAAATATATATATATAAATCAAAAAGTCTTTATTCATCTACGACTCAGGAACTGCACTTAGCCACATCCTTGAACCCATATTGTTGACTGAAATCTTCTAATTCATTCTTTAACAGTTTTCTTTCTGTTTTATTCTTTAAACAAAATTCTCAATTTGGTCTTTAATCAATCATGGCTTATCATCATCTTCAGCATTGTCCAAACAACAAATAATTTCATGATTGTCTTGATCACGTCTTGCATATTGATGTTTACAAATATCAAATAACGAAAAAAAAAAAAAAAGACACAATCAGTGAAGCATATTAAAAATTTGAGAAACATACAAATCGTTACTAATACATGTTGAAGTTAAGTGTTCTTGAAGATGGGAAGACATTTGACTTGGTACGTATCTTTCACACAATAATTTGGATGAACCAGGAAAGACAATGACAAAAAAACTATTTCCACCCTCATACATGAAGACAACAACATCACCATCAACCAATTCATTTGCATTTGCATACTTTTTTCCATCCAAAAGTGAACAAGAAATTATTTTCACCCTCATGCATAAAGACAACAACATCACCATCAACCAATTCATTTGCATTTGCAAACTTTTTCCATAAAAAAGTTAACAAATACTGATCAGCAATGTTCTCAACCAAAACCAATCAAACTTCTCTATCTATATTCCCCGCAAAACAACATGGAATTTTAACCTCCAAACATTCTCCAATTTTCTTTGGCATCAAAACGGACTGGAAAAAAAAAATATATAAAATAAATATAGCCTGAAAATTAAAGATGTATTAATTAAAAGAAAAAATCTATTTAAATCAAAGTCGAATTACACATTGTTAATATTCTTTTACGTTACCTGATTTCCAAGAAATTCACGCTGATTAAAAATGATGTAGAATGACCTTATTTTATCTAGAAAATCTACCACACACCCATCATGATCATGTATATAAACATGTAATATGGATGAGGAAGAGTCATATTTGATAAATAAGTAATAACCATCTTTCAATGCATTCTCGTCTACAAATTGTCTCCAACCTTTACTCAAATAAGTTTTCTCATCTTCATCCAGTCTAATTTTCATATCCCACTTCCTATTTTTGTTTATTTCAACAGAGCATCTTTTATTTAAATTTCCAGGCAGAACCTCCACAAATCCAGTAAGAAACTCCTACAAAAATTAAAATATATTGAATTAACAATAAAACAATTCATTATACAAAGTTAAAATGCTTAACCAAAGTTCATGTTATTAATTTCACATACCAGCTTGTCATATAGGTGAAAATTGTGCAGAAATACTGATATTTTCATAAAGCTGCAATAAAAAATACAAAACAAACTTAATAATAAACAAAATCATATATTAAGTTTGAAGGTAAAAAATATCATCAAATTAAAAAAAAAAAAAAAAAAAAAAAAAAAAAACCCTAGAATTAAATAAAGCACATGTGCATAAGATCATGGAGTAATTTAAATGATCCATCTTTCAATGTGATTAATCAAATTATAATTTTGGTGTTTGTTATTTTTTATATCATGTATAATTTTTCAAACATTTCACAAGTAATCTAAAAATGAATACACTCTATTGCTATATTTCGAACCAAATTTATGGATCTATATAATGTACCAAATGGAACATTATTTAGAAAATAAAAACTAAATTCGACAACTGTGTTTAAAACAAATTTTGACATATATGCTAATATTAGTTTAATCACGCAACTCTACATAATGTAGTCAATTATTGTCGTTCATAATAGATATCCTATAGTATATAAACAACTTTTAAAATTTATGAAGAAATTAAGTATGAATCTTTTTTGTAAATTATTATAACCGAAGTCAATCCAACATTTCGATGTTCTAAAAAGATTAAGTGTAAGATTAATTAAAATTAAATAATTGAAAATGATTCCAAATTGGTCATTCTTTTTCTAAATCCCATATTGTTATGCATTGTTATAAATTTTCAAAAATTTCGTAATTAATTTAAATAATCCACATCCTCTATTGAGTCTTCTTATCAAATTTATGTGAACTATATTTCTTATCAAATGACACATTATTTAAAAAATAAAAATAAAATTTAGGCAATATACTTAAAATTTCATAGTTTGTAAAATACATGTCAAAATTATCAAGAAGTTAAGTATACCAAACATTTGGTAGATAAGATTAAGAATTAGAAAAAAACCTTTCAATGTTTCCACTATAAAGTAACTTAGGTAAAATTTCTACTAATGAGATTATTCGAACTATAATCTCAATATTTCTTAGTATTTTTTCATTTATAACTTTTCTTACATTCCATAATTAATTTAAGAAATTAATATCTATTTATACATAATTTTTACGAACCAAATTTACGTCTACATAATTTATAACTTTTCTTACATTCCATAATTAATTTAAGATATGAATATCTAATACATTTAAGCAATGTATTAATCAATAAATTTTAAGGTATAAGCTAATATCCCTTTAATCATGGAACTCTATATAAATTTGGTTCGAAATTATTATCATCCACAATAGATATCTTATAGGTTATAAACAACATTTTAATGTTATGATGAAATTAAGTCTAAGATTAACTTACAATTAACCCTAAAAAAATATTAACTTACAATTAAATCATATTAATGATTCAAAATATGTTAACTTTTGTTAATCTCACATATTATTATGCATTGCTATAAGTTTTCAAACATTCCGTACTTAATTTAAATAATTGGTATTCTCTATGACAATTTTCTAATCAGATTTATATGGGCTACGTTTTACTATCCATTAATGATACTAGTTAAACTATGCATTATCTATTCTTTAAATTATTTAGTCATCTTTTCTTGACTTTTCAGAAATTCCATTTTATAAGTTTAAGTAAGTATAAATCTTTTCCATAAATTATTAAAACCGAAATGAACAAAACATTTCATATATATCCACCAAAATTAAGTCTTTTTATCATAGCAAATTTGCAGGGATTGTGATAGAGATTAGATTGGAGGACCATGATTTTTTAATATATCCATAAAAGTGTTATTTTCTCTTGATATGGTGATCACTTGCACATTAAATCAACAGTTTAAGTTCATTATATAATTATAAAATTAAACAAACCACATGTGCACAAATAATCACAACTAAAAATTAAATTCTTACCAATAAATCTAAAAATTGTACGAACGTCAAATAATGTACACAATTAGAATGCTTTATTAAACGAAATAAACTAAACTGTAAAAATAAGGAGAAAAAAATTTACAATAAAAAAAAAAAAGACTTTTACCTATGTTTGCAGATGTCGATCTACGTCCGGCCATTGATTCGTCTAAAGTTCGAAAACAGATAATATGAATCAATAAAATTGTTGTTATTTTGGCAATGCACCAGAGAGAGAGAGTTGTTTTATTTTAAAATTTGCTGGTGTTTGTCAAGGATTTTAATGGATTGGAACTTATATGGTATTCAAATACTATAAAAAAGAAAACAAATAAATTAACAAAATGAAAACCATAAATTTGATATAATTTTAAAAGTTGTAAATTATTTAATAAATAATAATTTTATTTTCTTGATTTACAACACACATAACCTAAACTAAATATATCTTCAAATCTTCTGATTAAAAATTATAAGTTACAAATTAATCCTTTTTGGAGAAGATATAATTATACTATTATTTTTTCTTAGAGAATGATGTAATATCTATTTCTAAAAATCAATAAAAAGAACAAAAAATTAGGAGTAATTACTTATTAAGACATATAATTGTGTATATTAAGAATTATAGAAAATTCGAAATTTTAACCTAAATATGTTTGAATATTGTTTTATTCAGTACAAAATTAATAATAATAACATATTTTTATATAAATATATGATTGAATATTAAATGGAAATGGTAGTTAATAGATTGAAACTTAAATGATATTTTAATAAAATAAAAAAGAAAAAAACAATAAAGTCAACAAAAAAACGTGATTTGATATGACAAAATAATCGTATAACTTACTTAATGACTAAAGATGTTACGTTGGTGTTTTACAACACACATAATTTAAATTAAATATATATTTCAATCTTCCACTTAAATTCTTTATGGAGATGATGTAATTATACTATTATTTTTTCGTAGATCAATTTATTACAAAGTCACAATTATACGTTAGAAATCAATGCTTTATGGAGAGAGGATACAATTATACTATTATTTTTTCTTAGACCAATTTATTTAATGTATATTTCTAAAAGTTAATAAAAAGAAGAATAATCGAGGAAAAATTACTACTCAAGACATATAATTATGTATATCAAGGACTATAGAAAATTCAAAATATTTGCTTAAAAATTTTCATTAAATATTCTAAGTTTTATTACTGAACAAAACGACGCACCTTAAGATTGAACATAATACAAAACAATCATCACATAAATTGTTAATGAAAACATTAATATTAAAAAAATAAACATTAAGTATTCAATGATGCTTTAAACAATAAGTTCGCAGAATTTAAAATTTTAAGCTTAAATTCGACACCCAAAGTTATTTCATTCGTCATAAGAAAATACTCCAAGTTTTTGCAAAGAACAACTTAATCTCCGTCCTTTATAACACCAACCTTGGAAAGTAACTTCATCCAAAATGATACTTGAATCTCTTTTCTCAACACCCATATTAATGAGATTTTGTTAACAAAACTTTTGTGGAAGGATTTGTATAGGTAAACGAATCTGATTAAAACTTAATATAATCATTAATAAATTGTATAATATTCCATGCAAATATTAAGGTAATAGTTTCACCATTTTTAGAGACTGGCCAATATTTTTCAGCATATACATTCTGTAACAAAGTATTCTATTTGTTGACCGACTCTCCACAATTGAAGGAGTACAAATCGTATCATTCCTAAGTAAATGATGAAACTCTCTTAACTTCCACATTCCCCGTGTATATTCTGCAAAAAGAAAACAACAAAATAAACGAACAGACTCATCTATATTAAAATATTAATCAAATTATTAAAAAAAAATATTTTCCAAATAAGTTTAAAATAAGTTTTTAATTATATATTTGTTAAAAGTAATTGGAGTGTCAAAATCTTTGTAGATATTCTTCTTTGAACATATAGTGGACGTAAGTATGTCAAGATGAATGATCGCAGGATTCTCCATAGTGAAAACAATTAAATCACCAAATTTTAAATTGTTAAATAAATAAAAGAAAATCATCACTGTTAAAAATACACTCTACCGTCACTATCCATAATAACTTGAACATAGCATTCATCACCATATTCATTTTTCAAAGTGTAACAATTTGGAAACTGTTGTGGGAATCAATCAAGTAACATAAAATGATAACTTAAAGAAATGGAAAAATAGATTCAGAAAATTGTAAACAATGGAACACAGAATTTACGTGGTTCGATCTTGCGATCTACGTTCATGGAGCAGAATGAAACCTCTTCTCACTAGAAGCTGAATGCAGTACACAATTGCATCAACCATGCAATTGAAATCACAAAGAAAAACAACCCAAGATGAACTAAAAACCTAACTCATATCCCTCTTGATTTTCCCTCTCTAGAGCTTACAATTTCTCTCTCTCTATCCTGAAGGAAATACACACTCTAGAATGTTCTCACAATGTGGTCTCTCAATTGCAGATGTTACATAAAAAAAGATGAAAGAAACAAGCTGTAAAAATTGGGAAAATTGACGCGCGAAAGACAATGGTTTTTCCTAGGCATGTCAAAATCGATGTGCCCCGCCCCGGCCCACCCAGATCCTCTCCGACCCGAGGTCTTTGGGGCAGGACAACATCTGACCTAATGGAGAACGGGACAGAGCACGTCCCGCACCGCCCTGCCCTGCCCCTATATATATATTTTTTCTAAAATATATATATTATGTAATATTATATATATATGTATATATGCACACAAAAATATAATATATATATATATATGTATTTATAATATAAAATTTTATATAATATATATATATATATATATATATATTCATCTTAATATATTAAATTATGACTAGAGTAAATTTAAATAATTAAATTCTGATTTTTAATAATTAAATTAAAAAAATGTTAAAACAAAGCTAATGTAAACCTAATAATTAAAACCCTATCGACTTGAACAAAAAAAGACAAGTTTTTTAACAGAAAAAAATAACGGAGGGGGGGCGGGCCAGATCACGGAGCTTATTTTTGCCCCATAGCGAGGCACGGGGCGGGGCGGGTCAGAAAATCCAGAAATCCGACCTGACCCGCCCTGTTGACATGCCTAGTTTTTCCAAAATATTGCGAACAACAGTTATAACAGAATTCTAATTGCTTCTCATTTCCAGCTCCAAACTGTCTTTTTTCACTTCCTCTTGATTCCACTTCTATTCTAATTAATTCTAAGTGTTGCTAAGTCACTAAACACTACAAATCTCCACCTGACTTGCACACGAAGACAACCACTGCAGTTCAAACTCTTCATGAAAATAACTGAACCGATTCTACTCACCCATGTCCAAACACTGGACATGATCTTCCCACTGTAATGATACAACTGCATTGCATTACTTGGATCAAATCCAACCAATACCTGAACCTGTTAGAAGGCAATGCTTTAGTAAGCATATCTGCCGCATTCTCCTTAGTACTCACTTTATGAACCTCGACATCACCCTTCTCAATCACACCTCTCACATAGTGCATTTTTACATCTATGTGCTTCGACCTATCATGAAAAACCTGATGCTTTACCAGATGTAGAGCACCTTGAGAATCACACAAAATTTTAACTGACTTCTGCTTCAAACCAAATTCAGACAAAATCCCATTCAACTAGATAACTTCTTTAACTGCCTCAATCATAGCCATAACTCAACCTCTGTTGTTGACAATGCTACAACAGGTTGTAACATTGACCTCCAGCTAATTGCTGCACCAAACAGTGTGAAAACATAACCTGATTATGACCTTCTATTGTCCAAATTTGCTACATAGTCAGAGTCTACATATCCCTTCAGAACTAACACAGACTCATCACATCTCTTAAACATGATTCCATACTCTGTTGCACCCTTCAGATATCTCATTATCCACTTCAAAGCTTCCCAGTGTTGTCTCCCAGGGTTTGACATATACCTGCTGACAACGCATACATCATGTGATATATCTGGTCTTGTACAAACCATCACATACATAATGCTTCCAACAACATTTGAGTAAGGTGTTGCCCATCTCCTACATTTCCTTTTCTGTTTTTGGCTTTTGCTGTTCAGAGACTTGAAATGTTGAGCCAAATGAGTTATCACTGGCCTTGACTCATCCATCTTGAATTTCTTCAATACTTTGTACACATAACTCCTCTGTTGTAACCATAACAGACCCTTCTGCTTATCCCTGATACTATCCATCCCAAGTATCCTTCTTGCTTCTCCCAACTGCTTCATTTCAAACTGTTTGCAGATATTTTTTTATCTTATCTATCTCAGCATGATCTTGGATTGCCACAAGCATATCATCTACATAAAGTAACAGGAAAATGAGAATCTTTTGTTCAGCTCTTTTCATAAACACACAGTTATCATACTTAGATTTAACATATCCTATCTTCTTCATGCAGTCGTCAAATCTAATGTACCACTGTCTTGAACTCTGTTTAAGACCATATAGAGACTTCTTTAACAGACAAGCCTTGTTCTCATCTCCTGGAAGTACAAATCCTTCTTGTTGAACCATAAAGATTGTTTCCTTCAGTGCACCATGTAGAAAAGTAGTTTTGTCATCTAACTGCTCTAATTTCAAATCCAAATGAGCAACCAATGCAAGAAGTGTCCTTATGGAACATTATTTAATCATTGGAGAAAAGATTTCATTATAGTCTATGTCTTCCTTCTATGTAAAACCCCTGGCCACTAACCTTGCTTTGAACCTTATTTTCTCCACCCCAACAAACTCCACCTTCTTCTTATAAATCCACTTATAGCTTACAAGCTTCTAGTTTGTTGGTTTATTTACCAGAATCCAGGTTCTATTTCTCTCAAGTGAATCCATTTCCTCCATGGCAATGATCCAACTATCTCTATCCTTGCTTGGGATAGCTTCTTTGTAAGTTTTAGGCTGAGTATTCATTGTCTTCTACCACTATCAAAGCATAAGTAGTGAGATATTCACTACCATACTTGGTAGATAGTCTGATCTCTCTCCTTTGCCTATCCCTTACAAGTTGATATTGACTAATGTCCTCAATCTCACCATGTCCAGGATCTAGATTCTCTCCATCAGAGGCTTCTTTATCAGAAGCAACATCTTCATCATCATGCTCTACCTCAGTTTGTAATCTGTCTTGTGAATCAGTAAATTCAACTTGCTGTTCTTTTAAAACTTTCAAAGGCATTTTATTCTCATCAAAAGTCACATCTCTGCTTATGATGATCTTGTTCATTCCACTTTCAATACACCACAGCCTGTATCCCTTCGCTCCTTTTGGATATCCCAGCAACACACATCTCAAAGCTCTTGCATCCAGTTTGTCCTGCTTTATATGTGCCTAAGCCATACATCCAAAAACTCTCACATGTGAATTTTTTGGTGGCTTTCCACTCCTCTCCCCAGAAGGTCTTTTGTAATCCAGAACTCAAAAGTAAACACCTTATCCTTTCAGTTACAGTTCTGTTAATTAAAAGAAAAAATCTATTTAAATCAAAGTCGAATTACACATTGTTAATATTCTTTTACGTTACCTGATTTCCAAGAAATTCACGCTGATTAAAAATGATGTAGAATGACCTTATTTTATCTAGAAAATCTACCACACACCCATCATGATCATGTATATAAACATGTAATATGGATGAGGAAGAGTCATATTTGATAAATAAGTAATAACCATCTTTCAATGCATTCTCGTCTACAAATTGTCTCCAACCTTTACTCAAATAAGTTTTCTCATCTTCATCCAGTCTAATTTTCATATCCCACTTCCTATTTTTGTTTATTTCAACAGAGCATCTTTTATTTAAATTTCCAGGCAGAACCTCCACAAATCCAGTAAGAAACTCCTACAAAAATTAAAATATATTGAATTAACAATAAAACAATTCATTATACAAAGTTAAAATGCTTAACCAAAGTTCATGTTATTAATTTCACATACCAGCTTGTCATATAGGTGAAAATTGTGCAGAAATACTGATATTTTCATAAAGCTGCAATAAAAAATACAAAACAAACTTAATAATAAACAAAATCATATATTAAGTTTGAAGGTAAAAAATATCATCAAACTAAAAAAAAAAAAAAAAAAAAAAAAAAACCCTAGAATTAAATAAAGCACATGTGCATAAGATCATGGAGTAATTTAAATGATCCATCTTTCAATGTGATTAATCAAATTATAATTTTGGTGTTTGTTATTTTTTATATCATGTATAATTTTTCAAACATTTCACAAGTAATCTAAAAATGAATACACTCTATTGCTATATTTCGAACCAAATTTATGGATCTATATAATGTACCAAATGGAACATTATTTAGAAAATAAAAACTAAATTCGACAACTGTGTTTAAAACAAATTTTGACATATATGCTAATATTAGTTTAATCACGCAACTCTACATAATGTAGTCAATTATTGTCGTTCATAATAGATATCCTATAGTATATAAACAACTTTTAAAATTTATGAAGAAATTAAGTATGAATCTTTTTTGTAAATTATTATAACCGAAGTCAATCCAACATTTCGATGTTCTAAAAAGATTAAGTGTAAGATTAATTAAAATTAAATAATTGAAAATGATTCCAAATTGGTCATTCTTTTTCTAAAGTCCCATATTGTTATGCATTGTTATAAATTTTCAAAAATTTCGTAATTAATTTAAATAATCCACATCCTCTATTGAGTCTTCTTATCAAATTTATGTGAACTATATTTCTTATCAAATGACACATTATTTAAAAAATAAAAATAAAATTTAGGCAATATACTTAAAATTTCATAGTTTGTAAAATACATGTCAAAATTATCAAGAAGTTAAGTATACCAAACATTTGGTAGATAAGATTAAGAATTAGAAAAAACCTTTCAATGTTTCCACTATAAAGTAACTTAGGTAAAATTTCTACTAATGAGATTATTCGAACTATAATCTCAATATTTCTTAGTATTTTTTCATTTATAACTTTTCTTACATTCCATAATTAATTTAAGAAATTAATATCTATTTATACATAATTTTTACGAACCAAATTTACGTCTACATAATTTATAACTTTTCTTACATTCCATAATTAATTTAAGATATGAATATCTAATACATTTAAGCAATGTATTAATCAATAAATTTTAAGGTATAAGCTAATATCCCTTTAATCATGGAACTCTATATAAATTTGGTTCGAAATTATTATCATCCACAATAGATATCTTATAGGTTATAAACAACATTTTAATGTTATGATGAAATTAAGTCTAAGATTAACTTACAATTAACCCTAAAAAAATATTAACTTACAATTAAATCATATTAATGATTCAAAATATGTTAACTTTTGTTAATCTCACATATTATTATGCATTGCTATAAGTTTTCAAACATTCCGTACTTAATTTAAATAATTGGTATTCTCTATGACAATTTTCTAATCAGATTTATATGGGCTACGTTTTACTATCCATTAATGATACTAGTTAAACTATGCATTATCTATTCTTTAAATTATTTAGTCATCTTTTCTTGACTTTTCAGAAATTCCATTTTATAAGTTTAAGTAAGTATAAATCTTTTCCATAAATTATTAAAACCGAAATGAACAAAACATTTCATATATATCCACCAAAATTAAGTCTTTTTATCATAGCAAATTTGCAGGGATTGTGATAGAGATTAGATTGGAGGACCATGATTTTTTAATATATCCATAAAAGTGTTATTTTCTCTTGATATGGTGATCATTTGCACATTAAATCAACAGTTTAAGTTCATTATATAATTATAAAATTAAACAAACCACATGTGCACAAATAATCACAACTAAAAATTAAATTCTTACCAATAAATCTAAAAATTGTACGAACGTCAAATAATGTACACAATTAGAATGCTTTATTAAACGAAATAAACTAAACTGTAAAAATAAGGAGAAAAAAATTTACAATAAAAACAAAAAAAGACTTTTACCTATGTTTGCAGATGTCGATCTACGTCCGGCCATTGATTCGTCTAAAGTTCGAAAACAGATAATATGAATCAATAAAATTGTTGTTATTTTGGCAATGCACCAGAGAGAGAGAGTTGTTTTATTTTAAAATTTGCTGGTGTTTGTCAAGGATTTTAATGGATTGGAACTTATATGGTATTCAAATACTATAAAAAAGAAAACAAATAAATTAACAAAATGAAAACCATAAATTTGATATAATTTTAAAAGTTGTAAATTATTTAATAAATAATAATTTTATTTTCTTGATTTACAACACACATAACCTAAACTAAATATATCTTCAAATCTTCTGATTAAAAATTATAAGTTACAAATTAATCCTTTTTGGAGAAGATATAATTATACTATTATTTTTTCTTAGAGAATGATGTAATATCTATTTCTAAAAATCAATAAAAAGAACAAAAAATTAGGAGTAATTACTTATTAAGACATATAATTGTGTATATTAAGAATTATAGAAAATTCGAAATTTTAACCTAAATATGTTTGAATATTGTTTTATTCAGTACAAAATTAATAATAATAACATATTTTTATATAAATATATGATTGAATATTAAATGGAAATGGTAGTTAATAGATTGAAACTTAAATGATATTTTAATAAAATAAAAAAGAAAAAAACAATAAAGTCAACAAAAAAACTTGATTTGATATGACAAAATAATCGTATAACTTACTTAATGACTAAAGATGTTACGTTGGTGTTTTACAACACACATAATTTAAATTAAATATATATTTCAATCTTCCACTTAAATTCTTTATGGAGATGATGTAATTATACTATTATTTTTTCGTAGATCAATTTATTACAAAGTCACAATTATACGTTAGAAATCAATGCTTTATGGAGAGAGGATACAATTATACTATTATTTTTTCTTAGACCAATTTATTTAATGTATATTTCTAAAAGTTAATAAAAAGAAGAATAATCGAGGAAAAATTACTACTCAAGACATATAATTATGTATATCAAGGACTATAGAAAATTCAAAATATTTGCTTAAAAATTTTCATTAAATATTCTAAGTTTTATTACTGAACAAAACGACGCACCTTAAGATTGAACATAATACAAAACAATCATCACATAAATTGTTAATGAAAACATTAATATTAAAAAAATAAACATTAAGTATTCAATGATGCTTTAAACAATAAGTTCGCAGAATTTAAAATTTTAAGCTTAAATTCGACACCCAAAGTTATTTCATTCGTCATAAGAAAATACTCCAAGTTTTTGCAAAGAACAACTTAATCTCCGTCCTTTATAACACCAACCTTGGAAAGTAACTTCATCCAAAATGATACTTGAATCTCTTTTCTCAACACCCATATTAATGAGATTTTGTTAACAAAACTTTTGTGGAAGGATTTGTATAGGTAAACGAATCTGATTAAAACTTAATATAATCATTAATAAATTGTATAATATTCCATGCAAATATTAAGGTAATAGTTTCACCATTTTTAGAGACTGGCCAATATTTTTCAGCATATACATTCTGTAACAAAGTATTCTATTTGTTGACCGACTCTCCACAATTGAAGGAGTACAAATCGTATCATTCCTAAGTAAATGATGAAACTCTCTTAACTTCCACATTCCCCGTGTATATTCTGCAAAAAGAAAACAACAAAATAAACGAACAGACTCATCTATATTAAAATATTAATCAAATTATTAAAAAAAAATATTTTCCAAATAAGTTTAAAATAAGTTTTTAATTATATATTTGTTAAAAGTAATTGGAGTGTCAAAATCTTTGTAGATATTCTTCTTTGAACATATAGTGGACGTAAGTATGTCAAGATGAATGATCGCAGGATTCTCCATAGTGAAAACAATTAAATCACCAAATTTTAAATTGTTAAATAAATAAAAGAAAATCATCACTGTTAAAAATACACTCTACCGTCACTATCCATAATAACTTGAACATAGCATTCATCACCATATTCATTTTTCAAAGTGTAACAATTTGGAAACTGTTGTGGGAATCAATCAAGTAACATAAAATGATAACTTAAAGAAATGGAAAAATAGATTCAGAAAATTGTAAACAATGGAACACAGAATTTACGTGGTTCGATCTTGCGATCTACGTTCATGGAGCAGAATGAAACCTCTTCTCACTAGAAGCTGAATGCAGTACACAATTGCATCAACCATGCAATTGAAATCACAAAGAAAAACAACCCAAGATGAACTAAAAACCTAACTCATATCCCTCTTGATTTTCCCTCTCTAGAGCTTACAATTTCTCTCTCTCTATCCTGAAGGAAATACACACTCTAGAATGTTCTCACAATGTGGTCTCTCAATTGCAGATGTTACATAAAAAAAGATGAAAGAAACAAGCTGTAAAAATTGGGAAAATTGACGCGCGAAAGACAATGGTTTTTCCTAGGCATGTCAAAATCGATGTGCCCCGCCCCGGCCCACCCCGATCCTCTCCGACCCGAAGTCTTTGGGGCAGGACAACATCTGACCTAATGGAGAACGGGACAGAGCACGTCCCGCACCGCCCTGCCCTGCCCCTATATATATATTTTTTCTAAAATATATATATTATGTAATATTATATATATATGTATATATGCACACAAAAATATAATATATATATATATGTATTTATAATATAAAATTTTATATAATATATATATATATATATATATATATATATTCATCTTAATATATTAAATTATGACTAGAGTAAATTTAAATAATTAAATTCTGATTTTTAATAATTAAATTAAAAAAATGTTAAAACAAAGCTAATGTAAACCTAATAATTAAAACCCTATCGACTTGAACAAAAAAAGACAAGTTTTTTAACAGAAAAAAATAACGGAGGGGGGGCGGGCCAGATCACGGAGCTTATTTTTGCCCCATAGCGAGGCACGGGGCGGGGCGGGTCAGAAAATCCAGAAATCCGACCTGACCCGCCCTGTTGACATGCCTAGTTTTTCCAAAATATTACGAACAACAGTTATAACAGAATTCTAATTGCTTCTCATTTCCAGCTCCAAACTGTCTTTTTTCACTTCCTCTTGATTCCACTTCTATTCTAATTAATTCTAAGTGTTGCTAAGTCACTAAACACTACAAATCTCCACCTGACTTGCACACGAAGACAACCACTGCAGTTCAAACTCTTCATGAAAATAACTGAACCGATTCTACTCACCCATGTCCAAACACTGGACATGATCTTCCCACTGTAATGATACAACTGCATTGCATTACTTGGATCAAATCCAACCAATACCTGAACCTGTTAGAAGGCAATGCTTTAGTAAGCATATCTGCCGCATTCTCCTTAGTACTCACTTTATGAACCTCGACATCACCCTTCTCAATCACACCTCTCACATAGTGCAATTTTACATCTATGTGCTTCGACCTATCATGAAAAACCTGATGCTTTACCAGATGTAGAGCACCTTGAGAATCACACAAAATTTTAACTGACTTCTGCTTCAAACCAAATTCAGACAAAATCCCATTCAACTAGATAACTTCTTTAACTGCCTCAATCATAGCCATAACTCAACCTCTGTTGTTGACAATGCTACAACAGGTTGTAACATTGACCTCCAGCTAATTGCTGCACCAAACAGTGTGAAAACATAACCTGATTATGACCTTCTATTGTCCAAATTTGCTACATAGTCAGAGTCTACATATCCCTTCAGAACTAACACAGACTCATCACATCTCTTAAACATGATTCCATACTCTGTTGCACCCTTCAGATATCTCATTATCCACTTCAAAGCTTCCTAGTGTTGTCTCCCAGGGTTTGACATATACCTGCTGACAACGCATACATCATGTGATATATCTGGTCTTGTACAAACCATCACATACATAATGCTTCCAACAACATTTGAGTAAGGTGTTGCCCATCTCCTACATTTCCTTTTCTGTTTTTGGCTTTTGCTGTTCAGAGACTTGAAATGTTGAGCCAAATGAGTTATCACTGGCCTTGACTCATCCATCTTGAATTTCTTCAATACTTTGTACACATAACTCCTCTGTTGTAACCATAACAGACCCTTCTGCTTATCCCTGATACTATCCATCCCAAGTATCCTTCTTGCTTCTCCCAACTGCTTCATTTCAAACTGTTTGCAGATACTTTTTTATCTTATCTATCTCAGCATGATCTTGGATTGCCACAAGCATATCATCTACATAAAGTAACAGGAAAATGAGAATCTTTTGTTCAGCTCTTTTCATAAACACACAGTTATCATACTTAGATTTAACATATCCTATCTTCTTCATGCAGTCGTCAAATCTAATGTACCACTGTCTTGAACTCTGTTTAAGACCATATAGAGACTTCTTTAACAGACAAGCCTTGTTCTCATCTCCTGGAAGTACAAATCCTTCTTGTTGAACCATAAAGATTGTTTCCTTCAGTGCACCATGTAGAAAAGTAGTTTTGTCATCTAACTGCTCTAATTTCAAATCCAAATGAGCAACCAATGCAAGAAGTGTCCTTATGGAACATTATTTAATCATTGTAGAAAAGATTTCATTATAGTCTATGTCTTCCTTCTATGTAAAACCCCTGGCCACTAACCTTGCTTTGAACCTTATTTTCTCCACCCCAACAAACTCCACCTTCTTCTTATAAATCCACTTATAGCTTACAAGCTTCTAGTTTGTTGGTTTATTTACCAGAATCCAGGTTCTATTTCTCTCAAGTGAATCCATTTCCTCCATGGCAATGATCCAACTATCTCTATCCTTGCTTGGGATAGCTTCTTTGTAAGTTTTAGGCTGAGTATTCATTGTCTTCTACCACTATCAAAGCATAAGTAGTGAGATATTCACTACCATACTTGGTAGATAGTCTGATCTCTCTCCTTTGCCTATCCCTTACAAGTTGATATTGACTAATGTCCTCAATCTCACCATGTCCAGGATCTAGATTCTCTCCATCAGAGGCTTCTTTATCAGAAGCAACATCTTCATCATCATGCTCTACCTCAGTTTGTAATCTGTCTTGTGAATCAGTAAATTCAACTTGCTGTTCTTTTAAAACTTTCAAAGGCATTTTATTCTCATCAAAAGTCACATCTCCGCTTATGATGATCTTGTTCATTCCACTTTCAATACACCACAGCCTGTATCCCTTCGCTCCTTTTGGATATCCCAGCAACACACATCTCAAAGCTCTTGCATCCAGTTTGTCCTGCTTTATATGTGCCTAAGCCATACATCCAAAAACTCTCACATGTGAATTTTTTTGTGGCTTTCCACTCCTCTCCCCAGAAGGTCTTTTGTAATCCAGAACTCAAAAGTAAACACCTTATCCTTTCAGTTACAGTTCTGTTCATTCTCTCAGCAACACCATTATGCTGAGGATGACCTGGAACTGTTCTGTGTCTCATCATCCCTTTCCTTTACAAAAGTCTTGAAATTGTTCTGAAAGAAACTCAAGCCCATTTTCTGTCCTAGAACACTTTAGTGATGATCGTTTCTCAGTCTCAACTTGAATGAATCACTCTTGAAATTTTGAGAATGCATCTGATTTGTTCTTGAGCACATAGATCCACACCTTCCTTGAATAGTCATCTATTATGCTCAAGAAACACCTTCCTCCTCCAAGTGTCTCAACTTTTGAGGGTCCCCATAAATCAGAATGTGCATAGTCTAGGGGTTGTTTTGAAGTGTGTTTTCCAATAGGAAATGGTTTCTTCACACTTTACTCAAGATATAGATTTCACAAGGATCAATCTTGAAACTGGTTTTGTTATGTAACAGGTTCTGTTTTAACAGTGCATTCATTCTTGTTTCACTCATATGGCCCAGCCTTTTGTGCCATATAGCTGATTCATCAGTGATAACACTATCCAAACTTCCAATTATGGTTTCTGCCAAGAGGTAATACAGGCTGGATTTCCTAATTCCTTTCATTACCAGTTTAGAATTCTAATAAACAAGCAGAAAACCTTTTTCAGTTTTGAATTCACATCTTCTATGTTCAAGAGTACCAAAGCTTATAAGATTTCTTTTAAGGAGTGGAAAGTACCTTCCTTCTGTCAAGATTTTCTCTGATCCATCATGCATCTTCAGCCTCATGTTCCCAATTCCTTCTACTGGACATGCTTGGTGATTGCCCAACATGACTATCTCTCTTAAAAGTACTAAATTTTTGTATACAATTATTTGCTAGTGTATTTTGAATTCCCGCTACTATTATGGAGGTTGAAATATTGGCTAAATGGTGTTACTTGGCCTGCAAGCACTGTTCTAAGAAAATAATCCCGAGCAGTGATTTGTTCTCTTGTAGCAAGTGTGCGACAACATAAACAAATGGAAACTACAAGTTTTTACTTATTTACATCCATTTATTCAGTAAATGTATATTCTTACATTGAACTTAACTAATTATAGTATCTATATTCTATAGGTACAACATTGAAGTCACCGTTCATGATACAACTGGGAGTGCACGATTGATGTTGTCGGATAAGGTATTGAACTGATTTGCAAGACAACTACTCAAGTCAAAGAAACTAATGTATGTTGCTTAATACTATACTTTGACCGTGTAGTTTCAACTTTGCTATTACTAATATCTAATGTATATTTTATATCTAATCTGGTTGAAGCTATTGACTTTGTTCCGAAGGAGGTTGAAGATGCACTCACTAATACCATTACCTTATTTAAGATGCAGGCCAGGGATGGAAACAACATGCGTAACTATGTTACATACAGTGTAATGAAGTTAACTGCTGACAAAAAATTGTCACTCTACAGTGAGAAATATGTGCAAGGAGAGGTTGCTACTCACTACCTAAGTTAACGATTTATACTATCTGATTTGTTGGTATCATTCCTATCTGTTTATTTTATTAATGTAGGTAAACAAAGCAATTTGTATGATTGAGGAGATTGAACCAGAACAAACAGCTAAAGTTGCTAACGACAATGAAAATCATGTTATTGTTGATGAAGATGACGAACCACCACTACAACAGTTCTGCAAAACGATAATGGTGGAAAACCGTTGTCGTTTGTGTTAAGTGACTGTTGTCGTATCTGGCGTTGTGGTAGATCAAACCTACCATAACGATTTTCCACCGTTGTCGAAGGTGTCTATCACAACGATTTAAAACTGTTGTAATTTATATTTACCACAACGGTCGTTACAACGTAGCGAAACCATTGTCGTTTGGATGCAACACTTATTGTTAACAACAGTTATTAATCGTTGTTTTTTGTGCCTTTACAACAACAGTCATTATAACGGTTTTCTACCGTTGTCATTTTAATATTTACAACAGTAAAGACAATGCTTTATGACCGTTGTTGTTTAACCTTTATAACAATGGGTTTGTGGTACCTGTTATTAGCTATTATTTTCCTGTTTTAATTTTTTTTAATATTTTTAAATAATAAATAATTCAATAAAATGTATTACATAAAAGAAGAAAAACTCAACTAAACCAACAATTATTTTGAAAGTAAAAACTCATCCAAATTAACTAAAATAAAAATTAACTACACGACCAAAATTTGAGTAGCATCAAACTTAAATGTATCTAGTATTTTGTATATCTAACAAAATATCCAAAATCGAGCACATTGTTTTAGCAAAGAGATCCACCAGTATACACAACCTTTGCCAACAGATTCAAGAATGGAAAAGAAAGTACAACATAATACACCAAAAATGGAGGAGTGTTCCCATACCCATACCCAAACTCGAAGACTAGGGATGGCAACATTGACGCCAAAGCTAAAACCTGCAAAACACAATATAGATTAGTTCACTGTAGTATAGTATATTAGAGTTTGTAAATTGAAAATTACACTCTAAATGTAGTTAGCAATTAACTCACACATAATGAGGCACAACTAAAGTTTTCTTTCATAAGATCGATGCGTAATGTCAATGAATAAATAAATATAAAAGTTGTTCCAAATGTTTACCTAGAACAACAATTACAGTGACTAACGTTAATGAAATCGTCACAGTAGTTATTATGTACCTGCAAATAATGATGAATGAGAGTCAATTTTTTGCAGTGATGCAAAACAAATTTGGACATAGAGTTGGAAAAAGCATACACTATGTTGAGGCCCTTTTGGATGAGGCGCTTGTTCTTGGAAGCTTGTCTTGCTATATCATCGGCCTGAGCGTCCAGCCTTTGGGACGCTGAAGTCAAGAAACGGGTAGCCTAGGGGCTTTCATTAACGTCTCCCAAGCTTCTGTTCATGTCTCCCATGGCTCCAGTTGTGTTGTATATTGTGGCAGAAGCCTCATCTGTTGTGTCTATTATAATGTCTATCGCCGTCTTAGCGAATGGAACTTCGCGTTTCCTCCAAGAACCAAGTCAATCCCCAATCTGAGGTCATGCCAATACAGAAAATTAGTATAGAGTGGATACCCTCTTTTGAAATAAGATGTATGTGTGAGTGTCGAAGTTAAATGTTTCCATTACTTGTGAAATTACAAAGTTCTCGTCGATCTTCACCTTTCCTGTATTCAATATATCGAGCACCAATTTTTCTAATTTACACTTCATAATACAATTATCCTTATCTTTATCCGCTTGAGAAAATAACCTGCAAAATGATGCAAATACAATTAGGAGCTCTCATCGCACTCAGATCTACTTCTTTTATTACATAAAGTTTTTGCTCTACTGTCAGATCGTCAACAAGCTGCATTAGTGGGAAAAACATATCAAAATGCACGTTTTTTTTATTCAGTTGGCACTAAAGCTGAGTTGCATTCTTTCAGAATGGAATTGCACAGTTGAGTGAAGCAAACGACATACTTGATACATTCTTTTTGCAGTAGCCCTCAAGGGGGAAATCAAGTCATCCACTAAATACAGCAGCCTTCTTATCTCCCCTAATCTGCAGGCAAAAGAAGAATCAATTTTTAGATGAACAATAGTTCAACAGATGATTTAGTAAATAGCTGGTTGACATTTTGATATAAAAGTTCACATACCAAAAGACAAGGACAAGTAAGATCAAAGCTCCTCCTGGGAAGTGTCTGAAGTGATATACCATGTCTTGCCGTACTACCCTTCATTCAAGAAATTATTAAAGTAAAATCAAGAATCCATTATGCGATTGCTGAATGAAACACAATATGAACAAATATTATTATAATTTTACCTGTACAAGAGGACCCAATGACAACCCTTCACTATATTAAGAAGGGATTCCTCAAAGAACTGATGTAAATCAGGACATATGAAGGAGGATTCATCATGAAAGTTGGGCATAGACTTCTCAAAAGCGTCTGGAATAAAGGCATCTTCAAACACATCACTGCCCCAGGTGCTTCTCCACAAGCCAGGTTCTGCGATCTCTTCATGAGCCCTCATATTTTTGTCATTGCTTCATTCCAAACTGATCCACATATGTAATTGGTTTTTAATATTAAGCATCTTTCCTGACAAACTGCTCTCAGTTTTACTTGAACCATAAGTGACTTACTCAAACAAGAATTTCACATAGTTTGTCACATAGCTTGTCAAAGGATGGACACTCCCCTCTGCAACAGCAGTTTTAGTATCATCATTTTCAACTGCTTCTTCAAAATCGCCAAAAGTGGTTTTGATACTCATATGTTGCTCGTAATGTAAACTTACTCGTAGAACCCCTGAACTTCTATCTAGTGGTAATGGGAAGAACATAAAATGTCATATACATACCTCCCCATAATAATTTAAGAACTCAAGATTGTAGCCCATGATGTGTTTCCCCTTGGATGAATTGTTTTATATACTTAAATCCAAAGTTCCCACTACACTGTTGAGGACTGTTAATCTACAATTCTTATCTTCCTTCTTGATCTGCAAAAAATAAAAAAGAAGTGCTAACGAACTAAATAGTTAGGATACCAATCAATGGAATATGTATTTATATTTATGTTCGTATCGAATAAAATAACTTATTTTGGTTTTTAACTTATTGAATCATATCTAACTAATTTGTTAAATTAAATTTTTTAATTGTTACTTGAACATGCAGCTGTGTTCCCCGGACCATTTAACATATATCAATACATGGGATGCATTTCTAGTTCAGCTAAGAAAATAAAAGGAGTGAAATTATTTGAATGTATTAAAAAATGAAGAGGAAGGATAAAAAACATGGACCTGGACAAGAATGTAGCAGCCTGTTAAAGTTTCGAGCGCCTGCATTTCATATTCACATGTTAGGCATGGCATACTGGAAACTAGGAAATGAGAAATCAAAGGAGATACTTATGCTACAAACATCAACATGATAGGTAGGTCATACAAGTTACAAAGATAAGAGTGCTCTTTAACCTATATTTTATACTATTATTATCTCATTTCTCATTATCCAAATAATATTTTTCTCAATTGGCTCACTAAATTAAAAATCAAAAGTAACAATCCTTCATACCTCAGAGTAGAAGAATTTGGTCCTACTAAGTGTTGCCTTCTCTTCACAAGCCTGTCACTGAACACACCAAAAAAATGCAGCAACAACGTTAAACATCATGAGCAATGGACTGAAAGAAGGTTAGAGAACAAACTACTATACAGTGACAGAAAAAAATACTTATAAAAGCAAGTCAAGCGGGCAAGATAAAGTAATACATCATCTTACACAATAAAAAGCATGTGGTCATTTTCTACTCTGCAGTTCCTGCCAGCATGGAGACATATAAGCTCACATACATAAGAATACTGAATGGAATATTTACTATTGTAAAAGTTACTATGAGAGTGTACATGATATCTAAAATATAGGTTACTCTTCTCATTAGGTGTATTTTCCATTTCATTAAGAAATGAGAAAATAAAATGAAAAATAAGGAAGGACTGAGAAAACTTGGATCTCGAGTTCTTTATAAGCTTAGAGATGCGGATCATAAGAGATTCGCATCATCCAAGTATCTTAGAAGATGAAGAAAGCCTCGTATCCAACCTTGCCATCGGCCAACAAATTCGTCAAGTAATACCTCAGCTTACCTTCCTTCCTAACATCTTTTCTAAAAGGATCATTGAAAAATTTACTCCTACATACTAAAATGTACCAGTGGACACCAATACTACTTTCTTCTATGGCAATATCAACATCACTAAAATCAGCACTAGATTCCAACAACAACCGCTCCAAATTGATTTCCAAGATTCCACCTGGTTTCGGATGGATTTACATTGTTACTTGTCGAGCCATTCGAAAAACGAGAAGATGAGGTAAAACTGATGGATAATGAGGGTTCAGCAGAATTTTCCATTACAATAGTCCATTTATCACGGTCGTCTAAATTTGACGCGTAGTGTCCATCTATGCCCATATTATTGCCTTAATTGAAAATGAATTTTATTACATCCCGGTTACAGGCATAGCGCCAGCAACAAGGATCTGCCAACATCTATAATCCCTCTGTTCTACAAAGTCATTTTCTACCTCCGACTAAGCCGCACCTGGGCGCTAGAGTGTTCTCGACCGTCTAGATTTTTCCCCGACTCATCTGGACTTAATCCCCAGCTATGTCGACTGACTAACACCTAACGTCTTTTAGAACATAGTTCATACCTAAAGCAAAAGGAATCAGAATTATCACACCCACACAATGATCTTAGGTGCCTGAAAAAACCCAGCAACTCTATGAATCAAAATTAAGGAAACACGAGTAATCAAGCACATCAATATGAGAGTGCAAAGTACCAAGTACAACGAGAAAGAAACTGAGAATAGGCACAACCACATAGATAGTCATATAATAAGATAACTTTAGTAAACAAAAGAGCTTCTAAAGATCAAGCCATGTATTTACTATTATTTTTTATTCTGTCCAACTTTCCAATAGTGATTTTCCAAGTAAAAATTTAAGGGGTGAAGCAAACGAGTAGAGCAAAATGCAGCTCTTACCTCATCAAATTCATCTACTGCTCTAGATATTAGAAGCTGCAATAGAAGATATGAAAAACAAACTGGTCACAAGATAAAACCACACAAGGATGCTAGTAAAATATCATATCTTTTTCGTTCGAAATGATGTTTTATTTGATGATGAAAATCAATTTGATAAATGACATTCTGGTCTTTATCCAACATATCTGGAAAATATAAACAAACATGAACAATAGGTTAAGAAACCTATGCCTGAACTGAAATGTCAATCTCATAGTTTTATACTAATATGAATCTGAATGTGATATCTCGTGAAACATAAGCTTGCATCGGATTTCCTGATTTTGTCAGTGATTATATGTTTACAACCACCTCTTGCTCCTGAATAAATGGGCAGGGAATAAAAAGGTTGGATATGGTATTATAATGTTCTTTAACTCAAATTGCACTTAGGTGCTCTTTGGATATTCTTGCGTTCACTCAATGAATGCAAATGAAACTCTTTTAAACCAAGTGGATAAGAAGGACAAAAAGGGACATAAGTAAATTAATAAGATAGCAAAATGATTCATTCCACAGATAAAACTTGGTCCATTGAACCTTTGTTGCTCTCACACATGCCATTGCAGAAGACAAGATAACATTGCTACCTTTTTAACATCCACAAGATTCTTGAAAATAAAAAATACAGTTTACAGAAATATGCATGAAATAACACAAAAAACCATACCTCTCTTAAAGCAGAGACCCCATGAATCAACCTCCGCACAGCATATCTCAGAGACGGAGCACAGTTATCCAAGCCATTATCCTTCTCTACTTCAAGCTTCGACTTATCCTCCACCTCCTCCTTATTCTCCAACTGCAGAACTTAGCACTGAAGAATTTCTTCACTGTTTTACCCAACACTGTTGTATTTCGGATATCTAACTCATCGTCTCCGCCCTACAGGCTCACTAGTTTTTTTCTCGTATCAGAACTGAGTATGCCTGCCCAATACCCTAGTATGGTCCATGCCCCGGCCCCGTCCCCGCCCCCAAAGCCATAAGTCCACTCTACAACTAATTTTGTTTGTGTGAAAAATAGGCAGAAGAAAATGTGTGTTATGCAAACAAATAGTGTACTACATTTTGTGCAAATCATTTCCAGCAGACGCAGTTTGGAGTAAGGCTGCAACACAGAGGAAAGTGTAACATCTTTTTGTGGAATGAACAATGAAATACCACCATTATATGCAGAAGAACAAACTATCCGAATTATGTTTTCACCAACATTGGGATATCAACATGTTGATGATCGTCGAGGCAAGTTAAGAAGAAGTGGTCTGCACCCATTGTTCGGTTCCAGTATGGGTACTTTGGGATATGCTCTTAACATACTTGAGAGTAATTCATGTCATATTAGTAAGTTGTAACCTGAAGAATTCAATTTAATGACTTATAAACAAATAGAACAAAAAACTGAAGACAACATTAGCACATAATTCCTCTTTTATGAAGTTTTCCTTCACTCACTTGTAATAACTTCAAATAAAAAACACATATAGTAACATAGGCAACACAAAAGATAAGATCTCTGATCTATACAAGATTAGCAATGTGGATTTCTCGCTGACTTTACACAAAATACTAAAAGCTACTTCTCTGTATATTCAGCTTCTACGCCTGATTCAACAAAAATATTCATGATCTCCAGCATACTCTTTTTTATGATCACCGCTAATACATGTTTTGTAATTGAAATGGACCACTTATCCCCTCAATATAATCACCATTTTCCTATTCAAACCTGATCATATCTAGTTTGTTCAGATTAATTTTGAACATTCTGAATTTCGCGACATGGTAGTGAGTCTACAATGTGAGCTGCAATTCTAAGTAACATCCCTGTTTAGACATCTTCTTCCTCGGTGAATGTTTTCTTATATGGAGAAACCATAGAATCAGCCAAAACCAAAATGTTAAATCATTTAGGGAAGTTAACACATAAAAATTTGGCTCTTGCATTTGTGTGAAGGATACGAAGAAAAAGAAAGCAGTTGGTGAAATTTAATTGATGGTAGCAGTCAGTTACAAACACGAGGACAGGATTTGGGATACATTTATTTGATAAGGCTACTGCCCATTCTTGTGGTGGAATGATGAAGACTAGTTAGAGGCAGAATCATCGACCCAAAGCCATTAGCCAGCAGAAATTGCATTGCAGTTGATATTAGGATTAATGGCAGTACTACAGTTATCAAACAAGTTTTATCTGCCTGACAAAATGCAGCAGACATTTTCTCCAACACTAGCATTAATTAAGAAGTGTCTTCTTTAGTAGTCCTAGTCAAGTACCATATGAACTAGTTAGTTGATATACGGTCTGATTTAACTTGTGGACTAATTTAACTCATGGACTAACATGAATATCCTTTCCGGAGAAGTTTTTAAATTGTTGCATACCTTTTCACTTTATGCAAATGAAATGCCTTTGGCTTATTTTTGTTGTTTCATGCATGATAATTGATCATTGCATCAAGAAATATGAACTAGTTAATTGATAACGATCTGATTTAACTCATGGAGTAACATGAATATCCTTTTTGGAGAAGTAAGTGGGTAAATAAGGTAAATATTATGAAGGAATGATGCGTTATCTACGACGAAATCTAGCAATGTGTTTGATGGAAAGCCCTGTCTCTGTTGGTTCATTATGCTAAGTATTTTCTGTTATTCAGCAATTAAATTTAGGTTTTTTGCCAAATAAATAATGGTTCACTACTCGTGATGAAGCACAAAATTTTCCATTTCAATATGGTAACTAAGTTATTAGCATTTTGTTAAGATAATCATAATTTTGCTTCTTATCCTAGAAAAGGAAATGGTGATAAATTAGTTATCTTAATAAAAACAAAATTAATGGGCTTTCACCTTGTAAATATGACTAGCGACTAAGTGGACAAAACGTCAAAGAACGAATGGAGTGAGAAGGACAATCTAACAGAGCAAGTTAGTGAGCATATTCTGCCAATAGATGCACATCACAGACAAATTCATAAGAGAGATAACATCATTCAAATGTAATGGAGTAAATTCATTTTCTTGTCGATGCGTAACAAAGTTTATCAATAATAGAGAGTAATTACATTCGGATGAGGTTTCCTACTAAAGTATTGGCCATCCTACAAAGTTCATACAACTTAAGTCTCATTGAATATCACAAACGAAAAAGCCCCTAATGGAGAACAAATATGCATATATCATCAAAATAGAAGTTTTTAGCTCTTTCTGCAATACTTTTTCATTGATTTAAGTGGATTTCCAGTCATAAATTCTAAATACTAGCTAATCATTTTCACCAACCCAGACAAAAAACTTAAGCAAAACTATATCAAAGCAGGTGCATAAATAAGAATACAATAAAAGAAGAGAGGAAAATATATTTAGTATGTCCTGACTAGAGTAGATGCCAGAGAATATAAGCATAAAACTAACAGGAAATGGATTCAGAAGTAAAATCCTCACAAAATATCCATATATTTCAATATATATTACTGAAATATGAAAATCACCACATAGAAAACATAACATTTAAACTTACCACTAATCCCAACCTCAAGCTTAATATAGAAAAAAAAAAACAGAAAATCCAATTAAAGCTAATCTCGATTTGAATTATTTCCACAACTCATTTTTACCTAAAATTCGAACTGAGAAGTAAATGGGGGAGCAACGACTAGTAGTGGCAAGGGGTGATGACAGACGAAAACTAAATGCTGTTGTTCACCATTTCTTCTTGGGAGAGGGACGGTGGGGCAGCGATAGAGACGGCGACGGCGGAGAAGACGGTGACAACGTGGCGGTGGAGAAGACGGTGACGACATGGCGGTGGAGAAGACGGTGACGACATGGCGGTGAGGAAGACGGCGACGGTGATGGCGGGACGGCGAGGAAGACGGCGGATGGTAGGGCAGCGGTGGAGCGAAGATTTGGAGAAGAAGCAGGGAAAGGGTTTGATATTTCTCTCTCAAAGTAAGATGGGCGAAAAAAAATTTGGGTTAACATACTAACAATTTTAATTAGGATAATTTATATTTAAATTATAAAGAAAAAAAGAAAATAAAAAAGAGGTCCAAAATGACAACGGTAAAACACCACGGTAAGGTAAAACCGTTTCTGTTTTGCGCATTTACACTCGAAACGACAACGAAAATATCTACAATAACAGTGTTTTGTTAATAGACAACGGTTTTTATATAAAACCGTTGTCGTATAGGCGTTGTCGTTCTGCATTTTTCTTGTAGTGCACTCATAAAGTGCATTCATGCAAACGACGACAACACTGAACTGAACCAAATCAAAAAGAAGAAAAGGGTCGTCAAGAAGGGGAAATGAAAATTCTTCATGTTACTAAGTCCATTCGATATGTTTTAGGACAACTACACTTTAGTATGTTTAGTATTGTAGTTTTTTTATTGTGATTATGCTTAGGACTACTTTTACTATTTTACTACTAGTTTAATAGTGATGTATTACTATGTTTATGCTTTTGTGGTTTAATGTATAATTCTCCTATGTTCATTTTGTCCCATAATTTCATTGACTTACTACCAAATCAATGGGCACTTTTGATTTGATATAATATTTTCAATTTTACATCTATTAAAAAAAAAAAAGAAAAAAAAATTGTTCCTTATTATCTACAAAACATTCATTTGTTTTATGCTATACAGGTTCAATCAACTTAATTTGTACATAACAAAACAAAACACATATATGCCTATATTTATCAGGATATGATACTTATCTAATACATCCTAGCGTCGGTCTTATACTCCATAATTGGATCAGACTTGCATGAATAATCCTTTTTTTAGGCAAGATACATCTTAAAGTCCATAAAATATGAATGTTTATTTCAAATGATTCTTAAAGTATTACTTTGTTTTAATTGGTCCTTGAAGTTCTAAATTTTAGATTCAATTAGTCCCTGAAGTATTTTTTGTTTCAATTGGTCCATTATGTTTTAAAATTATTTCAGTTGATCCTTAAACTATTCCAAAAGTCTATCTTAAGGTCCCTAAAAGAAAAATACATAAAATATGTCAAATCATCGATTTAATTCAAAATGATAAAATAACATATCTTCTATTAAATAAATATTGTGTATTTTTTCATTATGATATTTTTACCCTCCAAAAGAAGGTGAATTACACTAGAATGTGGATTTGAAAGAAAGTTCAAGATTATAATTTTTTAATTTCATCCAGACTTTGAGAAATACTTTATGATACTTTAATTTTAGTTAGAAATGCGCTAATTTGATCTAAAATTTTGAAAATGGTTATCTTTAATTTAAAGTTGTTTCATTGATAATGTACCATTTTACTTTCAATTCAAGATAGATAGATTTAAAAATATTTAGATTAAATTAGCATGTTTCTAACTAAAATTAAAGTGCCACAAAATATTTTTCAAAGTTTGGATGAAATTCTTGAAAAATTATAATCTCGAACTTTTTTTCAAATCCATATTCTAGTGTAATTCACCTTTGTTTGGAGATAAAAGTATCATAATAAAAAATCCATATTTAACTTGGTACTAGTTTATGTTTGGAGAGAAGTCTATGAAGCTAACAATTAAAAACGCAACCAAATTCGAAAACCTAATTCGACTATATATCCTAGTGATGCACTTACAAGAAATCTTCCTTAATTTATTAGCAGTCCACTAGATTTCTCCAACTTCCTGCTACTCTCTCATACACCAGATATGACACTCATCAAAAAAATATAGAATGGTTCTTTAACCTTAACTTCCCACCCCATTTCCCCCACTTTATAATACACGTTGTATATGCATGTATTTACGTCGATTTTTAAGTGTTTATTTGGTAACATTTGCATGCATAAATGGTCGAGAATTGTTCATATTTGATATATTGGGCCATTTGACGTGTATTGACTTGTTTTATAGAGTTTTAATGGTTTTCAGGTTAAAAATAAGATTTTACGAAGGTTATATAAAGAAACAAGTCGAAGAAGGGATAAGATGGGCCACATTGGGCCAAAGTCAAGCCCAAATCGTTGAAGAATCAACACGACCGCGTCAAAAAGAGGATAGAGCGTGAAAGGCGATGCGACCGCGCTAAACGACAAGGCGGTAGCGCCAAAAGAGGCTTGGTAAAGAGTTGGAAGTTGTGAAGCCCACACGACTGCGTTACTTCTTACGTGGTCGCGCCAAATTGTATCCTTAAATGAATCCAAATTTTAATGGGATTTTTATTCTAATCTCTTGAGGATTTCAACCCAAACTTATAAATAGAGGCCTAAGCTCAAGTTTTGAGGTATCACATCATATTTTCTCATACTTTTACATACTTGGAGTAGAAGGAGTGAGAGCAAGGATTGACGAGCAAGACGAGACGAAGATCGAAGAGCCGACTCATTGGGTTTAATTATTTCTTGTCTAGTCTTTAATTTCATTACAATGTTTCTTTTGAATTCTTGTATTGATTTGATACTAGGCATGAATAGCTAAACTACTCGTGTCCTAGGGTTAGAAAGTAGGGTTTTACAATAATGTTGATTTATTTTTTTTATTATTTATTTATGTGTTTGTTCCTATTTTTATAGATGAGCATAATTTGATCAATTAGGCTTAGTTTAATTGTTTTAACAATTCCGCTTCGAGAGAATGGAATTGTTAATAGACGTACGACATATAGTGTAGTTGTCTAAGACTACATAAGCAAGGGTTAAGGGTCTTTTAGGAGTTGTTATGATTATTTGATTCGAGTGGGTAATTATTCTAATCAATCTACGACTTGGTCTCTTCGAGAGAACGGTTAAGTTAATTAAGTGCCGCCTAATAGATAGTAAAACTGGTTTAAAAGTTTATAAGTTAGAATTAAACATCGGGAAAATTGGTAAAAATGTCCCTTAATATTTTCATAATTAAGGAAATGTCCTTTAAATTTGGCCCTTTTTTAAAATATCCCCTAAGTTATAAAAACTTAATAAAAATGCCCTATCACCGGCTACTACCTATTACTCAGCAGGTGACGAACTGACGTAACATTAATTTTTTTTGAAAAATTGGTAAAAATGTCCCTTAAGTTTGTCATAATTAAGAAATATCATTTAAGTTTGGCACTTTTGAAAATACCCACTAAGTTACAAAAATATTTATAAAATGCCTCCTCACCGGCTACAACCTATTACCCAAACAGGATCAGCATTAATTTTTTTTAAAAGCTGTTGTGGATTTTTTATATCACGTGGCATTAATACTTTTTTTATTTTTCTTTTGTCTTTATTGTTCCTTTTATTTAAATTATAGATTAGAATGATAAAATTGAAATATTGATATACAAAGTAAAAAATTAATTTATATATAAAAACATAAATTGATATAATTTTTTTAAATCAGATAATTATTTAAAATATATGAAAATTATTTGACTAATTTTATAATCTAGGAAAAATTTATAAAAAACTTAAAACAAATCTAAAAATAGAACCTCGCCCCCCTCCTCCCTTGCCCCACCCTGTATTTTCATCAAGATATTTTAGTTTTTTTTTTTTCTCTTTCAGGTCTTTATAGAGAAATGTGAAAATTTAAAGAAAAAACGTTAAATTAAGTTTTTTTAAACAACTTTTTAGTTCTTTCATGTACTTCAAAATAACAGATGCTTGTTCTTAAAAGAACATAGTCCACCACCGCAGCTCTGCAACCCCTCCGACCAACCTTGTGCCACCATCACCGTCCGCTCATTCATCCTTTCGACTTCCGATCCAGATAATTGTTGACATCCAATTTCCTACCTTAGCCTTCAAACGATCAGATCTAAGGCTAATCTAGGACCAGATCTGAAAACATGGTGATCCGGCCATTCGAATTACCATCTGCCGCCATCCGTCCATTTTGTTTTGAATGTCGGCAACCATGGTGGTTCGTCGTCAGCCTCATATATTGTTCCGATTTAGGGCTTGAGGCTTACTTCTGTTTCGATTTGGGGGATTTGAAATGGATGATAGAGTAGTCGACTAATTTGAGTTGGGTACATAAATAGGCAGTGGTTTCGGAGGCGCGACAGCGATCTGAGGGAGAAGAAGATAGGGAAGTAGAAGATAGGGGTTGGGAGGCATGAGTGGTGGTTACTGTAGATTTTTTTAGATTCTTAGAAATGTTTTATGATTTTTAAAACTAATTTTTATTTTTTAAAATAATTTTCAGAATTTTTTGGATTTTATCATATTTTGTAAATAAAATTTTGATTTTTGATTTTTTTTAATGTTTTTTAAAAATAAGTTACTATTATTTTTTATAATATTCATATTTAAATATACATTTATAACTTTTACATTTCTTTTAATATATTTTCTAATCTATATCAGCAATTATAAGAAGAAAAATAAAATAATGTCACATCATATAAAAAAATCATATCAGCTTTAAAAAAAAAAAAATTAATGCCACGTCAACCCATCACCGGCTAGGTAACACGTAGTAGTTGGTGACGAGCATTTTCATCATTTTTTTGTAACTTATGGGATGTTTTTAAAAAGTGTCAAATTTAAAAGATATTTTCTTAATTATGGCAAACTGAAGGGGTATTTTTACCCATCTTTTCAAAAAATTAATGCCACATCAACCCGTTACCGGCTGCGTAACAGGTAGTAGCCGGTGACGGAGCATTTTTATCAATTTTTTGTAACTTAAGGGGTATTTTTAAAAAGTGTCAAACTTAAAGGAATTTTCTTAATTATGGCAAACTTAAGGGGCATTTTTACCAATTTTTCCTTAAACATCATTAGCGTAATTTCTGAAATCGAAATCCTAGGATACATTCTCTTTGATTGGAAGTAACTTTTTGTTAATTAATTCGCTTATTAGTTTATATGCAATGTTAGTTTAATAATTAAAATTATTCACAACTTTCTAGTATCTAGTCTTAGATAATTAGGGTATCAAACTACGTTAACTTATTCTCTGTGGATCGGCATTGACTTCCGCTATATACACCTACACCCGTACATGTATTTTAGCGTTAGGATTAGAGTCTGTCAAATTTTTGGCGTCGTTGCCGGGGAATAGGTTTAGCGTCTTAGTTTTTATCCTGAGTAATAGGAGGGTACTAGACTAGATTTTCTTTTTCTACAATTTAAATTATGTTAATTAATTTCATTTTATTTATTTTTGTATTACGTGGTATTCATGTTATTGGTGTTTTTAGGTTTCGCATGTAAACTAGGTTAAAAGGGGAAAACAACTTGTTCCTTTTGATCCTGAAATTGAGGCAACTGTCTGCAAACACTGAACGAGAAGAATTCCCACAGTCGAGATGGATAACGCTCCGCAGAATCAGAATCAAGAGGATATATTGAATAGAATATTAGGGGCCTTAGCCCATCTAAATGATAGAGTTACTAATCTGCAGCATTAACAGCCTCCACAGCAGCGGAGACAAGCTCAAATTATGCAAGATAACACAGACGAGGACATCACACCATAAGTGATTATTTTCGTCCCATGCCAAACCAGCCAGTTGGAGGAGTGCAACCACAACCATTGAATGCTAATAGCATCGAGTTGAAGCCCATTTTGATAAATATTGTTCAACAAACTAGTTTGGTGGTAGTGCGCTAGAACACCCTAACGTGCATCCGAATAAGTTCCGCATGTTGGCTGAAACGATCAAGATGAATCATGTGTCACACGAGCAAGTAAAGATGAGGTTGTTCCCGTTCTTCCTAAAGGACAAAACATTGCAGTGGTATAATTCTCTAGATTATGTCACAGAATGGGAAGACTTAAGCACAAGATTTCTTCTAAAGTACTTTCCACCGAGCAAGATGTTAGGTCTACAACAAGATAAACCAGTTCAAGCATATGGATCAAGGAACCACTTGATGAAGCTTCAGAACAATTCCGGGATCTTATCCGGAGTTGTCCTCAACATGGGCTTTCGAAGAAGCAGCAAGTGTGAGTTTTATAATGAGTTGCTTGCTCCAGCACGAGATCATGTGGATGCTACCGCGGGGGGTAGTCTGATGGAGAAGAATGTGAGAGCTGCATTCTCAATTTTGGATGCAATGGCCAGAACTAGCTACCAGTGGCCTAATGAGAGGAATCAACCAAGAAGAGTAGCTAGCGTTGTAGAAACAGAGCCGAATGATACTCTTACCTCTCAGTTGTCCGCTCTGACAAACCAAGTAAGTTTGCTAAGTAGTCTGACGTTAGTACAACACACGGATACTTCATCATAACAGTCAGTGGGCCAGAAAGATGTTGAAGATGTTAACTTCATTAATCAGAGGAACTTAAATAACTTCCAGAATAATCAGCCAAGGTACAATCAGTACCCACCTAACAGGAACCACCAGAACTTCTCCTATGGCAACACGAAGAATTCACTAAATCCATCACCCCAGATTTTCCGTCACAAATGGAATGATCCATGATGGCCAGAAGCCGACACAGGAGGAGATAATGCAGTCGCAATTTGCTACGTATGATGAAAAACTAGCTCAACTAGAGAGAAAGATGGACGGAAAATTTATTGAGCTAAACAAGCAAATGACTAGTCAGGGAGCAGGCATCAAGCGACTCGAGAGTAGTTTAATGAAATTTCTACTAACATAAGTCAGCTAATAAAGATTATTGGAGTCCAGCATAAACAGGGGCAATTCCCGAATGACACAGTGGTAAATCCAAGAGAACAGTGGCATGTGATTCGAGTGAAAAGTGGCACTGAATATGAGGGGCCGAAGCTGCCGGCTGATAAAGAGAAGGTAGTCGAAAAAGAGTGATAGATAGGAAAATGTGCATTAATTTAGAGGTTAAGACTGCATTATTAGTTAAGTTTAGTTAATGCACACATCATTTTGCTACTTATGTAATTTCTTGGTCCAAAACACTTGATTGTTCTTTTAGCGTTTATTTTAATAGAAATTAAGGGTTTTTCGTATCAAGAAGGAGCAAAACGTATTGAATTGGGCTCGACACTAAGCAACTCAGTGTCACAGCCCAACCCACATTGAGGATAGGCCAGCTTTGAAGATGATTGAACTGGAGATGGTTTATTGGGCCATAAAAGCCGAAGGGAGAAAGAATAGCCCAAGTAGGCCTTCCTTGATGAAAGGGCGATGGCTTTGTTAATTAGAGGAAGAAGCCCATTATGTTAATGGCAAAGTTAAAGCCATGTTTTTTACTTGAAGGCAATGGGCTTAAGCCCATTATTGTCAGAAGTATTTAAAAGAAGCTTTTGGATTGAAAGAGGGGCATGTCGCATTCCCTGAAGAAAAGGAAGAAAGAATTGACGTGCAAACGAGTGCAATTCCAACGTCAGTAATTTCAGTTTATTTCATTTCTGTTTTTAATTTAATGTTGGACATATTGTTTATGTTTTTTAACGCCAATATGTGTGGCTAGTACTTTAATTTCAGTCCCTAATTATTGTTGAACCCTAGTTTGATCGAATTGTAATTCTTATGGTAGTTGCTTTTGGGACTATATTTTGGAGCTTTTTATATTATTTGATTCAATCATTCCTATGTGGAGAGTTATTTGAGATTCATCACCCTTATTAATTGACCGCGTATTAGCAACTAGGGTAGGTTACTAATACATAATCGTTGTGATTCCATACACATTGATAGCAAATAGCAAATTAATTCGCTAAATAACATAAATCGGGGTTAATTGGACCGAGCATGTGTGCCCAACACTCTGGTTACCCTATTGTCCTAACTTTTTAAGCGTCTAGCCAATTAGATCTAAAGAGCTTATTTTAGATTGTTTTGTTAGATAGATTAATCAAAGAGCTTATTTTAGTTAATTAAAATTAAGGGATAATTTGGATCTACAGAGCTTATTGTTGCTTTAGGAGTAGAAGTTCTAGGATTATTTCAAGGGTAAGGGCATTAATTTATAAGGGATAATCAGACTAGGGGGATAACTAGATAAGGGGCTGAACCTTTTATATATTCAAGTTAAATCATTTTATTGCTTATTTCTTATTCATTCTTCTAGATTAATAATTTAGTTAATAAAATCAAATCAAAGTCCCCCCCTTTTTTATGCACTACTACAAAAATGGTCAATCACTACGCTTCAAAGACAACGGTTTCTACAAGAACCGTAGTCATATAATAAATAACCGTTGTTGTTGTGCCAACCGTGGTCTTTGTGCGAAACTTTTCGCTCAAAGACAACGGTTTCAATTACACGTTGTCATTTGACTGTTGTCGAATTCCTTTTTGGCGGTCAAAGACTACGGTTCAGTGCCTGTTGTTGTTGTACTGTTGTCTATGTGCTCCTCCTTTAGGTAATAGCAATTTTTTATTTTTTTTCAAATAAAAATTTGTTAAAATAACAGTTAATTCCAGAAATTGTTACTTTCTTTTCTATGACACGCTCTTTTCTATGAGAATAAAAAAAATAGAAAATCCTCTAAGTCTCAAAAACCCTCCCGCCTATCTTCCTACGGATAAAATTTGCGCAAGTCCCAGAAACCGTCGGTCTCCACTGCTTCTCCTCTTATCGTAGGTCAAAGTCGCCAGCTATATTCTCTCTCTTTGCAAGATGTTACTCATTCCTCTACAAACTTGTCGCTGCTTTGCATCCCTCAATTGCAGACGCTCGCCGTTACACATGCTATATGTACGGGTAATTTGTTTCTACGCATCCATTTTTTTTTATGCGTAATTTGATACCAGAAACGGCTATGGACTGTCAATGGTTGGAAATTATTTGATTCGGTGGAAAAAAAACCAAAATACCTAAGATTAGGTTTTAGATTTTAAATTCGATTAGTGATGGAATGATAGTGAATGAGTGTGCTAATGTTCTATGTTTATCAAAGTAATCTTCAATGTTAATGTCTCAAATTTAGATTCCTGAGAGAAGATGTATCATTGTCAGTGACTACTTCATGTTTCCCTCTATGTTTTCTTATAGATATGTAGTACTCTTCCTTGTCAACCATTTTACGAATTTGTAGAGTTTTTATATGGTGATTGATAGTTAGATTATATTCTGGAGTTGATTAAAGTCAAATATGAAAATATAGTTGTCTATGAAAAACTGAAAAAAATACTCAAGGCAAAAACAAAAACTAATGTGTAAGTGGCTATAAAAAAATCAAATAATGATATATAAGCAACAATACTTAAAGTTATAAAATGCATTTACACTTCTGTAAGATTCTTGGATAATGCTTTGTGATATATTTCATGTCAGATTTATTTAAGAACTATGTTTCTTGTCATTTTGAAATCAATTGACTTGCAAAATATTTTCTACGGTTTGAAGATAGTGGTGGCCTGATCAAGATCAGCTGATCTTGTTTGTATCTTCAGTTCAGGAGCAAAATCACAATCTGAAATAACTTAGAAGTGAGAAAAAATTGGTTAAAATGGTGAAATTTCTCAACCTCTGTTTATATTTTGATGTCTGTAATTAAACAATGGCCGTCAATTTTTAAAAGTGCTTTTTCAGTAGAAATAGAAGTTATCTTTACATTATGTAGGGTGCTATATATGTAGTTTACTGTAAAAAAATATGTTCATATTTTGATGGATTCACCCTGGTGGACAAATATGCTCTTTATTGCACTAAGAAAAATATGTTGTTCCTTTTGCCATCACTTATGTATCATTTTTTATGTCAACAGTAAAACAAAGCTATCAAGACAATGTCATCTTTTATCTTTTAGTCACTCTCTTAGTTTATTTAAGATACATTAGGTTACTGATACAAAAGTGAGAGTGTAATTACTGTAAACAGAATCTTGTGAGTGTTGTTATAAGTCATCGCCCAAGCTTGTTAGTTTTGTTACAGTGATACTTAAATTTGGTTTTATTTTTGTGTCAAGGCAGCGGCGGAGATGGTGTAGCGGTGCCACCGAACGGTCAGATCAAAACTCCAAACATGAAAATTTTCACTTTAGCAGAGCTGAGAAGCGCGACGAGAAACTTCAGACCAGATTTCATGTCAGATGAAGGAGGATTTGGAAGGAGTTCTAAAGGATATTTAGATGAAAAAACATTGGCATCTTCCGGAATCCTTGTTGCTATCAAGAAATCAAAATAATGAACAAGGCCTCAAAGAATGGCAGGTTTGTTTGCTTTTTTTGGTATGATCTTAGTTAATTTTATTGAGAAAAGTTGGAGGAATCTATAACTTTTAATGAATAATTGGAATTCTGATTTATATTTAATCTGTATGTATGATAAAATGATTGTATATAATTCATATATATGGATGGCTAAATTGTCGAGTTCAGCCCATTAAATCCTCTCTTCCTCTTATCGTAAATTCGTAATGCATGTGGTTACTTTTTATGCGCGCTCACAATCATTTGTTTTTGCCTTGAGCCATGTTGGAGACGACTTGCCATTAATAAAATGAAATATGATATGGTAACAAAAGAAAACTCTAGTTATGTAAAAATTATGAGTAAGCGAACCAAAAGTAGAATGAAACCAATGGTAAGACTTAACAGGACCTGCATAGTTCTGGTTTTCAAATTACCTATGTAGATACCTCCTGTCTCTTGGTTGGCTTCAGGCTACATTTGATTTGCATGTAAAGGGTTTTTTGTCAATTTCTCAACATCACAAATTTCATGAGACTTGAATCGATTAACACATGTTTTCCCGTCTGCTTGCTTGTCTTTTGTTAGTGTTGCACCTCTCTGGCTCCAAGATTTTTTCCCTTGCCTGTTCTGACATGGATGACTTGAAATTTTCAGTGAAACAATGCAAATGAAATTTAACATGTGGAAGTCAGAAAATATAACGCATCAAAATTGCAATAGAAGATCCTATGAGGTGTGATACCTTGTGCTCTCATCTACAATGAGAACATCACCACAATGAATAGCTTTTTATATGCATTTAATGGGTTCAAGTGCTATTTTTTTTGTTTCTACAATGACTAAATTATCAACTGTGTACTATTCTTTTTAAGTGTTCCTTGTGCATGCGTAATATATAGTCTTGTTCACAGATGATGTACTTTCAATTGATTGATCATTGTTTTATATTTCGGTTCCAAATAGCATAACAATTTTATTACTGTCTCAGCTAAGCTGTCTGGTCAAATATTTTTATTTAATTTCATTTGTTGCCTAGTTTTTTCATTCCGACAATATGTCTGCCGAGAAAATAAAGTTGGAGCTTAATAAAATTGAGAGATGAATTTAAAATGTCGGAGTCAGATTGTGGTTCTGCTCGTGTTCAAGGTAAAGTCATTTCAGCTCTTATTATTATAGAACATGTTCACTTTATTTCACATCAGTTTTCTTGATTTGTGTCCTAGTCTCCTTGTTTTCATATGAGCTTCACCTTATACTTAATATTTGTTTTACTATTTTGTGTTGTAAATATCTGAATTAACAAATAAATTTTTGTGTTTAATTCTATCTTTTTTGGTGTTTTTTTTTTTTGCAGGATAACAAAAGATGATTCAAAAGAAAAGTTGCGCCTCCATAATAGATTTAAGTATAGAGAAATTAATTTGTATTTTGTTTCTTTTCTAGCTTTGAGACGTAATGTAACTTTGATATTTAGAAATAAATGAACTTTTTTAATCTAAAATTTACTCTTTCTTATGTGATATGTTATTGCACATAAATATTAATTTATGTTATATATATATATATATATACATATATATAAATTACAAAAAAAAAAAAAAAAAACTATAAAAGAGCATCATCTACAACAACGGTTTATGAAAAAGAAAAGACAACGTTCTTTGACAGTAGTCGAAGAAAATCACCAACCGTGGTCATACATACCGTAGTCGTAGATGCTACTATTACAACAACGGTTATCAACCGTAGTCGTTAGTATATATTACTACGGTTTAGACCGTAGCCAATGAAAATTCTCAACCGTGGTCATACATACCGTAGTCGTAGATGCTACTAGTACGACAACGGTTCACAACCGTAGTCTTTATAATTAACCACTACGGTTCTGAACCGTAGTTATTGGTAGATGGTCTACGACTACGGTATGTACTACTACGGTCGCTGTATGCCTTTAACTACGGTTTTTGACCGTAGTGTTAAACGTTTTTTGTTGTAGTGTATGTTTTGTTCGCTTCAATAAATTAATATGTAACACACGGATAATCGGACTGCTTCTCGTGGGATGGACCCTGACTTACCACTTCTACTAATTAGGAGAGGTAGTTAAGGAATATTAATTTTTTCGTGCCTTGACAGCACGACCAAAGAGCACTTAGAGGAAGATAGAGGGGTGCAAGGAAAACAAAAGAGGCAAAAAGCCAATATGCCCCTCCAATTCCACTCCCACATGTTCTAAGAAAGAAGAAGATTGATGAGCAGTTCGCAAAGTTTTTGGAGGTACTGAAGAAAATCCAAATCAACATTCCGTTTGTTCAAGCACTACAGTAGATGTCAAACTATGCGAAATTCTTAAAAGAGGTGATCGCTCAAAAGAGAAAATAGGAGGACTATGAGACGGTGAATTTGACGGAAGAATGTAGTGTAGAGATCCAAATGAAACTACCATTGAAGCACAAAGATCCAGGTAGTTTTACTCTTGAGTGCAAAATGGGCAATGTAACTTTTGATAAAGCACTGTGTGATCTCGGAGCTAGTATCAACTTGATGCCTCTGTCTATATTTGAAAAATTAGGAATAGGCACAATGAAACCCACTACAATCCCCTTCTCAATGGCCGACCGCTTTATAACTTAGCCATGGGGCATTGTAGAGGATGTTTTATTAAAAGTTGGTTAGTTTATAATTCCTGTTGATTTTGTAGTTTTGGACATGGTAGAAGACAAGGAAGTCTCCTTGATCTTAAGTTGCCCATTTCTAGCAATGGGTAAAGCTCTTATAGATGTGCAAAAGGAGGAGTTAACTTTGAGGGTAGATGAGGAGAAAGTCACATTTTCTATATATGAAGCTTAAAAACAACACGATAGTGAGAAAGTAAATCACATTGAAACATGTGGCTATATACAGTGTTTAGATGCCCCATTAAATAGGAACTTAATCTCACCTAGTGATTGGGATACCCCCTGAAGTGTGCATTGTTAATTCTATAATTACTCTTGATCCCCATAACTCTACGAACCTTGATCTTGTGGAAAATGTTAGTACTCTGGATGTCTTGCAGGAATCTCCAAAACGAAGTCCAATTAATGGAGATATGAGGAAAAAAGGAGTCGAGAAGGTACTACGAGAGTATGAAGGCTGCTCAAACTTCAAACCGTCACCAAAGCATCTACATAGAAGCTTAAGAAAGAATTCAATGAGGGTTTCATAATAATGTACTCAACAAATCCCTCGAATTTACAATAAACAAAAATAGCCTTTTATTACTAATTAATGAGTGGTATCACTTAGTTATTCAACCTTAGGTATGGGCGTGAATAAACCACCAAGACCATTAGGTAATAAGGTATGTCTATAATATTTATTGGTATTAAATTGATAAAAATTTAATGATTCCTTTCATTTGTATATTATTAACTTTGAAATCATTTTAAATTGGTCTAACCCGTACATCGCACGGATGGACATCTAGTATATTAAAAGGACATTGGACTCGGCCACAGAAAATGCTTATTATTTATTTTTCTCATGTCCAATTGTATTCTCATCTATATATATATAAAAGCAAAATGGAGGGCATTAATGTAATTTTAGTTTTTCCTCCAAAAATTAAAGACCATAATTGGTAACTTTTTCTTATTTTTGGTAAGTAATAACTTTCTTTTAGTTTTTTAAACTACAAATAACTTTTTCATTTTTAATCCGATTTTTATGCATAATATACCAAATTATTCATATTTTTACGAGCTTCGATTTGACATCCATATCATATATATTATAATGAGATATTTAATTCGAATAAACAAATTGTTTGTTGGTTAATTATTTGTGCTAGAATTGATGTTTATTGTGAATTGGACTATAATATTTTGATTTTAGTTGCAACTAAAATTAGTAATATAAATTCTTTATAAAAAATATAATTTTTTTTTTTTATAGAAATACAACTAATCAATTTATTTTACTTGACATGAATTTTTAATTTTTTTTATTTTATTTAAGTGAGGGAGAAAATCCATTGTTTAAATAATGAGAGTCCTACTTAATTAAATCAAAGGCAAACACAACAATATCTATTTTATAATCAACTTATTAAAGCATCAAATCTGCTAAAATATCTTCTTATCACGACTTTGAGCATACAATATTTATCTATCAAAATAGGTATTGAAATTATTTTTAATTACCTATTTATATTTTTAATAACGAGTATTTTGTTAAAATAACTCTTTTAAGGAAATTTATTCTTTGTAGCCTAAATTATGACTTTTATTACATTTGGCAGTCTTTTTAATTTTTTACTTTTATTAAACCTTCAATTATATGTTTTTACACTTTCTAAGCTAAATAATACTTGGTCGCACAAATCAACAACGGATGCCTTTTTTACTTTTAACAACCTAAATAAATTAGTTCGTCTTAATCAATTTTTATCTTCTAATAGATCACCATTTCTAAGAAGGCTATAACATTTATATAAATAATTTACAATACCAAATAAAATACAAAAATATTCAAATATTTTGAAGAAACCAAAGACTTTAATTTGTTATTCGAATCATTAAATAAATTCTGAATTTTATTTTTTTAAAATAAGATTTTATTAAATAAAAATTATTTAAGTATATTCGAAATCGCCAAATGAAATGTTAAAAGTTGCAAATGAAAATTCCATGTTATAAAGAAAAAATCAAATATTTATAATTAGAAATTGAAAGTTTATTTAGATAAATTAAAAGTTAAATATAAAATAAATAAGGGACATAATAAGAAACTTATTGAACTTTACATTACATATGATCCAAATAAAATATCATTGTTCCTTTTATTATATATTTTATGGTAATTTTAATTATTTATAGTTAGAATTTAAATATTATTTTATAAATTATATATATATATATATATATATATATATATATATATAAGCCACAGTGACAATTCTGTAAGTAACACTTTCCAGCCTAAGATTTTAGACTGTGATTGGTAAGTTGTTGTCACATTTGGTAAGAATCAAAATTTATTTTACTTTCTAAAGTTGCAAATATCTTTTTTTTTTTTTCATTTGTAATCTATTTATTATGTATACTATATCAAATTAATCATCTTTTGGCGATGTTTGATTTGACATCCATATGATATATATAATAGGGAAAATTGGTATAAATGCCCTGTAAGTTTCCACTATTGAGTAACTAGGACAGTAAGTATAAGACTTTTTTAAAATGCCCTGTAACTTTAAAAAAATTGGTAAAAATGCCCCGTCACCGGCTATAGGCTGTAACCCATCCGGTGACGGGTGATGTGGATTAAATGCGCGACGTGGAAAGGTTTTTCTGATGATTTTTTTGTGACCTGGAATTATTTACCACTTAATATGTGTATATGACATGGCATTAGTCATTTAGGAGGGAAAATCAAATTATTTCCTCCATTATCATCCTCATTATATCTTCCTCATTATATACCCTAGTTCTCTTCCCTACTGCAGCAGCCAAAACGCAGAGCTTCCCCCAATGTCAGCGGCCGCGAGACCAGCGGGGCCAATCGAAAGCCTCCCTTTTTCAACCCAATCTCTACAGCCAACAAAAATCCGTGTAAAACAAAGAACCACGTCACCTCCCACGTGGGACTGGCACGCATCATGTAATAAAAAACAACCTGTGCATCAGGCCCGACACTAAGAAAGTCGCCATAGAATATACGGGGTAGTATACGGTGGGCCGTAGAATATTAGTGGCCATGAGATTCCACCGGCGGCCCCAAAAATCTTGCAGCGACGTAGCTAAATACAGCTCGTTGAACTGCGGCTCCAGCTCCAGCTCGAGAATGGCTCGTACTAGAACGGCTGTAATGGCTAAAATCAGCTCCAAGGTGATGTAGACATAGCAACAATACTCAGCTAAGAGCAGGTAGGGGTGTATAAATTCCCTATATTTGTTCAAGTAAATGATAGCAGCAAAAATGCAGCATTTCAAAATAAAAAGTTTGGGCTTTTGTATCTTTTTTGGGTTTGATAAAGGATTGGGAGATAAGGTCTGTTTGGTTTTGATAGGAAGAAGGCCTATGGAGACGAAACGAAGAAGGGATAATGGTCGGGTGGTGCAAAGAGGGCCTTGATTAAACGCGAAGAGGAGGACCTTGAAGTTGCCTAGCCAAACAAGGTAGAAGATAGTGGGCAAGGCGAGATGAAAATAGGAGAGGCGGAGGGGAAGGGTGGTGAAGAGATAGTTAATGGGGAGGATAGAGAGGAGTCTGGCGGTGCCGCTCGGGATCCGACTTCCCCCAGCAAAAAATAGTTGAAATTGAGAACTAGGGTATATAATGAGGAAGATAATGGAGGGAATAACTTGATTTTCCCTCCTAAATGTCTAATGTCATGTCATTTACACATATTAAGTGGTAAATAATTCCAGGTCACAAAAAAACCCATCTGAAAAACCTTTCCACGTCGCGCATTTAATCCACGTCACCCGTCACCGGATGGGTTACAGCCTATAGCCGGTGACGGGGCATTTTTACCAATTTTTTTAAAGTTACAGGGCATTTTAAAAAAGTGGTATACTTACTGTCCTAGTTACTAAATAGTGGAAACTTACAGGGCATTTACACCAATTTTCCCTATATAATAATAAGATATTCTATTTAAAAATATTATATTATTTGTTCGTTGATTATTTAAGTAAGATTTCATTGTTTATTGTGGGTTGTACAAAGAATATAGTATTGGTTTGGAATACAATTAAAAATAATTCAAATAATTATATTTTACAAATTATTTTACTTGATTATTTCATTAAAATAACAACTAATCAGTTTATTTTATCTGACATGAATTGTCTCAAGTTAATATTTGATTTATAATCAGCTTATTAAATTATTGAATTTGCTAATGCTTATTTGATATAATAATTATTTTTGTTGATAAATTACAAAACTATCATTTTCACTCTTATATATAACTTTATATATGCTAACTAATCTTAGTTTTTTTTTTTATTTTAGATATATTAACGTTATTTTTCTATAAATAAATACAATTTACAACCTATACTATGATATTATACAAGTTGCAACTAAACTTCTTTTAAATTAGCAAAATTAACCAACTAGAACTATATGTTTTTTAGACTTTGCAACATAAACAATACTGGGTCACATTAACCAATATCAATTATGTCTTTATTTTTTTTTTCACATTTTGCAACCTAAGCAATTTTTTTTTTTTTTTTTTTTTTTTTTTTACATTAACCAATGTGTATCTTTAGATGAATCTACTATTTACAATATAAATGTATAATTTAATTGAAACTTTTCAACATATGTATGAAAGTATTAAGAAATATTGGAGCACTCATATGTTTTATTTTGTTATTCCAACTATTGAATTATTTTGTTATTCCAACTATTGAATAACTTGTGAATTTTATTTTGTTAATTTTTTATTCTTTGTATATCGGAAATACCAAGTAAAGTACTAAAACTTGCAAATAAGATTTTTTAAAAGGAGATAGTTATATTTAGAATTTAAAACTTTATTTAGATAAATTTAAATATTTAAAGTAAAATGAAAATAATTAAAGAAAAATAAATTTCTTATAACATTATCCAGTTTATTTTATTTAATAATATGAGTTGATAGTTAGATATTTATATTTGTTTTAACATTCATAATTAATTAAGCAATTATGCACATAGGTGAAGAATGTTGCAGACACATTAAATGTGTGTTTGGATTTTAAAGACAGAAATGATCATTTTAAAAAAGATTTTTATTTATATTGAATATTTATCTTAATGTCAATCTATAATATATATATATATATATAAAGTAAGTTATATTAAATTCATATATGACGTGCGAGAAACTAATATTTACATTACTTATAATTTTATTTATATTTTATCCTAGATTACAAAAAAAAAAAAAAATTATTAGGATAAAAGAATCACATATTTAAATATTAGAATATATCATATTTAGTTTATTAAAATTACGACGTTCTAAATAAACTTCCGTGCATCGCACGGGAATATTACTAGTTCAAAAAAAAGACAAATAAAATCAATTACATATAATTAACTCCCCCCATCCCATAATCAGAGTCTTGTTTAAAAAAATTATTGTTCTGGTGTAAGAGTTATGTTTCAAACAATGAATATGTCGTAGTTTAAAAAAAAAAAAAAATTAAAAGTCATATATATGATATAATAAGTCAATTTGAAAAATAAAATAGTCGATTGAGTGCGAATTGAGGTTTTTAGATAGTTACACATTCATTAAATCAACCAAAAATAAAAAATTACATGTTTTTAAATAGAACTTTCATTCTAAAATGAATGCCATATTATATAAATATATATATATATATATATATATATATATATTCTACTTGTTTTCGTAACTTCTATATGAAAAAAAGCTAAATGGAGCATATTTTATACATGACATTTGAATTTTTCCTCCTAAATCTTTACAACATAATTTATAACTTTTTGTTACTTTTAGTAACTTGGTAACGTGCTTTCATTTTTTCAATATACAAATACTTTCTTTTTATTTCTAATCCATTTATTTATGCATAACATATCAAATTATTCATCTTTTCACGATCTTCAGGTTGACATTCATATCACATATATAATAAGATATTTAATTTACAAGTGTATATTTATTATGTATACTATATCAAATTAATCATCTTTTGACGATATTCGATTTGACATCCATATGTTATATATATATATATATATAATTATAAAATATTCTATTTAAAATATTGTATTATTTGTTCGTTGATTATTTAAGTAAGATTCCAGTATTTATTGTAGCTTGCAAAACAAATATAGCACTGATTCGGAACAAAATAAAAAATTATTCAAATAATTCTCTTTTACAAATTATATTACTTGATTATTTGATTAAAACGACAATTAATCAGTTTTATTTATTTGACTTGAACTGTCTCAAGTTTTCTTCATTTATTGCATTGAGAGAAAAACCATTATATATACAGTTGAACACATACTTTATCGAATTAAAAGTGATAGTTAATATTTGATTTATAATCATCTTATTAAATTATTAAATTTACTAATGTTTATTTATTATAATAATTATTTTTGTTGATAAATCACAAAACTATGACTTTCGCTCATATATATAACTTTATATATAGTAATTAATCTTAAAAAAATATTACTTTTTTATATTTCCATATATTAATGTTACTTTTCGATAAATAATTACCACTTTGCAACCTAAATTATGTTATTATACAAGTTGCAACTAAACTTCTTTTAAATAAGCAAACTTAACCAACTTAAACTATATATACTTTTTAGACTTTGCAACCTAAACAATACTTGGTCACATTAACCAATCTAATTTTGTTTTTTAGATTTTGCAACCTAAGCAATTTTTTTACATTAACCAATGTGTATCTTTAGATGAATCTACTATTTACAATATAAACGTATAATTTAATTGAAACTTTTCAACATATATATATGAAAGTATTAAGAAATATTGAAGAACTCATATGTTTTATTTTGTCATTCGAACTATTGAAAAAACAAAAGATGTTTTATTTTGTTATTCCAATTATTGAATAACTTTTGAATCTTATTTAGTTATTTTTTTATTTTTTTATTCTTTGTATATCTAAAATACAAAGTAAGGTATTAAAACTTGCAACTAATTTTTTCAAAAGTAAATAGTTATAATTAGAATTAAAACTTTATTTAGATAACTTTAAATATTCAAAGTAGAATGGAAAAAATGAAAGAAAAATAATTTTCTTATAACATTATTCAGTTTATTTTATTTAATAATATGAGTTGATCATAGTTATGTATTTATGTTTATTTTAACATTCATAATTAATTAAGCTATAATTCATATAGGTGAAGAATGAAACAAATACACTAAATGTGTGTTTGGATGTCAAAGATAAGAAATGAACATGTTGAAAAAGATATTTATCTTAATATTAATTTTTATATATATACATATACTCCCTCATTCCCAAATGAACTTGCACAGGGGGGTCGGCACACATATTAAGAAAAGTTATTTTTTGAGGATTTTGTTGACTTTTCAAATGTGGATTGAGGGTGGAGATTGTATTATAACTTTCCTTATTAAGAAGTGTGCAAGTTTGATTGGGACAAACAAAAACGGAAAGTGTGCAAGTTCATTCGGGACGAGGAGTATAATATACCTATATATAAAGTGAGTTATATTAAATTCATGTATAACATGCGAGAAACTTATATTCACATTACTTATAATTTTATTTATATTTTATTTTACATTTTAAAAAATATTTTATTTGGGTAAAACGGTCACATATTTAAATATTAGACTATATCATATTTAATTTTATTAAAATCATTACTTTTTAAATAAATTTTCGTGCATCGCACGGGAATAATACTAGTATATATAAAAGTAAAATAGAGAGCATTTATGTCATTGTGACTTTCCCGCCTAAAATTTTAATAATAATTTGGTAAGTTCATGTTAATTTTGGTAAGTTTATAATTTTCTTTCAATTTTTTAAAATGCAAATAACATTTTTATTTCTAATCCGTTGTTTATGTATAATATATAAAATTATTCATCTTTTCATGGTGTTCAGTTTGACATACATATCACATATATTATAATGATATATTTAGTTTGAAAAATATTTTTTTTATTGATTATTATTGGGTTATATTTGAGTGTTTATTGTGAATTCGACTATACTGTTGGGTCTAGGCTGCAACTAAAAAGTAATAAAATAATCACATCTGATAAAGAATATTAGTTAAGATATTTTTAAAGTACAACAAATTAATTTATTTTATTTGACATTAATTTTTAAATTAAAAGCAAAAGTTAATTTTTAATTTTTACAAATAATTTATTAAATCATTACATCTGTTAATATATATATACATATATATATACATATTATAATAAGAAGTATGAAAACTTTATGCATATGTATGTTTAAAAATCATATATATTATTGAGATTATTTTTTGTTGCTTCCTCATATTTTTATATAATGTATTTTGTTGCAATTATTTTATTAAATAAGTTTACTCTTTGCAACCTAAGTGATTTTTATCGCATTAATCCATTTTTTATCTTTAAATAAATATAATATCTATAACAAAAACATATAATTTATTTGAATAAATTATCATACCAAATAAAACTTGAAAATATTCAAATATCTGAAAAAATCACATACTTTAAATAATCAATCCACTTTTGAATTTCATTTTTTTAATGATAGGATTTACTGAAAAATAAGAAGTATGTGAGTATATCACCAAGTGAAATGTCACAAGTTGAAAATGATAATCTGATTTTAGAAAGAAACAATTAATTATGTATAGTTATAACTTGGAAATATTTTAGATATATTAAGAAATCTACACATATATAAAAGCTACTTCCTTCGACCCAAAAAAAAAAAAAAAAGAGTTTCGCTTTAGACATTTTTTTAAAAAACTAAGGATGAGTAGAAATGTTAAATATATCGCTACACCTGTTTATATGTTGTGGATTTAAGAAAATATAGTCAACTAAAGTAAATACGTTGTTTATGGTAAGATTTGAAGATTTGTGTTTTTCTTTCTTTAGTAGCTAAAATGATTTTTTTTTTTGAACAACTTCATTTTCTCTAAAGCGGCACATTTTTCAGACCGGAGGGAGTACAAGTGAGTTAAAACTATATATTTCCCAGCAAAATATTTTCTGTTATTTATGGTTATTTGTACAAGTACCAACTTTTTTATTGTTTGTTCAATTTTTTCCTTTTGCCCTTCTTTCTAAAAAAATCCATTTTTTTTTTTGCCATTTTTAAGTATCAATAAATTTATTTTTATCTTAAACTTTAATTACATATTATATATGAAATCAATCATCTTTTTATAATCTCTAATTTTGACATCCATGTAATATATTTAAAAGTATGATATTATATTAAACAAATATACAGTTGTTAGTGGTTGATTATTCACTTATTTGATTAGATTTGAGTAATTATTGTGGATGTTTACTGATGTCATATTTACGCTGCAAATACGAATTAGTTAAACAATCCCGTTAAAAATATATCTTATTTTACTTTTTAAATAATTTAATTTATTTATTTATTGTATTTACCTTTTATTCATAAATTATTCTATATCTGTACTAATATACATCTAAATGTGTGTGTGTATATATAATAAAATAAAATAAAATAAAATAAAATAAAATGGAATCAAATATGTAAAAAAATCATAGTGTTCAATTGCAAATCAAATATTTTCAAGAATTCTATTTATGTATGTGTCCCTAAAGATAAGTTGTTATAGTGTCAACATTCTATCACTTTTTTTCTTTGTCAACAACTCTTTTCTATTTTTTTTAAATGCTAACAAGTTTTTATTTGTTTTTAATCTGTTTTACATATAATATATCAAATTAATAATCATTTCACCTTCTTTAAGTTGAATTATGTGTTAAGTCTTTTGTGGATTAGACTATGTATATAGTGACTTAAATTATATAAAAATAAATAAATTGACAAATTTTAACAATAAAAATATGAGATTTTTCTGAATGAAAAATCTATTTTTCTTATAAACTATCAATGTACTTTATTACTATTTTATCTTTTTTTAATAAACTGTGTGTTATTATATTTGTATTTTTTTCAACACGTGCAATTAATTGGACTATTTATCGTTATTCACATAGGTTAAGAATGATAAGGTATGTTTGAGTTTTTAGAGAAAAAAAATAAAACTTAGCATTTTTATTTGTTATATTTAATATTTATTTTAGTTGTATCAATAATAATATTTTTTATTCATAAATAATAAGTATATATTTAATCCAAAAAATTTAGGGGAGAAACGAATATTTACAATATTTAAATTTTTACTATAATATAATTCAAAATTTTAAAATATTTATTTTATCAAGTATACAATATTTACATTTTTAAATAATAAATTAATATAAAATTAAATTTAGTTAAAATATTATTTCTACTTGCAGACTTCCGTGCATCGCACGGGAGTAATACTAGTATAAAATAAAAGCAGGTACATAAAGAAAAAGTATGAAACTTTTCATTACATGTGAAGTATCCAAATAAAATGTTAGTGTCTTATTTTTTTTTTTTTTATGGTAATTTCATGATTATTTTTAATTATTTCCGTTAGAACTAAATACTATTTTTATAAATTAAAAAATCAATATATTATATAATAGTAGATATGATTCTGTAAGTAACAATTTTCAGAATATAATTTTAGACTATAATTGGTAAATCGTTGTCACATTTGATAAGAATTATTTATTTTTAATACTTTTTAAAGTCGCAAATAGATTTGTTTTTTTGTTTTCATTTCTAATCGAATTATTATATAATATATCAAATTAATTATATTTTGACGATGAATGAATTTGACATCCATATCACATATATTATAATAATAAGGTATTCAATTTGAAAAATTATATTATTGTTCGTTGATTATTTAAGTTTGATTCCAGTGTTTATTGTTGGTTGTACTATATAATATTGTCCGGAATACAACTAAAAGTGAGCCTAATTATTCTCCTTTAAAAATCATTTTACTTAATTATTTCAGTAAAAATACAACTAATCAACTTATTTTAATTGACATTAATTATCTCAAGTTTTCTTCATTTACTATGTAGGAGAAAAATTAATGTATATATAATTAAAAACTTACTTTAGTGACTTAAAGTTAAATTATTTGATTCATAATCAGCTTATTGAATTATTAAATTTGCTTCTTCTTTTTTTTTGACTAATCACAGGACTATGACTTTCCCGCATATATATAACTTTATATATGATAATTAACCTTAAAATTATTTTTTTATTACTTTTTATATTTTATATTTATTATTATTATTATTAAAAAAAATTCTTATATAAAGAATTACACCTTGCAACATAAACATATTTTAAATAAGTAAAATTAACCAATCTGAACAATATATGTTCTTTCAGACTTTGCAACTAAACAATATTTTGTCACGTTAACCAATCCGAACAATGTCTTTTTTTTTCATAGTTTTCAACCTAAGCAATTTTTTTACACTAATCAATATGTATCTTTATATAAATATACTATTCACAATATAAGTGTATAATCACTACAAGAAAATAATTAATTGGCTACAGAATTTACCTACAAAAACAATTTTGTCATTAAATAGTTTGCATTACCTACAATTTGCCTGCATAATTTTTTTCTATTATTTTACCTACAGAATTAGTAATGAAACAACTGAAGCTAATTTAGCTACGAAATAATTCGTAAGCAAAATAGTCGCACCTACAGATTCTCCTACAAAACAGTGGTTGGTGAAAAGAAAATTATTTACCTACCAATTTTTTCCTAGGCATATATACACCTGGGGATTTTCCTACGGAATAGTGGTAGGCGAAAAATAAATTATTTGCCTACCAATTTTTCATATATATATATATATATATATATATATATATATATATATATATTTATATTTCTTCTAATATATTCCCTATGAAATTACCTAGGGATTTAAGAGGTATTTTTTTCTATTTTTATTATTTTCTAAGCTGCCAAAAGAAAGTAAAATAAAACTTTCAGGAGAAGCGCGAAATCTATTTCTTTCCCTCCTAAGTGTTTTTTTCCCCATTTTCAAATAATTCTCTTTCAGAAAAAATTAAACCCTTAAATTCATCATTGATGGCGATCAAACAAGGAACCGGATGCTCGTTTGTCTCTTTCATTTAGGTTCGTACACAAACTTCTCTTACAGTTTCAAAATAAATTTCTCTTCCCCCATCATCACTCTCGTGCACAATTAGTAATGAGTTTCTGATTTTTGAATTCTTCTGAGGAATTTCAAGCTCTTAATCTTCTATTTATTCTGCATTATTGGCGAGATATTCAACCTCATTGCGTGGTTACAACTGAATGTCGTGCACAAATTTGAGTTAGGTGATAAATTTTGTAACAATTTGTTTCATTTAGGACGTTAATGTCTCGTAATTCAATCATGAACTATTAGTATTAGAATTTGAGTTTATTCTAGTTTCGTTCTGGTTTTGTTACTCTCTCTCTCTCTCTCTCTCTCTCTCTCTCTCTCTCTCTCACTCTCTCTGGATTCCTTTTGGATGAAATTTATTTCCATGTTCCAATGAGGATTGAGCATCAATAAGTTGTGTTACGTGTGTTCTGAGCTAGCAGCATCTGTGACTGTGAGGGAAAAAAACAGAGGTAATTAACAGAGTAGATCATATAGCAGAGACATTGGTAGTTCAAAACAATTAATTTATGTTTACTTAATTTAGCATAATTGGAGCAAACTGTGGGATGTGGGTGTGCTTACATATGATATAGCAAAGAAACATAATTTTACAATTAGAGCTGCACTAATGTGGACTATCAATGATTTTCCAGCATACTCGATGTTATCCGGTTGGAGTACAGCTAGAAAACTTGCTTGTCCATATTGCATGGAACACTCACAAGCATTCACGCTCACCAGTGGTAGAAAGACATCATGGTTCGATAATCACCGAAAATTCCTGCCATCTGGGCATCCTTTTAGGCGTAACAAGGCTTGTTTTCTCAAGAACATAATTGAGATGTCTCTAGCACCTCCTGTGAAGACCGGTACTCAAATATTACATGAGATAGAAGAATTGAGGTTGAGGAAAGTAACTTAAATTGATGGTGAAGTGGTCAATGGTCCAGGTTGTAAGACTTGTGGATGGAAAAAGCGTAGTATATTTTGGGATTTGCCTTATTGAAGTACAAATTAAATAAGGCATAATCTTGATGTGATGCATATTGAGAAGAATATCTTTGACAATATCTTCAATACGTTATTGAATATTGAGGGAAAAACTAAAGACAATGACAAGTCAAGAGCAGATTTGAAGAACTTATGTCAAAGGCCTGAACTGGAAAAGAATGAAGCTACCGGGAAATATCCAAAAGCATGCTACACGTTAGATACGATTCAGAAAAAGATATTGTGTGAATGGGTTAAAAATCTTAAATTTCCTGATGGCTATGTTTCAAATATGAGGCGATGCGTGGATATGAAAAAGTATAAGTTGTTTGGTATGAAAAGCCACGATTGCAATATTTTTATGCAGAGCTTGATGCCTGTTGCTTTTTGTTAGCTTCTTCCAGCCAATGTGTGCAGGCCATAACAGAGCTAAGTTTATTTTTCAAAGAGATCACATCTACATCAATTAGAATCGAAGACATGGCTAGACTTGAGAAAGAAATTCATGTCGTTCTTTGCAAATTGGAGCGCATATTCCCTCCTAGTTTCTTTGATTCCATGGAACATCTTCCAATGCACTTACCATATGAAGCAAAAATAGCTGGTCCGGTGCAATATCGTTGGATGTATCCTTTTGAAAGGTAATATATTTTATTTTTTGAAGTAGTTGAATTCTTGCATATAATTATTGATATGTGTTTTATATAGGTTATTGCGACGCTTAAAGAAGAATGTGAACAATAAAGCAAAAGTGGAAGGCTCAATTTGTAATGCATACTTGGTAGAAGAAGACAAATGTCTCCACTTAGGTGCATGGAAACTTGTTTATTTAATTAAATAAAGAAAAGAGATAGTATTGTATGCAAACTTCTTCAAAGTTTTGTGCCCTTAAAGAACTTTCATTTGTATAATTGTATCAACCTGTTGAAGAAGTATATTACTTCAGATTTGACATAGAATAACAAGACGGGAATGAGTTGAATCATATTAGAAAAGGGTGCTACATGAGAAAACGATGAACAATATGTGTAACCATTGATCAATAGAAGCAAGTATTAATGATTTATCAGGACATGTTTGATGCTTATTAGCAATTAGAAAATTAGTTGGGTCAATGAACACTTGTATTAGAGTAAGTATCTTTACTGCATATACATGTGCCTATAATATTCAATGTCATTGAATTTTGATGGTGTAGCATAGAGCCATCTGAAGCCTGCTCCCGAGCTATAAGGAAGGTTTTTTAGGAAAGAGAGGATTAAGAGGGGTTTACATGGAAAATATTTTCCCAAGAAACAAAAACCTTTTATTTCTCTGAGTTTGAGGTAAGAATAATGGCATTGGGATAAAAGTTTATTACCAAAATTTTATATTTCACGTGTTAGATTTTTAGGACACATGAAATATTCTAATTTTTTAGCAACTTACTCTCTACTATCATTTGAAAGATTCTTATGTTTTAGCAACTTGAGACCATATTTATGTGCTAAAGAATTGTTACTTTCTCATTTTTTGCAAAATGTTTCTTGCAAGTTGTAACTAATATATTTAACAAAAGACTGCTCATGTTTTGTTAATATCCGAAATTGGATCATGAATGTAACTTTGTGCTATATAAATTAGGGTTAATATCAAATTGCAACCTGAACTATCATCGTTTTTTCCATTTCTTACCTGAACTATGTTTAGTATCAAATAGCAACCTGTACTACACGAATATTATTTCCGGTGACCAGTTCCGGCTAAAATGATCCACGTGACTCGCCCATGATCAACTTAGGCGTCTTTTTGCAATTTTTTCTTTTTAATTTACAGAATCACTTTTTTATTCTTACCTGTAATTTAAAAAAATCATTAGTAAATTTATATCTAAAAGCACTTAATTAAAACTAAATTCCCCAACCCTCAAGAACCCACCTGAGAAATTCCCCAATCTCATTGAAATCAAACCCTAGTCTTGTACTAAATATGCAGCAAACTAATTGAAGCAACATAGCCACCCTTGCTGTTCGGCATATCAGCACCTGAGCTAGGTCTCAAGGATCTCCATAATGCCCATGAACTTCTTCATCTCATCAAGGCGGCGGTTCAACTTCGCTTCTCTTGCCCTAGCTCGCTTTTCAGCCGCGTCTCCGTCTTAGCCAGCCGATCCCTCATATTCTCCTCCACAACAAATTCGTTCTCATTATCTAAGTGGGGATTCAACGAGGTCGTCTTTTGACGGCCGCCTTCACCCTAGATTGTGCAGACGAGCTTATAAAATCTCGCTTGACTCCCCTTCCCACTATGCTTAGATGTGTCACCCAGAAGAGCCGTTCATATGAGCTGTAGAGTTGGAGATTGGGAAATTTCTCGAAGGTCGGTTCTTGAGAGGGTTGGGAATTTTGTTTTTGATTAATAAGTATTTTTTTATATAAATTAACTGATGATTTCTCCTTTTCTAATTGAAGGTAAATTTAAAAAAGTGATTCTGTAAATTAAAAAGAAAAATTGCAAAAAGACCCTTAAGTTGGCCATGGGCGAGTCACATGGGTCATTTTGGCCAGAATTGGTCACCGGAAATAATATTCGTGTAGTACAGGTTGCTATTTGATACAAAACATAGTTCAGATAAGAAATGGAAAAAACGCTGATAGTTCAGGTTGCAATTTGATATTAAACCCTATAAAATATTAGCTTCGATAATTAGCTAGTGCACTTATCTAAATAATAAATATAAACCACATTATATTTATTGTTTCAACTGTCACATTAAGAAGGCTACTTGGACATTGGTATTTCACTTTCCCGAATAATTTCTTGTCACCCCACATTGCTTGCAGAAAAGTGTCTATTGGGATGACAAGATATATACCCAGAGACAAGTTCGTAATGCTTGGGATAAGAAAGCCAGTGCTCGCTATAGTGACATGCTAAGTGAAATCAAGAGCAGGGGAGTGAAGCCAAAGTACATGAAAGAAGATACATACAAACGTTGGCTAGAATATTGGGACACACCGAAGGCTAAACACAAATCTGAACAAAATTAAAAAAATAGAAGAAGTGGTTCTACTAGTGCTAGTGCCCCTGCACCTTCCACTCACAATGCGGGCTCTATCACCCATTTAAAGGCTGTAGAAAAACTTGTAAAAGTTTATACAAAATTCAGTTTATATACTTCTATTTTATGACTTCTATTTTATGTTAACTATCGTTTTATGCATTGACTTGTATATGTTGTGCAGTCTGTAGTATTGGGACGAAAGGCTTTTCCTCGAGAGGTATACGTTAAAAATCATACAAGGAAAGGTGATGGGAAAACTTTTACCAATGAGAAATCCAAGAAAGTGAATGTAAGTTACCCAATTGATTTATAATTTTTAAATATATAATTTTACATATTACATGTGTATTCAGATTGATAATTAATTTTTTATCTTGCAAATGATATCAAGGATACTATCGAGGAGAATATGGTAAAAATAGTACAAAATAATGAAGAGATCGATGAAGAAAAATTGTATTATGATTATGTCGGTGGAATGAGCACTAAGAATGTTGTGTTTGGGCTTGGCTCATTAGCATGTGAATATTACAAAAAGCATAAGTCTTCATCTTCTACACAAGGACTTGAGGCTCAACACACTATTCGTGAGTTGAAACGTCGACTTGATCACCAAGATCAGCTTATCGAGGACATGCGGGAGCAACATGAGATTCAAAGAAGAAAGATTTTTGAGGACATGCAGCAACACTTTGCTGAAGAACAACAGCGTCAAATAGATGAGCGTATACGTGCAATGATTGGAGCCTCGTGACTTTTATCGCTAGAAGTAAGGTGATCATTCTAGAGCTCTTCAGATTTTGTTGCCCTGTACTTGAATTCAACTTGTATCTATATCCTAAGAAATGCTTTATTATTGGTATCATTACATCTGAAACACTAACCCCAAATACAACCATGTGCCTAACAACAATTACAAACTGATCAAACAACTATTCTTATAGTTTCTGCTAAAGCCAAAATAATTGTCATGAAAATGAATGATATTGTAACTGCATGAACCTTAGGTTGTTGGATGTGACAGCTACTAGCATTTTTTTAGTAAGTGGAGTAAGTGGATACTCCTTATTTAGTAGAGCACTTGATAAGTAGTTATCAAGTGTGCTCCCCTATGGTGGACCTTATGGTGAATCCTAGTGGGATTTTAGCCTTTGGCTAAAATGGACCCGACGCACGTCGCACATGTCGCATTTAGTCGCTTTAGAGGCGCACTTCGCACGTACGCGTCGTCGCAAGGAGCTTGAGGAGCCTTAATGTTTTGGCCAGGTGGTCCAGACGGATGGCTCGCGAGTTCGTGGCGGTTCGAGTCAGGCGTTGCGGTGACGTGGACCGGGTCCAGTCAGGAACCAGGTTGGCTCGGACCAGGCGGTTCAGCCCCCACCGGGTCGGATCGAACTAGTGCGACCCGCCGCCCGCCAGGGCGCGGGTCAGCCTACAGGTGCGACCGCCCAGCGAACTGGTGAGTCCAATCCAAAGGGTGCAATCAAGGGGTGAAGAGGTGCCTTTCCAAAAAGGCACCACAATTCTTCAACATATATAAATAGGCCCCTCCACATTTCATTTCATTCATTCAAATTCACAAGTTCTTTAAGATTCAAAAGCTTTCTTCTGCATAAGTAGAGTCCGAAAGTTTCAAATATCCGAGTACGTTTGCCGATAACTTCCGACTCGTAGTGCAGCGGTCTGAAGTTTTAAAGTCGTTGTACCTTGGAGGCGTTTTGCTATTAAATGTATTGCACCTGAATATGTGGCAATTTCGTCTTACAGATATATATTCAAACTCTAGCCTCGACTTTGTCTGCATTTTTACATCTTCGTCTATAGATTCACATACCGACTACTAACAGCTATTCCAACTATTGCATAACTTTTATTTTTTACAATTACTTTGTTAATTTAGTATATCTGATATCACCAAGTAAAGTATTAAAATTTGCAAATTGACATTTTTTAAAGAGTATTAGCTAGAATTTGAAATTTTATTTAAATAAATTAAATTATTTAAAATAAAATAAAAAAATAAAGAAATAAACATTATTCAATTTTTTTGCTTAATATTATGAGTTGATATTTATATATTATGTTTTATTTTTTATATATAATATTTTATCTTAATGTTAATCTATAATATATATATATATATATATTAAGTTATATTTTATTCATATATAATGTGGAAGAAAATTGTCTTTATATTTCTTAAAATTTTACATATATCCTAAATTTTTTAATATTCATCTTATTAGAATAAAACTGACACATTTTTAAATATTAGATTATATAAATATTTTTTTGTTCATCACAGTGGAGTAATACTCATTGAGATAAAAGGAATAAATTTGAAAATTCAATTTGTCTACCTGTACATACAATTTTTCTACACTTTTATTTTTTTAGCAGTTGCCACCATCCTCTATAACTTATGAATTGGTCTACGCCTACTCTACTCAGCGCTACTGTTGCTCTGTCCAACCAAAATAATACTAACCATTTATCATTTACAATAACAATAAGTTGAAGATGCATGTGATGGCCTAATTATATCTAATGGGTTGAAGTCATTAATGAGAGAATACATCATTCATTTTCTGGTGATATTTGGACTGGATTGTTGCTAGTCGACCGTGGATGACTTCGTCTAAAGATATCTCATTTTATGGATTATCAGTTCGGATCGTTCAGTTCATTTCTATTCTTTTTAAATAAATTTCTCTATCTACCCTAACACGTTTTTATCATTACATAATTATTCAATTATTATCTACATCACCTATTACAATTTTCAATACATTTTTTTTTTCTCATTACCTACCATGGCCTATATCACATTTTGCAATTCTCAATACACATTTAAAAATTTCCAGTGTACCTTTTATCATTATACAATCAGTTATTGTTTACATCATATTTTATAATATTATAATATAAATGATAAAGCGCAATCTGATATCCAAGAAACTTAACGGAAATCTACGTAAGCAATATGAAAAAAACACAAGATTTACGTGGTTCGATCCGGAGATCTACGTCCACGGGCACAAAATAGCACCTGCCGAGGTGTTTCTTTTACTAGATCTTTGAGTTTACACGTAGTAATTTCAGAATACAGAATGCGAACCCTAATTCAGAGTTCTTTCCTCATATTTATACTAAACCCTACTGAACCCTAACTAACTCCCTATTATCGTGCCTATTTTCCGCTGCATGGCGGTTTTGGACGAATCGTGGGCCTTGAATCGCGGAACAAACCCCAAGTTGAGCTATGCCATATGCGCTATCTGGAGCGCGTACTTCCGGACCTTTTGGGTCAGTTAATGGGCCGGGGCTCTGGACCAGTTAGTGGGCCAAAGTAGTAGGTATTAACCCGACCCGAAATGACCGAGCCATCCCTATCAATAAACATACAACATGTACACCTATTTGACATCAAAATATCATACCTTAATTTATTTTTACACTAAAATACATTTTTACTATTCAAATGGACGTGACAATAGATTTTTGGCTGTTATTGGAATACAAGGATAGGAGAATGTTTTTACATTGAAATCTGGTTTTGCTCCAAAATAGTTAAAATAATTCAAAGACTTGGAAAAGTGTAAAATGCAAATGTTTGTTTATATATAAATAGAAAAAGCAGAAAAGAGGCAGACATATATTGGAAAATGTGTTTGGGCCTTGTGATGATATATGCAGATTTCTTCGTTCTTTGAGTGTGTTTGTCACAAGGATTCCTGGCCACTGCCAAACAATGGATTTCTTGATATCAGTATTGTATTTGTATGTATTGTTTCTAATATTTACTTATTGGCCAATGGGTAAAGCTTTTTTCCAATAAGAATATGTGTTGGCCCATTTAATTGGTACACGTTGCTTGTATAATGATATAGTCTGGATTCTGGATTTCGATCTTCGGTCTCCTATAAATCTTTGAATTTTGAAGGTTGCTATGATTGACAAGCGTTCGAGACGAAGTTTGATGAAGATTGATGATCTTAATTCATAGTCGAAGGTAGTTGTTCCTACTTTTTTCCGATTCGTTGCTTGCTGTGCATGCAGTCATGAGGCATGAATCAGGTCTTACTGCTATTGGGCTTCTTGTGGATGATAATTAGCGTATGCTTTCGATATATTATGTAATGTAATTGTTCATAGGCTTTGCATTTTTTCTTCTCTTCAACTGATCAGATTGTGTGGATTGATCCTGATTTTCTTTGTTGGGTTGAGAGTCTTGTAATTATAATTGATTCATGAGAATCTTGATTTTCAAAAGAAAATATAAATATTGAGGAACTTTATGGTGCATCTAGAATATCAGTCATGATCTATCCTAACATTATAGCGATCTGAGGCGGTTTAAGGAAATGGGACCCCTAATTTTTCGCAATACTTATAGAATAAATATGAAACAAGTTACTTTAAGACAACATGTCTTAAAGTTTTGACAGCAAAAGTAATAAAAAAGTCTGTACAATCAAATTCTTCAATAATTCATTTTTCTCGATTGATAGCATATATAGCTAGTCCATTCAATATTTCTTATTACATGGTTAATCGAAGAAAAGTTTTGATGAGCTTTTACTATAAGAAACATCTATATATATATAACATAATTTCGGGCCCCCCAAATATTTCCTTTTTTCGGGGCCTATGTCGACTGCCTCCTCTGCCTCATGGGAAAAGCGGTCCTGGTAGCAGTGTGCCTAGAAAATTTACCTACTAAAGGAGGTTAGTGACTTATATTTGGATTTTGGGTTTTTAATATTTGAATTTTGGGCTTTTTACATTTGGGCATTTGGCTTTTAATATTTTGGGTCATTTTTAAATAGTTAAATTTTGTAGTAAATGACTAATAGTTATTTTGTAAATGAGAAATCACCTGAAACTATTATTATATCTAACAGTCTAGGATTTAATAAAATGAAATATGTGCAAAAAATTCGTTCTTCCTTATCAATAAATAAATAATCGATCAATGAGCCTGGTCGAGCCCAACGAAATTCAATAATATAAATTATAAATATGTTACTCATCGTTAATTAATTTTTTTTTAAAAAAAAGCTAATTTTTTTTTAAATGATAATATACTTACTAAAATTAATTGACAACATATATACGAAGAAATAATTTTAATTATATAATTCTATATTTATGATAATTATCGTTATAAAGATTATGAAATAACTGGCAATACCTAAGTTTAATTTTCACGGACTAGGTCACAGTCGTCCATTGATGAACTTGATCCCGGGCTAATGAATAGAATATTATCACTTATTTTAACAAGTCGCATTAAACGAACTAGATCGAACTTTTGACGAATCAATATTCGAATAATTCACGAGAAGCTTGGTTTGGTTACATCCCTATGACTATTTAATGAATCACTAAACATATTATTGATCTATGATCCACAGTAAGAATAATCAGAAAAAAAAATTACTAGGATACTAATACCATCTTATTATTATTATTACTACTTCAAAGGATAAATTATTATTATTATTATTATTATTACTACTCCTTCAAAGGATAAATTTTTAAGAAACTGATAAAAGAGAAAACAATAAAAAGGAAAGAAAATATGTCATACTGTTGCAAAAGAGAAAAATAAGAAAGGGAACAAAACGGAAAAAGAAAATGTTGAGCGCAAGGCCATTTCTGTGGCCTATGACAAAAATAAAAAAGGAGGCCCCAATTTATATTATTTTCAAATAAAAATAATCAACATAAGGTAATGCAACATTCCATTTATAAATTTGGTGGACCAATTAATTATTAAATAGAAGATTGGTGAAACCACTAAATTATCTTCAATTTCTTATTGAGTTATATGACAGTATATATATATTGGGGCCTCTATAATTTGGGGGCCCTAGGTCAATGTCTCCCTAAACTACCTTCAGGGTCGGTTCTGATTGAGCGACGAAGTCAAACACAGAACCAATACAAATAAAATTAAAAAGTAAAAAGATATGAGGAAATAATTAAAGCATGATTATGAAGTGCCAAGTTGTGAATTTATCATTTAAATATTTAAATCATTATTTTATATAGACAACCTATTATTTAGGTAGCATGTTGTAGAATTTAAAGATTATAATTGAAATATAAAAAATTTAATGGTCAGAGTTTATTGATACATCCGTACATCTTTGCACCATAGAACCCCAGCCCTCGTAAATATAAGCTCTTATACCAACTTTTCAGCAGCAACATCATTAATTTACTCCTTTTATTTTTCTCTTTCCTCTCTACGCTGAACCCACAATGTTTCTATAATTATTTTGTTACCCATCCCTCTCTCTTTTTTTTTTTTTTTTTAAATATTATTATTTTATTTTGGTATTACTCAATATTCTTTCTATTTTATTTTATTTATATATACTATAGAAATTTTATTCACGCGCTGATAGGGATAACCCGGTCACTTCGGATCGGGTTAATACTTGAGCCCACTGACCGGCCCAGCACGCGTACTTGAGGCCACTGACCGGCCCAGCACGCGTAGGCCCAGCAAGCACGTGAAGGCCCAGCACGCGTGGGCCCAGGCCCAGCAGGCCCAGGAACACGCGCTGGCCCAACAGGCAGTTTGTTCCGCGAATCAAGGCTGAAGATTCGTTCCCAACCGCCATGCAGCCGGAAGTAGGCGTGAATATAGGAAGTTTGTTAGGGTTCAGTTAGGGTTTAGGAAGAGCTGAGTATAAATAGGGAAAAAGAACTCTGAATTAGGGTTCGCACTCTGTATGGTGGATTGCTACCTGTAAACTCAAAATTTTAGTGAAAGAAACACCTCGGCAAGAGTGATTTTCTGCCCGTGGACGTAGATCTCCGGATCGAACCACGTAAAATCTTGTGTTTTTACATTCTGTTTGCGTAGATTATCGTTAAATTTCGTGGTTACCGGATTGCACTTTATCAATTGGCGCCGTCTGTGGGAACTGTAAAGCAATTTTTGACGTCCACAACGTATTCAAGAATCATGGTGACAACTCGTTTGAATCAATCTCGTCATGGTGATCAATCCAACCAGGATCCACCCGTGGATCAGGTTTTGCCGCCGAGGCAATTGCCGGCAAGAAGTACATCTCAACATCAGGGCAATCAAGGTCCACCCCCTCAAAACATGCAACATCCTAATCCCGCTGCTGACCAACCACCGGTTAACATTCAAATCACCCCAGAATTGCTCCAGGCTTTCTTACAAGAGCATGCACATGTTCTTCAAGATTGGGCAGCTAATCGCCTACATCCCGCGGGGCCTGCCGCGGGGCCCGCCGGCCATGATGCTAATCCCGCGGTGCCCCCACCTCGTCAGCACTCGCGTGATCAACAGGACCCGGGGCACCGCGGACGCCAGGATCGGCGACGGGAACGACCTGGTTCCTCCGAGGACTATGGGAGTTCTAACGAATCACGACCTCGCAACGATGAACCTACTGATGTGGATCGCCGCCGTCCACTTAATGCGGCTAAGAGGGTTCGCTATGCCAATCCTCATGCTCTAGATCTTCAAGAGTATGAGCGAGTTCAACGCAATGTCGAACTGGATAGAATTCTGGGCCTCGATGCCAATGGAGATATCATCACACCGTTCTCCCAAGAAATCATGGCCACCTCCCTTCCCGAAGGGTTTAAACGGCCAGCCATACCACCTTACAATGGCACCGGAGATCCGGCCAATTTTCTTGGAGCTTTTAGGCACAACATGCTTAGCCACGATAACATTACATCCCTCCAGTATTGCAAGATTTTCCCCGAGTACTTACAGGATGAAGCTCGGGTTTGGTTTGATTCTCTCCCACGCAACAGCGTATCTTCTTTCAGAGAACTCGCCGAGCACTTTTGGGCACGGTTCGAAGCGCGGGCGAAGCCCATGGCCACACTGGCCGATGTCATGAACATGGAACAGCGGGACGGTGAAACCGTTACCCAATTTCTTGATCGCTTCACAGCGGTAAGCCTCAAGGTGGGGAATTGCCCCGACAACGTACTCATTAATGCATTCATGAATGGACTCCGTCCCGGAAAACTTTACACCGAGTTAGTTCGCAATACACCAGTCACAACCCGAGCACTGTTCAAAACGGTGTGCAAATTTGCTAAGGCAGAGGAGCAGACCCGCCAGAAGCGTGAGAAACACGCTAGCAAGCGGCAGTCCGACAAAGCACAAACCGGGCCTAGTCCGCGACCTAGCGCATTTTCCCGCCTGACCCCTGGGCATTCAGAATCCCGAGGCGATATTCCACAATTGACTCTGTTGATGAAGTCACGAGCCGAAATCCTTTCTATTCACAAGAATGATCTCCGCGGATGACTGCGCCGCCTGAGAAGAGGAATCGTGGAAAGTGGTGTGCGTACCACCGAGATCATGGGCACGAGACAGAGGAGTGCCGAGAACTCAGCAAGGAAATCGAGGAGTGCCTGAGGAAAGGTTTCTTGCGCCAATACATTGCGCGGGCCGATGACAAGCCCCGGACAGGTCAGAATGGGGGGTCGTCCAATAATCGTGGATATCATGACCGCGGCACACAACAGAATCGGCCGCCGTGGCAGAATAATCGGCCGGGGCCCAATAACTACGCACGGCAAGATTCTAGCAATCGCCAGCAACCACGTCTTCCTCCGCCACCTCCTCCTCCGGGGGGACCCGAAGACAACGCGCCTCCTCACGTAATAAACGTGATATATGGGGCCCTTCCCACCGGGGCCTCGCGACATGCCTTGAAGGCAGAGGCTCGACGTCCTCCTCCCGAGGAGCCACGTCATAAACGCCTCCATCAATCCGAGACTGTCAGCTTCACGGATAGGGACCCTGTTCCCGAGATAACGCCTCATACTGACGCTATTGTCATCGACATGACTGTAGCCAATATAACAATAAGGCGAGTCTTCGTGGATAATGGAGCCGCGGTGAGCATTATATTTGCCGACTGTTTCCAAAGGATGGGGATTCCTCGGGAACAACTTCGGCCGGCCCCCGGGCCACTGCAGACTTTCACCCAGGGTGAAGTCCGGCCAGAAGGAGTTATCACTCTCCCGGCATCCCTGGGAACCTATCCGAAGATAAAAACCATCTTCGTGGATTTTTATGTGGTGAATTCCCCGTCACCATACAACATGATATTGGGCCGGGACTGGCTTACCCCAGCCAAAGCTATATGTTCCACATATCACCTCGCACTAAAGTTCCCCACTTCGCATGGCGAAGTGGCTATCCGCGGGAGTCAGCGGGTTTCAAAAGAATGTATGTACGTAGCACTCAAAAAGACTGCTAAAGCTCCTCCTAAACAGCAGCTTCAGGTAGCATCATCGGCTCTGGAACCTCGGGAATGTACCTCATTGGGGGATGCCACTGCCCAAGTCCCGCTTGATCCGTCCAAGCCGGAACAGACAGTAACCGTCGGAGCCGTGGATGTGCCATGGTTACATCAGGCTATAATTCAGACCTTGCGAGAATATTCCGATGTCTTCGCATGGTCTCCTCTGGATATGCCCGGGGTCTCTCCCGACATAATAACACACAAGCTGAACATTGATCCCAGCATAAAGCCTATACATCAGAAGCAAAGGAAATTCGCCCCGGAGCGAAATGACGCAATTCGAATCGAGGTGCAACAACTCTTGGATGCGGACATCCTGTTCGAGGTATATTACCCCTCCTGGCTATCGAATCCAGTAATGGTGGTTAAATCCAGTGGGGCATGGCGGATGTGCGTCGACTTCTCCGACCTCAACAAACATTGTCCGAAGGACTGTTATGCCCTACCTTCCATAGATCAAAAGGCCGAGGCCATCACTGGGTATGAGGCACTTTGTTTCTTAGATCTGTACAAGGGATACCACCAGATCTTTATGGATCCACAAGATGCCATCAAGACAGCATTCATCACTGCTTTTGGGTGCTATGCTTTTAAGAAAATGCCCTTCGGGCTCAAAAACGCCGGAGCCACATATCAGCGTCTCATGGACCGGGTTTTCCACGGCCAGATTGGCCGCAACGTCAAGGTTTACGTTGACGACCTCGTTATAAAGAGTATCTCCCATTCTTCATGTGTGCAAGACATTGCCGAAACATTGCGCACCCTGCGAAGCTACAATTTGCGCCTTAATCCAGCAAAATGCACTTTCGACGTCGGCTCCGGCAAGTTTTTGGGTTATATGGTTCCACAACACAGTTTGCAGGCCAACCCGGCCAAACTTCGGGATGTTCTAGAACTGCAACCACCTAAGACATTCAGGGATGTTCAACGTCACACAGGAGGTTTAGCGGCTTTAAATCGGTTCTTATCTAAAGCGGCAGAGCGCCAGCTTCCATTCTTCAAAATCTTGAGACAGGCGAAGTCCTTTGAGTGGACTCCGGAGTGCACCGAGGCCTTCGAGGCTTTGAAACATCACATACAGCAGCTGCCCACTTTGTCAGTTCCTCTCCCCGGAGAGCCGCTTTATTTATATTTAGCTTCCTCCGAGGAAGCTATTAGTGCTGCACTTGTGCGTGAAGTCAATGGGGTCCAACATCCTGTCTACTTCGCAAGTCGTGTTCTCCACGGGGCGGAGACACGGAACTCCGTGTTAGAAAAAACCGCTTTGGCAATTGTTATGGCAGCTCGGCGTTTACGGCCATATTTCCAAGGACGTGAAATACGGGTTCTGACCAATCATCCTATCCGCCAGATTCTTGTCAAACCCGAGGTGTCTGGGAGCCTCGCAAAGTGGGCCGTCGAGTTAGGCGAATATGATATTCAATATCTTCCCCGACGAGCAATCAAGGGACAGGCACTCGCCGACTTTCTGGCTGAAACCCCGGGAGACAATCCTGAGTCTCCGACAGACAGTTATACACATCACCCCGCTACCCACGTATCCTCACATAGGAAATGGCAGCTATATGTGGATGGAGCCTCCACAACTCGGGGAAGTGGTGCCGGGGTACTCCTCATCGACCCCGAGGAGGTTGAAGTAAAATACGTCATCCGATTCAAGTTCAAGGTGACTAATAATGAAGCGGAGTATGAGGCAGTTCTCGCCGGGCTCCGGCTCGCTCAATCCTTGGGCGTTCGTCATCTTGAGCTCTTCACTGACTCCGAGATCGTGTCCAAACAAATTCAGGGGACTTATGTCGCCAAGGATGAAACAATGATCAGGTATTGTGCTCTAACACTCAAGCTCATGTCAAATTTTGATGCAGTTATTATCCAGCAAATACCGCGTGCTCAAAATGCAAGAGCGGACGCACTCAGTAAGTTGGCCTCCGCGGTCCGAACTAATATATCTCCGGATATCATGGTCGAAGACCTATCTCATCCAGCAATTCATGAAGCCACAGTTTCAGTATTGACCGATAGTGATCCAAATTGGATGACTCCCATTATTCAATATCTCCGAGATGGAATCCTGCCAACTGACAAGCTGCAAGCTCGGCAAGTTGCCCTCAAAGCCCCCAAGTACTCCTTTCATGATGGAGTCTTGTACCGGCGATCATATCTACAACCGAGCCTCCGATGTCTCGCTCCTGCCGAAGCTACCCAAGTTCTGCGGGAGGTTCACGAAGGGGCCTGTGCCAGCCATATTGGCTCTCGGACATTGGCCAAGAAAGTTCTCCGCTGGGGATATTATTGGCCAACTCTGTTCAACGATGCCCACGACTTAGTGACCAAATGCAGCAAGTGTCAACTGCACTCCCGAGTGAAGCATCTACCACAGACCGAGCTCACTGGGATCCAAAGTGCGTGGCCATTTATTCAGTGGGGTATCGACATTGTTGGCCCATTCCCCATTGCTCCGGGAGGATTGAAGTTCCTGGTCGTTGCCGTAGACTACTTCACTAAGTGGGTCGAAGCCGAACCACTTACAGCCATTACTGGTCAAAATGTTTTAAAATTTGTATGGCGCAATATCGTATGTCGCTTCGGCATCCCGAGCACTATCATCTCGGACAATGGTAAACAGTTTGCCAACGATTCATTTCGGTCATGGTGTGAAGAGCTCCACATCAAACAAATCTTTACTTCGGTTGCTCACCCTCAAGCCAACGGGCAGGTCGAAGTTACCAATCGGACACTACTCACTGGCGTAAAGAAGCGCCTGGATAATGCCAAAGGTCTCTGGGCAGAAAACCTTCCACAAGTCCTATGGGCTTATCGCACAACACCGAATACATCGTCCGGGGAGACTCCTTACAGTCTTACTTATGGCTCCGAAGCCGTTATCCCTGCTGAAATCAGCGTACCAAGCCCCCGCCTCCTCACATTGGATCCAAAGGATAACGACGAGGCTCTCCGGGTAAATTTGGATGAGCTTGAAAATCGCCGTGACCAATCATTCATTCAACAGGCCAGGAGTAAACAACGAGCAGCCCAGTATTATAACCTCCGGGTCCGGGGTACTCAGTTCAATGTCGGGGACTTAGTTCTTCGGCTCAACTCAGCCAGCAAAGCTGCCCCCGAGGGGAAATTACAGGCATCTTGGGAAGGTCCCTACCGAGTCGTTGCCGCGCACGATTCCGGATCCTATCAGCTAGAGCATCTCAACGGGACCCCGATTCCCCGAAGCTGGCACATCACTAACTTGAGGCATTTCTATCTGTGAAGGCCAAATCTCAAGTACCATCTTATCTTTAATTTCTTTTATAGTAGTTATCTCTCTATGTACTTTTGAGTTTGCTCCGACACTTATCATTGAATAAAAATTCTTTGTTTATATATCTTGCTGTGTTTTTCTTTACGTTACGGGGACGCCCTAACGCAATCATATTATCGTTATTGGTCTCCGGACAAGTAAATCTCTTCCTTGGTCCTTCCGAGGAGATTCGTGTATCGTCTCCGGGCTTACATCACTTTCTCGTCTGTTTAACCGGAGAAGTGTTTACTCCCGCCTGATCCGTCCGGGAAGATATTACTCCCGCCTGATTAGTCCGGGGAGATTGGATTTATCCATATTGTGTTCCGAACACCCAATTAGTCCGGGGAGATTGGATTTATCCATATTGTGTTCCCGAACACCCAATTAAAATTGTTAATAATTTTAACTGTCGTGTTCCCGAACACCCGATTAAAATGGTTCGTAACCTGCTGCTCACAAATACGTTTGTACACACTACAACAGTTTTATAACCTTCTGAATATTACAACATTAAGAAGTTTTTTACACAAGACTTTAAACATAAAAAAAAAAAGGAAAAAAAAAAAAAAAGGTCATCTGCGGCCCCCGAGCCAATACTCAGCGCTCCGGCGTTGCTGCCTGCTCCTCGATCTTTGCCGCGTCCTCCGGGACCTTGAAGTTCCTCGGCCTCGGGCTCCGGCTCTCTCGTCCCCACGAGCTTCCCTACGCCGAGGACTTGCTCTGGGCGCTGGCCTGGGGACTTCACCCCTGGTCCGAGCTCGGCTACTTTGTTGTGGCGCGGACCTCGGGGTTTGGGCCCACTGCTCAGGGTCCCACTCCTCCGGAGCCATTACTTCGATTTCCCTGGCCAGCTCCTTGACTACCTCTTCGGCAACCGCTGCGGGTTCTTCTTCGATTATGGTCATTGGAGCTGGCTCTCGGAACACTATGCCTTTGCTCTTTCCGGAGGATTTTTTCTTATCCTTCCGAGGAGCTTTCTGCGTACTTTGGTCCCGGCTTGAGCTCGCGATGAATTCTTCGGCAGAAGGCCTCAACCTGCCTCGGCCCTTCAGCCCCTCATACATACTGAGAAGCAACTCCAGGACTTCTCGTTTCCTTACGAGCTCCGATGACTCGATAGAGCTCCTTGACATCAATGCTGCGATGTCACCTTGGATCTCAACGACCAGTTCCTCCACTTCCTCAAAGGTCAGAAGACCGAACTCTGATAGTATTCGGTCATACTCCCTTTGATGAACGAGGACACGGCTCATCTCGGCAGCTGTAGACCGGTATTTCATCTCGAAGTCTTTAGCTCTCTCTTCGGCTTCAACTACTTTCCTCTCTGCCGAGGCCACCTGCTTCTCTAGCTTTGGCACTACGTGCATTTGCAGATGATTCTTTTCCCCGCGGAACCACTCAAGTGATTGCATGAGCTTCTTTATGGTTTCGTGTAGTTCCGCGGTGTTCTAAACAGAAAGAAGAGTCAACCAGATCGATTACTCTCAAGTATGTAAAAAGTTGGAGTTCAGTTCGACAACAGACATAAATTGATCATGCAAATAAAAAGAGAAGTTCAAGAGTCCGAGAAACAGAAAATTATATTTAACATTGCAGAAGTACAATTGTTCCAAATTCGGTACATTGATTAGCATACATCCCTAAACTAGACAATTTTAAATTTGCGGGAATCGACTGACCTCCCGCTCAGTTGCCTCAGTCTCTTCGGGCAACCCCTCTCGCCGGCCCTTGGAGACTTCGGCTTCTCTTTCCTCCGTTGCTGCGACGGCTTCGATCGCAGCTGGGGCTTCAACTTCCATCCGTGGAGGGGGCTCGATGCTCCGGGGTGCGGTGACCAGCTCACCTCGGCAGAAGGCCATGAATTCCTTGTCCTGGTCCACCTCACAGTTGGCAACTTCCGCGGCCGTCAGAAGTTGCTTCTTCTCCCCGAGAGCCTTCACCAGGGGCCACTCCGGCAGATTTGATAGCGCTGCATAATAGGCCTTCTCCACTCCGGCCACTGACTCAAAGTCATACCCGAATTCTGGACGATATACGTCCACATTCGGGTAGACCTCCTTCACTTGCTCCAGCAGCGCGGATCGAGTGGCCTGGTCCCCAATAGCCACGAACTCCGTCTGGAAGTCGAGGAACGTGCTGGTTTTGAATAACTTATCGGCGAAGGCCTTCAGCAACGCTCCCTGCCCTTCGACCACGGCAGCTTCCCTCGCCTCCATTTCCGCCTGCAGCCGCAGCACTTCACCCCGGAGAACATTATTCTCCGCATCCACCCCGCGTAGACGCGCGACCTCGGTTTCGACCAAGGCAGCCCTCTTGCGTGCCTCGGTCATATCGTGCGTCAGACGGTCGTTGCGCGCCCGGAGTTCTCTGGCCACCTCGGCCAGCTTCTCCTTCCCCTCCTTCTCGCTCCTGCGGCCGAGGTCTAGGATACCTCGCGCCAAGCGCAGGAGCTCTTCGGCGTCCGCGCCTTCTAACCCCAACAGACTTGGGGGCCCCTGTTCCCTCACCTGAACCAATGATCGTAAACAGTGATCAGCACAGAAGCATATTCAATGCCATTGCATTAAACAAGACTGGCACTTACCTCCATGCCTCCCTCCGCGCGAAGTCTTTTCGCTGCTGACGGAGGAGTCCCAGATGACTCCGGTCTCTTTTTGGACATAGGGGTAGGCTTCGTTACCCCTACCTGCTCCTCCGACCCAGCGCTAGGCCGCGCACTGGGTGGCATCTTCCCTCGGGGAGACACCTCAGCGGCTTTTCCCTTCTTTTTGGCCGCCGCCGACGCTGCGGGGCTCCCAGTCGGTTCTTTCCCGAAGCGTCCCACTGCACAAGAAAGGCAAAGATTAGTTATGTAAAAATCAACAGTTGCAAAAGGCAAGACGGAGAGACTCCTACCCTCTTCGGCGCCCGCATTGCCCGAATAATACGGGCTCAGCCCTGCCTCCTCCAATTCCTCCTCGGAACAGAGGGTTTTGAAAGTCCCCACTGTCCGGAATGTATGAATCACTTCAGCCTCCGGGCTCTCCACCGGAGCGGTATCAAGCACCTCATCACTCCTCCACTTCGGGAGAGCTACCTTATTCCTAATAAATATAAACCTCTCCTTCCACCCCTCTACCTTACTTGGGTTTTGAACCTTGAACCCACCTCGGGCTCGAGGACTGAAGGAGTACCATCCCTTGAACTTCCCGAAGTTTTTTAGTTGGAAGAAGAACCTAAAAAGCTCTACAGTCGGTTCTAATCCGGCGTTTTTACAAACCACGGTGAATCCCACTACCTGCCTCACCGCGTTCGGCGCTAATTGGCAGAGGGCAATACCGTAGTATTTCAGCAATTGGATGACAATATCCCACAAAGGCAATCTCAAGCCTACTCTAAGGGGATCTATATATACACGAATAAACCCCTGCGGTGGGCAACAGGCCCTATCCTCGGGGTTCGGTATTATATATTCTAGGTTGAAGGGAAGGTAAAACGACGGGAGTTCTCTCTCAATTTGCTCTCGCGACATCCGTGACGCTACGGAGGCCACCTCCAAACCCTCCTCCGCGCATGGATAGAAAGCAACCATCATAACGTTGCATTCCCGGCCGTCGGCCCTGTCTATAGTCTTAACCTCATTCCTCTCCGGAATGAGATATGATAGGGGGGGGAACGTCTAACGGGGTACTCGAAGTCCCTAATTCTTCAACAGAGGCAGAAGATGAGGCAGAAGGTGAAGAGGAAGACATACTTACTTGGGCTGAATGTGAGTGGGTTGATTTGAGAAGTTTTTGATCTGAGATGAATCACGAGTGCAGATTTCCTCTTTTTCCCGCTTTCTAAACTGATGAATCGCAATGAAGAAGATGAAAGGTTACTGTGCAATTATTCCAATTATATACGCAAAAAACCAACGGCTCTGATGCAGCCTATTCAAATTCAGTGATGGAGATTTAAACGTGCTCTTCACGCGCTTTACAGTTCCCAAGGCGCGTGGGGAACAGGTTTCTTGGAAGTCGCAGAGCGTGTCACTTCACATCCCTCTCTCTCATGATGGCGCCGCCAATCACATCAACCTCACCCTTCGTCAGGAAGATTCAAACTACACTCCGGTGTACCTTCCACCTCGGTCATACTACCACACTCCGGTGCTCCCTTCATTTTGGCCAGACTACTCACTCCGGTGTACCCTCCACCTCGGCCAGGTTGTTATATACTTCCAACGCGTTTCTTGCTTCTGGGAAATTTGGTATCTCGATAAATGTCTTGTGCACTTCGGCCTAGCTCGACTCCGCGTCCGCAGACTGCTCCGCAGAGTCCCCGGGGACGCGGATAGACTTAGTCAACCATAAACATTTCGGCCCGCCATCGGCCACGGCCCTTCTTGCTTACGGTTCCACCCCGGTGACAACCGAAGCTCCCTCCTCGCTTCGGCTGGGGGGGAGCATCTGATAGGGATAACCCGGTCACTTCGGGTCGGGTTAATACTTGAGCCCACTGACCGGCCCAGCACGCGTACTTGAGCCCACTGACCGGCCCAGCACGCGTAGGCCCAGCAAGCACGTGAAGGCCCAGCACGCGTGGGCCCAGGCCCAGCAGGCCCAGGAACACGCGCTGGCCCAACAGGCAGTTTGTTCCGCGAATCAAGGCTGAAGATTCGTTCCCAACCGCCATGCAGCTGGAAGTAGGCGTGAATATAGGAAGTTTGTTAGGGTTCAGTTAGGGTTTAGGAAGAGCTGAGTATAAATAGGGAAAAAGAACTCTGAATTAGGGTTCGCACTCTGTATGGTGGATTGCTACCTGTAAACTCAAAATTTTAGTGAAAGAAACACCTCGGCAAGAGTGATTTTCTGCCCGTGGACGTAGATCTCCGGATCGAACCACGTAAAATCTTGTGTTTTTACATTCTGTTTCCGTAGATTATCGTTAAATTTCGTGGTTACCGGATTGCGCTTTATCACGCACTACTACTATACTGTTAGAACTAAAAAACCAAAAATAGTAAATAAAAGAGAGTATCTCCCTCTCTTCAAGTAAATTGCGGTCACGCCAATATCACATTGTTATGTCCATTCTTCTTCCAAGTCGGTGGCTTGTTGGCCCGTCGTAAGCAGCATCGATATTTTGATATTTATGTTTTCAGGACTCACGATAGGATTTACAATTCACAATTGTGTGATTTCAGGATTGATAGCTTGGGCGATTGAATTTACGGATATAAAAAAATCATCATAAAATTAATGATGGTTAAAAGAGTTGTTTTGGGAGATGGTTAAAAGAGTTACTCTAGACCTAAGTGGGTACCAAAAGATCTTTTCCCATATATATAAGACCCGTACCTTATATATATGTAGTATGACACTCGTAATATATACGTAATAGAATCAAATAAATTTAGAAGTTTTAGCAAACAAATACTATGTTTTAATACAATATCAAATGAGCACCAATTTTGTAGTAAGGATACAACATTAATGTCGAAGGCCACCTCTCGTCGCTCTTAGTTTTATAGACCAACAACAAACAATCCTCCAAATAGCAAATCAAATCCTTTATTTCATTCATCTTCTATTTTCATTCTATACATATTAGATATTTCATATTTATTTGTGATGTCACGTTAACATTATTTTGCATATATTCTGAAGATGTTGGAATACAAAATAAAATATCATTTAAAATACAAAATCGTATTTGTTATGAAAAATCATATGTACCTCGTTATGTAGTTTCCACAATGAAAATGAATTTTACTTATTAATTTCACCATTTCATGGAAATAATAATTTTTTGCATAGGTATACCTTTTTATTGTTAGTAAATTCGATGAATATATAATCTTTTAACAACTAAATTCCTCATTTATGCAACTTTTAACTTATTTAATTGTATATAACGATATTTAGAAACAGGTTATCAGAAACACTACACCTTTGTGCGCTACGTGCACTATAACTTTAAATTCTATTTCCTTATTTTACTTAACTCCCAAATAACTAACAAATCAATTTTCCTTTTTTACTAACTCATTTCATAAATTTTTTTTTTTTAGATTTCTCAGCCTATAACACAACCCCACTTATTCCCTTCTATATTATTTATTTTGTATGTGTTTATTACAAAATAAATCGCGATATTTGATTCAATTTTCAATTGTAACATGCCTTTTAAATCTTATCAATGTTGACAACCAACTATGAAATTTTTGCCAATAACAATATCGATTATATTTTTTGACATTCAATTCACCACCATCGTTAGATGAATTTTTTTTGAAAGGAATGCGCTATACGTACAATTAAATACTAGATTTGTATAATGTTGATTTGTATACAAATCTAATTTGTATAGGGTCGTGTAGCAAATTATCACCCTGCAAATGACTGAGCCACTTTTTATTAATAAAAAGGAGCAATACAAAAAATAACAATCTTTTGTTCAATTTTCAATTACATCATGACCTTTAAAATTTAGCAATATTTATCATCAATTATAAACCTTTTTCAATTACAACATCGGTTGTATTTTTTTAACATCTGATTGTGTCACCACCACTATCATTGGATATACTGTGACAATTTTTTTCTATTTTTGTAGCTTATTTTGTCATTCATTGGTAAAATCGTAGTGAATTGATGATTGAAATTATTATTCACTGCTTCGTACTCCTAATTAATGACAATGGAAGTGATCGATTTTGAATTGATGGAGGGTAAATGAAGGTCCAGTTAAGATGCATCTAACGATGGTGGTAGCGATATAATTGGATGTCAAAAAATATAGTCGATATTGTAGTTAAAAAAAATCATAGTTAGTGACCACTATTAATAAAATTTAAAAATAACGTTGCAATTGAAAATTGAACCACATGCCACATCAACGAATGAAGAAGGGGAATGAGTGAGTGTTGTGTTGTAGGCCGGGAAATCTAAAAAAGAAAAAAATTCGGTGAAATGATTTAGTAACAAAAAGGGAGAAAAGGAGAAGGAATATTAATTTGTAACTTATTTGGGAGTTAAACTAAGTAATGAAATTTGAAGTTGTAGTGCACATATCACACTTAAAAGGAGCGTTCGGGATCGGAACTGTATTTATAAAAACAAAAATTTGCCTTCTAAATCTCCCCTTTTCTTTTTGACCTGTTAGAAATTATGGAAATAAAATTACGTACACACGTATATAGGAAATCGATATACCTCAATTATGTTGCAGCGGAAGTGTATTTGTTGATTCCCCAAATGATAGATCGTACTCTAATTCGTCTACAAGCCCGTCTAGACGAACACTACTAGAGCATCCGCCTTTTACTACACACCTTAGGCTCTTGGAGGACTTCGGCGATACTCCAAGAATAAGAATAGAGAGAGCAATTGGGAGGATTGTATTATATGGCGTATTATTTCCGTTGTCTACGAATATCAGCTATATTCGTATATATAGTGGTATGGGAGATAAGATCTCCATCCCTATCAGGAATATATCTGATAAGATATCAAAATATCTAATCAAATATATATCCCAACTATATTGGGATCCATCAGATTAGGATGCAACCAACATCTCCCGCTCATACAAATCTGATCCGATTCATTCGAATCTAAAGACTCCACGATTCTCATAATCATATCTTTTCTTTCATACAGAGACTAAGGCGTGCGACTGAGCGAGAACATAATGGAACAAAGTGAAGAGAGTTATATTAAGTTATCACCCAACTAACATAACTCATCAACTCAGGAGACTCGCTGTGTACCCCAAAACGTGGTTGTACTAGACCAAACATCTCTGACCCCTCTTATGCATATAGAGCATGTTTGACCCCATGAATTGTATCTATGCTCGACTTAGTCGGCCGGCCTATGAGCCATAGTACACAAGTGCATTACCAACTTAGTTTTTCCTTAGCCTCTTATGTCAATCTGCTTGGACTTGACAACTTTCTTAGTCATGCTCTAACAAACCGTATGAACCATGACCATTGAACACATGCTAAAGTAGCGTCATCAAGCTTACACTTCATGACAAAGTACAAAGTCTTAAAGGGCACAAAAATCACTATAAGAGCTCACACAATGGCGAAGCAGGGATCTATTCGGCCACTCCTCTACTAAGTCGTCATTTAGCACATGTAGTATGAATACATGCTATGATGGAGCTCCCACTCAAATTTGGGCATGTCACACTCTGAACATTCGACGAGTCTTAGTCCAGCCGCTCTTCTAGCGTCTGACCTGCGTACCACTAGGAATTTATCTCCAACACAACTCCTAATGATTCGCACACTCGGCTATTTAAGAGGCTTATATGAAGTTAAGACATTCTTCATAATCGATCAAGTATGATCTCATCCTGGCCTCTTGCCAAGGCGACTGTGGGCAACCTTTCGTGTTGTTCCTTTCACGAAGGTTATCACTTTTGTGTTTGATCCCGCCAGTCTCATCCTGCTCGCTTACCAAAGCGCCAGGGCGATTTCCCATGTGAGTTGGACAATCCAAGTCTTGTGACATATCACATATAATAGACACAGTCCTTCTAACAACCACTTGCCCCTGCGCAATATAATCTAGGATGAAGTGGTATCTGGTGTCAATATGCTTGATCCTCCCATAATACTTGGGGTACTTAGCATACGCTAGTGCAGCTGTGTTGTCACAAAGGACAACTACTGCATCATCTATGTGCGCCGCAATGCGCAAAGTCTGGAGAAATCTTCTCAACCAGATAGCCTCTTGAACTGCATATGTACAAGCGATGTACTCTGCTTCCATAATGGATAAAGATATACAAGGCTGCTTTTTGCTATACCAAGTGATAGCAGCGTCACCCAACAAGAATACATATCTCGATGTGGATTTGCGTTCATCTCTATCCGCTGATCCATCAGCATCGCTATAACCAAGTAGCTTCAGACTGCCACCGTGATAGAACCCTTGTCCCCTTTAAATATCTAAGTATCCTTTTAACTGCAGCCCAGTGAGCGCGTCCGAGATTACTTTGATTCCTACTCACCATCCCAACTGCAAAGCACAGGTCTGGTCGTGTACACATCATTGCGTACATCAAACTCCTTACTGCGCTCGCATAAGGAACCTTAGCCATGCTTTCTTTTTCATCATCTGTCTTTGGGCATAAATCTTTGCTAAGAACATAATACTTTTTCATAGGCGTGTCAATGGATTTAGCACTATGCATACGAAATCACTCTAGAACCCTCTTAATATAAGTCTCTTGAGACAAAGTTAAGAGTCTCTTTGAGCGATCTCGGTGTATCTTAACACCAAGTATGTATTATGCCTCTCCCATGTCTTTCATGTCAAAAGTAGATGACAGCCACTGCTGAGTGGCGATAATCATCTGTGTATCAATTCCAGCCAACAGAATGTCATCCACATATAATGAGAGAATTGTGAATTTTTTCTCATCTCTTTTGACATACACACAGTGATCTTCCTCAACCATCGTAAAACCTATCGAAGTGATAGCTCGATGAAATCAAAGGTACCACTATCTGGATGACTATTTCAGTCCATAAATGGAACGCTTTAAGCGGCACACTTTGCGGTCTTGTACCTTTACCTGAAAACCCTTAGGTTGATCCATATAGATCTCATCACCCAGTTCTCCATTGAGAAATGTTGTCTTTACATCCATTTGGAACAGTTCCAAATCAATGTGGGCGACAATTGCTAAAATGAGATGGATCGAGGCAAACCTCACCATTGGGGAGAATGTCTCTTCATAGTCCACACCTTCTTTTTGGTTAAAGCCTTTCGCCACCAGGCGAGCCTTATATTTAACTTATTGATTTTTAAACCGATCTAGTGTTTATTAAGCGGCGCAATATTAACCTAACCTTCCTCTCGAAGTGGTTAAATCATTGATTAACTAAGACAATTACCCTCTCGAGTCAATTAATCCTAGTAACTCCCAAAAGCTTATGAACCTATGCCTACACAGTCATAGACAACTGCGCTCTATATCGTACGTCTGATAACAAACCCCTCCTCTCGAAGCGGATTTGTTAAACGAGATTACTAAACCTAGATGGCCAGTCTAAATTTGGTTATAAAAAAAAATATAAAGATAAACACATGGAAGAACGGAATCAATAAGTTAAAACGTAAATCAAAATATTGTCATAAAAAATCCCTACTTTCTAACCCTAGGACACGAATAGCTTAGCTACTCATGCCTAGTTTCAATCCAATACAATATTCTGGACAAAACATGATAAAGAATAAAAACAAAGAAGAATTGCTAAACCCGAGTAAATCGTCTCAATGATCTTCGTCTTCTTTGTCCTCCAAGTTTTAGTTACTCTTTCTCTATGTATCTATGGAAATAATAAGTGTGTCCTCTAAAAAACCCAGCTTGTCTCCTTTTTATAATCTTTTCAAAAGTCCTCCGGGGATCAAAATTCGAATCCTTTTTTAAACAGGAAAATCTCAAAATCGCACTTCTGGACGCGACCAAGTCACCCATCGACGCGACCGAGTTAGCTTGTTGACGCGACCGCGTTATCACTTGACACAATCGCATCAATGCACACTGAACTCGCTGTTTTGACCCTTCGACCCGACCGCGTTGGTTCCTTCTGTTCGTTTTGGCTTTCTTGACCGGTTTAGATCAATCTTAGCTGGTCTGGGCCGGTTCGGACCGGTTTCGATCGGTTTTGTCTAGTTTAGCCTTCCCTTCGACTTGTTTTTTCGATACTTAATCACAAATTGTGGCTTTTAATCCTGAAAAATGCTCAAAAATACCTTGAAACAAATCAAACACGTTAAATGGTCCAAGATATATAATATAAGCAATTATCAACCATATACACATGCAAATGCTATAAATATACACTTAAAATTGACTTAAATACATGTATACACAACGTGTATCATCTATCGAGCCATCTACTTTCATCTTGACTTTGAGAACCCACTTGTTCCCAATTGTCTTGTGTCCAGACGGTAGATCGACTAGCTCCCAAACTTGGCTCTTAGCCATCGAACTCATCTCTTCCTCCACAACACTTATCCATTCTTTAGCATTTGGAGAAGTTACAGCCTCTTCAAAAGTAGCTGGCTCATCAACATCCATCGTTGTGCACATGAAAGATTCCCCCTTGAGTTCAAAACGTCTTCGGGGCACCATTCCACGCTTGCTCCTGCGCAACTCTAGATCTTGAGAGTCTTCATGCAATGGATTTCTCCCACTGACTCTAAGATTGCTCTCATTATTCACATCTATTGCTGGATTTGGTTGTGAAACCGCATCCTCACAAAGAATTCTAGCATTGTCTTCGGGATCTTGTAACTCATAAAGTTTAAGATCTCCTTTAACTTCTCCAATTGTTGGAAGTTTCTCCTCGAGGAAATTGACATCGCGTGACTCAATTTCTGTCATTTCTCCATCAGGATGTTCACCATACATCACATAGCCTTTCGAGTGGTCACAGTATCTTATGAAGATATGTTTGAATGCTCTAGGACCAAGTTTCTCATGCTTATGTGAAGTATTATGAACAAACCCAGCTGACCCCCAAGGGCGCAAGCCTTCTAAGTTAGTCTTTCTTTTATGCCACAACTCATACAGCGTCGAAGGAACTGACTTAGACGTCACACGGTTCAATATGTAGGTAACAGTTGAGATTGTATCTACCCAAAAAGATATTGGTAGATTTGTTTGCGCCATCATTGACCTGGCCATGTCCAGAAGTATCCTATTCCTCCTCTCTGCAACACCATTTTGTTGCGGAGTGTAAGGAATTGACAGTTATCTAATGATCCATTTTCCTCACAGTATTGTTTGAACTGATCAGATAAATATTCTCGCCCCCTATCAGTGCGTAAAGTTTTAAGTTTCCTATCTCTTTGGTTCTCAACCCCCGCTAAGAATCGCTTAAAGCAATCAAGCGTTTCTGAGCGGTGAGATAGGAGATACACTGAACCGTAGCGCGAATAATCATCAATAAATGTGAGGAAATAGGATGCACCGGTCGTGCCTTCACATTTACGGGTCCGCATATGTCCGAGTAAAGTAACTCTAGAGGTCGAGTAGCTCTTTTTGCCTTTCCAAAAGGCGTCCGGCAGGCTTTTCCTGCCAGACATGGTTCGCACACAGGAAGGTTGACTTTAGCGAGACTGCCTAAAAGGTCTTCTCGAGCTTACCTAGTCATCCTTTCACATCCTATGTGTCCTAACCTTGCATGCCATTTATTAGAATCATTCAAAACATCAACATACGAAGAAACAAAAGAAGTGCATGCAATAGATAAATCCAACATGAAAAATCCATTGTTCATATGTCCTATACCATAAAGGTTGTTGCCGAGAAAAATAGATAACATAGTCTTTTCATACAAGAAAGAAAAATCTTGACTCAGAAGTGCTGAAACTGAAAGTAAATTACACCAAATACTAGGCGCATAAAGCACATCACTAAGGAGCAGCTTGCGTCCAGTGTTAAGTTTGAGCTGGTATGACCCAACCCCCACCACCTCTTCTTGCGTGCCATTTCCCATAGCAATGTAGTGGGTGCTAGCTGGTACTCGATGATAATCTGCAAATCCTGCTCTATCTCTTGTCACATGTTTGGTTGCTCCCGAGTCTACAATCCAACCATGGAGAGAATTAGCAATGAAGACATGTGAGCAAACAAATGAATCAGAAGAGCTAGGAGCAGGTCTTACCTTCTTTGCCTCAGTACAATTACGAGCAAAGTCACCCGTCTTTCCACAGTTATAGTAAGTGTCTTTCTTCTTTCCGCCCCTTTTACCACGATGACGCTTTTTAGCCTTTTCACCTTGCGGGCCCAAGTTTTGGTTTTTGACGTTGCTTTGTCTTGCATTCTTTTTCTTTTTCCAACGGTTGCCTGTGTTAGGCTTGCATTGCCCAGCGTGTGCGACAAAAGTAGTTGCTTGTGCTCTTTCCGCCTCTCGACGGTCAACTTCAAGTCTTAGATGACTGGTGACGCTGTCACAGGTCTGGATTTATTCATTGTGTGTGAGCACAAGTTTAACTTGTCCTCAAGTCTGCTCAGGTAGCGACCTTAGGACTGCCAAAACTTGTTGTTCATTGGTGAGTTCATTTCCAGCATTTTGAAGCTCTTGAATCATGTCTTTCATGACATCAAGATGTTGGCCCATAGTGTGCTTAGGGTCAAGTATGTACTGATTGAACTTAAGGGTTAAAGCCCTTAGTCTCGTTGCGGAGGTAGTGCCGTACGTGACCTTTAAGCCGTCCCACATCTCTTTAGCTGTAAGAAACGTCTCGAACTCACGAATTAGATGATCTTGCATGCAGCTAAGCACAGTATAGTGCGGAGACCGATCATGAATCAGACGATATTGGGCATTTTGACCATTCTCTGGCTCAACCGACATAGTCATAATCTCGGTGAGATGGTCAAGGACCTTCATATTATGCAGCAGAAACTGGATCTTACGGTGCCACATGGCATAGTTCTGGCCATCTAATTTTTTAGAACCGTAAAGATCAGAAAAACTTATTTGGGCATCCATTTCTGTTAATATTATGCGCAATATGTTAGAAGTTTGATTTTTATTCGGGTCCAAATAAAATTTTATTATTTCTAACAAGTGAATGAGATCGAAAATTTGTCACATAGACTCATAATCATCTCCCACTCAATTGAAGAAGATAATAAAAAAAATAATGATCGCGAATAAAAAAATATGTCCATCTCAAGAAATATCCATAAAAAATAATATAGTAAAATGTCAATGACCTATAGTGGTAAATATGAAACAATTAAAAAAAATTACATGGCCTAAAAATGACCCCTCTAATACATGTGCCCTAGTGAGAAACAAAAAAAAAAAAAAAAACAAACAAAACAAAAAATACAATTTTCATTCCTACTACATGATTCTATAAAAGAAAAAATTACAACGGGAAATCGTATAACCACCATTGTCATCAACATCTCATACATACATCAACATCCCATCACGTAACGCAAACAATAAATCAAATCACATAATTGATGTATGTAAAAAAAAGTAAAAGGTCCAGCCCAAATCTTTATTATAGTTTATTGTTTATTATCAACCCAATTAAAAAATTGGACATTAGAATATCACGTTCGGTCCAAAACAAAAAAATAGCAGTCTGATTTAATGGGCAACTCATATATGCCCCCCCCCCCCACCCATTTTTTTTTATTTAGCCCAGAATACAAAAAACTTACTTGTAGAGCCCAACATCTCAGCCCAATAGACCAATTTTAAAAAAAAAAAAACTAGTTTAGGGCCAAAAAAAATTTCAAACCAGTCCAAGACTGGGCCCAATCCGACCCAGCCCAATAACTATAAAACCCTAGTCCATTTTCAGATTTTATTAGCCCAAAACCCGGGCCCAGCCCAGAAACCGACAAACTCTAGCCCGCTGCCGCCGGAGCAGTAGCGAAGCAGGGCTAGGCAGAGCGACGTAGCAGCAATACAACAGCGCAGCAGAGCAGCGCGCAGGGCCGCCGTGCGCTCGCGCCGCCGTCGATGGTGTTCGCGCATCAGAAGCATCCTAGCAATGCACAGCGCAGCAGCGCGCACGTCACGGTCGCGCCGCTGTCATCGTTCAGCCAGTCTCGCCGGATTCAGCCACTTCTTCGCGCAACAATGCATCAGCGGCAAGCGCCGCCGACGCAGTTACCGCCGCAATGGCCGGCGGACAGGGGCTAGGCGAGAGCAGAAAAAAAAAATTCCAGTTCTGAGCCAAGACGATAGGTTTATGTTTGACTCAATTCTCTTACTCAGTATAAGAGACACGGAACAACCAATTAAATGCAAGGGAGCAGATTAAAAAATTAATCCAGAAAAAAATTTTCAATAGAATAAAAAAGTCGACACAGGAAATCATTCAATAACACAGGCGAGAACGAATCCTCACTCGCTCTGATACCATTATTAAAAATTATGGATATAAAATCACGTACACATGTATATAGGGAATCGATATACCTCAATTATGTTGCAACGAAAGTGTATTTGTTGATTCCCAAACGATGGATCGTACTCTGATTCGTCTACAAGCCCGTATAGACGAACACTACTAGAGCATCCACCTTTTACTATACACCTTAGGCTCTTGGAGGACTTCGGTGATAGTCCAAGAACAAGAATAGAGAGAGCAATTGGGAAGATTGTATTCAGTGGCGTATTATTTCCGTTGTCTACGAATATCAGATATATTCGTATATATAGTGGTATGGGAGAGATCTGTCTCCTATTATGGATAGGATCTTCATCCCTATCAGGAATACATCTGATAAGATATCAAAACATATAATCAAATATATATCCCAACTATAGTGAGATCCATCAGATATGGATGCAACCAACAGAAACAGTAAATTAATACTCCCTTTCCTCTGGGATTTATGGAATATATATAAATATATATATATATATATATATATATATATATATATATATATATAACAGTTAGTCACAATTTTTACAAACTTCGAATTCTCTCCTCCATCAACACCAGAGTAGGCCCTGAGGGTAGTTTAGAGGGACATTCGCCTAGACTCCCCAAACTTTAAGGATCCCAAAATTTTCTTTTCATATATATTATGTATATATACACATATTTTTTTTTTCATATAGCCCAATAAAATATTGTAAGATAATTTTAGTAGCCCACTAATCAAATACCCAAACTTTAGGGGCCCCATCAGTTTTTATTTGCTTATTAGTAGGCACATCAAATACATAAATTCAGTAAAACTAGAATTCCCCGTCGTGCGATGCACGATTTAAAATATATTTATTTGTAAAAAAATCATAGTAACTAATCGAACAATATAATTGAATAGCTTATTTTTTGTTAAATATATGAATATAAAATTATTTAATACTACCTCCGTCTCAACTTAATTTGCCTACTCTGACCGGGATCGGAGTTAAGAAAAAATAGATTTTTTATGAAATCTTTGATTTTTCCAAATGTGGAGATTGAGGGTGGAGATTTTGAGGGTAGAGATTGTGAGAAATTTTTTATTTCCTGGGCTATCAAAGTTATTTGGGACAAACCAAAAAGACAAGTAGAAATTAAGTCGGGACGGAGGGAGTAACTTTTGATTTCATTGATAAAAAACTATTTAACTTTATTTTATTTGAAACTCATATTCAATGTAAATGGTTTAACTTATAATAAATATTTTAAATCTAAGCACAATAATCACAAACAAACAATTATTTAATTTATATTTAATTTATTATATCAAAATATTTAATGAGTATCATATTAAATACCAAGAAAAGAGGGTTGCTTTTTATCTATTGCAATTAAAAGAAAGGCAAAAACTTGTATGTGACCGTCACACGGTGTGACGGAAAAAAGTATAACTTTTTGTGGTAAAAGCATCACGTTTATCTGTAAAAGTATCACCTTTTTTGAACAACAAAAGTATCACTTTTTGTAGCAAAAGTATCACCTTTATCTGTAAAAGTTTCAATATAGTAAAAGTATCACGTTTTCCTGTAAAAGTATCACTTTTTTCTGTAAAAGTATCAATGTTTTCTGTAAAAGTGTATTCCGTCACACGTGTGACCGTTCACACACAAGACTCACTCTAAAAGAAATTGATAAAAAAAAGTTATCAGTGCATTTAGAATGTTGAAAAATCAAAATATTTGAGAAAGAGAGCTACAAAAAATAAAGTGATCTCTAAATTATTCCTTCCCTAACGTGGAGCACATGTGTTCCTTCGCTATTCTATTTGTTCTTTGTAAAAAAATCAAATATTATACGTGAATCTCGAAATTGAAAAATAGTTAGTTTTTACTATTTCTAAACGATTGTAATATTGTTGGAAAGATACATTTATGAATTTGTTCATAAAATAACAATAAAGTCTTTCAAAAATATTAGAAAATTAACTAATATTCTAAAAATATTAGTTAATAATATTTATAAATAAATATCTTTAATATTTATTTAATTTTTATTTATGTCCCAGACCCAATCAAATAATTCAACTCATACATAAACAAATCTAATCTACAAACAATTGGATTTTTTAGTATATAGATGTCAAATTAAAGTTCATGAAAAAAATTCTTATTTGCAATGTTTTACATTAGAAAAAGAAAAAGACCAAAAAATTATTTACTTTTTATTTTATTTTATTATTTGCTTTTCAATTTGTTTGTTTTTATTATAAAATGAATCAACTAAATGCGTCACCTATAATTTTGTTTTTTTTTTAGCAAATTGCCAACAAAATTTAAACTTAACTGATTTTGAAAAAAGTTACCATATATATATATATATACACACACAAATAACTTAATATGTTAGTTATGATTTAAATCTATTATTTTTTTAAAGTAAAATGGGCGGGAAAATATGTCCGATTTATTTTAAAGAAGGTTATCTTTATTATATAGTAAGTTTTGTATTATAAGATTTATATCAATTATAATATTTTCATCATTATAAACCGAATTCACCTAAATAGCTAATTAAGATTTACGCAAATTACAAAAACATGATTGACATGGAGGTAGATTAAGTATATCGCATTTATTTTTCCTAAATTTCGTAGTAGATTTACATGTAATATATATATATATATATATATATATATATATATATATATATATATATACACCATAAAAAAATCCCAAACATACGTAAAAGATTTTGACTAAAGCTATTACGAATAAATGTAGTATTTAAATTCGGGACATAATATTTATCATATATTTGAAGTTGCCAGAATATTTGCCATATAATCGTAATTTCTACAAATAGTATATGAATTTGGGCGGAAAAATTCAGAATTTGCTATTTATAATCGATTCCACTTTTATATTAAATAGGATGAGGAAATTGATAATATAGTTGAGATTGAAAATGCTCTTAATGAGGTAACTTGATAGAAGAAAATGAGGATTCTAATTTGAATAGAGAAGTTGGTAATATAATTGGTATTTAAAATGAGTTGGAGCAAAATAATTATGTTTTAGATATAAATGATCCAAGAACTTTGAATAACAGTGATAATACAAAAAGAGATATTTTGGTAGATAAATGTCCTTTTAAGAGAAAGTAATATCAAGTATCCTAAAGATTGGGGATGGGGAAAAATATCGAAATATCGTATCGAAAAATTACCGAAATTTTTTGTACGGTATAATACCGTACCGGAATTTTTCGGTACGGTAACAGTATGATAATCTAAGTATATACCGAAAAAAGTTCGGTATTTTCGATATATATCGGTATACCAAAAGTTTTTCGATATTTTGGTAGTTCGGTATTTCGGTATACCAAATTCCTAACGGTATACCGTAAATTTTTTGTATACCAAAATTTTGGTATACCAAAAGCAACGATATGGATCGGTATATACGGATACCGTTATAAAATTCGATATATCGAATTTTCGGTACGGTATCGGTATTTACCGATATCATACCGAATTTTCGATATGCCGAATTACGGTATACCAAAATTTTCGATAGGATAACACTATGAATTTTCGAAGTACCGAAAATTTCGGTACGGTAATGATATGGACGATTCAGTTCGGTGAACCACCCCTACTAAAGATGGATTTAGACATTTTACAGATTCATATTACACATGAAACTTACTAAATTGAGAGAAGCGATATAGAAAATGACTTGTGTACTTAAAAGGTGTAAACAAAGTATATTGATGCAACAATATACTTTGACTTGTAAATGAGGTGTTATATTATTTTATATTAAAATTATTTTTACGTGAAAAAATATTGATTGGGGCCCTTTTTTTAGCTTATGCCATGAGCCACAAAAATGTCAGGGTCGGTCCTGTCAACACCGTAATTTTTTTGTCTTTTCTTTCCCTAATTTTGTACATGTAGAGGTGTTTGCAATCATTTTGGGAACCTATGTCATATTACATGCCTAATACACGACACATATTAATTAGTGATATTATCCAATATGTATTATTTGGTGAATATGATGAAACACTATAACGTAATAACCGATTTTATATGCTGTATATGGTTTGCAATTGCTTATGATTTCAGAGAATTAATTAGAATAAGTAATTGCAAAACATAATAATTTATATCCTGCAACTTTTGATTCATATTAACTTAAATTTAAGTATAAACTGTTATTTGCAAAGAATTCTTTTTAACTGATCCTACTTTTCTACGTATTATAAAAATATAATAGTTTGACCGATGTGTCATCACTAGATTAACTAGTCCATGGAGGGAGAGTGTGTAAAATGAGGGGAGGTCTCTTGTGCACCAATTGCATGAACCTTAGATTCATGTAATTCGGGTCATGAGTCAAAATGTATTATCATTTATGCCTAAATGTATTACATAATTTGGGTAAATGTATCATGGTTAAAATATATCACGAATTATGCTTAAATATATCGCATGTTCTGGATAAAAATATATTTTAATACCTTTACCCAAGACATGTGATACATTTAAGTATAAATCGTGATAGTCACCCTGAATTACACCGTACAGCTGGTGTGGAGAATTAACACTAAAACAACCAAGAGAGTTGTGCACATTTCAATCACTATCCTTCTTTCTTTTTTCTTTTTTTTTTTTTTTGTTTTAATTTAATTTTAGTTTTTTAAACTATAATTTTAAATTATATTATAACTTTTCATTTCTAATTTATTTTTAATGAATAAAAAAAATTAATTATTTTTTTAAGATCTATAATTTGACACTCATATTAAATATATTAATATATATTAGATTTCTAAGTAACAAAATATGAAATATAATTGTTTTAGTTGTGAAAATATTTCTTTAATTTTGATATATATATGTGTATATATATTGGATCTAAATTATTAAAATAATTAAATACATAATTATAACTCAGGTAATGATTTTGTGTTGTAGTAGCATGGTGACGGAGGATATATAGTGAGTTAATTATAATTTGAGATTATATATATATATATATATATATATATATATATATATATTAGGGATTAAAACTTATATTTTCTCTAAGTCTAAGTTTATGGATAAATTTTCTTTTATATATAGAAAACTTGATTTGTATTTCAGGGACGTCTAGAAACTCGTTGTAAGGGAGGCGAGTGTTTTTATAACGATGTTATATAGTATAGGGGTGAAATTTTTGAATTAAGGAAGACGAAGTTTGAAAGAGTAAGGAGGGACAAACTCTTATAAATCAAGAGTATTAATGAAAATTATCAGATAAAATTACATGTAAATTTTTTTATTTTAGAATTCCATGGGAGCCACCGCCGCCCCCGCCCTCCCCCTCCCCCCTAAATCCGTTTATTTAGTTATGCATCGAAGAATAAGTGTGTATTTTCAAAGTCAATATATATTTGTTTATGAAAGTGCCAATAATATATTCTTTAGTACATTTTGGCATGCTATTTACGAGATATATATTTGTGTTTATTGAGCTGCGAGCAAGTAATGTGTTTCTTAACAGCTCAAAAAAAAAAAAATAATAAGGTGTTTCTTATAATTTAATATCCTTTTAGTATATATTTAATGAATTATTCGGAGTAATACAAGTTTCTATTATACAATGTTTTCTTATACATTAGATTTGAATATTTTTTACAATATAATATGTAAAAAATAAACATCATGCATCATATGTGATCTAGTCCTATCTAAAATTATAGTACGAATTTCAGTGAATCGACATTAGAAATTAACTTCCTCCTATTATTTCATATATTATGACAATCAACAAGAATTTAAACTCTTATTATCTAATATTGACCTCTTCGTATGTGTATATATATGATAATTTTCTCAAAAGTTAAATAACCGTTTGAAAATTTCCATATAAGATTAAGAGAACGGACGTAATAAATCAATTTATGAATGTCATCTGCATAGAGGTATTTAAATTTATTTTTTCTCCTAATCTAAGAACAAAGAAAACACCCTCCTCTTCCCCCACGATGATTCGAATCCAAGACCAAAGACCTAAGTAATAGATGCTCTGCCACTTAAACTATCCAACTTCGTCATCTGCATAGAGGTATTTGAGAACTTGTAGAATTAGTAACTTATTAAAAAAATTAGGGCCTTATATTTCTTAGACATTTTGTTTGTATCTTTACCCCTAGCTTTATTATATTATTACAGGTTTTAATTTCTTTACACATCATGTTACTTACCTATTGTATAATCCTTTAAAATAGCAATAAAATGAATATATTGTTACACGATTTATAAGTATAAATAAATAAATAAATATTTTTTTATATGTTTATATAATTTTAATATAATAAAATATTACAATCAATAAATAATAAAATATAAAAAATTATATGTTAATGAAAAAAGAGTGCAATGAAAAGTATTAAAGACTAAAATATATATTAGTACGGATATTTTTTTTTTTTAATGTATGGATATCTCTCGTATCCTTCTATAGAAGTCATGTTGATGATTAGGGTTGGAATTGCAATATGCGATTGACAGGGGATATATTTGTAAAGTTAAAAATTCAGTTACCGTCTTCATTAATAATATTCAATAAATTTATAAAAAAATAATTTTGAGAAAATATGTTTTTTTGGGCCCGGACGGAATGAGCCCAAATAGTTTTATCTTATTTATTTTAGTCTAATATATGACAAGTTATTGTCAATAATTGTGTTTTATATTGAGGTTGAATTTTATAAACTAAAAAATGTGATTTCCAAAATTGATAATAAATTTGGGCGGGAAAACTTCAAAATTACTAATTACGACGAATTTTGTTGTTATATTATAGATGCCGTGTATTGCACTGATTGATATCTAATTCAAACTGAAAGCTAAAAATTATTTATTTTTAAAATTTACCAACGGTCCGTAATACATGCATATATACTAAACAATAAACTAGTATAAAGCATCATTTTTAATTGAAGGTTAATCCAAAATGCAATGAACACAATACGGTAGTGTCCAACATCACTTGATCACAACATATGAACAAAAGCTAACTTTTTTCATTTTCTTTTATATGTATCATGCATTCAGTGAAATGAAAACACTATCGTAAATAAAGAAATTTCCTGAAAGCACTCAGACACTCTCTTTCTCTCTCTCTCTCCATGTTCCGGACACATAGAAGACACATCCTCACGTGTGAGCTACTGTGGATGTCGAATATGTGATTGGATGCAATTTGGTTTTATTTTGTGGTGTTTGTTTCTTAGGCTCAACTCTTTAAATGGAGGCTTCTTCACCTACATCTCTCCCGTGAGACGGAAAAGGGAAAAAGTGGTCTGAGAGAGAGATATGGCTCTGGAAGCTGCGATTTACCACGAAGATCCTCTCAACTATGGATTCAAAGATTTTAATTACAATCTAGACGGTTTTGGGCTTGATCAATTTGTTGAAGAGGATAAGCCCAATGCAGAAAATCTTCAATGTTGGGATTCTCCCCCTTCCTGTGTTGCTCAGAACACCGATTCCTCGGCGGGGAGGCGGCCTAAGAGTCGGCGGAAAAGGACCGTAAAGAACAAAGAGGAAATGGAGAGCCAGAGGATGACGCATATCGCAGTGGAGAGGAATCGGCGGAGGCAGATGAATGACTATCTCGCCCTCCTCCGTTCCTTGATGCCCCCTTCCTATGCTCAAAGGGTATATTAATGAATTAAATATTTTTATTAAATTTATAATTAATTAACATTGATTTGATTTTGTAATTAAATGTACATAGGGAGATCAAGCATCCATTGTAGGTGGCGCCATTAATTATGTGAAGGAGCTAGAACAGCAACTTCAATTTCTTCAAGTTCATAAATTGAGTGAAGAAAAAAGCGACATATTTTCTGAATTTTTTAGTTTTCCGCAATATTCGATGCGGCCGATTAGCAGCGTTGAGGAGGCGGCGGAGAGGCGGTCGACAATTGCGGACATTGAGGTGACGATGGCGGAGTGTCATGCAAACATCAAGATACTCTCAAAAAGACGCTCAAAACAAGTCATCAAAATGGTGGCTGGATTTGAATCTCTCTGCCTTATTATTCTCCACCTTAACATCACCACCGTTGATCAATCAGTGCTCTACTGTTTCAGTGTTAAGGTATGCACAGAATCAAAACTTGCACGTCCTAGATTATGTATTACTAAATTGGATTTGAATCTTAGGTGGAGGAGCAGTGCGAATTGAGTACGGCTAATGAGATTGCAGGAGCAGTGCATGGAATGGTGGGAATGATCCAACAAGAAGAGTCCACATCTAGCCAAGACAACCCGCCGCACCAACTTAATAATTAGATTTGATGTCAATGCGATGATTATTTGTCTTTTAAGCACCGTAAAATGTATCCCCGCTCCAGATATCAACTTTCTTTATTTATAGTTAATATCATGCTCTCGCTAACTGCCTATTCTATTCTAGACTAAATATACTGTATGCATCAACGCAATTAATATTTCTTCTTTAGATTCCAATATATTGTTTAATCATTAATTCCACCCATCCATCCCACAATGTCAACTTCTCTAATAAAATTAAAGCTTTTCTTAAAAAACAAATGACACTGTTAACATATAAATTTTGTATCCATTCCAAATGTGACATGCAATAAATATATGTTGAAAATTAATTTTATATTGATTTTTTTAATATTAGGAATTAATTATATAAATTTTTTATATTAAACAGTCAATTTAATGGATAATTTGCTGTATACCTTATTTGACCAATTGGAACCCGCCACGTGTCAAGAGATGCAAATTTTACTAAATTAAATTAATTTAGTAATTATTCAAAATAATAATAATATATATCAAATTATAGCAGATCAACTAATTTTTTTGTATGTCAACATGTTGCAGAAATCATCAAATTCATCAATAGATACGGACAGGACTCGGCCGTGAAATCATGGACGTGAGTCCACAATCCCAAGTGAATATGTCCTCACACTGGGACTAATTCATCACATCTAATTATAAAGATTGGACAAGCACATATTTTAGGTGTTAAAATCTCCATGGACTATTATTGGAGTGGACTGGAAAGATATGTCAAGATATGAGTGATTATTAAATTAAATAATGATTAATTTAATAACTATTTCAAGATATTTGTAGATTTAATATTATGGAGAACCAATCAAATTGCTCCATTCTGATCCTGGATTCATTAGGGTTCTTCATCCAACAACTATAAATAGGGTCTGATTTTCCACCAAAATTCACAACAACACAAGTTCACGAAGCAAGTGGAAGATGTTAAGAATCCAATCTTGAGATTTTCAAGGCTTTTACAAAGCCAATCTTGAGATTTTCTACATTTGATTCGAGATTAAGGTGCTGAGCCCCTTCAGTCGGCGTTTTCAAGTCAGAACTTTGAAGGTATTTTTCTTTGTTTGTCAAGATCTTCAAAATTGTTCTTCGAGTACTCATCCAATTTAAAATCAAGCTTACAAGTCTTTGGATTAACATTACTCAAGTTAAAGTCTAGAAATGGTGAAGATCAAAGTCAACGCCGAGTTTGAAGGCATTATACAATTGAAGAGAAGAATCAAAAGAAATTAGAGATAAAAACTCACAATTTCTACCAATTCAATTTTCGTGTTTATTTATATAGTTCAACACACACATTATCCATTTGATCCGAGAAATTCAATTTTGTACATTTTTTTCGTGTTATTTATATAATTCACGAAATTTATTGTTATAAATTTGGCACGTCCAGTGAGACCATCTCTACCTCTCATATTTTCTCTTTGCCAAATTCTCAAATTTCATAAAGTTTTAAGTGAAGTCCATGATAGACATCGAAGAGCAAATCATCAATCTAACAAGAGCCGTCGAAGAACTCACTAAATATGTTCAAGCGCAAGACACTCTGATTACAAAGTTGAGCAAAAAAGATGATGTTGATACAAGTCATCTGACCACCAAACAAGCCGAGATGTTCACGAAGCAATGTTCAAGTGAACAAGAGAAGTCTTCACCCAAAATGTTGCAAGTCTCACCAGATGGATTGAGTCCAGCAAGTCAATTGAAGGATCTCATCTTAGAAACTTTCAACGAGAAGTTTGACCGAAGCTCCAAGCCGTCTCCAACATATACTAAGTCATACACTGCAAGGATTGACAATTTGAAGATGCCTACTGGCTACTAACCATGGAAGTTTTAACTCTTTGATGGCAAAGGCAACCCAAAGGAGCATATGGCCCACTTAGTAGAAACCTGCAACGATGCCGAAATATATGGAGGTTACTTGATGAAATAGCTCGTTCATTCCTTGAAAGGAAGCGTGTTTGACTAGTACACTGACTCAGGGGCAAATTCAATTGAAAGTTGGGAGCAATTAGAAAAAGAACTTCTCAACCGCTTCTATAACACCCGAAGAACAGTCAGCTTGCTCGAGCTTGCAAATTCACGTTAACTGAAAGAATAGTGTATTATCGACTATATCAACCGTTGGTGAAGTTTAAGTCTAAGCTGCAAGGAGAAATTGTCCGAAGCCTCTGCCATCGAGGTGTGCATTCAAGGTGTAGATGTCAATTTAATTTCATCAAGTGGACATGTCTTGTAGTAGAGATTGAGAAGAATCAGGAACCGGATTTAGGTTGGGAAGAACCGGGACAGAGAGTCGGGTTCAAAGTAATTCAGTTTTGGAGGTTGTTGAAGAACCGGAGTCGTGGCGGTTATAACAGAATTATGCAACGGTTTTGAACCGTTGCATGTGAAACCGTTGTCAAAGGCGCGTGAACCAGTTTTAAAGCAGTTGAAATAGAATTGCTTCCAGCTTCTAGAGCTTCTTGATTTGAGCTTAGTTCTTTATATACATTTGTTCCACTTGTAGAGAAGAGTTGATACACGTAGTTTTCCCTCTGTAAACACTACACAATCATTAGAATTAGGAAGCTAGGGTTCTTAAGCTCAATTCGGATTGTGAATTAGGGCTTCTGGTTTTCTGGGATATTTCTTGTAATTGATTGTTCAGTGGAGTGAATTGAGGTGTATAGAGCCTCCGTGGATGTAGATCACATTGATCGAACCACATAAAAGCTTGGTGTTCTTCATTTAGTTTCTAGTTTTGCGTTCGGTTTTGTTTGGCCGATTTTCAGTTTATTTTTCATTCTTTTCTGGATTGAATCATTTGTGTGTGTTGTGAAACATTACCCACACACTCAAAGAAGAAGAAAGAATGGTTGGAGTAAAGATGGATGTGGAGAATTTTTCAGGTAAGAATGACTTCTCACTTTGGAAGATCAAAATGAACGCAGTACTGATTCAAAATGGTCTAGACTCTGCACTTCTTGCTGTTGATCAATGGCTTGATGCTGAGAAATCCAAGTTTCCAGAATTGGATAAGAAGGCTTTGAGTCTGATATTCTTATGTCTGGGTGATAAACCTTTAAGGGAAGTATCAAGGTGCAAGAATGCAGTGGAGGCATGGGGAAAGCTGGAGGAACTCTATCAATCAAAGTCTATATCAAACAAACTGTTTCTGAAGCAGAAATTGATGTCTTTCAAAATCACTGATGATAAGGTCATTTCTAATCAACTTGATGAGTTTGTCAAGATGATTGAAGAATTAGAAGATCTGGGGGTGAACTTGGAGGATGATGACAAGGCTCTGATGGTGTTGAATGTTATTCCAAAGTCCATGGAAAGTTTTAAAGATGCACTGATGTTTGGAAGGGATGGAAAAATAAGCTATGAATCTATCCTGTCAGCATTAAAGACAAAGTGCTTTCAAAATCAGGGAGAAAAGGGCTCTGCACAGGCTGGAGAAGGTTTGAACATTAAGTTAAAAAAGAATTTTCAAAAGAAGAAGTTCTAGGGATTCAAAGATAACAAATCTGGAACTCATAATGTAAAGAAACAAGGAGACTGAGTTGAAACCAGAAAGTGTTTCAAATGCAAGCAAGCTGGACATTCAAAGAAGGACTGTCCACAAAAGAAGAAGAAGCAGGAAAATCAGAGGGCAGAAGTAGCTATGACTGAGCATCAAGAAGACACTCCAGAAGTCTTAAACATCACAGACACAAAAATGGAAAAGGAATGGGTTCTTGATACTGGGTGTTCATTCCATATGTGTCTCAATGAATCCTGGTTCAAGGATTTACAGAAAGAAGATGGTGGATGTGTATTACTGGGAAATGATCACTCCTGCAAAGTTAAAGGCACATGATCAGTTCAAATAAAAATGTATGATGGAGTCATCAGAACTATTTCTCAAGTAAGGTATGTTCCTGGACTGAAGAGAAATCTCCTATCCCTTGGTTCTCTTGTGGAAAATGGCTGTCAGTTCAATTCCCTAGATGGTTATCTTCACATCACTAAACACAACAAATTGGTAATCAAAGGAAGGCAACACAATGACCTGTTTATTTTGATTGCATCACCTGTGATAGGATGTGCTGAATCTGTGATAAGCAGAGAAGATGTTATGAAGTGGCATAGAAGACTGGGTCATATTGGAGAGAAAGGGTTGAAGGAGTTATCAAAGAAGGGCATCATTGGTGAAATGGGAAATAGAACACTGGATTTTTGTGACAAGTGTGCTCTGGGTAAGGCCAGAAGCTGCCTTATGCTAAAGGGATACATTCTACTCAAGAGCCACTTGATTATGTACACTCTGATATTTGGGGGCCTTCAAGAACAGAAACACATGGAGGAGGAAGGTATTTCATGTCCATCATTGATGATTATAGTAGAAAAACATGGGTATTTGTTTTAAGGAACAAGAGTGATGCATTCCTTAAGTTTAAAACATGGTTGAGTCAGGTGGAGAACCTAAGAGGGAAGAAACTGAAACATCTTAGGACAGATAATAGCTTGGAATATCTATCCACTGAATTCACAGGGTTTTGTGAAGATAAGGGCATCACAAGGCACAGAACTGTCCCGCTAAACCCCCAACAAAATGGGGTTGCTGAAAGATTTAACAGAACTGTGGTGGAAAGAGTTAGATGTATGCTAATTGATGCTGGATTACCTAAATCCTTTTGGAAAGAAACAATAAACATTGTATGCTATCTGATAAACAGGTCACCATCATCAACTCTGGGATTTAAAACTCCAGAAGAAGTGTGGAGTGGAAAGGTACCAAACTACTATGACTTAAGAGTGTTTGGTTGTCTGGCCTATGCTCATATTAGGCAAGAAAAACTTGAGGCAAGAGCACAAAGATGTGTATTCCTAGGATATCCTGAGGGCATAAAAGGCTACAGGTTATGGTGCTTGGAACAAGGAAACCAGAAACTCTTGATAAGCAGAGATGTAAAGTTCTATGAGGATATGATGGGATACAACTCTACTGGAAGTCAAGAGGAAGCTGATGGTGCTGTGGAACCTGAAAGAATTTCTATTCAGGTGGAGCTTAATGAGGAGCAGATACCACCAGAGAAGGATACTCAAGCTCAACAAGAAGATGACAGTTCATCAGAAGATGAAGAAGGTCACACTGAGATTGCATATCTCAGAACTTATAGCATAGGAAGAGACAGGCCAAGAAGACTAATCCAAAGGCCTGATTTCTATGGACGTACAAGCTGGAAGTGTATATTATGCATTGAGTGTAGCAGAAGATTTGGAGTTTCAAGAGCCTAGTAGTTTCAAGGAAGCAGTAAGTTGCAGTGAGAGTAAACACTGGCTAGGGGCCATGATGGAGGAAATGGAATCTCTGGAGAGAAACCAAACCTGGAAGCTTGTAGACAAACCAAAAGGGCAGAAGCTATTTAGTTCAAAATGGATCTACAAGAAAAAGGTGGAGGCTGGAAAAGCTGATAAAATCAGATACAAGGCAAGGCTGGTGGCCAGGGGCTTCACACAGAGAGAAGGTATTGATTATAATGAGGTGTTTTCTCCAGTAGTGAAGCATTGCTCTATCAGGTTACTTCTATCAAAGGTAACTCAAGAGGACATGGAACTACAGCAGTTAGATGTCAAGACAACATTCCTGTATGGTGATCTAGTTGAAAAGATATACATGCAGCAACCTGAGGGCTTTGTGATTCCAGGAAATGAAGAGAAGGTCTGTTTTCTCAAGAAGTCACTCTATGGGTTGAAACAGAGTCCCAGGCAGTGGAATAAGAAGTTCAATGAGTTCATGATTAGTGCAGGATTCATAAGAAGCTTATATGACAGCTGTGTATACTTTAACAAAGGTTCAAGAGATGAACAAGTATTTATGTTGTTATATGTGGATGACATGCTCATTGCCAGTAAGAGTATTGATAAGATACAACAGCTAAAGGGAAGATTGAGTTCAGAATTTGACATGAAGGATCTTGGGGAAGCCAGGAAGATTCTGGGAATGGACATCATTAGAAGAAGAAAGACTGGAACATTATGGCTCTCACATAAATAGTATTTGCAGAAGGTTGTGGAGAGATTTCACATGCATGAGTCAAGACCAGTAAATATCCCAGTTAATCTACAAACTAAGCTGTCCAAAGATTAGTGTCCTAAGACAAAAGCTGAGGAGATTCACATGAAGAATGTTCCATATGCCAGTGGTGTTGGCAGTTTGATGTATGGAATGATATGCAGCAGGCCAGATTTGGCCTATAGTGAGTCTCCGGAAAGCAGGTATATGTCAAATCCTGGAGAATCACATTGGGAAACTTTGAAGCAGGTGTTAAGATATCTGAAAGGGTCTGTCAGTGTGGGGTTAAAGTTCCAGAAACAAGAAGCTAGTACTATACCTTTGCTTGGATATGTTGATGCAGACTTTGCTGGGAACTTGGATTAGGAAATCTATTACAGGGTATGTCTTTACTTTGTGTGGGACAGCTGTAAGTTGGAAGAGTGTGCAACAGCCTGTGGTTGCATTGTCAACAACTGAGGCAGAATTCATTGCCTTAACTGAGGCAATCAAGGAAGCTCTGTGGCTCAAGGGAATCCTCAAGGACTTGGGGATAAGACAAGATTGTGTTACTATTCAGTGTGATAACCAGAGTGCTCTTCACCTGGTGAAACATCAAGCTTTTCATGAGAGGTCTAAGCATATTGATGTAAGACTTCATTTTTCAAGGGATATAATTTAAGCTGGGTCTGTTGAGGTGAAGAAAGTACATACTATGGACAATGCAATAGTTTCCTGACTAAGGCAGTTCCTAGGAGTAAGATGATTCATTGCTCAAGCCTGATAAGGCTTGAACAATGCAATTAAAACCTGGAGGTGACAAGGCAGTTTGAGGTAATAAAGTGCACTTGAATTCATTGAGGTGGAGATTTGTAGATGTCAATTCAATTTCATCAAGTGGACATGTCTTGTAGTAGAGATTGAGAAGAATCAGGAACCGGATTTAGGTTGGGAAGAACCGGGCCAGAGAGTCGGGTTTAAAGCAATTCAGTTTTGGAGGTTGTTGAAGAACCGGAGTCGTGGCGGTTATAACAGAATTATGCAACGGTTTTGAACCCTTGCATGTGAAACCGTTGTCAAAGGCGCGTGAACCAGTTTTAAAGCAGTTGAAATAGAATTGCTTCCAGCTTCTAGAGCTTCTTGATTTGAGCTTAGTCCTTTATATACATTTGTTCCACTTATAGAGAAGAGTTGATACACGTAGTTTTCCCTCTGTAAACACTACACAATCATTAGAATTAGGAAGCTAGGGTTCTTAAGCTCAATTCGGATTGTGAATTGGGGCTTCTGGTTTTCTGGGATATTTCTTGTAATTGATTGTTCAGTGGAGTGAATTGAGGTGTATAGAGCCTCCGTGGATGTAGATCACATTGATCGAACCACGTAAAAGCTTGGTGTTCTTCATTTAGTTTCTGGTTTTGCGTTCGGTTTTGTTTGGCCGATTTTCAGTTTATTTTTCATTCTTTTCTGGATTGAATAATTTGTGTGGTTGTAAGTGGATGTGATGAGGGCTAAGCTATATCATTCAAGTAATTTAGCCGAAGTCCTTCGAAGAGTTGGCTAATCGAGCTCATTATATGGAGTTGAGCATGGTTGCAAGTGGGGTCGATGATCCACTAGCCCAAGAGCCTCAAGAAGAAGAAGAAGAAGAAGAAGAAGAAGAAGAAGAAGAAGGGGAAAAACTTCTCCCGACACTCCAAGTGAAGAAAACTAAATCAAATGATGCTCTTTGATATGAGCCCGAAGGCCCTAAACTATCTACAATGCTCCTTGATATGAGCCTAAACTGTCTACGAGCTCCTAGATACTAGACAAAACTATCTAAGCCCCTCAAATCAAATTCTAATCAAGACTCCTTGGAACGAGTTTAAAAGATCTACAAGTCAAATTCAAATCAAGAACTCATTGGTACGAATAAACTATCTACCCATCCCAAATCAAATCCAAATTTAAATTGAAGAACTCCTTGGTATGAGTATAAACTACCTACAAATATCAAATTCAAGCGAAGGCTCCCGGATAATAGTATAAACTATCTATCAAATCCAAATGAAGAACTCCTTGATATAAGTATAAACTATATATTTATTTGATGATTTGCTATATATTTTATTGACTTATTGGATGCCACCACGTGTCAAAAGATGTAGATTTTACTAAATTAAATTAATTTAGTAATTATTCAAAAGGATGATGATATATATCAAATCATGGTGAACCAATTAAAAGACTTTATATTTTGAGAAGTAGAAATCATCAAATTCGTCAACTGATGCGGACCGGGCTCAGTCGTGAAATCATGGATGTGAGTCCACAATTCTAAGTGAATATGCCCTCAAATTCAGATTAATTCATCACATATAATTATATAGATTTAGACGATGACAAATTTTAGTAGTTAAATCTCCATGGATTATTATTGGAGTGGACTTAGAAGGATATATCAAGAAATGAGTGATTATTAAATTAAATAATGATTAATTTAATAATGATCTCAAAATATTTGGTAGATTTGATATTATGGAGGGCCAATCAAATTGCTCTTTTGGATCCTAGGCCTGTTAGGATTCTCCATCCTACAAATATAAATAGGGCCTGATTTGTGAGGTAGTGTTCAATCTCATCAAGTGAGCTATACTTGGTAATATGGTGTGTTGGGAATGTGGAACCGGGTTCAAGAGGTGAAGAACCGGAGGTTTGGACCGGGTTTGAGCATCAAGAAGCAAAGCTGGTCAGGATGAGCCGGGTTCGTGGCAGTTGTGAATAACCGCTGATTGTGACGAGTTAGTTCAGGATTTATGACGAAGAAAACCGTCACTTTTGTCCGGTAGCTGAGCTCAACTTGATTCAGTTAGAACTTTTTGTACGGTTACATTCGAGCTTCAATTCATATATCATTGTAAAGCTATCATCAAGGAGAACAACACTACGTCGAGCAATTTTCCAGTTTCTTAGATTAGAGAGAGTATTTTGAGAGGGAACGATTTCTGCCCTAATTTGTTCCAGAATTGGGCATTTTGATTTCTAAGTGTATTCTCTGTAATTGATTGGATTTCTTAGTGGATTGAGGTGTGCCTTGCCTCCGTGGATGTAGTTCATCTTGAACGAACCACGTAAAACTTGTGTGTGATTCATTTATATTTCCTGTTCTGCGCAAGTAGTGTTCGGTCACAACTTTGACAGAATTAAGTGTGTGTTTTCAGATTGATCTTTGAGCGATTTCCAGATTCAGTTTTGCTGTGTGTTTAGGAGTTGAAATCACTAACAAGTGGCGCCGTCTGTGGGAAATCTACTCTCACAGCTTGAAGAAGGGAAGGAATGGCTGGTATGAAGATGGATTTTGAGAAGTTCACAGGAAGGAATGACTTCACATTGTGGAAGATCAAGATGAATGCAGTATTGGTTCACAATAGCCTTGATCTTGCATTGATACCTCTGGATTCATGGGAAGAAACTGAGAAATCCAAGTTTGCATCAGTGGATAAGAAGGCCCTAAGTCTTATCTTCCTATGTTTGGGTGATAAACCGTTGAGGGAGGTCTCAAGATGCAAGAGTTCCTCAGAAGCATGGAGGAGATTGGAAGAACTGTATCAATCCAAGTCAGTTTCCAACAAGCTGTTCTTGAAGCAGAAGATGTTGGCCTTCAAGATCACTGAAGACAAGGTAATTTCTGATCAACTTGATGAGTTCATTAAGATGATTGAAGAATTGGAAGATCTGGATGTGAAATTGGAGGAGGATGACAAGGCATTGATGGTGTTAAACATTCTTCCAAAATCCATGGAAAGCTTTAAGGATGCCTTGATGTATGGGAGAGATGAACAGCTATCCTATGATGGAATAGTGAAGGCTCTGAGGTCTAAATGCTTCCAGACTCAAGGGGATAAAGGCATGGTGCAATCTGGAGAAGGCTTGAATGTCAAATTCAAGAAACCTTGGCAAGGCAAGAAGGGACAGAATGCTAAGGATCCAAAGTCTGGGGATTCTAATCCTAAGAAGGGGAATGACTGGGTTGAGAAGAGGAAATGCTTCAAGTGCAAGCAGCCAGGTCACTTGAAGAAGGATTGTCCTAAGAGAAATAAGAAAGGTGGAAATCAAGGGGCAGAAGCTGCTGCTATTGATCATCAAGAAGACCCTCCAGAAGTATTAAATGTTACTGAATCAAGAATGGTAAAGGAATGGGTCTTGGACACAGGCTGTTCTTTTCCATATGTGTCCACACCAGTCATGGTTTGATGAACTGAAGAGAGAAGATGGTGGAAATGTTCTCCTGGGAAATGACCAATCATGCAAGGTCAAAGGAGTTGGATCAGTGAGCATAAGGATGTTTGATGGTGTGGTCAGAGTCATCTCAAATGTAAGATATGTTCCTGGCCTTAAAAGAAATCTTTTATCTCTCGGTTCTTTAGTAACCAGTGGATGTCAGTTTAGCTCAATAGATGGATTCTTGCATATCACAAAACATGGGAAATTGGTGATAAAAGGTAGACAGCATAATGGATTGTTTATCTTGATTGGGTCACCTGTTGTTGGAAGTGTGGATATGGTCTTGAGCAGTTCAGAGCTTGCTAAATGGCACAAGAGACTTGGACACATAGGAGAGAAAGGGTTGAAGGAACTGTCAAGAAGTGGAGTAATTGGAAATATGGGAAATCAAGAACTAGAGTTCTGTGATCAGTGTGCTTTGGGCAAATCCAAGAAGCTGCCCTATGGAAAGGGTGTTCACACAACTCAAGAACCATTAGATTATGTTCACTCTGACATATGGGGTCCTGCAAGAACAGAATCTCATGGTGGTGCAAGGTATTTCATGTCCTTGATTGATGATTACAGCAGAAAGGTGTGGATCATGTTGATGAAGAACAAGAGTGATGCTTTCCATAAGTTCAAAACATGGTTGATTCAACTGGAAAATGTCAAAGGGAAGAAGCTGAAGCACCTTAGGACTGATAATGGACTGGAAAATCTCTCTACTGAGTTTACAAATTTCTGTGAAGAAAGAGGAATCAAGAGACACAGAACTGTTCCAATGAATCCTCAACAGAATGGAGTTGCTGAGAGACTCAACAGGACTCTTCTTGAAAGAGTGAGGTGTATGCTGTTGGATGCTGGGTTACCAAAGGTATTCTGGGGAGAAACCATTTCTACAGCATGTTATCTCATTAACAGGTCACCCTCATCAGTGATTGGGTTCAAAACACCTGAAGAGGTGTGGAGTGGACAGAAACCAAGTTATGAAGGGTTAAGGGTGTTTGGGTGTCTTGCTTTTGTCCATGTCAAGCAAGACAAGCTAGATGCAAGGGCTCTCAGATGTGTATTTCTTGGATATCCGGATGGAGTAAAGGGCTACAGATTGTGGTGCTTAGAGAAGGGAAATCAGAAGATAATCACAAGTAGAGATGTAAAGTTTAATGAGAATGTGATGGCTTACTCTTCTACAGGCTCTAAGGAAGAATTTGATGGTGCTACAGAGATAGAGGAGATATCAATTCAGGTGGAGCATCATGCTGAAGAAAACCACGCACCTCAACCACAAGAAAATCTACAAGATAGTGATTCATCATCTGAAGAAGAAGAACAAACTGGACCCTCACAAAATGTCAGAGAATACAGCATTGGAAGGGACAGGCCTAGAAGAACAATCAACAAACCTGATTTCTATGGTCAAGCAGGGAGTGTTTATTATGCCTCGAGTGTTGCTGAAGACCTGGAATCACAAGAGCCTAGTAGTTTTAAAGAAGCACTAGACTGTGAAGAAGGTGAACACTGGATACAGGCAATGACTGAAGAGATGGAGTCCCTGGAAAAGAATAAGACCTGGATATTGGTGGAGAAACCAAAAGGTCAGAAACTTGTAAGCTCTAAATGGATATACAAGAAGAAACTAGAGACAACAGGATCCAAACAGGTGAGGTTTAAAGCAAGATTGGTGGCTAGGGGCTTTACACAAAGAGAAGGGATTGATTTCAATGAGGTTTTCTCTCCAGTAGTAAAGCATTGCTCAATAAGGTTGCTTTTATCAAAAGTCACACAGGAGGACATGGAATTACAACAACTGGATGTAAAGACAGCATTCTTACATGGAGAACTCAATGAGGAGATATATATGAAACAGCCAGAAGGCTTTGTTGTTCCTGGAAAAGAAGACAAAGTATGTTTACTGAAGAAGTCACTATATGGACTTAAACAAAGTCCAAGACAGTGGAATAAGAGGTTCAATGACTTCATGATTAGTGTTGGCTTTGTAAGAAGTCTTTATGACAGTTGTGTTTACTTCAACAAAGGTTCAAAGCAAGATAAAGTTTTCCTTCTATTGTATGTGGATGACATGCTAATTGCCAGCAGGAACAAGATGAGGGTACAATGGTTGAAGGATAGACTTAATGCTGAATTTGACATGAAAGATCTGGGAGAAGCCAAGAAGATATTGGGCATGAACATTCTAAGAAACAGAGAAGCTGGAGTGCTTTGGTTATCTCAGAGGCAATATCTACAGAAAGTGTTGGAGAGGTTTCATATGCATGAAGCCAAACCTCTCTCCACTCCAGTTAATCTACAGAAGAAACTTTCCAAAGAACAATGCCCAAAGACTGAAGAGGAAATCATACATATGAACAATATTCCTTATGCAAGTGGAGTTGGAAGTCTTATGTATGGAATGATTTGTAGCAGGCCTGACTTGGCATATGCTGTGTCTTTAGTAAGCAGGTTCATGTCAAATCCAGGAGTTGAGCATTGGGAAGCTTTGAAACATGTGATGAGGTATTTGAAAGGATCAGTGAATTTGTCACTGAAGTTTGAAAAAAGAGTGGATGGAAGTACTGTTGCATTGGAGGGGTTTGCTGATTCTGATTTTGCAGCAAACATAGACACAAGGAAATCCATTTCTGGTTTTGTGTTTACCTTATTTGGAACAGCCATCAGCTGGAGAAGTGTACAACAATCTGTTGTGGCACTATCAACAACAGAAGCAGAATATATCTCTCTAACTGAAGGTATCAAAGAGGCAATCTGGTTGAAAGGGGTTCTGAGAGATTTGGATATCAAGCAGAAGTGTGTGGCAATCTACTGTGATAATCAAAGTGCTTTACACCTTGTGAAACATCAAGCATTTCATGAAAGGTCAAAACACATTGATGTTAGGTTACATTTTGCTAGTGATATCATTGATTCTGGTTCTGTGGAGGTGAAGAAGGTACACACATTGCATAATCCTGCTGATTTTCTTACAAAGGGGGTACCTGGAAACAAAGTGGAGCATTGCTCGAGCTTGCTGCAGCTTGAGCAATGTCATGAAGAACAATAACAGACAGGCAGTGGTGAGGCATTAAGAGGAACACTTGATTCATTGAGGTGGAGATTTGTGAGGTAGTGTTCAATCTCATCAAGTGAGCTATACTTGGTAATATGGTGTGTTGGGAATGTGGAACCGGGTTCAAGAGGTGAAGAACCGGAGGTTTGGACCGGGTTTGAGCATCAAGAAGCAAAGCTGGTCAGGATGAGCCGGGTTCGTGGCAGTTGTGAATAACCGCTGATTGTGACGAGTTAGTTCAGGATTTGTGACGAAGAAAACCGTCACTTTTGTCCGGTAGCTGAGCTCAACTTGATTCAGTTAGAACTTTTTGTACGGTTACATTCGAGCTTCAATTCATATATCATTGTAAAGCTCTCATCAAGGAGAACAACACTACGTCGAGCAATTTTCCAGTTTCTTAGATTAGAGAGAGTATTTTGAGAGGGAACGATTTCTGCCCTAATTTGTTCCAGAATTGGGCATTTTGATTTCTAAGTGTATTCTCTGTAATTGATTGGATTTCTTAGTGGATTGAGGTGTGCCTTGCCTCCGTGGATGTAGTTCATCTTGAACGAACCACGTAAAACTTGTGTGTGATTCATTTATATTTCCTGTTCTGCGCAAGTAGTGTTCGGTCACAACTTTGGCCGAATTAAGTGTGTGTTTTCAGATTGATCTTTGAGCGATTTCCAGATTCAGTTTTGCTATGTGTTTAGGAGTTGAAATCACTAACATGATTTTCCACCAAAATTCACAACAACACAACATAAGTTCAAGAAGCAAGTGGAAGACGTTACAAACCGAATGTTGAGATTTTCAAGACATTACAAGGTCAATCTTGAGATTTTCTACGTGTTATCCGAGATTAAGGTGTTGAGCCCCTCCGATTGACATTTTCAAGTCAGAACTTCGAAGGTGTTCTTCATTGTTCATCAAGATCTTCGAAGCTATTCTTTGAGTACTCATCCTAGTAGACCGTTTAATCCAAAATCAAGCTTACAAGCTTTTGGATTAACGTTACTCCAGTCAAAGTCCAGAACCGGGTAAGATTAAAGTCAACTCCGAGTTTAAGGTGAGAATATAGGACACATATCTATACATAAACATGTAACTACGAATCTATGTATACCTTTTAGTAGCAGCGAAAGATGATCGATTCACTTATCTCGGATCTCGAATAACCCGTCTACAAGCTCATCTTTCTTATCACTGGCCTTGATGGATGCTACAGAGTGTCCACTGGTTGCACAAACCTTAGACTCTTGGAGGAATTAAGATGATACTCCAAGGATGAGATGTAGATAGAAAAGGAGAAGCTATATATTTTAGAGAGTGGCGTGCCACTACATTTTCTGCTGGGTATACGTGTATTAATATTGCATAAGAGAGATCTATTTTATACATGATAAGACCTCATCCCCTATTGGAAAATATCTAATATGGTTTATTTTAAAAGAAAAAAAATCTCTTATCAGATACATACAATGATATCAGGATCCATCAAATTTTGATGCCAGCAACAGAAGGCATTATATAATTGAAGAGGAGAGAATCAGAGGAAAAACTCACAAGTTGTAGACATTATTCATTTGATCCGAGAAATTCAATTTTGTACATCTTTTTCATTGTTTATTTATATAATACACAAAATTTATTGTTACAAACTGGTACACGTGTTTATGCACGCATAATAGGTCAATTTAAGTGTTCATTTAGTGACATTTGCATGCATAATTGACCGTGAATTGTTCATATTTATGTTATTGGGCAACTTGATGTTGTTTGACTTATTTTGAAGCTATTTGGGTGAATCTAGACCAAAAAGTCGAACTCGGCTAAAGATGGATGTTGAAAATAAGTTCCTCAAGTAAAAAATCGAGAAAAATCGAGCCAAAACTTTAGGAAATTGAGCTCGACTGAGACAGTAAGGGCTCGGCCGAGATAGAAGATTAGAGAAACCTGAATTTTTAGCTGAAGAAGAATCTCGACCGAGCACGAAGAGTCAAGATTCGACATCTCGGGTTTTCTAAGTTTTATGTTTTTCATTATTAGTTTGTTCTTAGCCATTGCTATGATTGACTAAGCCTTTATTTTCCGTCTTTGACTAAGTTGAACCCTAGAACGATGTTTTTATAATTATTCCGGTAATTGTTTGATTTAACTCTGTTTTGAGATTATCTATATTATTTGCTTTCTTCATATCTTGTACTCCCTCCGTCCCACTCTAAGTTTCCTACTTTCCTTTTTTGTACGTCCCAAATGAACTTTCCACCCCAAAAATGGTAAAAAAAGTCAAACATTAAAATCCCTACTTTTTCACTTTTATTACAAAATTGCCATAATTAAAATCTGTTTTATTTTCCTAAATCTGAATTTGTTAAAGAAATACCCTAACCCATTAATTAACCCACCCAAATCCTAATTCTAACAGCCCAGCCCAATTCCAACATAACCCACCCATACATCTCTATCCTCTCATTTCTGGCTGTTCATCTCTCTCTCTATCATGATCGTCTCTCTCTCTCTACAAACCCTAAATCTGAAATCCGCCGCTGCTCCCTTCTCGCCACCCCCCCTCCTCGTCTCACCCAGATCTGAACCAGATCTGTGTTTTCTACCATTTCACCACCCCGTATTGTGTTTGAAACGCTCGATTTGTGATTTGGGTATGGATCTTGAATCCTCTGAATCCGAAGAAGGTTTCGTCTTCGACTCCGAAGAGTCCTTCGTTCCTGAAACTGACCCTAAAGAGGTGGATCCAGGAGCTCTGCCAACTGGGATTGAGGCGTCGGAAGTCACTTCGGAAGGGTTACGAAGTCCAGAAATGCGAAGATTTATCTTCGACCTGCTGGCTGTTTGGATTCCGGCGCTCAAAAGGTTATGTACTTCGATTGGCCTATATTTCGTCACTTTCCTGTCTTTTAAGCATAAGATCTGTGAGATCTTTCGATTTGGGATGATTAACAATGATACTGTTGATTTTTTCCTGATTTGATGCGTTTCTATGATGCTGCATGTTGATCTGTTGATGATTTGGGATGAACCCTAATTTGTTGTTAGTCTGATGATTTGGGATGAACCCTAATCTGTTGATGATTTAGTCTGTTGAGGCTGCGTGTTGCATATTTGGCCCTTTCTGATTTACTGTTGAATGAAAAAATTGATTTGGGATGATTTGGCCCTTTCTCATTTGGCCCTTTCTGAATTGGCCCTTTCTGATTTGCAAAAATTGATTTGGCCCTTTCTGATTTACTGTTGAGGCTGCATGTTGTATATTTGGCCCTTTCTGAAATTTGTGTTTCTGCAAAATTGTGCTCATTTAGGCTGTTTTTTGTCAATTTGGGCGGCTTTGTGATGATGCTGTTGGATTTGGTTTAGTTTCTGAATAGCTTAGTTACCAACTGCACTCTACACTGCAGGTGGCTTGAACTTCAAAGTGATGTTTTGTCTGATTTTAGCTGATTGATTCTTGCTGCCCAGTTTATCATGTCCCTGTGCTATGTGAATATATAGTGTAATTGAATATGTAGTGGTAGCCAGTCAATATAATTGAAACTGAAGCTGCCCTACACTATATGAATTGTCAACTCCAAACTGAAATTTTAGGTTGATTAAGGTAAGCTCGGGTAGCTTGAACTAGTCCAAATGGGCTACCTCAAAGCTGCCAGCTTAACCTAGTGGGTATTTGTGTACTCCCTGTGATGACATTTTTCTGAGGGATAAAAAAAAACAGATTCAAAAGATTTTTGCTCAAAATTATCCATCTTTTTATTGTTCACAGTTTAAGCAAAATGAACACTTCACATGTGTTTAAACTGCGAACAATAAAATCAAAAGTTGTGTCCTACCTAATTTGTTTCAAATGTAGCCCAAATCTGACATGATACCTTCAATGTCATAGTGTTCGGTTGCTTCTTCGTTTGCAATTATAAACTCAATTGTGTCCCGAACAAGCTGCTCTTCCACTTCTATCACTTTTGGTAGATTATCAACCCTCGCCAAGGCTGCCTTCCCTATGTGAGGCAGCTTATAATTATTTCCACGCCTAACTTTCATTATTTCCACCAAACAAGTTTGCAAACTCAGAAAAATTTTGTTTAACTTTTCATGCCCTAGTTCTTCAAATGAAAGAAGCACGTTTGCAACCAAATCATCCACATTATAGCTTCTAGTTTCAACTTGCAAGCTTTGAATTGCTCTGAAATAACCCAAATCCAAAACGTTTGTGTCCGGTGAATTTGGGGGCTGGCACATCAGCCTAATATCAAAGCCATCGGATGTTGCCACCCTCCTAAAATCTGGATCTATGTTACTCAAATGAGGTCTTGCATTGTCTTGCTGGATTATGATTTGTTTACTAACATGTGCTGGCCATTTCTCTTTGATTGCTGGAATTATCTGTTTTTTATGCCAAATGATGAAAAAACAGTAAAATTGAACTGCCCGGTGAATTGTCCGTAAAGTCACCAAATCAGTCCGAATATTTTTACAAATATATGGATGATTTAGGAGACTTACAAACACTAGTAACTAAATGATGAATAATTTCTGATAGTAAATGGATTACCTTATCCAAAAGACAGCTTTTAATCACCTCTTTGTTTATTGAATCGATCGGTTTTGTAACCATCGTGCCTCTTGATCTGTTTGCACTATTTCTGATGGCTGCCTCTTGAATTGTGAAAGGAAATATGCCTATTTTCCCATAAAAAATTACATCCCCCTCCTCCGTATATAATGGTCTAGCAACCGCACACATAAACATGACTTTTGGGATGAATCTTTTACTCTTGCATGCTCTATACGGGTCTACTTCTGATGCAAGCTTATATGCCCTTTCGGATGCCCTTTGCATATAAAACCACTTCTCATCTATGTGGATAACATTGTGCATGCCCGCAAATGAAATTTTGTTGTTGATATCTTGTTGCAAATATGACAAACTGAACTTCAGCCTATGCATTTTGTTCAAATCTGTTAATGCAGGTTTGATTGCATTTGTATGTGCCTTTATTCTCCCAGATTTGACCCATCTTCCTACTTTTGATTTACTTACCTCTAGCTCTTTGGCTAGTCGTCTAATCGTGCCTCTCTTGTTATATGGTATAGCCCTCATGGCTTCTTCATCCAACGTTGGAACATGAGATGAAGGTGGTCGGGGTCTTACCTCAGGAAAGGAAATGGGCTGCCCCTCTGAAATTTGAATTTTTGCAGCCTGCCATATGAGCCGAACAGTCCGAGTCGAGACTCCAAATGATGATGCGATTTCTTCACTAATGCCGTTTTTCAGCACACCGTTGGTGTTGTTAAGAAGAAGGCGTTGAGCAATAAATAATCGATTTGATGGAGAAAGGTTCTTCCCATTTTTTGTGCCTTTCATGTTTGAACTTTGTAAGCTGAAATTTGTTGTAAACAAAGTAGGTGAATCTGCAATGAATGCAGATATGTGGGTATTTATAGGAGCTTTTAATGTTGAAATTTTCAGAGGGAAATTTTGAATGTATTTTCAGTTTTAGGTTGAAATTTTTTGATTGTAACCCTCCAAAATGTTGAGAGGGAACTTAGATTTTCAGGATTTGGTGGGAAATTTCCCACTTGTTTTTCTTCAGATTTTTGGTACATGTAATATTGGTGCACGTGGTAGTGCACACACTTTTAGGTCAATTTAAGTGTCTTTTTACGGACTTTTGTGTGCATTTTCACGTGTGTTTTGTGCGTTTATTTCTCATTGGGCAATTTGACGTGTTTGTTTCATTTTCATGTCAAGACAGGTGAATTAAGGCTGAAAAACAGGTTCGAAAATCTCAAATTGACAAATCGAGCTCAAAGGAAGAAGAAAACAAGGAAAAACAGGGGATCATGCCCGAGGTGGTGAGGCCACGCCCGTGGCTCAAGACACGGCCGAGGCAGTACAGCGCCACGGCCGTGGCCATTCCTCCAGAGAAGGCCACATTTCAGCATCATTTGCCACGATCGAGGCAGCAAGTGCCACGGCCGTGGCATTACACGTCCCACGCCCGCGGTACAAGTATGCCGCGACCGTGGCCAGGCCTCCAGAAGTAAAAGGCAAATTCAGTCCAAGAAAGACCACGGCCGAGGAAGGAGATAGACCACGACCGCGGCCCCAAATTGGAGCCCAAAACCCTTGTTTCACCACGCCCGCGGCCATCTTTATGCCACGGCCGCGGCGGGGTTCTCTGTTTTAAAAACAAAAACACGTTTTTGCCTAAATTGGAGCTAGCACTTTCTCTCCTTATATATATATCATCCCATTCGAATTTAACCTAACTTAAAACAACCTAGAACCCATCCCCCACACATAATCAGCCACTTTTCTCCATTGGAAGCAAGGAAATGGAAGGGGGTTGAAGATCTTGATCTTCAACCCCTAACCTTTGGTTCTTTCTATCCTATGTTCATGTTTTTCTTTAATTTTCTGTTAGTTTATCTTTGTATTAGGTAAAATGGGTGGCTAGCACCCTTAGTTCACTCTTGATTATTGTGGAACCTTGAGTTCAAGACATTTATGTGATTATTACGGTTAATGTTACCGAAAATATTGTGTATTCAAGTGTTTTGTGTTATTTGCTGTTATTGACTCACATTTATGAATTTATTATTGGATTGATCACCCTTTAAGGGATTTGTGAATGTGTTGCTAGAATAGGAGATTACTATCCGTAATTGTAGGATTTCCGATTCCCGAGTAGCAAACAATAATTATTTATTGGTGATAACACAAAGTTTAACCTCTAAAACCGAGCTTGCGAGTTTTATGTTGAATTTATCTCGTTGTCCTAGTGTTTAATGCATTTGGTGATTGAATCTAAGAGAGCTTTTTCGAGGATTCGGTTAAACTGAATAGGGTTAGTCGAAGAGCTTGTTTTGATTAACTAAGATTAAGGGATAACAAGGCTATTAGAGCTTGTTAATAGTCTTGAGATAAGGGCTAGAATCACAATTGAATAGGGCATTGACAATAGTTACATAAATCATCCAAAACCTCGGTGAAACATGATCAAGGGTGAATCGTTTTGTTATTTAAAAACCAAAAACCTATAAAAATCTCTTTATTTGTCTTTGTTTATTTAGGTGTAGTTGTTATTTCATTAACCCCCCACTTCTTTATTGTTTTCTAGCTTATTTACTTTATGTTTGTTCATAATAATAGCTTAACACATAAAAGCAAAATTTGTTCGACCGTTCCTCGTGGGATCGACCCTTGCTTGCCACTCTACTAGTTAGAGTAGTCGGTAAGGTTTAAGTGTATCTTCATACACGATTTAATTTGGTAGTCGGAAACGACGCTACCAAATATTCTTTGTTTTTGGTGACTTGAGCAAAAACAGAAATAATATTCTGTTTTTTTGTTTTTGTTTATTTAAGGTTTTTTTAAATTGTTGGATTAGGAAAATGTTTAGAAAGTTGATTCCCTTAATCCTTCTTTAATTTAAATGCTGAAAATAAAAAAAAGTCAGCAAAATGAGCTGGTCAACTGCTTTTTCTTAAGCTCCGTGCCCGCTCCGGGACGGAGGGAGTATATGTTTGTGATTTGGACTGATCACCCGGGTATTAGACATATAATTGTTGCTAGGTGGTAAATTCATAATCCGTAATTGTTATGCGTTTATGCCTAAGAGTAGCAAATAGTGAATTATTCGCTAGTATAACATAAGTCGCGGTCACTTGTACCGAGCTTGCGAGTACAACACCGTACCTACTCCGTTGCCTTAGTTCCCTATGCATTTCATTAATGGTGTTCTAGCGATCGTATCCTAGGACTATTTAATTGGATAAGATTAATTACTAAGCGAACCTGTGATTAATTATACTTAAGGGGTAACAAGGATTAGCTAAGCATACCTGTTAATTCTTGGAGTAGGGATCTCAGAACTAGTTTGTCAAACGGTTGCAATAGTTACATGAATGATTCAGACTAGGGGGATGCTGGGTTAAAGGCGGGAATACTTTTATCATAAATTCATCTTTAGTTTGTTAGTTTAACTGTCATTTGCTTTAAATTAATTTGCTCAAATCAACTCCCCTCATATTATATTTATATTTATATTATTATAATTAGTTATATAAATTGGTTTAATATGATAATTCGATTAGTTTCTCTATTCTCTGTGGGATCGACCCTGACTTACTCTATCTACTATTAGAAAAGGAAGTTAGGAAATAATAACTAATTTGACGTGCCTCGATAGGTGCGGTCAAATTTTGGCGCCATTGCCGGGAAACGGTTGAAATTAATTGCGTTTTAGTATTAAACATTATTAGTTTTAAGTTCTGTTATTTTTTGTAATCTTTGTTTAATATACACTGGGCCTTCACTTGTTCGTTTGCATCTTATTACAACTGATTACTCGTTTACACGGTAAGAAAGACTTGCAATTCGATCAAGAGATTATGCGAAGAGATCAAATTCTGAGGAGACAAGCAAGAGAGATTCGAGAGGAAACTGAAACTGAACCCATTCTTTTTGAATAAAAAAACGAACAGATAGTCATGGCAGCAGAGAAGTCTATGAAAGAATTGGCCAATACTGGTACCACTCATCAGCCCCTGTGCATCACTTTCCCTAACTTGGGAGAGAACACCACATTTGAGTTGAAATCTGGGCTAATCCATCTGTTGCCCTCATTCCATGGCCTCTCGGACGAGGATCCCCACATACATTTAAAGGAATTCCACGGGGCATGTACCAACAGAGGCAACCAACTGAGCAAGTCCTCGGCCCATCATTAGAAGACATCTTCAAGAACTTAGCAACGAATATTGTTCAATTTCAAAAAGATACACAGTCAAACATCAAGAACCTTGAGACTCAAGTGAGTCAATTAGCTACTGTTGTGAGTCGTTTGGAGAGTGCAAACACTGGTAAATTACCAGCTCAACCTGAGACCAACCTGAGAAACATAAGCGCTATCACACTGAGGAGTGGAACTGAGCTTGGAGAGCCTAACAAGCCTGGGCAAAGTTTAGAAGAGGATAGTGATGAAAGAATCGAGAAAAACGAAGGGGAGGTCGAGCAAATAATCTCGGCCGAGACACCTTATCTCGGCTGAGACCAAAGCACTCTGTCCATCCAACTCGGCCGAGAACCACTTATCTCGGCCGAGATCCATTGCTCGAAAGAACAGTCCAGTTTGCCACATGTTCCGACCTAACCACTCCCGTTTCCTAGCCGACTAGCGATGAAATTGAAAGATAACAAGGAAAAAGAGATCTTGGATGTAATTAGAAAGGTCGAGATAAACATTCCGTTGATCGATGCGATTAGACAAATCCCGAGGTACGCTAAATTTCTTAAGAATATATGCACTAAAAAACGCAGGTTAAAGGGGGATGAGAAAGTGATTATGGGAGAAAATGTGTCAACCATCTTCCAAAAGAAGATTCCCGCTAAGGGCAAGGACCCAGGTATGTTCGTAATACCCTATTCGATAGGTAATCACACCATAGAGAGAGTTATGCTAGATCTAGGTGCATCTATAAACGTCATGCCTCGTTCTATTTTTCATGCACTAAAACTTGGGCCACTATAAGAAACGAGGGTAGTAATTCAATAAGCTGACCGTAGTACTACATATCCTGATGGAGTCTTAGAAGATGTGCTAGTGGAAGTGGGCGACTTAGTATTTTCGGTGAATTTCTATGTGTTAGACATGAACGGCGATACATCACCTTCTACACCTATATTGTTAGAGAGGCCGTTTTTAAACACCTCTCAAATAAAGATAGACGTTCGTGAGGGAACACTCACGATGGGGTTCGATAGACACATCGTTAAATTTAACATATATGATGTACTTGAATTCGCTGAAAATGTCCATTCTGTTATGCCTAATCATGTTATTAACCCGTTTGGTGAAAGAAACTGTGAGCTGAGTTGAATGGATAAACTGAATACTTCCATATCTTGGAGGCATCATAAAAAGGAGCGTGAGAAAATGGAGGTAAAATGCTTTAATTGGTTAGGGCCAATGTGGAAACCACCATGGATCAAACGCTAAATGGACGTGAACCGGTCGAGTCAACAATATAAAACAAAGGCGCTTGTCGGAAGGCAACCCGATGTTTATCGTATTTTTACTTTTAAATTATGTATCTTATTGTTATTTTCTATTTTGATGCATTTTCTTCTCATTTTTTAGTAGTATGCAGGAACTAACATGACTCGAATTCAAATAGTAGTGGAGCATGATGGGTATAATAAGACATCCGGTGGGGCGCGATAGCCAAAATTTTGGAGCAAGCATAGCTTCCATCCTCCACCTCGGTAGTAGCACTGTAAGTAAGCACCAATCTGTACCACTCTTTTCCCCACAAATATTGATTTTCAACCAAGTTTGAGGGAGGGGGTGTAAGTGGGATGACTTGGCCGCTTTTGAGCTTTAGTTTCTTATATTTTCTTACTATATGCGAGCTGCTAGTTCTTGTTTATTTGTTGAAATGTTGGCCTATGAGCCATTATTTGTATGGCCCGTGAGCCAATTACTTGGTTGATCATCTAGCCTGTGAGCCACTATCTTTTCTAGTTGGGATATGTTTAGTTGTTATGTACATTGCATTTTAGTTGAGTCTAGAATTTAGTCTGTTGAAAATCGAGATTATATTTTGATTTTGATGTGTGTCTAAGGAAAAAAAAAATAGGCAATGGCAAGTGTGCAACTAGTTAATGATGATCACGATTCTTGCTTAAAATTTGAAAAAAAGAAAATTGACATATGATAGAGCATGATAGGTAATGAAGATAAAATTGAGCTTGTACTTGAGACTTGTGATTACCTATAACCTGGTGAGGTTTTTAGCCAAATTTTGTACTCCCATCTTTGGAGTAATATCTACATTCTTTCGGTGTGAATTCTTTGGTTATTTGTAGTCATCTCTAAAACTTGCTCTGAATCTCTATTGTGAATATGTCAGACATGTTGTGATTTAGAAAATGATTTTTAGGCGGTTTTTTTATTTCTAACCTGTTCTTAAGCCTTAATATGATTTCCCTTGACCAATAATATTTTCCTTTGATTAGCTCTTTTGAGCTTTGTTGTTGTTTCTTTGATAGCGTTACTTTACAAGCCACATCCTTTCAATATTGAACCTTTGGCCCATTTGGACTAAGAGTGAGTATGAGGGAGGAGGATTGGAAGGTAGTCGGGAATCTTTTGGATTAATATGGGTGAAAGATGCAAAGTTTCGAAGAATGAAAGGGATATCGAAATGACAGGTAAAGAAATCAAGACTAAAATAACCTCTTCTAAGTGTTATGTTTTTAGAACCAATTCATCCCACTATTTTCCCTGCAAATGTTGGTTTTCAATCAAGTTTAGGGGAGGGGGTGTAAGTGTGACATATTGGGTATTGTTACTAGTAGTTCTTTATTAAAAAAAAAAGAAAAAAAAAAAGAAAAGAAAAGAAAGAGTTCGTTGTACATAAGTGTTATTATTTTTGTTTAAAGGATAAGTTAGGAGTCTAAAAGTGCTTTATTGTTTGAGTTAATTACAGAAATCGGGTAGTCCCAATTGTGGTACCCAAGTGAAGCATGAAAAACATTTATGTTGTAAGGACTTTTGAAGGATGAGGAAACTTTCTTGCGGGAAGGTTTGTTGAAATTTGGAGAGTGAGGATTGAGTGATTGTTTTGAGGGGTGGTTGAGTAGGAAAAACTCGATTAGTCCAAAGATTAGTCACTTTTACCCAAAAACTTCCCACCTTACCTTAAGCCTACACTACAACCTAAAATAAAGACATTTTTTATCCTCTATCACACATGTTAAGTACGAGGTCTGATTTAGATGATGGGCAAGCATATGGTAGACGTTGCATGTAGTCCAATGTGAGTGAAAATGAATTTACCTTATACACTTGACAGATGAGTGATACACTTAATCGATAAGGATCACTTGTTGAAAGTATCGAGTCTCGAAAGTAATTTAAGTTGCTATGTTGGATATGCTCGGATTACCATATTGTCTTTCTATATAAAAATTGGCCTGAAACTTTGTTTGTCACTTAAGTCGCCCTTGACACGTGTCTTCTGTGTTCTTCTTTGTTTTGTTTTGTTCTGGACGAACAAAGGTTTAAGTTTGGGGGATTTTGGTACACTTGTTTATGCACGCATAATATGTCGATTTAAGTGTTCGTTTAGTGACATTTGCATGCATAATTGATCATGAATTGTTCATATTTATGTTATTGGGAAACTTGATATTGTTTGACTTGTTTTGAAGCTATTTGGGTGAATCTAGACAAAAAAAAGTCGAACTCGACTAAAGATGGATGTTGAAAACAAGTTCCACAAGTAAAAAAACCAAGAAAAATTCGAGCCAAAGCTTTAGGAAATTGATCTCGAACGACCAGTAAGGGCTCGGCCGAGATAGAAGATCAGAGAAATCAAAATTTTTGGCTGAAGAAGAATCTCGGCCGAGACAGCTTATTCTCTGCCGAAAATTCTATACATGATTCTCTCCCGAGACTATTCATTCTGGGCCGAGAATGATGTATAGTCAAAATAGAATTTGCTCGAAAATTATCTTTTCAAGTCCAAATCAAGCCTAATTTTTCCCCATCTATAAAAGGAAGATCTCAAGTCCGAAAATACAACTTTTACATTGATTTTGGAGCGTGGAATTGGGGATTTCCTGCGAGCACGAGGAGTCAAGATTCGGCATCTCGGGTTTTCTAAGTTTTATGTTTTTCATTATTAGTTTGTTCTTAGCCATTGCTATGATTGACTAAGCCTTTTTTTTTCCGTCTTTGACTAAGTTGAACCCTAGAACGATGTTTTTTTGTAATTATTTCGGTAATTTTTTATTTAACTCTGTTATGAGATTATTTATGTTATTTGCTTTCTTCATATCTTTTATATGTTTGTTATTTGGACTGATCATCCGGGTATTAGGCATATAATTGTTGCTAGGTCGTAGATTCATAATCCGTAATTGTTATGTGTTTATGTATAAGACTAGCAAATTGTGAATTATTCGCTAGAAGAACATAAGTTGCGGTCACTTGTACCGAGCTTGCGAGTAGAACACCGTACCTACTCCGTTGCCTTAGTTCCCTATGCATTTGATTAATGGTGTTCCAGCGATCGTATCCTAGGACTACTTAATTGGATAGAATTAATTACTAAGCGAACCTGTGATTAATTGTACTTAAGGGGTAACAAGGATTAGCTAAGCGTACCTGTTAATTCTTGGAGTAGGGGTCTCAGAACTAGTTTGTCAAACGGTTGCAATAGTTACATGAATGTTTCGGACTAGAGGGATACTAGCGCTACAACATAAATGAGCTAATGTAACACCCAAAAAGTGTTACATATATACTAAAATATGTTACTATAGACTTTAGGTAACACTTTATTGGTGTTATATTTGCTGGTGCTACCTAAAGTCTAATGTAACACTTTTGATGATCTTTAGTAACACTTTTAATAAGTGTTACATTATGTTTTAAATTGTAACACTTTATGGTAACACTAAAAAATGTTACATATAACCCCCCTTTACGTAACACTTTTAATTGAAAAAAAAAATTAAAAATTTGTCATTGCTGGGTTTCGAACCCAGGTTGCTAGATTGCAGGAGTTTAAGCACAATGTCTTAACCATTAGGCTACAATAACTTTTTTAGTTATTTTTTTAAGAAAAAACAATATATACACAAGATTTTATTGTAAAATCAATAAAATACGCTCACAATTAAGTTCTCATCAAACTACAATCTAACTTAATTTTATTTAGGTTATCCGTATCAGTTTGACACAAAGTTTTCATTAATTGTTCTTCCATTTTCATCCACTCATATATATATATATATATATATATATATATATATATATATATAACTTATTTTATATCACATTAATTTTATACATCTAATTATTGTATATAAATCTTAAGACACTATCATTAGCTTTAATTACCATAATTTTATGTATAAGACACCTTAAATATTGTGTTTTATAGATTTTAAATAAAAAAAATAAACTTACATGCATGAAGAGACATGACCAAATGTCCAAAGTCTAGGTTCTCACACTTAAGAAATGTATTCAAATTGTTAAAGCTACAAGTCTATTTTGTTATTGTTTAGTAAAAATATAATGTGTGTATATATATACATACACACAAATAAGTCATAAATAAAATTTAATGTATTTTCTATAACGAATAAGTAAATCTTTAGGTGCTTTAATAAATTGTTATTTTTGTAGGTCTGAGTCTATTGTTTTCACCACTTATGTTACAGATATTCTATTGTGGTAATTAAGATGTAATGTATGAGACCAATAAAAATAAAAGTCACATGAGAAAAATAAATCCACAAATATTTAATTAGTTTAAAATAAAATAAATAATTTTATTAATTACAAGTGTTATTTATATATAAGTGTTACATAAAAGTGTTACATATTCAAAAGTGTTGCATAAAAAGTGTGACTTATTTAAAAGTGTTACCTAAATGTGTTACAATTTAAAAGTGTTACGTTCAAAGCGTTACATATTCCAAAAGTGTTACACGAAAGTGTTACATATTCGCAGATGTTACAAAAGTGTTACATGAAAGCGTTACATATTCATAAGTGTTACAAAAGTGTTACATAAATGTCAAAATTTTAAAAGTGTTACAAACGAAGTGTTACATAAAGCCATTTATGTTGTAGTGTGGGTTAAAGGCGAGAATACTTTTATCATAAATTCATCTTTAGTTTGTTAGTTTAATTGTCATTTGCTTTAAGTTAATTTGCTCAAAACAACTCCCCCATATTATATTTATATTTATATTATTATAATTAGTTATATAAATTGGTTTAATACGATAATTCGATTAGTTTCTCTGTTCTTTGTGGAATCGACCATGACTTACTCTATCTACTATTAGAAAATGAAGTTAGAAAATAATAACTAATTTGACGTGCCTCGACAGCGTGGTCACAAACATAATATGGGAGATAATATATAGATCCTTGGTCGAACTGCCCAAGTGAGACTACAACGTAGGACTTTTGTAACACTTTGTTAATTACACTTTCACAATTTTGATTTTTATGTAATATTTTTTTAATATTTATGAATTTGTAACACTTCTATGCAACATTTTTTGTAATAATTTTAAATATGTAACACCTTCATTTAACACTTTTAAAATTTGTAACACTTTGGATACACCAATTTTATGTTGTAATACTTTTAAGTAACCATGTTTACGTAATACTTTTGAATAAGCTTACAAATAGATAACACTTTTAACTAGTAAAATTATTTATTTCTTTTATTTTAAATTAATTAAGTGTTATTGAATTTATTTTTCTCATATAACTTTTGAAGCATTAAAATCTTTCAATCGCTTATATTTTGTGAAATGACTTTTTGAAACAAAATTTTATGATATGGTACATCTTAATTATCACAATAGAACATTCGTAACATGAGATGGTGAAATTTATTAAACATTGACTCAGACCTACAAAAATAACAATTTATTAGAGAACCTATATAAATATTTACTTATTAATTATCTAAAATGATTTTTAGTGGTTATATTTTACTAAACAACGATAAAAAAGTTTTGTAACTTAACAATTTAAATATATTTTATAAGTGTAAAGACCTGGCCTTGGAAACATTTTATCATGTCTTTTCATGTTCATGAATTATTTTTTTACTTAATTATATATTCTATAAAACACAATATAACTAGTTAATTACTTAATTATAAAGATGACTTTAATGTGTATTGAAATTATCTACAACAAGTAATTATAGGTTGCACCGCCCCCCTCTGCCTGCAATTCGAATTTCCTGTTACAGTACGTGTTTGATCATCTGTTACACTTAATTCACTATGTAACAGATATTAATTTATGACATCATACCATATACGTGTCGGTTAGTGAATATATTGAAACACAAGATGTAATACCAAAGTGTAACAGATGATCTTATGGCCTCTGCCTGAGGGTGTTTCGCATACTAGTAGAAGTAGCGCAAAATGAGTGGCTGTCTTTTGCAGACATTGGGCTAGTTGGTTGTGTCGTATCGCTGGCACCCTTGCTACATTTCTTTTAATTCATCAAATTAGACTTCCTGCTGATTATCTTATCGTCAAAACTCTACATGTGTGTATATCACCAGCCTTCACTTCTTAATTAACTCTCATGGCTATGCACAACCATATTCGTACTTCTCTCTTGCCAAAGCACACTCATAGTTTTGGAGATGTCATGTGTTAGATAAGTAAATGAGAAGCATGCATATATTATTCTAGAAGCTTCATTGATTGTAAACCATTGTAACAAGAATAGCGTTGGTTACTTTCAGTTGGTTAGAATTGTTTAGAGTCCGTTAGGCTTTCCATCGAGCAGCTTAGCTACACTTCAATGTATTTATAGATGAACTTCATCACATTGTAAACATGGCTTAAGTTTGATGGAATAGATTCTTTCTCAATAATCTTTTACAGTCTTTCTTATAACTCAAAGCTAATCCTAGTACCAACTTTAGTCTCCTGTACAGCAAACTTAAGGTTCTTAATTCCAGAACGTTAGGTTTGAGGGGGCTGTTATTTTTTAACTCTCCTAATCTAAGAACAAAGGAAAAACCCTTTCCTTCCTCACGGTGACTCGAACCCAGAACCAAAGACCTAGGTAGTAGATAAGTAAATGAGAAGCATGCATATAGGGCATATAGTATTGTAGAAGCTTCATTGATTGTAACACATCTATATCTATATAATAACAAAATCGACCTAAAATAGTAACCTTGAAACTTTTCCCCCCCAAATCACTTTGCATTTCTAGAAAACATTATTTTTGGTATAAAACATTTTATTTGGAGATAAATTTACATATATTTGCCTAAAATATATTTTAGCATCATTATCTCAAATCAATAGTAAGTCCCCCACGATCAGTTTAATTTGTCCAAGTCTATAGGCACTCATGCAACCTACAAAAAAAGATCTGAACCCATATCTCAAAGATTTTGTTCCGCGCAATCAATTTATTTTTAATTGAAATCGACATTAATCAAGCCGTTGATTCAGCCAAATTTTCAGTCTACTTCCAAATTTTATTTTTCTTTGAATAATTTTATTTGCTGTAAAGATCAAGAGATCCAAAGTAACTGAGGGAGACGACATCACCACCCACCAAAGGAACAAAGAGAGAGAGAGAGAGAGAATTATCTAGAATCTAAAATGGGGGCAGAAGACAAAAATGTGGGGAAGAAGTGAGGTGAGAGAGAGAGAGAGAGAGAGAGAGAGAGAGAGTTATCTAGAATCTAAAATGGGGGCAGAAGACAAAAATGTGGGGAAGAAGTGAGGTGGGAGTAAGTTTGTCTACAAAAGAAAAATTAAAATCTTTTTTGTTTCTAAAATCGTATGTATTATGTTTACTGTACTCATTCTTCTTTTATTTAATTTTATTTTCACTCAATGTGTCCTTTAATTTGTGTAGTATCAATTATGTATATAAAAATTTATGGTCAAGTATATCCATAGCTAGAAAGGAAAATCAAATAACTAAAGAAAAAAATTAAAACAAGAAAATAAATTTAGTACGTTTTTATCAAATAAACCCCTAATGTCATTTTTATATTTAATGTTAATTTAACTTTTGTTTCATTTTTTATTAATTATTTTTCTTATTAATTTTTCTAATCATATAAAAGTTGAATTATTTAGTAAACATTTTATAATTCAAACAAATTTTTTTTTCAAGAAATTAATCTAATTTTTTGAAATAAAAAATATTCTTTTTCATTCCTAATGTGATTTTTCTGTATAATAAATTAAATTAGTCATTTATTATCGATCTATAATTTGACACCATATTGTATAAATAAAATAAAATAAATTAAAGACAAATAATTGTTTGTTGGTTTATTATGTGAGTTAATTAGTAGTGTGTTTATGCTACAAATAAAAATTAATAAAATTAGAACATAATGTTATTGGTACTCATTAAAAGCTTTTGAAAATTTCTTGAACATTATATTTGAAAAAGTAAAAAAATTAGATACTTTGGATATATATAAATGTTTATCATAAAATTAAATATACATATATGCATTCATCCTTTGTACAAGATGATCAACATGACCTCCATACACGGACGCTAGAGATATTCATACATTAAGAAAAACAAATATAAATATTCTATAACTTACTCAAATGTATATATTTTTTATTTTTAATATTTTTTATCGACTCTTCTTTCATTTAACATATAACTTTTAATCTATTATTATATATTGATTGTAACATTTTATTATATTAAAATTATATAAACTTATAAAATTCTTATTAGGGTTAATTACAGCAACCACACCAAACTATCAACATTTTTGCACATAAACCACTCAACTTTTTTTGTGGCACTCATACATATAAACTATAAGGATTTTGACATATACAACACCAAACTTATTTTTCAATCATTTTTCGCCAGAATTCCACATGTAACTTGCGCGTTATAAATTTTTAAAGGCTTTTTTCGTCTCAACACGCTTTTTAGTAGGTAGAGAAACAACTCATTTTCAACAAAGGAGGTTCTAGATATTAGGAGAGAGAACTATTTATGATCAAAGAAATTGTTATGGAAAAGAAAGGTGAAAGAATTTTACACTTTTAGCATACTAAAAAGGTTATTGGTTCAAAAAATGCCATTAAAAGTTTATCACGCGTAAGTCACGTGTGGATTTTCGACAAAAATATGATCGAAAAATAAGTTGGTGGTTTATCTGCCGATTAAAAAATACGTTTGGTGGTTTGTCCGCAAAACTCGTATAGTTTATATGTATCGATGCAACAAAAAAAATTTAGTGATTTATGTGTAAAAACGTTGATAATTTGGTGGGGTTACTGCAATTAATCCTTCCTATTATTTATTAATTTACATTTATAGTTCGTGCATCGCATGAGAATACTACCGGCTGTAACAAGAATAGAGTTGGTTACTTTCAGTTGGTTAGAATGGGTTAGTCTGTTAGACATTCCATCGAGCAGCTTAGCTGCACTTCAATGTATTTATAGATGAATTTCATCACATTGTAAACTCTGCCAAAATTTAATGGAATGAACTCTTTCTCAGTGAACTTTCGCAGTCTTTCTTTTAACTCTAATATCATGATTGATCAATTTTAATAATGTATGTTCTCATCATGAGTATTAATGATGATGCAAGTACTACAACTTTATTTTGTAGACTTCATATTTAGTTATGGTTAAAGAACAATATTAATGAAATTTGGACATGTAATTATTGATAATTTTATGAACTTTTACTGTTATTTATTTATTTATTTTTTTTTTTTTTTTTAATTTCGACTCCAACTTATTTCCTTTTAATTCTTAAGTACTCAGTTAAATTTTGAAAATATCCTATTATTTTTTAGAATGGAAATAGTTATATAACTTAGGCCGAAGCCTCAAGAGTGCCAATATATCGGAACTAATTTGGGACCAACCCAAGTAACATTCAACCAAAGAGCAATCAAAAGCTCCGATCGTCTATCTAACTAAATTTGCATACTCTCAAATCAGAAGATAAATGAATAGTATCAGCCTCTACGTTGCCAAAGTTAGACATATCATCCCAACTTAAGATACGAGAACAAATAGATACCATAGTCTATGGATCAATATTGTCCACCCCAACAATAGAGAGGAATGTATTTTCCAAGGCAACCTACTTAACCAAGCCCAGTCGTCACTAGAAAAGACTAGTAATATTTTCGTGCGATGTACGGAAGTTTATTTAAAAAGTAATGATTTTAATAAAATTAAATAATAATATAATCTAATATTTAAATATGAGAGCGTTTGATCCTAATAAAATATTTTTTTAATAATGTAGGATAAATTAAAATTAAAACAAATGAAGAAAATTTGATAAAACAAACTGATTAGTTATAGTTTTAATAAAATAATTTGTGAAAGATAATTATTTGTATGATTTTTAATTGTATTTCAAACCAATACTATATTTTTCTGTACAACCCACAATAAACATTGGAATCATACTCAAATAATCAACAAACAAATAATATAATATTTTAAATAGAATATCTTCTTCTTCTTCTTCTTCTTCTTCTTCTTCTTCTTCTTCTTCTTCTTCTTCTTCTTATTATTATTATTATTATTATTATTATTATTATTATTATTATTATTATTATTATTATTATTATTATTATTATTATTATTATTATTATTATTATTATTATTATTATTATTGTTGTTGTTGTTGTTGTTATTATTGTTATTATCATCATCATCATCATCATCATCATCATCATCATCATCATATGGATGTCAAATCAAACATTGTCAAAAGATGATTAATTAATATAGTATACAAAATAAATAGATTAGCAATGAAAAAAGATATTTGCAACTTTAGAAAGTAAAATAAATTTCGATTCTTACAAAAAATGTGACAACTTACCAATCACAGTCTAAAAACTTACGCTAGAAAGTGTTACTTATAGAATTGTCCATATTGTGTCTTATATTATTTAATTTATAAAATACTTTTAGAATTCTAACGATAAATAATTAAAATAACCATGAAATATATAATAAAAGGAAAAATAATATTTTATTTGGATATTTCGTATGTAATGTAAAGTTTAATACTCTTTTCTTTATATCCCTGCTTTTATTTTATATTTTTTTTTATTTTATCTAAATAAACTTTCAAGTTCTAATTATATATATTCAATTTTCTCTTTCTAATGTTAGATTTTCATTTGCAACTTTTAACATTTCATTTAGGGATTTCAAATATACTTAAATATTTTTTATTTAATAAATTCTTATTTTAACAAAATAGATTCAAAAGTTATTTAATAATTTAAATAAAAAATTAAACTCCGTGAGTTTTTCAAAATATTTGAATATTTTCGTATTTTATATGGTACTGTAAATTATTTATATAAATATAATATTTTTTTATAAATAGTTTATTTATTTGAATATAAAAATTGAATAATGCGAACAAAGTTATTTAGATTGTTAAGAGAAAAAAAGACATTTGATGTTGATTAATGCGACAAAGTATTATTTAACTTACAAAGTGTAAAAAGATATAATTGATGTTTTAGTAAAATTAAAAACGATAGCAAAATGTAACAAATATCATAATTTAGGCTGCAAAGAATAAATTTTCTTAAAAGACTAATTTTAACAAAATACACATTATTAAAAATATAAGTAGGTAATTAAAAATAATTTTAATAACAATTTTAATACACAATTATACATATGATCAATGCTTCTGTACTTTTACGATAGAAAAAAAATATATATGTGGCAAATTTGATGATATATTAAGTTGATCATAAAATAGATATTGATTTTTTGCCTTTGATTTAATAAAATAGGACTTCCATTATTTAAGCAATGGTTTTTCTCACTGCATAACTTAAATAACAAAAATATTTGAAAATTCATGTAAAATAAAATTAATTGATTATTTGTCTTTTTATATAAAAGGTACTCATATTTTTTATAAAAGAAATTATTTTGCTAATTTTAGTTGAATTCAAACTAAAATATTATTAGTCCAATTCACAAGAAACATCAGTTATAGCACAAATAATTAACTAACAAATAATCCGTTTATTCATATAAAATATCTCATTATAATATATGTGATATGGATGTTAAATCAAAGATTGTGAAAAAATGAATAATTTGGTATATTATGCATGAAAGTCGGATTAAAAAGGAAAAAGTTATTTGTGTTTTTTTTTAAAAAAAAATTATGACCTTACCAAAAATAAAATAAAAAAAGTTACCAATTATATGGTGTGCAAATTTTAGAGGGAAAGTTAATATGACATTAATATCCTCCATTTTACTTTTATATGTATATGGCAAAAACTCTTGTGCACAAGGTGCACAATATCTTTATTGTGCACCAGTCCGGTTCGGAACCGGTTCATCCGGTTCGGATCGGTTTTTTTACTGAACCGGAGTATAAATAACATTTTTACATCATATTTCACCATTTTCAGATCCAAATTTACCCCCCGCTTCTCTCTTTGGCCGTTTCGCCTTGTTCGTCTTCTCAGCGCCACCGCCGCCGACTCCGCCTCCGTCGCGGTTCGCTCTCGTCTTCTTCCCGCCGCCGCCGACGCCATTGCCGACTGCCAATCATCTGTATGTTGACCCTTTTCTTATGGTTTTCTTTCTTATCTTTTGTTGGTTCGTATCTGGAGGTCAATGTTTCTGGTTTAGCAAATGTTATTAATCTGGAGTATATGATTGAGTTTATCCTTCGAGATTGGTGGTATTATGTTCATTATTAAATTTGTAAGTTACAGACATTATTAAAATAATGTGTGAATGGCTATCAAACTCTGGTGCTGGAGTTACTTTGCTTGTGAATTTGAAGCATGTTTGGAATAGTTTCGGTAGTATATTATATACTGCTGCCTAGTTCCACCTTGAGATGAAATAATTGTTATTCTTACAGATTAATAAGTCCAATTTGTGTCATTTTGAAGGGAGATTACTCTAATTCGCTTGCTATTTGTTTTGAATATTATGTATTTTGATTCCCGGCGTACGTATTACTTTGTAGAATATGGAATGGAATGGATGGGTTTCAGAGGAAATGTGGTGGAAATACATAGGGTTTATATAGTGGATTGGGTTTGTTCGATGCATTGCACGTATGGAAAAAGCAATTTGTATAAAATTTATCATATTTCATCATATATCAGTTGATAGTACAAAGTTTGTTAAAGTTTGCAGAAATCTCATTTATTGAAATTAACAAGAATGTCCTTTACATCAAAATAGATATTCCCGAATTATATTATTGTATTGAAGTGATTTCCCTTCTAATTTTGTACATGTATAGACAATATTTTTAGTGTGTTTTGTGTAAAATATTTGTTCTACTTGGTGAGTTTGTTGATAGAAGGTTTCTAATTTGTTATAGATTTTGTAAATTCAGGTTTACATGGCTGATAAGAGTGACCAAGTTTTGAAGAAAACGGGTGGAACAGGTCGGTTTAAACAACCAATTGCTAAACCTAAGAGGGTGCCGAGGAGAAAAACTAGGGCGGAAGCTAGAAAAAATTTGATGTCTTCTGCTGGGAAAACATGTTCCGAAGATGTTGTTCTGCCGAGGGCGGAAGCTTTGAAAACTTCCACTAAAGATGTGCTTGCAAAGTTCTCCAAGCCATCTCACAAGAAAAGAAAGGAAGTAGCACATGATGGGCAAAATAAATTGAAGAAGGCTAGAAAGCTTGATGAAGACGAGGGGGATGAAACGGAAAGGTATGATGTATGTTGTTATCTTAAATTAACTAATAGTTATGTTATTGGTTTGCATCTAGAGAGTATAGTGTTTTTCTAGTAAAATTGTAGTCACTTATAACATGTTCTATATCTTTTAAAAGTATCTTTATTAACATACTTTATGAAATTGTCAGACATACTTTATGTAAATATCAAACATATTTACAAACATACTTTATGTAAATATCAAACATACTTTATGAAATTGTCAAACATACTTTATGCAAATATTAACAATAATGTATATGTTATGTTCAAAATACTTTATGAAACTGTCAACCATACTTTATGTAAATATCAAACATACTTAAGCCTAAAATGGAGAAATTTGCTGGAAGATAATCTCGGCCGAGACACACATTCATCTCGGCCGAGACGGGTTTGTATGGAATTTGAGCTAAATTTGCTGGAGGATAATCTCGGCCGAGACACACGTTCATCTCGGCCGAGAACCACTTTATGCAAATATCAAACATACTTTATGAAATTGTCAAACATACTTTATGTAAATATCAAATATAATTTATGAAATTGTCAAACATACTTTATGTAAATATGAAACATACTTTATGTAAATATCAAATATAATTTATGAAATTGTCAAACATACTTTATGTAAATATGAAACATACTTTATGCAAATATCAAACATACTTTATGAAATTGTCAAACATATTTTATGCAAATATCAAGAATAATGTATATGTTATGTTCAAAGTACTATATGAAATTGTCAAACATACTTTATGTGAATATCAAACATACTTTATGAACATACTTTACGAAATTGTCAAATATACTTTATGTAAATATCAAACATATCTACAAACATACTTTATGTAATTATCAAACATACTTTATGAAATATTCAAACATACTTTATGCAAATATCAAACATACTTTATGCAATTATCAAACACACCTTATGATATTGTCAAACATACTTTATATAAATATAAAACATACTTTATGCAAATATCAAACATACTATGTGAAATTGTCAAACATACTTTATTCAAATATGAACAATAATGTATATGTTATGTTCAAAGTACTTTATGAAATTGTCAAACATACTTTATGTGAATATCCAACATACTTTATGTAAATATCAACAATAATGTATATGTTATGTTCTCTAAAAACACTATAAAAGTCTAGTATGTTGTAGGTGACATTAAAGTATGGTAATATTAATCATTATGCAATTTTGTTATTCTTGCTTTTTATTAATTATTCATAATTGTTGTCTCTTGTAATATGCAGGCCTTTCTACAATCAGTGTTCTCCTCTTACTTTATTTAACACCATTCAAAGTTTGAATGATGTTAAAAAAAAGGATGTTGAGAGTATTGGTTTCGGTGGTCTTTTGCATCTATCTTTTAAAAAGAATTTTGACAATGGATTGTTACATTGGTTGGTTGCTAACTTCAACCCTAGCAGTAGGATGTTAACAATAGACAGCTTTCGTAAGATAGCAATTACTGCAGACGATGTTTTTGATGTCTTTATGATTCCTAGGAATGAGGGTGTTTCTATTCCAACTTATAGTAGATCGGATGATATTTCAGATCTTCTTGATAGGTTTAGTTCTGATTATGGTATAGTGTCCGGTGCAAAGGTTTCTATTTTACAACCTTTGATTACTGGTCGGCTAAAGGATGGGGGTGATGACTTTAAGAGGGTATTTTTGTTGCTTGTTATTTTTTCATTCCTTAACCCTCCTTCAAATCGTTGTCTTACTACTGGGATAATGAAGGCAATGGAGGATGTTTCTCTTATCCCTTCATACGATTGGTGCACTTTTGTTCTAAAAAAATTATGTAATGGGATAGAAAATTATTGGGGAAAGAAGAGTGGGTATATGTGTGGCTGCACAATGTTTCTTCAAGTTCTGTATTTCCATAGGATTAAATGGCAAGGAGTGGCTGAACCATCTGTTCTCCCTCTAATACGTCATTGGACTGATAGCAAAGTGTCCAAGAGATGTCAGGAAGAGGCTGATGCAGAGGTGTACGGGGATGGGGACTTGGTGTTGGATACATATCCAATATCTAGGAACGGTAGTGTTAGGGTTGAAGCCGAGGAAGAAATTGTTCGTGAAAAAGATTCTAGGAAAGATCAAGTACAAGATCGGAGTCCTGATAATGATTTGGATTTCATCAAGTTTAATTTGTCAAATGGGGATATGAAGAACTCAGAGGTTCGGAAGGCAGCAAGTGATGTAAGTATAGGTTCTTATATTCTGCATTTTATAATATACTTATTGTACTCTTATAGTATACTAGTAGTTATCTTATAGTGTGTCTTTTTTGCATTTCGAGTATAATAATCTTCTAATAACAATTTTCTTTTTAATTGTCGTAGCCTCTGCATGAGTTGTTACTGTTTTTGAAGAGGGATATCTCTATTGTATCTAATTTCTATATGAGGAAATGTCTGGAGATGATTAGATCTTCTTCTCAAGAAACCAGAGTGATGTCAGCCTCTACCCCTGAGATGTCAGAATCACAGAGTTTTTTTGCGGATCCTAAAGTTCATTCAATCATTGATGATATGGTGAACAACTGTCTACGATTCAAGAATATGGATTTTGAGGGTCCGACATTTAACATTCTGACTCCATCTCCCATTGTTGAGAAAGAGGCTGAGGTCGTAGAGGATGAGAATCAAGCTGTTGGTGATGAGGAACTTTGTGATGCTCTGAAGTCATGCAATGCAAAAAGGAAAGATTCATTTGTGGAGGATGTTGGTTGTTTGCCTGTTGATGAGACTGTAGGATATGTGTCTTGTTTTATGGATAAATGCAAAGATTTGCTGGCTGTGATGGATCCAAGGCATAGGGAAATTTTAGATTACTGCATGTTTGAGGATCCATCGACTAATATGTAAGTAATACATTGTTTTCTTATAGTATGAGTAGCTTATATACACATCTATTTGATTATTTTTGTTTTTTTTTTTTAAGTGTTGAGGTGTTTAGGTTTGGTCATCTACACTTTGTGCCGAAGGAGGATATTATATCATTAACTCCAGGTCAGCAAATATTCCAGTCTGTTGTTGACACATGGATCTTAATGATTAACCGTGGTGAAGGTGCACTGGGTACACGGAGCCGTTATGCTTTTAATGTGGAGCACAGTGTAAGTGTTATTTTCTTTATTTATATATCTTTTACTATAACTTTTAATATTTAATTATACTTGTTGCTTGCTCCTAGGATTTGTTAAGGAGGGTGTTGGATGATGTGGGAGATAAACAAGAGAATTTGGATGCCATGATAAGTTCGTGGGATTTATGGCTTCGTGGAGACATAAACTTACTACTTTCTGCTGATTTGGTGATTTTTTTTATACTATTATCTTTGTATTTTGATTGTTTGTTTGTTATTCTTTTTGGTTGACATGTTTTCTTTTTTCTAATTGTAGATTTTTGTGCCCTTTGTTGATGAATGTCACTATGCTTCTGTTGTCATCAATTTTGTTGACTCAAAGTTTCATTATTTGGATAATCGAAAGTACAACGAGGACGATAGCTATTTCTACGATGCTGCTAAAGTGCTGGTAATTTTATACTACTGTTATTGTATGTTATATGTAATCTTATAGTAGGTTTTGTATTCATATAATATATTGTATACTGTCTTATAATTTGTGTTATATGTTATAGTATGTTACATGGAATCTTATAGTATGTTGGTTAGTTCATATAGTATGTTGTATGTAGTCTTATAGTCTGTAATTGTCCAAGTATTGGTGTACTGAACTGTGTACCTTTGTGTTATGTTCCTGTATAGCAAGAACATATGTCCCGATATCTTGAGCATCATAAACACCCTAAAGCAAAGGATGTCTTGACATTTGTCTTTGACAACGTGCCATTCAAATGGCAGACTAGAAAGCATGACCAAGATTGTGGTGTTTACTTGATGAATCATTTGATGCAGTTTGATGGGCTTGTTTACTTAGAGCCTAACTTATGCAAGGTAACTTATTTCTTTTTTATGTGTTCTTCATTGTTGCTATTGTTGCTATTTTTATGTGTTCTTCATTGTTGCTATTTTTATGTGTTCTTCATTGAAATTTGTTTTTTTTTTCTTTTTAGGCCGCTATACGTCGTATCATAAGAGCTCAAATTTGTGTTGAGATTGTCCTCTCTTCAAACAATGACGTGAAGAATGATGTTCTTGCTGCTGTTAGAGCATTCCAAGAGGGAAAGCCGACACTTATACAAAACATTTTAGAGGAGAAGAAGCGAGCTGCAATTAACAAAGGCAAAACTATAAGAAAGCAGTATACTCGACACAAACAAAAAGTTGTTAAAGAGAAGAAGAAATAAACTAATTGAAAGTGATGGTTGTAAAGAATTCGGATTCATTGTTATATATCAATTTTATATATCAATTTTTTTTCGAGTTTTACTCAGGATTATTACAAACATACTTTATGTAAATATCAAACATACTTTATGAAATTGTCAAACATACTTTATGTAAATATCAAACATACTTTATTCAAATATCAACAATAATGTATATGTTATGTTCAAAGTACTTTATGAAATTGTCAAACATACTTTATTTGAATATCAAACATACTTTATGTAAATATCAAACATACTTTATGTAAATATGAGCAATAATTCTTGTTGACGCGGGCGCAATTTAAACATACTTTATGAAATAGTCAAACATACTTTATGCAATTATCAAACATACTTTGCTGGAAACATATCTCGGCCGAGAAACATTAATCATCTCGGCCGAGATGCAGAAAGGCCCAAAATGGAGAAATTCGCTGGAAGATAATCTCGGCCGAGGCACGACAGCATCTCGGCCGAGACGGGTTTGTATGGAATTTGAGCTAAATTTGCTGGAGTATAATCTCGGCTGAGACACACGTTCATCTCGGCCGAGAACCACTTTATGCAAATATCAAACATACTTTATGAAATTGTCAAACATACTTTATTCAAATATCAACAATAATGTATATGTTATGTTCAAAGTACTTTATAAAATTGTCAAACATACTTTATGTGAATATCAAACATACTTTATGTAAATATCAAACATACTTTATGTAAATATGAGCAATAATTCTTGTTGACGCGGGTGCAATTTAAACATACTTTATGAAATAGTCAAACATACTTTATGCCATTATCAAACATACTTTGCTGGAAACATATCTTGGCCGAGAAACATTAATCATCTCGGCCGAGATGCAGAAAGGCCCAAAATGGAGAAATTTGCTGGAAGATAATCTCGGCCGAGACACGACAGCATCTCGGCCGAGACGGGTCTGTATGGAATTTGAGCTAAATTTGCTGGAGGATAATCTCGGCTGAGACACACGTTCATCTCGGCCGAGAACCACTTTATGCAAGTATCAAACATACTTTATGAAATTATCAAACATACTTTATTCAAATATCAACAATAATGTATGTGTTATGTTCAAAGTACTTTATGAAATTGTCAAACATACTTTATGTGAATATCAAACATACTTTATGTAAATATCAAACATACTTTCTGTAAATATCAGCAATAATCATGCGGGTGAAAAGGGCAATCCTCCCTGGAAACATATCTCGGCCGAGAAACATTAATCATCTCGGCCGAGATGCAGAAAGGCCCAAAATTCCTCTTCGCTGGAAGATAATCTAGGCCGAGACACGACAGCATCTCGGCCGAGACGGGTTTGTATTGGAACACATAAACACATACTTTAAACAATACTTAAACATAATTTATCAAGACTCTAACAATACTGTATTCAATATATCAAAATACTTTAATGTAGAAGTGAATATGCTCAATTACAAAGTAAATTTTAAATTCAATACTTATAACTATATTAAATGGGCATTTGGTGTTTTAGAACCAAATTCATTTTTCTCGGATTGAATGTCATTTTTCTTCTTCTTTCTCCTTTCAACAATGGACTTTGGTCGTTGCGCCTTTCTCCCCTTTGTAGTTGACTGGATTGGATCAAGAATATTGTCACACGTCTCAACTGGAAGATTTGGGTCTGGAACGTGTAAAATAGAATCAACTGCTTTTTTGTCTCTTACGTATCCTTCTTCCATGATCCTTCTTGTTTCTATATTGTGTTGGCTTCGTAATATTAAATTGTAGTAATCGCGTGCCAATTGATGCCTCCATTGAATGTTTATTTGCTGATATTCTGCTGCTGGATTTGTGTTGCTTATTTTTTCCCAAATGTCTGATTTTGCCATCTTCGTCCATCTCTTTTTTATGTACACTTCTGGTATGGTTTGTGCTGAATTGATGTGCAATACCCTCAAACAATGATAACATAAAATCCCACACTCCTCAAACTTCTTGCAACTGCATGAAATCAATTCCATCTTCATATCATATACTACTGTTCTTCTTTCAGTATCAGATATACTTGATGATACATGGTAGACCATTGTGCTATCTTGGCATCCAACAAGAAGTGAGTAACTTGAAATGCACCTTTGGAATTCCTCATGGACATCTTTAAAGATTTTTATTGTATATTTCTCTGCAGCTTGTTTTAGAATTACTGGAATGTTTGGTTCAGGTCTCCATTTTGAGCACGTGAACTCATCATCCTTTTCTGTACGTCTCCAGCCCTTTATTGTTTCATTGAATATACTATAGAAGTCTGTCAAGCTAGTTTTCTTCTTCGCATTAAATGAGATCACCCTATTAGTACTTTCACTTCTTTGAGACGATCTTATGCCAGCAGAAAAAAAATCTTTACTCAATGCTGTGCACCATTTCTCCTTCAAACTATACAATCGTGCAAACCATTCATTTTGTTCCAGGCGATAGGTTGCTATCATTTTGCTCCAACATTTTTCAAATTCCTCTTCGTCAACACACCCTGAAAAGCACTTAGTAAATTCATCCTTGAATGTGTTGTTCCCTTTCAAACTTGCAAACCTTGTTATTGCATTCTGATATAGATGCCATTGGCAAAGACGATGCCTTGTATCAGGGAAAACCTACAATTAAACATATATACTGATCTTTATCAAAAGTATATTGATGTTCTTCATAAAGTATATGTTTCAAGAAGTTACAATATTGTCATATACAACATAAAGTATAATGATGTAGAGGTTACATTACATACAATGTTTGAAAAGGTACCTTTTCAATTGCCTTTGCAATTGCAAAGTCTTGATCTGTGAATATTGTTATTGGAGTCTTTCCTCTCATTGATTTTTTGAACACTTCAAAAAGCCATTCAAAAGACTCGATCTTCTCGTCTGCTAGAAACGCACATCCAAACATGACATTCTTCCAGTGGTTGTTTATTCCAATGAATGGAGCACATATTAAGTTGTACTTGTTTGTTCTGTATGTTGTGTCAAATATTAGAACATCACCAAAGACATCGAAGTCTTCCATCATCATAGAGTCTCTCCAAAAGATATTGCACAATCTCCCTTCTTTGAGCTTCACTCTATAAAAGAAATCAGAATCTTTTTCAATTTCTTCTTGTATCGTGTCAATTAAGGATTCTGCGTCTCCACCTTCAATTGCTTCCATTTTTCTTCGGTGTATGAAGTTCAAGTGGTCTTTCTGAGTGTGCCCAACATTCTCTTCGCCCCCAGCTTCATAAACCATGTATCTGTAAGAGTCGATAGGCTTTATTCCGGAATCAACCATATCAGATATTGCTTCTGCCTTTTCTTCAGTAATTTGCCTTTCTGAACGGTATAGATGGCTCAGTTCAGCCCTTGTTAATTCGTGATTGTGATTCAAGGTATGTTTTACAACTTCAAAAAGTCCTTCTTTCTTTGTTATTTTCATGCAGGCTTCACAGCTTGTTCTAATGGTTGGCTTCCTTTTCCTTTTTCTTGTTGAATCATCGACATCTTTCTTTTTTCCAGAATTAGAGCAAACAAACATCTTTCCCAATATTTCTCCTCTTGATGATAATCTAGTTGTTGATTTTCGAACACTGAAACCCACACAACGTGCATGCTTCTTGTATAAATCATACATCTCTTCAATTGTGCTTCTTCTCAATCCAAAAAGCGAACCTGATATATCCATCTCCTCATTTGAAGGTTCTGTCAAATCACAAAATATTTAGCAGATTCAATATACTCTAATTAGTATTCAACTATATGTTATCAACAATTACAATATAATTTATGTTCAAAGAACGAAGTACCTTCAAAGAACTCAACTACTGAACTTGAGATGGGTACTGGTTCTGTTTGGATCTCTATAAAAAAATCAAAAGACACCCAACATCCAGATGAAGATAAAAAAATAATTTTAATGTAGCAGTTTCATGTTTAATAAGAAAAAAAAAAAAAAAAACTATTAGTAACTAGAACATACTGTAAATGAAACTAAAACATACTTTATGAAATAGTCAAACATACTTTATGTGAATATCAAACATACTTTAAACAATACCGAAACATACTTTATCAAGACTCTAACAATACTGTATTCTATATGTCAAAATACTTTATGTAGCAGTTAATATTCTTAATTTTGAAGCACATACTTTAAACAATAAGGAAACATACTTTATCAAGACTCTAACAATTTCATAAAGTACTTTGAACATAACATATACATTATTGTTGATATTTGAATAAAGTATGTTGGATAATTTCATAAAGTATGTTTGATATTTGCATAAAGTGGTTCTTGGCCGAGATGAACGTGTGTCTCGGCCGAGATTATCCTCCAACAAATTTAGCTCAAATTCCATACAAACCCGTCTCGGCCGAGATGCTGTCGTGTCTCGGCCTAGATTATCTTCCAGCAAATTTCTCCATTTTGGGCCCTTCTGCATCTCGGCCGGGATGATTAATGTTTCTCGGCCGAGATATGTTTCCAGGGAGGATTGCCCTTTTCACCTGCATGATTATTGTTGATATTTACATAAAGTATGTTTGATATTTACATAAAGTATGTTTGACAATTTCATAAAGTACTTTGAACGTAACATATACATTATTGTTGATATTTGAATAAAGTATGTTTGACAATTTCACATAGTATGTTTGATATTTGCATAAAGTGGTTCTCGGCCGAGATGAACGTGTGTCTCGGCCGAGATTATCCTCCAGCAAATTTAGCTCAAATTCCATACAAACCCGTCTCGGCCGAGATGCTGTCAAAATACTTTAATGTAGCAGTTATATTCTCAATTTTGAAGCACGTACTTTAAGCAATACCCAAACATACTTTATCAAGAATCTAACAATACTGTATTCAATATAACAACATACTTTTTGATGTCGTTCCACTATTATCTTCATCACTTGGATTGTGTTCAAATCCCCCATTATCATGTTCTTCGTATTGTATGACATCCATTGTCTAACTGTAGTTCAAGAAAAACAAAATAAATATGTGGCTCGAAGAAGAAGAGGTCAAATGGATAAGATGGCGACGAGGAGAGCAAAATAGATTCAGCGAGAAATTGTTTACCTTCGCTGCTCAAAGAAGAGGATATCGACGACTGAAATGGCGACAATAATGCTGAAGTCGCCGGCGGTGCTGAAGTCGCCGGCGCTGCTGAAGTCGCGGTGCTGCTGAAGTCGCGGTGGTGTGGGTTTTTTCTGCTTCTATTCTCCTTAAACACTAAAATATTAAAGTCTTTCCTTTAAATTAACATATTATTTATTTTTACTTTTTACTTTAAATTTTTACCATTTAATTTCTGATTTCCCTTTTTTTTTAATAGAATAAAGAAAGTGGTGCACCATAGCACTATTGTGCACATGGTGCACCCAAGACCCACTCTATGTATATAGATATAGATGATGAAGACCTTGACTTGAAATGTTGTGCAGTTTAAACAAAACGTGAACCAGTTCCAAAAATATACTCGATCGAGTAAGAATCTTGAGATCGATGCAAATGAGTCAGGTGGTGATTTTTGTTAGTCGCCTTGAGGTACAAAATGGCAGAAAACTACCATCCCAAACAGAAATAAATCTTAAGAATATCAGTTCCATAATGTTGAGGACTGGAATGTAACTTGGAGTGCCTAAAAAGCCCAAGCGTAAAACTCCAATTGCCAGCCCCATACTAGCTTACCTAATGTAAAGGGCCCGCTTTGTTGGGGGTTTAGACGTAAGGAATGAGAATGAATGAGGATTCATTCTCATTGATGGTGCTTGGTAATAAATAAGTTAATCATTACTCACTTTTATTAACAATTCCCCTCATTTCATTCCATAGTATGATTGACTCCTCATTCATACCCATTACCATTGCCATAGATGATTTGCAACCAAGCGGACCATAAAATACATTAGGCGACAATGAGATTAACCTCCTTACTTCCATTCCCATTAAAACTAACAAATTGCATTTTCCCTCTAAAATTGGTTCATGCACTGAATGAAGACAAGAAGAAGCAAATCTTAGATGTTTTTCGAAAGGTAAAAATTAATATTCCACTATTATATTGATGCGGTTAAAAAAATCCCAAGATATATCAAATTCTGCAAAGACTTATGTACTAAGAAATGAAAGTTGAAATGGAATGAGAAGGTGATGACGGGAAAAAATGTATCGCCAATTTTTCGGAAGAAGTTCCCACCAAAATGTAAATACCCAGATATGTTCGCATTCCTAGTCGGATTGGTAATCTTAAAATTAAGCGGGACATGCTAGATTTAGGAGCATCAATAAATGTCATGGCATCACGATCTGTTTTTGCTTCTTTACATCTAGAACTATTGAAAGAAACTAGGTAGTGATACAATTAGCTGATCATAGCAATGTTTATCCTAATGGGGGTGGTAGAGGATTGTTGGGAAATTACAAACAATACAAATAATAATAAACGATAAATGAGAAGCATCGACAAAGCCAAAACAAAGATACCAAATTTAACGTGGTTCCCTAACAACTTGTTAGCTACGTCCACGGCCAAACGAGAGGAACCAATCAAATTCAACAGAGTGCTTACAATATAGGACAAAGACAAACTTGACCCTAGGTCAACTATCCAACTCTTCATCCTAACAAACGGAGACAAACTCAAGCATCAATCAATTGATACTTGACCAAAAACTCACTCTCCACACTCTATGATCAAATGACTCTAAACCCGAAAATAGAGTCCCAAATCAAATTGGATATTCTAGACCAAAAGAGTACCAAATACTCAACAAATACCAAATTCCAGAATATCCCAAATCAATAGACAACCTCTCTCTTGTCTCTCAAATCAAATTCAACGACTGATCAATCAACCTATTCAATCAATTGACCAATTGACTAACCAATACCAAATTTCAAAGGCTATAGGACTATTTATAAGCCCCAAAAACCTAATTCTATACACAAAAGGAATCCATCTGGGCCTAAACAACTTAAGTCCATCTGCTGCGCCGCCTGACGTGTCGCGGCCGCGACAAGCTATCGCGGCCGCGACCAAAACTGCTCAATGCTTCGACCAACCAGTCGCGCCCGCGGTTGGTCTTCACGCCTGCGGCCCCTGCAAATGTCAACTTCTCGCCGTGGCCGCGACCCTCCATCGCGGCTATGTCTTCCGACGTGCCCAATTCCAACGACGTCCAAATCCAAGCCTCTACCTCGATGTGAACGTCGATTCAAACCAAACCAGATTTAAGGCACAAATTCCTAACAAGGATGTCTTTGTTCAAGTTGATAAACTTAATTTTCTTACGGATTTTTGTGTGCTTGATATGAACGGGGACTTGTCAGCTTCCATGCCTATTTGTTGGGGAGACCGTTCTTAAACGCCTCTCAATATGGAATTTTATTGTCAAATCATTAAATTCAATATATATGATGCCATAAAATTTCTAGATGATGTTAGTTATGTTTTCTCTATTAATGAAATTGACCCTCTTGTCCAGAACATTTTTGAGTTTAAGTGCAGAAATAGGTCTAATATAATTCCAAATACATACCTGATGAGGAAACGAGTGATAATGAAATCGCATAACGTAGAAGAAAAGTTACATTGGTCAAGACCTACCCAAAAACCTCGGTATATTTTTTGAAAATGATCGAAAGTCTAGTGTTAAAAAAAGGAACTGATTGGGAGAGGACCTATTGCATAATTACATGTTAGGATTCATGGTTAGCATCTTTGCATTTTGATTCATTTGATTCTACATTCAACAAAAACAAACATAAAAAAAAAAAGACAAGAAAAAAAGATAGAAAAACCGACAATAAAAAAAGAGTTGGGGAAGCATGAAAAGTGGCGAGTGCGGTTGAAGAAAATATGAGTGTCTAATTGAACTTGATGATATAGTTCATTGAAGTTGTGAAGATTTAATATACTAACGTAAAATGTAGACCAAAACTCTAAAATACTATTTTATTTTAGTTTACTGTCCAATTATGAATATGGACATTTTCTTTAAACCTATCTATATATGTGGTGCTAACGACAAGTTTATTGTCACCGTTATATAGGTATATTTTTTATACAAACTTTTCTAATTTTTAACATTCAAATAGTTTTTGTTTCTAATCAACTTTTAAAGTGTAATATATCAAATTAATCATTTCGTCACAATATTTTTTAGTTTGGTAATAAGACTTTAATTGTGGATTTACATACTTATATTGAATTTGAGTTGTAAATAAAATATACTAAAGTAACTTTCTTATAGTAAGATTATTAAATTATTTTGATTTTTAAGTACAATCACATAATTTATTATATTTTATTTTTTACTTTTAGTTTTCTCAAATAAATATTTGTATGCAAATATAGGTAGAAATACAAAAATAATACATAAAACTTGTTCATTTAGCAAAAAATAAAAGTATTGGATTTTTAAAACTACTTTCCCTGTAGATTATTTAATTATTAATTTATTATTTTGCCTTAATATTATTTTATGAGTGCAAATTTACTTAATAATTGTATTGGTTTAAATATTTATTGTTAATGGAACATATATTCAGTGTTCACAAATATCAAGAAAGATACAGGTTGAATGGTAAATATAAGTTTAAACAAGAACTAATCAATTTTAAAGATACTTTTTTTTTTATATTAATATATTATCTTAATATTGTTATTTAAAATGGTTTATCGATAATAAATAAGTATATATTCAATTTATACATCATAGAGAAATATCGATTCTTACTTTACTTATAACTATTACCCTCCTCGTGTGATGCACAATTCGTAGTTGTAAATGAATAAATAATTATTATTTTTATAGATTTATGCAATTTTAATATAATAAGATATTGCAATTAATATATAATAAGATATGAAATATTGTATGTTAATTAGAGAATTGATTTATGTGAAAAATTTGTCAATATATTGATTGAAAAAAACGAAAATTTTATTTAATTTTGGCAAATATCAGGGTCAATACTTATCCAAAAATAAGTTCAAATTTTTTTTTGGACTACAATTCAAATGTGTTTGCCAATAATAGTAAGAAATTTTGGACGGAAAAATGACCAGGTCACTATTTAGGGATGATTTTGTTATTATAATAAGCAAGATTTTATTACACTTAGTCCAAATATGCAAATAGTTCTCCCATTAAGTATACAATGGTAGAATTTTTAAATAATTAAATCATATAATATTTAATTTAATTAAAATATTATTCGATAATATGTCATAGAAGTAGTAGTATTTTAAAAAGTTAAAACCTTTTTTAAAATATAACATAAATTATTTGCATTTCTTGTTCACTTGAAAAAACACTTGATGCACAAACTATAGTTCCGATACAATATATCGATTCCTAAATTGGGTGCTTCAGTAACATTTTTAATACCCCTTACCAATCCATCTTACTATATAATAAAATAGAACCCTCTATCCTATGCATTTATAAAGAAACACAAGTTCTATATTTGCAACTACAGCAACTTATGTCGATGTTAAGGACATAATAGGTACTCTTAATGAAATAAGAGAAACCGTGATACATTAGAAATCAGAACTGAGATAAAGGTTCATGGAAAAACTCGGAACTGTCTATGCCTTGTAAAAAAAGAAGGCCGAGTTTGTGGAATATTAATTGCTCAGTTTGCATATATCTAAAAGATTATCAGGCGATTTTACATGGATAAATTGCAATCTTTTAACACTCCTATGATTGGTTGAAGTGTATACATAAGGAAAGATCCATTTGAGTCCAAAGGAAATGACAAAAGAGCTATTGGGAGATGAAATTCTCTACTTAATTGAAATGTGTGCATTATTGTACAAAAAGCTCAATGCACTTAACCATGTATTACTTTCTCAAAGAACATGTTGATTATATTTTAATCAGGACAATGCAATATCAGTGGAATGATATCAAACAGTATTTTGATATCTAAATAAAATCGCTGACTCATATTTGTTCTTCCCATATTAGAGACAACAAAGATTATAAATGAAATTGTAAACTTCAAAGGAAATGTCAAATCCTCTCATATAGAGAGATAACAAGATTACAAAAGAATATATAACCCCTAAGTAAATGTGGAAGATACCCTCTACTACAAAATACTAAATACTACTTTGGTTGGTTTAGATATTGGTTATCTTAGTAGGCAATATAAAGGTTATTACCAAACCGGTTATGTATTACCATGAGGAACACGACGAAAACTTGAAGATGAACCTATCACAACTACTCAAGCTTCATCACATCACTCATGGGTGATATCTCACGAAGTTCATTAACCTATATGGTTAAAGTAATAGTGACTTGAGCTATACCACTGAAGAGCCTATCCAAAGTTATGAAGATGAAGTTATTTGCAACAATTAGATTGATTATGCTATCAAGGGAGAGATGTAGACTTCAAGGGAGTCTCAACAAAGGTGCGTTGCACTCTTTTTCCCTTCAACAAAGTTTATTCTTTTCCCACTAGGTTTTGTTACTTGGCAAGGTTTTTAATGAGGCAACACATTATGCACCAGTTCCCATTTGACTTGGCACAAGGGGAAGTGTTGAAGGAAAAACATAATTAGTGTCTTCGTCAAAAGTAACTGATGAAGGGCAAGTTAGGTATTCACTAAACATTATGTAGTTGTGAAACCCTTGTATTTGACACCCTATATATAGGGATCTGATAAATGAGAATTCCATAATTATTCTGTGTCTCTTTTCTCTTCTTTACTTTTACGTTTTCCTACAACAAGCATGTAATAAAAAGAAACCCTTTATAACAACAAGCTAGAAATATTTTCCTGCTTATTTACCTACTAAAATTAGATAATTTGGTCACTACTATTATAGGAATATCTATATAATTATGTATATATATATATATATATATATAAAATAAAAAATGAGTTTCAATTTTTGATTTTTTTGCCAGTGTACTTGTGGTTTATACATAAAAACATTTACAAAATTAAAACACAAATAATTAATAATTGTTTACAATCTTTAAGGTAATATATCAAATTCTATTTTTAAGGTATTTAATTTGATACCTATCTTGCATATTTTTAAAATAAGTAAAATTAAAAAAAGACAATTATTTGTCGATTATTTAGGTCAGATTTGTATATGTAGTATGAATTTGATTATTTTTTGATTATTTGTATTGGGTTTGAGTTGTAGATAAAAGTCAATCAAATATTTAAAAATAATCTCACTCTATACTAAAAGGGAACCCTCTGTAAGAGGAAGCTAGAAACATTTTCTCGTCTATTTTTACCTACTGAAAATATATAATATAATAATTATTAATGTAGTAATATATATGTATATATAGAGTAAAAATGACTTTTAATTTTGGAGTTTTAGCAATTTACTTATGGCTGACTTTTTATACATAATCTTTTTTTAGAAAATTAGAACACAAATAATATTAGGTTACATCTTTTTTAAAGTATAATATATAAAATTCTTTTTTATAGTCTTTAATTTGATATACATCGCATATTTTTTAAATGAGTAACAATTAAAAAAATACATTTTTTAGTCGATTATTTAGGTTAGATTTGTGTATGTAGTGTGAGTTTGATTATCTATATTGGGTTTGAGCTGCAAAAAATTAATTAAACATTTTATTGAGGCGCATAAGGAAAATTAATGCATCAAACCAAAATATATGCGATGTTGTATGCCTTGTAAATAAAAAAATTTACGAACACGACTATTCACAAATTCAATGCCCCAATCAGATCGGAACATTTTAACAATAGATGATAATTGGTTGCACATAAAGCTGTGAAATCGGATTAGGACATCATAAAATTCTGACTTGGCACGTAAAGGATATAGCCAAGAAAACCGAGAATAATCATCCACAATAATCATGTAGTAACGAAAACCAACAACATAATTAACCGGAGCATGCCCCATAAATCACAATGGACCAATTCACGTGCATGAGAGGCATGCTTATAATTTAATGAAAAAACTAAATGTTTGCTCTTGGCCAATTGGCAAGAGGAACAAGTGTCTGGATTAGGCAACAAGGAAGTAATAGGAAGATTTCCAAGCTTATTTAACAACGCAATGATAGAAAATGGGCGGCAGTCTGAGACGCCATGTGGGCGAAGACACCAAAATTAATATAACAGTCATAATTGGGCGGATCAGAAATAGTGCAGACAGCGTTGAAGGCTTGAGCCAAATGAGCGGAGGGAGGATCCGAGGGACAGATGTAGCGATCAGGGCATTTGTTCGCAAAATGCTCACCTTTGTAAATTTGACAGCGTGGGGAATAGAACTTACGACCTCCTTTGCCATGCCCGCTAGACGAGGCACCTAGTTGGAGACTGAACCACCGCACGAATGCTGGCCACGACCGCGTGGACTAACAGAGGAAGGACGATTCTGCGCATAAAAGGCAGCCGAAGAAGTGGAGAAGAAGATCGATAAAAAAAATTCATAGGATTTCGCCTGTTGCACAAGATCGTGGAACGAAGGCACTGGGGTGAGTGCCATACGAACATAAGAGAAACCGGCAAAGGAGGGTCCTAAACCACGCATGAACCTATGACTTTTATCAAGATCATCCACGGATGAACCAATCACGACAAGTTGATCACAAATAGCTTGAATTTACGGTTGAAGTCTTCAACGGGGAGGGAACCTTTTTTAAGAAACGTTAATTCTTCTCGGAGCCACCCAAACGGAGCGAGAAGTTTGAGAACCGACAACCTTGCTCATTGATTCTTTTTTCAAGGAAGACAAAAGAACACTAAGAATTCGATGATCCTTGACATGCCAAGCAACATACGCAGGGTTGGGAGAAGTAACGTCGTTGCTCGTGATTATTTTTAGAGTGATCGGAGAGGAGCCATCGACGAAGGAGAGAAGATCATGACTCGACAACATTGGAGTAACTTGGCGGCGCCACAAGAGATAATTGGTCGAAGTAAGTTTGATCGACACCAGATGAAGAAGAATGTTGACGGGAACAACATCGGCAGGAGACGAATTTGCGGCTGCCATTGATGAATAAAGACAAAGAAGATGGGAGAGAGAGATGTCTAGGGTTTCGGTGAGGACCCGGTCTGATACCATGTAAGAATGATTATTGCTATCACTGTGAATCTGGTGATGAGAATTCTCCATTATATAATACAGATCACATCGGATGTACAAGGAAAAATCAATTAGAAAGATATGATACAATATCTAGTATATTCTACAACAGATATAATACAAGATTATTATAGAAGGACTATGTTATTCCTTATTTATCCTTAATACATTCCTAATATGATTAGGGACTGAGATAATTAATAAAATACCCACATATATACCGCACTTATCGTATTAAAGAACTCTTGATAATATCGAAATTTTAGTGTCTTGAGATTTTCGGTACCGTTCGGTACCATATAAAAAATGTTCAGTATAATAATGATATGTGAATTTAAGAATTTTGATATTTCTGTGTATACCAAAATTTTTAAAAAATTTAATATTTCGGTATGTGTCGGTATACTTAAATTTTTTTGATATTTGGATAATTCGATATTTTAGTATTGTGAGGTGATGTTCAATATCATCAAGTGAGCCATACTTTGTAATATGGTGTGTTGGGAATGTGGAACCGGAATCAGGGAGTGAAGAACCGGAGGTTTAAACCGGGTTTTAGCATCAAGAAGACAAACTGTTCAGAATAAACCGGGTTCGAGGTAGTTTGGGATAACCGTCATTTGTGACTAAGCAGTTGCAGTTTAGTGACGAAGAAAACCGTCACATTTGTCCGGTAGCTCAGCTCAACTTCTTTCAGTTAGAACTTCCTGTGCAGTTGCATTCGAGCTTCAATCCATATATCACTGTAAAGCTCTCATTGAGGAGAAGATCACTACGTCGCATAATTTCCTTGTTCTTTAGATTAGAGAGAGTATTTAGAGATTGAGTGTTCGTGCCCTAGTTTGTATCCAGAATTGGGCATTTCAATTCTTGAGCTTATTCTCTGTAATTGGTTGAGGTTCTTAGTGGATTGAGGTGTGCCTTGCCTCCGTGGATGTAGTTCATCTTGAACGAACCACGTTAAATCTGTGTTTGATCCATTTCTATTTCCTGTTCTGCGCGAGCTCAGTTCGGTCACAACTCTGGCCGAATTGCATGTGTGATTTTGAATTGCTTTCTTTGTACAATTTCCAGAATCTTTGGTGTTGTGTGTTCAAGAGTTGATTTCACTAACAAGTGGCGCCGTCTGTGGGAATCAAGTCTCACAGCTTGAAGAAGGGAAGGAATGACTGGTATGAAGATGGACTTTGAGAAGTTTACAGGGAGAAATGATTTCACACTGTGGAAGATCAAGATGAATGCAGTTTTGGTTCACAATGGCCTTGATCTTGCTTTGATACCTCTTGATTCGTGGGAAGATAGTGAGAAACCCAAGTTTGCATCAGTGGATAAGAAGGCCCTCAGTCTTATCTTTCTGTGTTTGGGTGATAAACCGCTAAGAGAGGTCTCAAGATGCAAGAGTTCCTCAGAAGCATGGAAGAGATTGGAAGATCTGTATCAATCTAAGTCAGTTTCCAACAAGCTGTTCTTGAAGCAGAAGATGTTGGCCTTCAAAATCACTGAAGATAAGGTAATTTCTGATCAACTTGATGAGTTTATTAAGATGGTTGAGGAATTGGAAGACCTGGATGTGAAATTGGAGGAGGATGATAAAGCATTGATGGTGTTAAACATTCTTCCAAAATCCATGGAAAGCTTTAAAGATGCCTTGATGTATGGGAGAGATGAGCAGCTATCTTATGATGGGATAGTGAAGGCTCTGAGGTCTAAATGCTTCCAGACTCAAGGTGATAAAGGCATGGTGCAATCTGGAGAAGGTTTGAATGTTAAATTCAAGAAACCTTGTCAAGGGAAGAAGGGACAGAATGCTAAGGACCCCAAGGCAGGAGACTCTAATCCAAAGAAGGGGAATGAATGGGATGAGAAAAGGAAATGCTTCAAGTGCAAGCAACCTGGTCACTTGAAGAAGGATTGTCCTAAAAGAAACAAGAAAGGTGGAAATCAAGGGGCAGAAGCTGCTGCCATTGACCATCAAGAAGATCCTCCAGAGGTATTGAATGTTACTGAATCAAGAATGGTAAAGGAATGGGTCTTGGACACAGGCTGCTCCTTTCATATGTGTCCACACCAGTCATGGTTTGATGAACTGAAGAGAGAAGATGGTGGAAATGTTCTCCTGGGAAATGACCAATCATGCAAGGTCAAAGGAGTTGGATCAGTAAGCATAAGAATGTTTGATGGTGTGGTCAGAATCATCTCAAATGTAAGATATGTTCCTGGCCTCAAAAGAAATCTTCTATCTCTTGGTTCTTTGGTAACTAGTGGTTGTCAGTTTAGCTCAGTGGATGGTTTCTTGCATATCACAAAACATGATAAAGTGGTGATTAAAGGTAGACAGCATAATGGGTTGTTTATCTTGATTGGTTCACCTGTTGTTGGGAGTGTTGATGTGGTCTTGAGTAGTTCTGAGCTTGTTAAATGGCACAAGAGGCTTGGACACATAGGAGAGAAAGGGTTGAAGGAGTTGTCAAGAAGTGGTGTAATTGGAAACATGGGAAACCAAAACCTGGAGTTTTGTGATCAGTGTGCTTTGGGCAAGTCCAAGAAGCTGCCCTATGGAAATGGTGTTCACACAACTCAAGAGCCATTAGATTATGTCCACTCTGACATATGGGGTCCTGCAAGGACAGAGACTCATGGTGGAGCAAGGTATTTCATGTCTTTGATTGATGATTACAGTAGAAAGGTGTGGATCATGTTGATGAAGAATAAGAGTGATGCTTTTCATAAGTTCAAAACATGGTTGATTCAACTGGAAAATGTCAAAGGGAAGAAGCTGAAGCACCTTAGGACTGATAATGGATTGGAATACCTCTCTACTGAGTTCACAAACTTCTGTGAAGAAAGAGGAATCAAGAGACATAGGACTGTCCCAATGAATCCTCAACAGAATGGGGTTGCTGAGAGGCTTAATAGGACTCTTCTTGAAAGAGTAAGGTGTATGCTGTTGGATGCTGGGTTGCCAAAGGTATTTTGGGGTGAAACCATTGCTACAGCATGTTATCTCATTAACAGGTCACCCTCATCAGTGATTGGGTTCAAAACACCTGAAGAGGTGTGGAGTGGACAGAAACCAAGTTATGAAGGTTTAAGGGTATTTGGTTGTCTTGCTTTTGTCCATGTCAAGCAAGACAAGTTAGATGCAAGAGCTCTAAGGTGTGTATTTCTTGGATATCCAGATGGAATAAAGGGCTACAGATTGTGGTGTCTAGAGAAGGGAAATCAGAAGATAATCACAAGTAGAGATGTAAAGTTTAATGAGAATGTGATGGCTTATACTTCTACAGGCTCTAAGGAAGAATTTGATGGTGCTAAAGAGACAGAAGAGATATCAATTCAGGTGGAGCATCCTGCTGAAGATGATCACACATCTCAACCACAAGAGAATCTACAAGATAGTGATTCATCATCTGAAGAAGAAGAACAAGCTGGACCTTCACAAAATGTTAGAGAATATAGCATTGGAAGGGACAGGCCTAGAAGAACAATCAACAGACCTGACTTCTATGGTCAAGCAGGGAGTGTTTACTATGCCTTGAGTGTTGCTGAAGACCTGGAATCACAAGAGCCTAGTAGTTTTAAAGAAGCACTAGACTGTGAAGAAAGAGAGCACTGGATTCAGGCAATGATTGAAGAGATGGAATCCCTGGAAAAGAATGAGACCTGGATATTGGTGGATAAACCAAAATGTCAGAAACTTGTGAGTTCTAAATGGATATACAAGAAAAAGTTAGAGACTGCAGGATCCAAACAAGTGAGGTTTAAAGCAAGATTGGTGGCTAGGGGTTTTACACAAAGGGAAGGAATTGATTTTAATGAAGTTTTCTCTCCAGTAGTAAAGCACTGCTCAATCAGGTTGCTTTTATCAAAGGTTACTCAAGAGGACATGGAACTACAACAACTAGATGTAAAAACAGCATTCTTACATGGAGAACTCAATGAGAAGATATATATGAAACAGCCAGAAGGCTTTGTTGTTCCTGAACAAGAAGACAAAGTTTGTTTACTTAAGAAGTCACTGTATGGACTCAAACAAAGTCCAAGACAGTGGAATAAGAGGTTCAATGACTTCATGATCAGTGTTGGCTTTGTAAGAAGTCCGTATGATAGTTGTGTTTACTTCAACAAGGGTTCAAAGCAAGATAAAGTCTTTCTTATGTTGTATGTGGATGATATGCTAATTGCCAGCAAGAACAAGAAGAGGGTACAATGGCTGAAGGACATACTTAACACTGAATTTGACATGAAAGATCTTGGAGATGCCAAGAAGATTTTGGGCATGAACATTCTAAGGAACAGAGATGCTGGAGTACTTTGGTTATCTCAGAGGCAATATCTACAGAAGGTGTTGGAGAGGTTCCATATGCATGAATCCAAACCTCTCTCCACTCCAGTTAATCTACAGAAGAAACTCTCCAAACAACAATGCCCAAAGACTGAAGAGGAGGTCATACATATGAGCAATATTCCTTATGCAAGTGGAGTTGGAAGTCTCATGTATGGAATGATTTGTAGTAGGCCTGACTTGGCCTATGCTGTTTCTTTAGTGAGCAGGTTCATGTCAAACCCAGGAGTTGAGCATTGGGAAGCTTTGAAGCATGTGATGAGGTATTTGAAGGGTTCAGTGAACTTGTCACTGAAGTTTGAGAAGAAAGTGAATGAAAGCACTGTTGCATTGAAGGGGTTTGCTGATTTTGATTTTGCAGCAAACATAGACACAAGGAAATCTATTTCTGGATTTGTGTTCACCTTATTTGGAACAGCCATCAGCTGGAGAAGTGTACAACAATCAGTTGTAGCACTTTCAACAACAGAAGCAGAATATATCTCTCTCACTGAAGCTATCAAAGAAGCAATCTGGCTTAAAGGAATTTTGAGAGATTTGGATATCAAGCAAAAGTGTGTGGCGATTTACTGTGATAATCAAAGTGCTCTACACCTTGTGAAACACCAAGCATTTCATGAAAGGTCGAAGCACATTGATGTGAGGTTGCATTTTGCTAGGGATATCATTGATTCTGGTTCTGTGGAAGTGAAGAAGGTACACACATTGCATAACCCAGCTGATTTTCTTACTAAGGGTGTACCTGGGAACAAAGTGGAGCATTGCTCGAGCCTGCTGCAGCTTGAGCAATGTCATGAAGAGCATTAACAGAAAAAGCAGTGGTGAGGCAGGAAGAGGCACACATGATTCATTGAGGTGGAGATTTGTGAGGTGATGTTCAATATCATCAAGTGAGCCATACTTTGTAATATGGTGTGTTGGGAATGTGGAACCGGAATCAGGGAGTGAAGAACCGGAGGTTTAAACCGGGTTTTAGCATAAAGAAGACAAACTGTTCAGAATAAACCGGGTTCGAGGTAGTTTGGGATAACCGTCATTTGTGACTAAGCAGTTGCAGTTTAGTGACGAAGAAAACCGTCACATTTGTCCGGTAGCTTAGCTCAACTTGTTTCAGTTAGAACTTCCTGTGCAGTTGCATTCGAGCTTCAATCCATATATCACTGTAAAGCTCTCATTGAGGAGAAGATCACTACGTCGCATAATTTCCTTGTTCTTTAGATTAGAGAGAGTATTTAGAGATTGAGTGTTCGTGCCCTACTTTGTATCCAGAATTGGGCATTTCAATTCTTGAGCTTATTCTCTGTAATTGGTTGAGGTTCTTAGTGGATTGAGGTGTGCCTTGCCTCCGTGGATGTAGTTCATCTTTAACGAACCACGTTAAATCTGTGTTTGATCCATTTATATTTCCTGTTCTGTGCGAGGTCAGTTCGGTCACAACTCTGGCCGAATTGCATGTGTGATTTCGAATTGCTTTCTTTGTACAATTTCCAGAATCATTGGTGTTGTGTGTTCAAGAGTTGATTTCACTAACAAGTATACTGAAATTTCTAAGTATATACCGATCGAAATGTCCGTATACCATTTATATATAGAAATTCGTTATACCAAAAATTCGATACAATAACTGTTGGAAATTAGTAATAATTAAAGTGTGGATAAGACACTTTAATGATATAATTAAGTGGTCGGAAGTTTAATTTTGTAGGAATTAAACTTCACACGATTAATCTTTGCAAATAGTAGATAATCGTAGGATTTTAATTTTCTCAAAACCAATATGTGGTGAGTGAGAAATTAATACATAAAGTTTACCACTTGATTATGTATTAAATGTTTGATTAATAACTAAGAGGAGTTATTATCCCACATTGATTTAAGAGCTCCTAAAATTAGTATATATATATCAAAGCTCATTACTAAGGTGTATCAATTACACATGTGAGGGAATCCAAAGGAAGCCCACACGCGCGCTCGCTCGGCTCGGCACGGCCACGCCATGCCTCGGGCTTGGGCTTGGGGTCTTGGGGAATGCCTCGGCCGAGGCCCAAGTAACTTTTTGGAAGCCCAAAATCAATTGGGCTTGCCAGATGAGCTTCAAAAGCCTAAAAGGTGGATGGGTTTGAATTTAAATTCAAACATGTAACATCCAACATTATGGGCTGTTAAGGAGTGAATAAATTGGGCCGTTACTAAGCCTGTAACCGCCAACAATTAAGTGACAGAATTAAATCTATTTAATTCTGATATTCCCCAGCAGCAGCCTATAAATACATGTTTCCTGCATGCAAACAAGTCACCTGAATCATCATACTCTTTTTTGCACTATTTGCATTCAGCTCCAGTTCAGACTCGAACATCTAAGTTCGCCGGAGCCTTTTCTGTTAGTGGTGCTACTACAGAAAATGACGTAAACCGTTATATCTTTGGGTTCTATTACTTCATTCCGTGAACACTAGCCGGGAAGTAATTCTGTCCTAAGGACAGTGGTCTTCCACGTCTCGGTTTTATTTTGTCCACTTCTGTTTTCATTTTCAGTTTTCCAGAACATTGTGATAACAATAACAATATAGATGATTTGGCATGGTAAATTATACCGAACCACTACTACGGGGGTGTTTGCAAAACCAACAACACCCCCAAAATCAAATTTCAAAATCACTTCTGACAATTAGTTATGTTTGCAAACTGATGTTATATCCCCAAAATTAATTATGTGAAGCACTTTTAAGTTACTTTTGAGAATCAATGAGAGAATAATTTCTGTAAATCAATTCTTAAAATCATTTTTTTTCTTAACACTATCAAATTTATATTTTACTACAACAATCAATTTTAATCACTTTTCCACAATCAACTTTATTGCAAACACCCTCTACATCCAACCATCTAGTCAAGTAAAATAATTTGGACTAAGACCTTATTACATAATGGTGTTGGAGTTGTGTCTAATTATTTGTCGTTGTCAGTTTTTGACAAGCGAAGACAATCTCAGTCCGTCACTGTTGGGTGAGGGACCAAATTTCTGACATTGTAATCTGTATTTTAGTGGGTCTTGGAGCCCCCAAAAAAAACATATACAGATAGGCCCGAAACTTGTAATTGACTTGACCCAAACTCGACTAGATCTTATTCATACAAATCCAGATATATGTCAAACAAATCTATATATATATATATAAAAGTTAAATGAAGAGTTTATATGTAATTCTTTCTTTTTGGCATAAATTTTTGGGCATAAAGCTTATAATAATGCCTTAACCTACGAATTTTGCAGATAAACCATTAAAATTTCGTACGTGACTTGCGCGTAATAAACTTATTTCACACCTTCTTTTCCATAACAATTTCTTTGAATCATCAATAGTTCTCTCTCTCAATATCTAGAACCTCCATTGCTGAAGATGAGCTGCTCCTCTACCTACTAAAAAGCATGTTTAAAAAAAAATCCTTAAAAATTTATAATGCACAAGTCATATATGAAATTTCGACAAAAAATGATTGGAAAATAAGTTTGGTGTATCTTCCAAAACCCATAAAATTTAAATATATGGGTACCACTAAAAAATTACAATAATTTATATGCAGAAATGCTGATAGTTTGATATATTTGTTATAATTAACCATAAATTTTATATATAACTGAAATAACGGGATTAACGATTTTGAAAAGATATCCACCTCGGTCCTCGAAAACAAAATTGAAAAGATATAATAGTAAGAAAAACACCCAAAACTTGTACCGAATGGACTATGTTCTAATTAATTAGCATTGAGGAGGAGGAGAAATATTGATTATTAAATTATTTGTCGAATTGTTAGTTATGTTCTGGAGTGTTGTTTGTAAATCAGAATATGATGATGGGCCAAATATTTTGGATATCTAGATTGTCAAAACTTATTGAAAAGAAAGAGAAAAAGTTTGAGCAAGCGATACATGTAAAGCTAGTGTTGTAAAATAAGCTGAAGAAAGCACATGGCTTTTATCTCAGTAAGCCAAAATCAGGCAAAAAAGCTGATGATTTTGATAAATCATAGTCGCAGCTTTCGTGGTTCTACTTACGCACCATTACACGAATCTGGGGTTATCGTGCTTTAAGGCTAAGTGAGTTGGGGAATTTACCTTCAAAACTATAGAATTTAGAAATAAAAGTTAAACGGTCTATTTATTTTGAGAGTTTTATTATATTGTAGATTGTAGATATCAAATTAATGCTGAAAAGACAAAAACTTATATGCGGTGGTCATAAGAATCTCATTCTATTTAAATTATCAACTTAAGTATAGTAAAAAGGAAATGGGTAAATGGAGCTTCGCTTTCCTTCTCCTTGATTTAGGTAATAAGGTTCCGCCACACGGAATAACATCTATGTGATCGTCACACAGAAGACTTACTATGTTGAAAAATGCTAGTCGATGTCATATTATATTGTAGATTCGGTTGTAACAATTTCCGATTAGTTCTGACTAGTCCGCGTCTAGGCGTTTGACTCCTATTGTCCACCTATATTTTCTTTCGATTCCTCCCTACCTAACCACACGTAGGCACCATTCTGTTGTGCAACTAGATCCCAACGACTTTTACCACATTGATTATCGGTACGGTAGTGATATAATATTATAAGTAAGTTTGATATGATATGATTGAATAGGATTGAGTAATTTTGAATTTAAATCTCAAAAAACAAATATGAATTGGGTATATTAGTATTTAAAATATATCTGTGCTAAGTGTAAAACAAATACCCCAAAGTAATTTATTAATCGTTCTCTAATTTTATACTTCTATTTTATTACTGCTCATTACATGTATAAATTTTGTAGTCTCGTACGTAATTTTACATAACTAGCAACGGGCCAAGGGTCGATCCTCTCTCACACTCAGAGATTTGAACCCTTCCATCAGACTAGGAACTCTAAATTCCAACTCTAAGTATCATCGTGGGTACTGGGTGTGCGTTGCACGTGATAGTTATTTTCTCAATTCTGTTTTTGGTCCATTTTAAATAAATATATTATTGTAATACTATGTGAGCAGATCAATTCCTTAAGAAAACATATTTTACTAACATCTTTTAAAAATCGTGATTGTTGTGAAGAACCATATATTGTACTGTCAATTACACTTTTAAATGATATATTTTTATAAAATTTCAAGAATAACAAACTCTAAAGAAATGAATGAAAATAAGTAATGCTTTCCACTCAAAATTCACGATAGGAAGGTATACAAATTTATGGGCTCCATTATATCATTGTTGGAGAATTTAGATCTTCTCTTACTTGATATTCTTGCAAAGATGTCTTAGTTTCCTTTTTTGTTTTGGTAATGTATTGGGTAATTATCACTTTGTTATCACTTTCATTTACAATTCAGTCTTTTAATCTTCTTTTTTATTTCTCTTTTGCCCCTTCCTAGATGACGACCACAAAGTCAGTTTAAACCCCCTCTCGGAGTAATAAATCGTTGATTACCTGAAGAGTCATTATCTCTGGTCGACTGCAATACACATAACTCCTAAAAACACTGAAGACCAGTATCCTCAAAAATATCACAAACTTCTCAGTTCTCTTGAATATTTATGGTATGTGTTTTGGGCCCATTAATAGATCTCCTCTCTCAAATCTCAATTTATTAAGCCTAAGATATCTAATAATTCAATTAATAAATAAAAATCAAAAGAATCCACATAATCTACTATATGGACCTGGAATAAGTGAAATTAACTAAACATAATTGCGTAAACATAAATTGAACTAGATAAAATCATGTCTTTTACAAAGAAATTAAAAGATAAAACAACTTTAGCGTTTGAGTTCTTGCTCTCTTCCTTCTCCTCTTAACCCTTGTTCTACCGTACATTAAATGATGTCTCATCAACTTCCAAAGCCCCAGGGGTCCTTTTATAGTTGAGGACAAAATATAGTGATATTGTGCCAATATATGCAAAACATTGCGTAAAAATGCGTAAATCACCACCTAAGAGCGCATGACTGTTTGTTTACATTTAAACTATTTGTTATTTTCTTTAAAACTATTTGCTTATTTTTTTATTTGTGTTGGTAATAGATAGTTTAAATGGATGACATTTGAATTATTTGTTGAAATTGAGGCCTGTAAAAGTAAGTAATTTTATTTCGTTATTCCTACTGCATTGTTACATTTAGTTTGCATCTTTAGGATTATTTTATGTTAGGCATGTTTAATTGTTTTAATAGGATCACAGAGTTAAAGAGGCGTGAAGCTAGCAACTCCGCCAATAATAAAAGGATATTGGTAACGGCTCGTGGTGAGCCGATATTCTGTTTAAAAACTTAAACATATACACATTATAGGACATATGGAGACAAAATTAAGCTGATTTCTGAACTAATGATAAAAAAGAAGTGAGATTTAGAGTCATATGACACGTCGGTTTCTAACCTAGTGTTTCGCAAGTGTACGGATGTAGGTGTAGTACTATTGTCAAGGTCGATCCCACAAGGAATAGGGTCTTTAGGTAGTTTGATACCTCAATATTCTAGGAATATCCTAACTAGACACTAATTCAGGAAAGATTGGTTTTACTGACTAAAATACTTAATTAACTCTAAACTCAAACTTGAAAACCACGAATACTTAGCAATCAAGGGAAAACAACATCCTAGGGTATCGATTTCAGAATATTTATTCCAATGATGATTGGAATTAACTTATTGATTTTAACCGATCTAATGTTTATTAAGCGGCGCAATATTAACCTAACTCTCCTCTCGAAGTAATTAGATCGTTGATTAACTAAGACAATTACCCTCTCGGGTCAATTAATCCTAGAAACTCCAAACAGTTCATAAACCTATGCCTACACAGTCATAGACAACTGCGCTCTATATCGTACGTCTAATAACACACCCCTTCTCTCGAAGCGGATTTATTAAACGAAATTACTAAACCTATATGACCAGTCCAAATTTAGTTGTTAAAACGAATATAAAGATAAACACATCAAAGAACGGAATTCAATAAGTTAAAACATTGTCATAAATAATTCCTACTTTCTAACCCTAGGACACGAATAACTTAGCTACTCATGCCTAGGCTCAATTCGATACAGTATTTAAGACAAAACATTCTAAAGAATTAAACTAGGAAAAAGTACTAAACCCGAGTAAATCGTCCCGTTGATCGAATCTTCGTTGTCGTCCAAGTCGTCTCGTGCCTCAAACTCGGATAATATGTGTGTTGTGTTGTTTTAAGAAGCACTTGAATCCTTTTTATAGAGTTAGATAATCCCAATTGAATTAGGAAATCAAATCCTCAATTAAAACAGGATTTCAACAATCGATGAGCCTTTTGACACGGCCGTGTTGCTTAAATGACACGGCCGTGTCGCTTTGCAAAACTCCTATTTCCAACAACAATTTGACACGGCCGTGTTCTATTCCAGAGCCAATTTGAGCGTTGCAGACCACTTTTGACACGGCCGCGTTGCTTATGTGACACGGCCGCGTCGGTTCTTGCTCCGTTTTGCTCCTGGACCAGTTCAGGCCTGTTTGGACCGGTTAATGGACGGTTTAGACCGGTTCTTGGACGGTTCGGGCCGGTTTTCACTGATTCTCACTACTTTGGGCCGATTTTTACTCCGTGTCAACTTGTTTTCTTGTCCAGTAGTCGTAAATCACAACTTTTTAGCCTGAAAATGCTCAAAATACCTTAAAACAAGTCGAGTACGTCAATTGGTCACTTATATCATATTCCATACAATTTCTAACCATTTATGCACATAATTCCTATAAAATAATACCATACATCGACCTAATTACATGCATAATCAACGTGCATCAAAATCCCCCAAACTTAAACTGTTGTTCGTCCCGAACACATTAATTCATGTACTTAGGGCGATTGAATGATAAATTAGTATAGAATGATTTTTTTCAAAGCCTAGACACCGTAGTATAAACGAGCATGTGCGATAGTGCAAAAATCTACTACTTTCGAGACTTAAACTTTCAAAACTTTTGATCCTCACCAGGTAAATATTTCTCTCATCTCTCAAGTGTTTATGGCTAGAATTTGAAATTTCACTCAAATTGGACTATACGCTCGGTTTTACCATAGGCTTGCCAATTGTCTACATCGAATTCAGTACATTAATATAAGTGACAAAGAATCAATTAGGACTTATATTTGGTTGTAGTGTTGGTTTAAGGTAAGGTGGGACATATTTGGATACAAGTGACTATGTATTGGACTAATCAAGCAATATATATATAACCCCACTACCCCTCAATACAAACACTCAATCTCACTCTTCCCGTCTCAGCAATTCACCCCTTAAGGTGATTTCTTCACCTTCCAAAAGCCCATACAACTCAAGTGATTTTCATTTCTGCGGGTACCACATCTTGGGACTACCCGATTTTCCTATTCAAATTCACATTCAATTATTTATATCCTAGCCTCTCCTCAAGAATACTAAAATTAACAAACTTCCTCCTGTTTTTTTTTTCCGATTCTTTTTTTTTTTTTTTTTTTTGCCTAGGAGAGGCTATTTTTTCTTGGATTTCACCTATCACTTTTCTCTTATTTCCTTCATTTTTCGAAAACATCCCTACTTCCCATTCCTTCTCACACATTGTTCACCCAATTTCCTTCCAATTCTCCTTCCTCTAACTTGATTAATCCAATTAGGGCCAAAAGAGTTAAATCAAAAGGTTTCGGCTGACAGTGTTAGGTTGTGAATAAATAAGGCTTATAAGGCTCAGATGGGCTAACTAGGGACACTTTTGCACAAAAATTCCGGGTAAAAAGGTTAGTTCAAGGCTCAATAATTGGGTACGAAACAAAAATTGCCTATATCACTTCTTAAGTCACATTACACTTTCGACCTATTCTTAACGCAGTCTCAAGGCAAGTTCTAGAAACCAAGACATATATCCAATCAAACTCACACCGAAAGAAAATATAGCACTTCATAAATAGAAGTCACTTTTTAGGCTCAAATTCTCACACGGGTAATTTTGATCAACGTTCTTAGTTTAACTCAATTTCGTTTCAAATTGCCTATCATGCTCAACTCTTGTGTCAATTTTCAAATTCATGCGTAAAATCGTATCATCATTAACACTTTACAATCCATCTTTTCCCTAAATTTGCAACAATTACTCCTTGGGTTTGCATTTTTTCCTTTTGACTCTAACTAAAAAAAAAACTAAACTCTAAAACTCAATTATGGACAAATTAAAACAAAGAACATGAGTGCACACATCCATCAACACCAATTTTAACAAATACTTGGGCTCACAGACCCGATACTCAAAATAAAAAATCATAGCACGTTCTTGATAGCAATGGGCACACAGACCCTAAAATAAAAGTGTCAATGAAGCAAAGGGCTCACAGACCCAACAACTCACTTAACTACAAGTTCAACCAACACTCAACGCATCAATCCATCATTCAAATTTTGCAATTACACAACCAAATGACTAATAAGACTGTAAAGCAGAAATAACAGCAAAACAATAAACATAGCAGCCAAGACGTCCCCAGTTCACCCCCTCCCCCAAACTTGGCTAGAAGCCAACGTTTGGAGGAAAAACTAGTACGCCTTGGTGCTAACTTACAAATCACTGAGGCGGAGGGGGAGGATGGAACCCATATTGGCTCCAAAACTGTGATATTGCCTCCCATTGACTCTGTTGCTGCTGTCTCCACAAACGGTCTTCATCACTTCTTTGCAGCAGTGTGTTGAGTACTCCTCGTTGAGCATGTAATTCGGAGTGGATATTCTGAAGTGATCCCCGGACCTCCGTGAGCACCCTCTCCATCGATGTTTGGAACGTCTGCATCGACTCAGTATGGAGACGAACATCATCCCGTAATGAGTTGATGATGCCAACCATGTCGTCATTGAGCTCCGACGGAGAAGCAACTGTCGTAGATGCGCGTTTCTTCCGGGGCTGTCTCGGAGTGTGGCTACTTTGCTCAGCTGGTAGCCTAGACTGGAACACCTCGGAGTTTGGTGGTTGGGAGTGCTGGAGATGGTCTTCAGTGGATAGCGACAAATTCACTGTATCATGGACTCCGGTAACCGCTGTCCCTAACTCATATGGTAGACGAATGTAGGGACCAACATTTTGGTAAACATACGGAACAGTCCCATTCTCATCGAGGACAACCACTTGCATCAATTCAAGCAAGTCCCATGTAAATTGTACTTCACCTCTCACCGGCTCCATCTCAGTTAAGTCGATGTCATCAAACGCAGCTGCAATTGGAGTGATCAATCCTCCAATCATAATGCTGTCCTTTTGTTTCCGGATGACATTCTCCAGGTGCTCCATTAATATCCGTGTGTAGTCCACCTTATACCCATGCAAAATGTTCCACAACATATGCAATTCACTTTGTCTCACAACTCCCACTTCACGCCGAGCAAAAAGCGTGTAGGCCAGCAACTTCTGTATATACCGAATGACTGGATTACAAATCCAGGAAGCTTTGGCTGCCTTGGAGATATACGGTTGAGCTGCTACTATTGGTGGTGCAGCCGTCAACAATGCCCAAAAAGAGTGCGGGTCAAATACCTCCGGTGGAGTCACTTTTGCAAAAGTCGGGAAGCCATATATCTTGTCCAGCTCATCATAGGTCAATGTTCGAACTTTCCCCATCAATTGGAACGTGATTCCATCCGGACGGGTGGAGCGAAAAGAGCTGGCTGCAATAATGTGGAATGTGCTCAAGAACTCGAGGGTGATCCGTCTGTATGTCTGTTGCGTCCTCATGAGCTGAAGTAACCCGACTCGGTTGAGCAAAGTACGGACATTGTCATGAATGCCCATGGCCCGAGTCAAGTTATCACTGCCAAACCGTGTGGGAATGACAGTGCGATGCCTAAGCTCCTCAAACCGAGTCTTATGTTCCACCTCCGTCAAAGAGAACCCGAAAAGGGTCTGACTGTCATTTGGGTTGACAGCCGGGGTGTCTTCAACCATGACTTGCTTGCCTCTGCTACGACTAGATTGTCCTTTCGGTGGTGCCATTTTTTTAGAATCCTGTGCACACACTCAACAACACACAAATCAATAGGGCCACAAGCCTTAGTTTAGCACAATCATAGACGAAGATGAATTATGCCAACAAATATAACAAGATATTCCTAGGCTAGTGACACCCGAGCCATTTATGCGTTATATACCCCCTATCCTATGCTCAACTCCTACCCACTTCACTTGGGAGATCTTTAAATAATGAAATTTCGAATTGTAGCAACTGGATCATGCAATGTAATTCCATTAAGTCGTAAATTATGTAGAATTGCTATAAGGAATAGAAATCAAGTGACATAACATCATTATAAACCATGCACATAACATGTTTGATAATATGCCTCAATGAGTCCAACACACGAATTTCAATCTCGGGGTGCTCGTTCCATGCTAACCAAAACATTTTCATCTAATTCTAACAGCAATCACCACAATTTATACTCATTAAGTAACTCTATTCACTACTCGCACAAGTTCATACCCAAATTGCATTATTTAACACATAGGCACTACAATAGTCACTTGAATCATGAAATTAATTCATCCCCAATACGAATTAAGCATCAAAATTGAATGGGAAACAAACTAATAAGGGTTAGCTTCACTTACCGGAGAAATTTAGTCGGAGAAACCCAATTCGGAATGTGCCCTAGGTCTTTGGACGTGAGTCGAAATTTTCGACTTTGGTGGAGGGAGTGAGTGAATTAGAGTGTGTGATTGTGTATGAATTGGATTGTGGGTGAATTTGAGTGTGTTTGTGTGTGAATTGGTGGAGTGTGGGTGAATTTTTGTGTTCTTCGTGCGTGTAGCGAAAGAGAAAAGAATAGGGTGACTTTAAACCTGAATTCGCGTTTTTGAAGCTGTGGAAGGGTGACACGGCCGTGTTGTAATGTGACACGGCCGTGTTGAGTTGGAATCAAACCTGTATTTCTGGGGCGCTTTTGACATGGCCGTGTTCAGTATGTGACACGGCCGTGTTGCATTCCAGCATGTTTTGACTGTTGGAGCCCTCTTTTGACACGACCGTGTTAAGCATGCGACACGGCCGTGTTGGAGTGGAACCAAAACTAGTTTACTGAGGTGTTTTTAACACGGCCGTGTTTAAGCAAGGTGACACGGCCGTGTTGCATTCCAGCTTGTTTTGCCTTTTGGAGCGATCTTTTGACACGGCCGTGTCATTCGTGAGACGCGGCCGTGTTGATTTTGAGCTGAGCTTGACGCGGCCGTGTCATCTAGTGACGCGGCCGTGTTGCTTTCTAGTGGATTTTTCCCTTTCTATGCCAGTTTTGACACGGCCGTGTTGAACAAGTGACACGGCCGTGTTACTCCGTTTTCCTTCCACACGCCATTTTTCATCTTTTCGACCCCGTTTCTTGCACTACTCGTCCATATTGAGTCCTAAGAATGGAAAACGAAACAAAAAAAAATATAAAATTACCATAAACTAATAAGAATTTAAAGACAATGCAAAAATACTAAACATCGGGTTGCCTCCCGACAAGCGCTTGTTTTACGTCTCAAGCTTGACGACCTTTGACTCTACTTTGCTTCTTCCAACCGCACTTCATGGAAGGTTTGAATTTAGTCGGACGTGTAGTATTTCTTTATGCGTTGTCCATTCACGAGGAATGTGCTCCCATCTTGATTCAACAACTCCACTACACCCGGTACTCTGACAGTTTTGATTGTGAATGGCCCGGACCATCGAGATTTCAGCTTGCCCGGAAAAAGTCGTAGACGAGAGTTGAACAAGAGGACTTGTTCGCCGGCTCTGAATATGCGATTCGTGATCATCCGGTCATGGAACCTCTTCACCCGCTCGTTGTATAAGCTGGAGTTTTCGAATGCTTGTTGTCTAAACTCCTGCAATTCGTTGAGCTTTAAGAGTCGCTCTTTTCCAGCAGCTTCGAAGTCGAATTTCAGCTTCTTGACTGCCCAATATGCTCTATGCTCCAATTCAACCGGTAGATGACATGCCTTCCCAAACACTAATTGATACGACGACAGCCCTTATGGAGTTTTATATGCCGTCCTATATGCCCACAACGCATCATCTAGTTTCATCGCCCAATCTTTCCGGTTCCCATTTACCGACTTCTCTAGTATTTGCTTGATTTCTCGGTTTGCTAGTTCCACTTGGCCATTGGCTTGAGGATGATACGGAGTGGTCACCCGATGTTTTACCCCATACTTAGCCAATAATGCAACCATCCATCTATTACAAAAATGGGAGCCCCCATCACTAATTAAGGCTCTTGGAGTGTCATACCTTGTCAAGATATTCTTTTGGAGGAATTTGAGTACCACCTTGGCGTCGTTTGTTTGGGTCGGAACAGCTTCCACCCATCTCGAAACATACTCCACAGCCACCAAGATGTATTGGAACCCATTTGAAGATGGAAAGGGTCCCATAAAATCTATCCCCCATACATCGAACAACTCAACCTCAAGAATTGTGGTAAGAGGCATCTCATGCTTCTGTGTGATTCCTCCGGTCCTTTGGCACTTATCACATTGCAGAATGAACGCATGACAGTCTTTGTGGATTGTTGGCCAATAGAAGCCACTTTGAAGCACCTTCGCCGTTGTTCATGCTGATGCAAAATGTCCCCCAGTTGGGGATGAGTGACAATGTGTTATGATATCTTTCACTTCCTCTTGAGGCACACACCGTCTAATGATTGTATCCGCACACCTCCTATAGAGATAAGGATCATCCCATATGTAGAACTTCACATCATGGAAAAATTTCTTCTTCTTATGATGAGGGAAGTCCGGAATGATCCCACTCGCTATAAAATTGGCGATGTCACTATACCATGGCCCATTCTCCACAACCATCATGTGCTCGTCTGGAAAGATGTCACTAATGGTTGTTTGTTGACCCTTTGCATCCGCTTTGTGAGGAAGTGTTCAATCTCATCAAGTGAGCTATACTTTGAAATAGGATGTGTTGGGAATGTGGAACCGGGATCAGGAGGTGAAGAACCGGATGGATGAACCGGGTTTTTTCATAAAGAAGTCAATCTGTTCAGAATAGACCGGGTTCGGGGTTGTTGGGGATAACCGTCAGTTGTGACAAGTCTGTTTCAGGTTTGTGACGGGAAAAACCGTCACATTTGTCCGGTAGCAGATGTCAACTTCATTCAGTTAGAACTTCTTGGTCAGTTGCATTCGAGCTACAATACATATATCATTGGAAAGCTCTCTTCCAGGAGAACAACACTACGTCGAGCAATTTCCTTCTTTCATAGATTACAGAGAGAATTTGAGAGTGATTGTTTTCTGCCCTAGTTTGTTCCAGAATTGGGCGTTTTCATTTCTGAGTGTAATTTCTGTAATTGATTGGATATCTTAGTGAATTGAGGTGTGCCTTGCCTCCGTGGATGTAGTTCATCTTGAACGAACCACGTAAAACGAGTGTGTGATTCATTTATATTTCCAGTTCTGCGCAAGTTCACCTCGGCCACAACTCTGGCCGAACTAGTCGTGTGTTTTCAAATTGTTATTCTTCGAACTCATTCCAGATTCTTAGTGTTGTGTGATTAAGAGTTGATTTTTACTAACAAGTGGCGCCGTCTGTGGGAATCAACTCGCACAGTTTGAAGAAGAGAAGGAATGACTGGTATGAAGATGGATTTTGAGAAGTTCACTGGAAGGAATGATTTCACATTGCGGAAGATCAAGATGAACGCAGTACTGGTTCATAATGGCCTTGATCTTGCATTGATACCTCTGGAGTCATGGGAAGAAACTGAGAAACCTAAGTTTGCATCAGTGGATAAGAAGGCCCTAAGTCTTATCTTCTTATGTTTGGGTGATAAACCGTTGAGGGAGGTTTCAAGATGCAAGAGCTCCTCAGAAGTATGGAGGAGATTGGAAGAACTGTATCAATCAAAGTCAGTTTCCAACAAACTGTTCTTGAAGCAGAAGATGTTGGCCTTCAAGATCACTGAAGACAAGGTAATTTCTGATCAACTTGATGAGTTCATTAAGATGATTGAAGAATTGGAAGATCTGGATGTGAAATTGGAGGAGGATGACAAGGCATTGATGGTGTTAAACATTCTTCCAAAATCCATGGAAAGCTTTAAGGATGCCTTGATGTATGGGAGAGATGATCAGCTATCCTATGATGGAATAGTGAAGGCTCTGAGATCTAAATGTTTCCAGACTCAAGGTGATAAAGGCATGGTGCAACCTGGAGAAGGACTGAATGTTAAATTCAAGAAACCTTGGCAAGGCAAGAAGGGACAGAATGCTAAGGATCCAAAGTCTGGGGATTCAAATCCTAAGAAGGGGAATGACTGGGTTGAGAAGAGGAAATGCTTCAAGTGTAAACAGCCAGGTCACTTGAAGAAGGATTGTCCTAAGAGGAATAAGAAAGCTGGAAATCAAGGGGCAGAAGCTGCTACCATTGATCATCAACCAGACCCTCCAGAAGTGTTAAATGTTACTGATTCAAAAATGGTAAAGGAATGGGTCCTGGACACCGGGTGTTCCTTTCACATGTGTCCTCATCAGTCATGGTTTAATGAACTGAAGAAAGAAGATGGTGGAAATGTTCTCCTGGGAAATGACCAATCATGCAAGGTCAAAGGAGTTGGATCAGTGAGCATAAGGATGTTTGATGGTGTGGTCAGAATCATCTCAAATGTTAGGTATGTTCCTGGCCTTAAAAGGAATCTTCTATCTCTTGGTTCTTTGGTAACCAGTGGATGTCAGTTTAGCTCAGTAGATGGATTCTTGCATATCACAAAACATGGAAAAATGGTGATAATAGGCAGACAGCATAATGGACTATTTATCCTGATGGGTTCACCTGTTGTTGGGAGTGTGGATATGGTCTTGAACAGCTCTGAGATGGTTAAATTGCACAAGAGACTTGGACACATAGGAGTGAAGGGATTGAAGGAATTGTCAAGGAGTGGAGTAATTGGAAATCTGGGAAATCAAGAACTGGATTTCTGTGATCAGTGTGCTCTGGGCAAATCCAAGAATTTGCCCTATGGAAAGGGAGCTCACACAACTCAAGAACCATTAGATTATGTTCACTCTGACATATGGGGTCCTGCAAGAACAGAATCTCATGGTGGTGCAAGGTATTTCATGTCCTTGATTGATGACTACAGCAGAAAGGTGTGGATCATGTTGATGAAGAACAAGAGTGATGCCTTTCATAAGTTCAAAACATGGTTGATCCAACTGGAAAACGTCAAAGGGAAGAAGCTGAAGCATCTGAGGACTGATAATGGACTGGAGTACCTCTCTACAGAGTTTACAAACTTCTGTGAAGAAAAAGGAATCAAGAGACACAGGACTGTACCAATGAATCCTCAACAGAATGGAGTTGCAGAAAGGTTCAACAGGACTCTTCTTGAAAGAGTGAGGTGTATGCTGTTGGATGCTGGGTTGCCAAAGGTGTTTTGGGGAGAAACCATTGCTACAGTATGCTATCTCATCAACAGGTCACCCTCATCAGCAATTGGGTTCAAAACACCTGAAGAGGTGTGGAGTGGACAGAAACCAAGTTATGAAGGGCTAAGGGTGTTTGGGTGTCTGGCTTTTGCCCATGTCAAGCAAGACAAGCTAGATGCAAGGGCTCTCAGATGTGTGTTTCTTGGATATCCGGATGGAATGAAGGGTTACAGATTGTGGTGCTTAGAAAAAGGAAATCAGAAGATAATCACAAGTAGAGATGTGAAGTTTAATGAGAATGTGATGGCTTACACTTCTACAGGCTCTAAGGAAGAATTTGATGGTGCTAAAGAGACAGAGGAGATATCAATTCAGGTGGAGCATCCTGCAGAAGATGATCACACACCTCAACCACAAGAAGATTTACAAGAAAGTGATTCATCATCTGAAGAAGAGGCACAAACTGGACCTTCACAAAACATCAGGGAATACAGCATTGGAAGGGATAGGCCTAGAAGAACAATCAACAGACCTGATTTCTATGGCCAAGTAGGGAGTGTCTATTATGCCTTAAGTGTTGCTGAAGACTTGGAATCACAAGAGCCTAGTAGTTTTCAAGAAGCACTAGACTGTGAGGAAGGTGAACACTGGATACAGGCAATGACAGAAGAGATGGAGTCTCTGGAAAAGAATAAAACCTGGATATTGGTGGAAAAACCAAAAGGTCAGAAGCTTGTAAGCTCCAAGTGGATATACAAGAAGAAACTAGAGACAGCAGGATCCAAACAGGTGAGGTTTAAAGCAAGATTGGTAGCTAGGGGCTTTACACAAAGAGAAGGAATTGATTTCAATGAGGTTTTCTCCCCAGTAGTAAAGCACTGCTCAATCAGGCTGCTTTTATCAAAGGTCACACAGGAGGACATGGAACTACAACAACTGGATATAAAGACAGCATTCTTACATGGAGAACTCAATGAGGAGATATATATGAAACAGCCAGAAGGTTTTGTTGTTCCTGGGAAAGAAGACAAAGTATGCTTACTGAAGAAGTCACTATATGGACTTAAACAAAGTCCAAGACAGTGGAACAAGAGGTTTAATGACTTCATGATCAGTGTTGGCTTTGTAAGAAGCCTTTATGACAGTTGTGTTTACTTCAACAAAGGTTCAAAGCAAGATAAAGTTTTCCTTCTATTGTATGTGGATGACATGCTAATTGCCAGCAGAAACAAGAACAGAGTACAATGGTTGAAGGATAGACTTAATGCTGAATTTGACATGAAAGATCTGGGAGAAGCCAAGAAGATATTGGGCATGAACATTCTAAGAAATAGAGAAGCTGGAGTACTTTGGTTATCTCAGAGACAATACCTACAGAAAGTACTGGAGAGGTTTCATATGCATGAAGCTAAACCTCTCTCTACTCCAGTTAATCTACAGAAGAAACTTTCCAAAGAACAATGCCCTAAGACTGAAGAGGAAATCATACAGATGAGCAATATCCCTTATGCAAGTGGAGTTGGAAGTCTTATGTATGGAATGATCTGTAGCAGGCCTGACTTGGCATATGCTGTATCTTTGGTAAGCAGGTTCATGTCAAATCCAGGAGTTGAACATTGGGAAGCTTTGAAACATGTGATGAGGTACTTAAAAGGATCTGTGAACATGTCACTGAAATTTGAGAAGAAAGTAGATGGCAGTACTGTTGCATTGGAGGGGTTTGCTGATTCTGATTTTGCAGCAAACGTGGACACAAGGAAGTCCATTTCAGGATTTGTGTTTACCCTATATGGGACAGCCATCAGCTGGAGGAGTGCACAACAATCTGTTGTGGCACTATCAACTACAGAAGCAGAATATATCTCTTTAACTGAAGCTATCAAAGAGTCAATCTGGTTGAAAGGGGTGTTAAGAGATTTGGATATCAAGCAGAAGTGTGTGGTAATCTACTGTGATAATCAAAGTGCTTTACATCTTGTGAAACACCAAGCATTTCATGAAAGATCAAAACACATTGATGTTAGGCTACACTTTGCTAGAGATATCATAGATTCTGGGACTGTGGAGGTGAAGAAGGTACACACATTGCATAATCCTGCTGATTTTCTTACAAAGGGTGTACCTGGAAACAAGGTGGATCATTGCTCGAGCTTGCTGCAGCTTGAGCAATGTCATGAAGAGCATTAACAGAAAGGTAGTGATGAGGCAGAAAGGGGTACACTTGATTCATTGAGGTGGAGATTTGTGAGGAAGTGTTCAATCTCATCAAGTGAGCTATACTTTGAAATAGGATGTGTTGGGAATGTGGAACCGGGATCAGGAGGTGAAGAACCGGATGGATGAACCGGGTTTTTTCATAAAGAAGTCAATCTGTTCAGAATAGACCGGGTTCGGGGTTGTTGGGGATAACCGTCAGTTGTGACGAGTCTGTTTCAGGTTTGTGACGGGAAAAACCGTCACATTTGTCCGGTAGCAGATGTCAACTTCATTCAGTTAGAACTTCTTGGTCAGTTACATTCGAGCTACAATACATATATCATTGGAAAGCTCTCTTCCAGGAGAACAACACTACGTCGAGCAATTTCCTTCTTTCATAGATTACAGAGAGAATTTGAGAGTGATTATTTTCTGCCCTAGTTTGTTCCAGAATTGGGCGTTTTCATTTCTGAGTGTAATTTCTGTAATTGATTGGATATCTTAGTGAATTGAGGTGTGCCTTGCCTCCGTGGATGTAGTTCATCTTGAACGAACCACGTAAAACGAGTGTGTGATTCATTTATATTTCCAGTTCTGCGCAAGTTCACCTCGGCCACAACTCTGGCCGAACTAGTCGTGTGTTTTCAAATTGTTATTCTTCGAACTCATTCCAGATTCTTAGTGTTGTGTGATTAAGAGTTGATTTTTACTAACAAGCTTCATTCTCAATGCGAGACAAGTGGTCAGTTATCACATTTTCGCAGCCCTTCCTATCTTTGATCTCCAAGTCGAACTCTTGTAGAAGTAGTATCCATCTAATTAGCCTTGGCTTGGAATCCTGTTTAGCAAACAAATACTTAAGAGCAGTATGATCAGTATAAACTATTGTTTTAGCTTGTACAAGATATGAACGAAACTTATCACAAGTGTAAACAATAGCTAATAATTCTTTTTCTGTGGTGGTATAGTTTGCTTGAGCGGGGTCGAGAGTTTTTTTGGCATAGTATATGACCCGAAAAATCTTCTCCCGCTTTTGACCCAATGCAGCTCCCACCGCCATGTTGCTCGTATCACACATAACCTCGAATGGTTGTGACTAGTCAGGTGTAATCAGTACTGGAGCAGTGATCAATGCCTTCTTTAGCGTCTCAAAAGCCTGTATGCATGCATCATCGAAAGCAAAAGGAGTATCTTTTTCTAACAAACGAGATAAAGGTTTAGCAATCTTAGAAAAATCCTTTATGAACCTTCTACAAAACCCCGTATGTTCTAAAAAATTTCTAACCCCTTTTTCATTCGTAGGAGGTGGTAATTTCTCTATGGCCACTACCTTAGCCCTATCGACTTCTAATCCTTGTGCGGAAATTTTATGTCCTATGACTATCCCATCTTTTACCATGAAATGACACTTTTCCCAATTAAGGACCAGATTAGTTTCTTCACACTTGTTAAGCACCTGAGCTAAGTTATCTAGACAGTTATCGAAAGACGAACCGAATACAGAGAAATCATCCATAAAGACATCCATTATATTTTCTATCAAACCCCCAAAGATTGCCATCATACACCTTTGAAACGTAGCAGGAGCATTACAAAGCCCAAATGGCATTCTACGAAAAGCAAAGACACCATAAGGACACACAAAAGCAGTTTTTTCTTGATCCTCCGGGGCAATTACAATCTGATTGTACCTCGAATAACCATCGAGAAAACAATAATACTCATATCCTGCTAACTTATCAAGCATTTGATCTAGAAAGGGAAGGGGAAAATGGTCTTTACGAGTGGCCGCATTAAGTTTCCTATAGTCTATACATACACGCCAGCCCGTGATTACCCTAGTGGCTATGACCTCATCAAGATCACCCTTAACTACAGTCATCCCCCCTTTCTTTGGCACAACCTGCGTTGGACTTACCCACTTACTATCAGAAATAGGAAAAACGATCCCAGCGTCTAACCACTTAAGTACTTCTTTCCTAACTACTTCTTGCATCATTGGGTTAAGCCTACGTTGGTTTTGAACAGAGGGTTTATACTCATCTTCCATCAGAATTTTATGCATGCAAATCGTAGGACTAATTCCTTTCAAGTCAGCTATTGACCATCCTATAGCAGATTTATACTTCCTCAATACACGCAACAACTTATCAGTTTCAACATCAGTAAGGGAAGAGGAGATTATTACCGGATATTTGTGCTCATTATCTAGAAATGCGTACCGCAGATGATCAGGCAATGGTTTCAGCTCCGGGCATCCATCGCCTCCTTTTTGCTCTTCTTCAACCGCTTTCTTGTTTATGTTTTCTTGAGTTGAACTCTCCTTAGGAGCATCCTGCAAGGCATTCAACGCACTAACACTTTCGGCAAGACCAAGGTCAGTAGGGTTATGGAGATTAACATTATAAACAGAATTGGTAATGCATGTTTCAAGGGCATCACTATCATTTGGGGAGGTTAGTTTCCTATAAAATGCAGCTTCAATTGAATGAACAAAACTACATGTTTCTCATTGAGATTCATTATCCCTATCATGATGTTGTAGAGCTTTATAGATTGAAAAAGTAACTTGTTCTTTATCTACCCTTAATGTCAACTCTCCTTTTTGAACATCTATTAATGCTTTTCCCGTTGCTAGAAACGGGCGACCTAAAATCAAAGGGACATCTTTATCTTCTACCATATCTAAAACCACAAAATCCACAGGTATTATAAACTTCCTAACTTTTAACAAAACATCCTCTACAATCCCTTTTGGCCAAGTCATAGACCGATCAGCCATTTGTAAAGAAATTGTAGTGGGTTTTAAAGTACCTGGACTCAATTTTTCAAAAATAGATAGTGGCATCAAGTTAATACTAGCCCCTAAATCACACAATGCCTTATCAAATGTAACAGTACCTATTTGACATGCAATAGTAAAACTACCTGGATCTTTTCGCTTGAGCGGTAGCTTCCTTTGGATCACAGCACTGCATTCTTCAGTCAGGTTGACTGTCTCGTATTCTTCCCACTTCTTCTTCTTTGAGATCACTTCCTTCAGAAATTTAGCGTAGTTCGGCATCTGCTGCAGTGCTTCAACGAAGGGGATGTTAATTTGGATCCTCTTCAGCACATCCAAGAACTTCGCGAACTGCTCATCGATCTTCTTCTTCCTTAAGGCTTGTGGGAATGGGACAGCCGGGACATAAGGTGGGATGTCTGCTTTTATTTCCTGTCCTTCGCTTTGCTTTACTCCTTTCTTCTTGCCCGATTGCTCGTGCTTCTCTTCCATTTGCTATTTCTCCACCACTTTATCTTCATCATCCGGCAGCTGGGGTCACTTGTACTCAGTACCACTCCTCAACTGAATGGCTTGACATTGCTCTCTTGGGTTCACCACTGTATCACTCGGAAATTGGCCCTGCTTGTGTTGGGCCCCGACAATCTTGATGAACTGGCTCATATTGGAAGACAACTCCCCAATACTTGCCTGAGTCTGCACCATCGTATTCTCTAGCCTCTTGATGTCTGCCCCTTGCCCAGTTATATGATTGTTTAGCTCAATAAATTTCCCTTCTACTTTCTTCTCCAATTGAGCTAACTTATCATAATACTTTTCAAACTGTGATTGGGCAATCTCTTCTTGTGATGGCTTCTTACCGTCATGTATCATACCGCTTGAAACAGCAAACCCAGGTGGTGGATTGAGTGTGTTCTTAGAATTCCCATATGAGAAGTTTTGGTGATTTCGATTTTGTGGGTACTGATTGTACCTAGGCTGGTTGTTTTGGAAGTTGTTGAAGTTCCTTTAGTTTAGAAAATTAACCTCTTCAGCTTCTTCTTGAACCCCTGTCTGTTGTGCCAACGTCAGACTAGTTAGCATATTGACTTGACTCGTCAGGGCTGTCAACTGTGATGTGCGTTTGTCCAGCGGCTCATTGCTGACCGTCTCCACTTCCATAACATTCACCACCCTCCGTGGCTGGTTTCTCTTGTTTGGCCACTGATAACTTGTTCTAGCCATAGCATCCAAAATCGAGAATGCTGTCTTTACTGATGTCTCCATCAAGCTACCACCTGCAGCTGCGTCCACTTGGTTTCTGGTCGGAGCGAGTAAGCCATTATAAAACTTACATATCTGCTGCTTTTTCGTAAACCCATGTTGAGGGCAACTCTGGATAAGATCCCAGAATCGCTCCCAAGCTTCTCCAAACGGTTCTTGATCCAGTTGTTTGAACTGATTAATTTGATTCTGCAAGTCGAGCATCTTGCTCGGTGGAAAGTACTTCAATAGGAACGAAGTGCTCAACTCTTCCCAGCTGGTGATATCTTCTAAGGAATTGAACCATTGGAGGGCTCTATCCTTCAACGAAAAAGGAAACAATCGCAGCTTAACCTGCTCGTGTGGCACATGGTTTATTTTGATTGTGTCCGCCAGTCTTCGGAACTTTATCAGGTGAGCGTTCGGATCCTCCAATGCACTTCCTCCATACTGGTTCTGTTGCACTATGTTGATCAGTGCAGGCTTCAGCTCGAAACTATTGGCATTCAGAGGCGGGAGTCGTACTCCTCCTGACTGTTGATTAGGATTGGGCCTTAAACAGTCACTAGTGGGCGTATCGTCTTCCTCTCCCGCATCTGGCTTTATTGGAATCTGTCCGTGCTGTTGTGGCAACTGTGGTTGCTGTACAGGTATCTGCTGCTGTATGTTAGTGACTCGATCGTCCAATCGTGCTAAGGCTGTTAGCACTCTATTTAATGTTTCATCATTCGGTTGCTGCGGTGGGTTCTCCATCTCAGACCTTCTAGTGCGGTGTCTACGAGCTGTCGCTTCAATCTCTGGATCGAAAGGAAGAAGAGTCTCTTTCCCTTTTGATCTGGTGTGCATGCGATGCCTGATAACACCAAAAACAGCAAATACCGTGTAACACAAAAATTAACAAAAAATAAAAAACGAAAATTAAAATTAAAATTACGAAAAAAATAAAATCTAGTCTAGGTTCCTCCTATTTTTCAAGATAAAAACTAAGAGCTAAATCCTATTCCCCGGCAACGGCGCCAAAAACTTGACACATCGGTTTCTAACCTAGTGTTCTACAAGTGTACGGATGTAGGTGTAGTAATATTGTCAAGGTCGATCCCACAAGGAATAGGGTCTTTAGGTAGTTTGATACCTCAATATTCTAGGAATATCCTAACTAGACACTAATTCAGGAAAGATTGATTTTATTGACTAAAATACTTAATTAACTCTAAACTCAAAATTGAAAACCACGAATACTTAACAATCAAGGGAAAAAAGCATCCTAGGGTATCGATTTCAGAATATTTATTCCAATGATGATTAGAATTAACTTATTGATTTTAACCGATCTAATGTTTATTAAGCGGCGCAATATTAACCTAACTCTTCTCTTGAAGTAATTAGATCGTTGATTAACTAACACAATCACCCTCTCGAGTCAATTAATCCTAGAAACTCCAAACAGTTCATAAACCTATGCCTACATAGTCATAGACAACCGCGCTCTATATCGTACGTCTAATAACACACCCCTTCTCTCGAAGCGGATTTGTTAAACGAAATTACTAAACCTAGATGACCAGTCCAAATTTAGTTGTTAAAACGAATATAAAGATAAACACATCAAAGAACGGAATTCAATAAGTTAAAACATAAATCAAAACATTGTCATAAATAATTCCTACTTTCTAACCCTAGGACACGAATAGCTTAGCTACTCATGCCTAGGCTCAATTCGATACAATATTTAAGACAAAACATTCTAAAGAATTAAACTAGGAAAAAATACTAAACCCGAGTAAATCGTCCCGTTGATCGAATCTTCGTTGTCGTCCAAGTCGTCTCGTGCCTCAAACTCGGATAATATGTGTGTTGTGTTGTTTTAAGAAGCACTTGAATCCTTTTTATAGAGTTAGATAATCCCAATTGAATTAGGAAATCAAATCCTCAATTAAAACAGGATTTCAACAATCGACGAGCCTTTTGACACGGCCGTGTTGCTTAAATGACACGGCCGTGTCACTTTGCAAAACTCCTATTTCCAGCAACAATTTGAAACGGCCGTGTTGCTTTGTGACACGGCCGTGTTCTATTCCAGAGCCAATTTGAGCGTTGCAGACCACTTTTGACACGGCCGCGTTGCTTATGTGACACAGCCGCGTCTGTTCTTGCTCCGTTTTGCTCCTGGACCAGTTCAGGCCGGTTTGGACCGGTTCTTGGATAGTTCAGGCCGGTTCTCACTGATTTTCACTACTTTGGGCCGATTTTTACTCCGTGTCAACTTGTTTTCTTGTCCAGTAGTCGTAAATCACAACTTTTTAGCCTGAAAATGCTCAAAATACCTTAAAACAAGTCGAGTACGTCAATTGGTCACTTATATCATATTCCATACAATTTCTAACCATTTATGCACATAATTCCTATAAAATAATACCATACATCGACCTAATTACATGCATAATCAACGTGCATCATCATAACTAATACTCCATTTTTTTTTAATAATAGATTGTTTTTTCTTGTGTATTTCGTTGATCATGTCATGTCGTGTTTCTAGAGCTTGTCTTAGGTCTATTATAAATTTTCTTGTGTATATAGTTTAAAAATTAATCTTAGGCATTCTTTGTGTTATATTTGGCCTACTTTAGCCAAAATTTTCTGTACAAAAAATAATGATCTATCCCTAGTCAAACATTTTAAATCTTAGCCTGTTCTTGATTGCTTCAATACAACCCCATAACTTATTTTAGCACTTAACCTATAAATTGGACTGTTTGAGTGAGAGACAAGAGGAATAAAAATGAGTGAGATTGGTAGTGATTGATAGAGAGAAAATTATTAAGCTGGAAAGTTTTGTTTTTACAATATCTGTAAAGAGATTAGAGTATACTAGATAATTTTGATTACCTAAAAAACATTTCAATTTTTTTCGAAGTTTGTCGTATAGGAAAGGGTATCATCATAAAAAAATATAGTATACCATTATATGATATTAAGGTGAGAAAACTAAGTCTTTTAGCTTTGCTAAGAAAAAAAGAGAGAAAGTTGTGATTCTGAGAGTAGTTGAGAGTGGTTACTCAATAAGTCCAAGTCGAGTCACTTTATCTATATTCTATCCTACCTTAACCAAAGAGCCTACATTACAACCAAATTGAAAGACCTTTTTTATTCCAAGCAATGTACATTTGAGTGCAATGGCAGGTCGTATGCATGATACAACTCGTTGAGTGAATAATTGATACACGTTGTGTATACATGCATTTTAGGTCGTTTTAGATAGACAGTTGCATGTATAAATGATCAAATTATATAATATTCCTTGTTTTGAGTGTTTTTAATGTGTTTGTGAGTGTTTTGGAGTAAATTAGGTATCTATATGCCAAAAAGGGCATTTGGACGAGGTCGGAAGAAGAAACGAGTAAATAACAAGTGAAAACGGAAGAAAAGGACCAAGAACCGATCTGGAAGACAAAAACCGGTCCTGAACTAGAGTTGAACCGGAACGGCCGCGTCAGTTGGATGTGGCCGCATGAAAAGTGGCCTGGTTAAAGCCTGGGAGCACTGTGAAGCGAGAACGGCCACGTAGGGCAACGCGGCCACGTTGCGGGAACGACTGCGTCAGCCTGAAGGGTCGCATCTGTATGGTGGTGAAACTTGTATTACACGCATTTTTCTCCTAATTCAATTAGAATTTACACCACATGATCCCCAATTATAAAAATAAGTCTCTAGGTATGATTTTAATACATAATACACATTCGGAGAGTCTTGGAAGCGAGATCAAAGAGCGAGGTCGTGACAAAGACGAAGATCGGCGATCGAGACTCGGGTTTTTCTAGTATTTTCTTTAGTTATTTTTCCAATATGTTTTTCTATGAAAATAATTGGATTTAGACTTTGATTATGAGTAGCTAAACACGTTTGATGTTCTAGGGTTAGAAAGTAGGTTGTGAACAATTATGTCTTAATTTTGTATTTAATTTTAGACTCCAATTTATGTTTGTTTATCTATGTGTTTGTTTTCTTCACATGATTTATTTAAATTAATTACTTGAATATATTTATACGTTTAACAATTTCACTTCGGGAGGAGGGAATTGTTAATAAACGCACAACACATATCATAGTTGTCGAAACTGTCCGGAAGGAGTGAGATAAGTGCGTAGAAATAGGTATAGGGGTTTTGGGGACTCATTAGGATTAGTCGATTCGGGAGAGTGAGTGGTCCTAATTGATCAACATTTTAATCGCTTCGGGAAAAGGGTTAGATTTATATACTTACCATCTAATAAACAACATAATTGGTTTAAAAGTCTAGACTTTTAGGTTAATCATACATAGGAATTCATAATTGAAACCTATACCCTAGAATACAGTTTTACCCATTTGAGTCTTCTTTACTATTCGATTACTTTTTTTCCAAGCATCTCTTATTAATTTAGTTATTTTTATGCTACTAGTCTAGATAATTCAAAATTCATCCTTAATTTAAGAGATTAGATAGAATAGAGATATTAAAATTAGGGTACTAAGCTTACGTAATTAACAGTCTCATTGGATCGACCTTGTCTACCACTATCTCCTTTAGATCCGTACACTTGCAGAACACTAGGGATATATTTTAGTGCATGAAGTTTTTGGCGCCGTTGTCGCAGACTGACAATTATGTTAAGCTTATATTTTGATAAATATCTCGAGAGTAGACTAGACATTATTTTTAGCATATTTATTTATTATTATTTTTCTTTTCGGTTTTACACTGGTTATTGTGCTTTTGTGATCTCAGGTAGTGCATGCACACCCACTCTAAAGGGAAAATAACACTCATCCCTTTCGAACCTGAAATTAAAGGATTGCGTGTAGACGAAGAGCAATGAAAAACTAGGATAAAGATATGGCCGCACCACCAGCGGAAAATTTAGTTTGCATCTTTAGGATTATTTTATGTTAGACAGCTTTTCGGAGCAGTCAATACCATGCGAGCTGATATGAATGCAATGAGATAGCAAAATTAGCCGCCAATATTAGATTCAGTCGAACAAGAAGCTGTTGATCAAGCATCTATCAGGGACTATCTACGTCCATACCGAATCAGCGATATGGCGGAGTCGAAGCTCCACCAATTTAGGCTAACAGTTTTGAGCTAAATCCAACATCATATCATTCGTACAACATAATCAATTCAGAAGGGGCCCATTAGAGGATCCCAATGTTCATCTAGGCAGGTTCAAGAGGATATCAGAAACTCAGAAGGTTAATCAAGTGCCTCATGATAAGTGAAGCTGCGTTTAATGCCTTTGTCTTTAAAGGATAAGGCTTTGAAGTGGTTCAATTCTTTGGAAGATGTGACTACATGGGATGAGCTCAACACTCGTTTTTCGCTTATACTTCCCTCTACTTAAGATGCTCGAACTTCAGTCTAAGATAACTCAGTTCAGACAATTAGACGGAGAGTCATTCAGGGAAGCATGGGATCGATTCTGGGATCTCCTCAGAAATTATCCTCAACACGGGTTCTCTCAAGATCAATATATTTCCAAATTCTATAAAGGGCTACTTGGGCCCGCAAGAGTATTAGTAGATGCATCAGCAGGAGGATCCCTTTTAGCACGAAATACAAGGTCAACTTTCTCCATTCTAGGTGAGATGGCTGCTATTAGTTGGCAGTGGCCGAATGAACGAAATCAACCTCGTAGAGTTAACCGTTCATCATACCTGGTCAATAGCGGAAGCTTAAAGATTATGAAAGTGTCAACTTGACAGAGGAGTGCAGCATGGTAATCCAAAGAAAGCTACCTTTGAAGTGAAAAGATTCAGGTAGTTTTACGATTGCTTGTAAGATAGGTAATGAAGTTTTTGAAAAAGCATTAGGCGCTAGCATTAATCTTATGTCATTATCTATTTTTGAAAAATTAGGTATAGGCAAGGACGAAAATATCGGTATTCGCGAAGATATCGATCTTTCAATTTACGGAGATATCGGTGAGATATCGATTAATATCGGAATATCGATGCAATTTTCTGAAAAATATTAAAAAATATATTAAAAATTTTAAAAATTAACATGATATATTTATAATTATTATAACAAACTCAAATACATATACGCATCTTAAATTTGATAGAAATAGATTTATTTACAACTAATTTATAAATACAAAATAATATAAACAATGAGTGGCATATAAAACATTTTTTGACGTTTTTCATACAACATTACTAATTACTAGTACGGAAATATTATATTAAAAATTCAAAAGTTTAACAAAATATTTTAAAAATATTATAACCAACTTTAATACATAAATTCATCTTAAAATTATAAACAAAACAAAAGATTTATAAAAATGCCCAATTATTATTTTATACTTAGTTTTTATATTTCTAATTTTAATTTTGATAATTAATTATGGACTAATTATTTTCATTTTGATAACTAATTATGGACCAATTATTTTCATTTTGATAACTAATAATGGACCAAAAATAGCCAATTATTTGTAATTTTCATTTTCTTAAGGTATATATTATTGTTAGTAGAATTTTACTAAATAGGTTATATAAATCCTATGTAGACATAATAACATATTGTTGACTTGGTCTGGTGGTTAAAGCTTGGAACCTCATTCTAGAGGTCTCAGGTTCGAAACCAAGGTTGGACAAACTTTTAAAGGTTTTGCTAACAAGAAAAAAAAAAAAAAAAAAAAATTGGCGAGACAGCGCGAGATTCTCGCCAAAATCTCGCGATATCTCGCGATTTTCTAACAAAAATGTATTACAGGCCAATCTCGTCTTGGGAGAGCCCATTTCGCGAGATTTCGCCGAAATCTCGCGATATTTTAATCCTTGGGTATAGGCACAATAAAACCTACTACAATCGCCCTACAAATGGCTGATCGATCCTTGACTTATCCAAGTGACATTGTAGAGGATGTTTTATTACAAGTTCATAATTCTGGAAGATTTCGTAGTCTTAGATATGATGGAAGATAAAGAGGTTCCCTTAATTCTAGGTTGTCTTTTTTAGCAACGGATAGTGTGTTAATAGATGTACAAAAGGGGGAATTAACTTTTGAGGATAAATAATGAAAAACTGACACTTTCTATCTAAAAGGCTATGCAAATCACATGATACGAAGGGAGTTAATCAAATTGAGACATGTAGTTCTACACAATGTTTAGATTCTACATTACATAGAGATCTTTTAGCTCCAATTAATAATGATGCATTAGAAGTCTGTTTGTCAAATTCAGTTTTTCCTTAAAATGATATTGATGCTAGTAACCTTGATCTTGTGGAAAGTGTTAGTGGATCGAACTCATTGCAGGAAGCACCCAAAGATAGCTCGACGAAAGAGAACATAGGTAAAGAAGTTGTGAAAGAAGAGAAAAATGAGAGTGCAAGTGGTCCTGAATTAAAGCCATTACTTGAAACACCTAATGTATGAATTCCTTGATGATGAGAAGAAGCAACTGGTAATAATTTCTGCATATTTGACTGATTTAGAATGTGAGAAACTGTTAGAGTACTTAGGAAACATAAGTTGGCAAGAGGGTGGACTGTCTATTATTTGAAAAGGATTAGCCAGACTGTGTGTATGCATAAAATTCTAATGGGAGATGTTTATAAACCAAGTGTCCAAAACCAGCTTAGACTAAACCCAATGATGCAAGAAGTGGTTAGGAACGAGGTACTTAATGGTTAGATGTGGGTAGTAAGTGGGTTAGTCCAACTCAAGTGGTTCCTAAGAAATGGGATATGACAATAGTAAAGAGTGACAATGATGAAGTCATAGCCACTAGGTTAGTAACGGGTTGGCGTGTGTGTATTGATTATAGAAAACTAAATGCAGCTACTCGTAAGGACCACTTTCCCCTCCCCTTTTTAGACCAAATGCTTGATTGGTTAGCGGGGTATGAGTTTTATTGTTTCTTAGATGGTTATTGGGTGTACAATCAAATTATGATCGAAGACCAAGAGAAAACTACGTTTGTGTGCCCTTATGGAATATTCACTTTTCGTAGAATGCCATGTGATGCACCTGCTACCTTTGAATAATGTATGATGGCAATCTTTAGTGGACTCATAAAGAAATTTATGAAGGTTTTTATGGATGATTTTTCCATTTTTGGGTCGTCTTTCGACCATTGTCTCGATAACCTTTCTTTAGTGTTGCAGTGATGTGAAGACACTAACATGGTTTGGAATTTGGAGAAATGTCACTTCACCGTAACAGATGGCATAGTATTAGGACAAAAGATTTCTGCTGCAGGTTTAGAAGTGGATAGAGCAAAAGTAGTCGCAATTGAGCGATTACCACCTCTAGTAAGTGAAAAAGCAGTAAGAAGCTTTATTGGTCATTCATGGTTCTACAGAAAGTTTATCCGTAATTTCTCCAAAATCTCTAAACCTTTATCTCGTTTGTTAGAAAAAGATACCACTTTTCTCTTTGATGATGCATGTGTGCAGGCGTTTGTGACTTTGAATAAAGCATTAGTACATGCTCCAATATTGATCACACCAGATTGGTCTCAATCATTCGAACTGATGAGTAATGCAAGCGATATATGGTTGTTAGGGCAGCCTTGGGCCAAAAGAGAGATAAAAAATTTCGAGTCATCTACTACACCAGCAAGACTCTTGATTCGACGCAAGCTAATTACACCACTACGGGGAAAGAGATGCAAGCGGTCGTTTATGCATTTGATAAGTTATGATCCTACCTAATCGGAGTGAAGACAATAGTGTGTTGAGAATTAGACCCACTCACAACCACTCACAACAAGATAATCAAAAGAGAAAAGTAATAAACAATCACACAAGAAAACTCGAATTTAGTGACCCAGTTCGTTACGATTAGGGGCGATACCAAGCTAGGATATGCACTAATAATGATGATTTCGGAATTCAATGAGTGGAGAAGGATTCTACTATTTATAATAACCCCAAAACTTGTCCCCCAAGTTTCATCCCCGTGTGCGGGTCGCGGCTGCGACCCTAATTTGCGCCCGCTAGGTGTATCCTCAGAATTGATGTTCGCGCCCGCGAAACTCCTTCACGCTTGCGACTCCTAGCTCAAACCAAGGCCCTGCTTCTCGCTCCCTTAGTCGCGGCCGCGACGGGGAGGATTTCTCTCACATAATTTATGTCAAATTCTCTCTCACAGTGTCAGGCTCTCTCTGTTACTCTGGTGGGTAGTGATGTCGCATCCCTTCTCCCTGAGTTACTTTGAATCTCTTAATCTTCATAGCAAATAAAATTATTTAAAGAAGAACAAAATTTGGAAGTAGACACAAAATTTGGCTGAATCAACGACTTGATTTATGTCGATTTCAATGAAAAGATAAATTGATTGTGCAGAACAGATTCTGTGAGATAAGAGTTCGAATCTTTTTTGGAAGGTTATAGACTTGGACAAATTAAGCTGATTGTGGGGTTTAGGTAGTGTTTTCCTTTGCTTAACTTTTGAAGAAGTGATTAAAAGTAGAGATTGTGGTAAAATTACTTAAAATCAAAAGTAGATAGTGTTTGAAAATAAAAGTGATTTTGCTCAAATAGAAATTGATGCTTAAGCAACTTTTAGATTATTAGTGGAAGAAAAAACATCTATTTATTTACCAAAATACTAAAACGTTGAAAAAAAAAACTTTATTACTTTTAGCTTTTGGCCTAAAATCACTTTTATTAAAGTTGAAGCAGTTTTCCCAAACACTCCGAAACAACTTTTGCAAGCTATAAACTAAAAAAACACTTGAGAAAAGTAATTGCAAACACCCCCTTACTATTGATTTGAGATCATTGTGCCAAAATATATTTTAAAATATGTGCAGATTTATTTCCAAATAAAATGTTTTATATCAAAAATAATATTTTTTAAAAATTACAAGGGGAATTTGGGCGAGAAAATTCTTAAGTTACTATTTTGGGCGAATTTTGTTATTATATAGATATAGATATAGATATAGATTTTATTAAAGCAGCACATGACTCGTGAGAACACTAACAGCACTTATTCTGCACATGGTTTGGAAAAGATTTAACCTTTTGTGATTCATTAGTAATTTTAGGTAGTTTTCCAGAGCTAGAGAGCGAATGTTGTTATCAAGTGAAGTATCTTATTTTAATGCAATATCTACTCCTGCAACACATCAATTTAATGCACCATCTACTCCTACAACAGCCCATTGACTTATTCATATAAGGCTCAAAGACACAATATCCATGAGATCATCTTGACAGTCATATATGTCTTCTTGTAATAACTAATAAGATAGAATCAGATACACCATTGCACATGTCACTATTCCCAGAATAAGGCAAACTGCATAAAAAACCAAATATCATGAACTTATTGAAGCAAAAATATGAGCATCATATTTACTCAAATTATTAACTTTTACAATTTCATGAACAACGTATGCAGACAAGGGATCAGGGCTAAATTATTGAAATAAGATACAGCTAAAACATTTAACCTTTATTTTTACCCTGTTTCCTTTTCATAAATCCTAATCTTGCATCACATATTGATACAGGAAATTACACAGCCTATTATCGACCACAATTTTGTAAACTAATCTCTGTAATTTGAATCGATTCTAGGCTTCTGCTATTCTTCCTCAGTGATCTCTTCCCACTGAATGAGAATGATCTCTTGATCGAAACAGGCCCTTTTTGCAGAGATCCAACGCACGAAGAACTCTTCATCACCCTGCACTTGTTGCAATCCCTCTGCTCTGAATTCTGTTTCCCGATTATATCAAGTTTCGTATCTGAACACCCTTCTTCGCCTTTCGGATAAATCATCGTAGACGTGGAAAAGTCCATCGAAACTGATCTCCTCACTGCCTGCAATTCTTGATCATCAACTTCCACCCTGTGATCACCTAAATCACTAAGTACTCTAAGCCTATCTTTCGACGAAATCTTAGCCGTTGGATCTTGCATTGTCGCCCCCCCAGTTTCTGTGGATTCATTTCCACCACGATCTTCCGACTCGTTTTCGCGCTGGTTCGACTCAGAACTACTTGGGCTGGACTGGAGTGGAACATTATTCGTGTTTCCGATGAGGATGGGAGCGCGACAAACAGGGCAAGTCATGTGTGAGCTTAACCAAGTGTCGATGCAACCAACGTGAAATGCATGGCTGCATTTGGGCAAAAGCCTGAGGCTCTCGTTTTCCTGGAATTCATTCAAACAGACCGAACAATCGTGGCCATCGATCAATCCATCGCCTGTTTTGTAATGAAACAACGCGACCGAATCGATCACGGATTGAGGAAGGCCAACGGTGCGGATATACCAGATTGGATGATCCAAAACAGAGCCCTGATTCTCGTCAACAAACTCGGCCCGCGATTCTGAGTTTGTTCTTCTGAAACGGTATCTGGCAATAGTGAGATACGAAAGAACTAGAAATGCAAGACCAAGAATACAGAGCATCAGAATCACGACAGTTGAAACATGATTCTTTTGTGAGATATCATGGGGGTGGGATAATTGAGGGGGTGGGGGTGAAATATAGCAGTTTTTGGGGCAAACATAACACATATAACAATTTGAAGAAAATCCCTTATCAAATTCTTCAAACAGAAGTTTTCTATGATGAAAGGCCATCATTATTTGAATTTAAATCAAATTGAAGTTATTCATAGATAAAGAGTATGATATTGGGGACTGTTTTATTTTGAGGACAAGGGGGAGAGGTTTAGTTGTGGTTTGGAGTAGTTGTTGTGGCAATGTCCAAGTCCAAGTCATGTGGGACTTGTTTACGTAGATGTGGGGTATTGCCAGCTCCCTTCCAAATTAACGCCAACCTTTTATGTATTAATTACGCTATGTACAGTAAGTATTGGAGCTTTCCAATAAATTCTAAAAGAGGATTGTTACTTCTGTGCTCTCCAACAAAGGTTTTTAGTGATTAATATTTTGAGATAACAATTTTTATCTTCAAATAATTAGTTTATGAGTTATTTAGAAAAAAATAGGTTATTTTTCTTTAGACAATTAGACCTTGCCACAAATCATAACACAACGTACACTTGCCACGAATCATGACACGATATGCATTTCTCATGAATCTATATAATTTTACTATTTTTTGTTATCGTGGCTCTACTTACCATGAATCATGTCATATGTGACACGATTCGCAACCACCAATTGTGACAATAGTGTCACGACAGTAAAAGAAAAGCTAAAATTATAGAGATTCGTGGCAAGTATGTATCTTGTCAAATGTACGTGGTAAGTATGTGTCGTAGCACATGTGACATAACTCGTGGCAATATTGTCACGACATTACAAAGGCTAAAATTATGCAGAGGCATGGAAAATGCTTATCTTGGAAAATTAACACTATCTCTGGTAAGTGCATGTCGTGGCAATAGTGTCACGACAGTAAGAGAGGCTAAAATTATACAAAGTCGTGGCAAGTGTATATCGTGTCAATCGATTATTCGTGGTAAGTGCATGTCGTGGCGCATGTCGTGGCAAGTGTGTGTCACAATTCATATAGTGTCAAATAACGATTCATGGTAAGTGAGTGTTGCGACATGATTCGTGCCAAGTGTGTCCTAATACAATTCGTGGTAAGTGTTTGTCGTAGTATGGAAGTTCCAAAAAGAAACTGAAAAGAAGTTTTTAGTACTTGTTAGGATAGTTTTTATAAGGTTATTTAGTGTTCCAGACATTGTTTATTCGTCCATTGACATGTTAGGGTTCATGAAGTGTGAATCCAAGTTTCTCTCGATTCATATTCATAATCTTTTTGTAAATTCACATGTGTTATAGTGAGTTATTTAGCCCTGAAGGTATCCACAAGTGATCTAAGAGTTGTGGAACATTTATACTATGATTATCTTTTATATTTTTGTTGTGTTTTACCCATGTACCCGACCTCTGTTTATTTTTGGGCAACGGTCACTTTTAAGTGGTATCAGAGCCATCGCTTGACACACTAAGCGTGATCCTAACAGTGTGTTGTCATAGTTGATAATACCACTGTAACAAGACTACCAGTTTTGGACGGTTCCAATTACGATTATTGGAAGGTTCGCTTGAGGAATCATATCAAGTTCATTGATGTGAGAGCCTGGAGAGTAGCCGTTGAAGAATGAAAGCTACCCATGATCACTGGTCGTGATGGTTAAAGAGTCGAAAAGCCTTAACACCAATGGACACGAGATGAGATCGATGCTTCCAACTACAATGGACGAGCTCTCAATGGAATTACCCTTGCAGTCGACCTGAATATGTTCAGGTTGATTAAACAATGTAAAATGGCGACAGATGCCTGGGCTATTCTACAATGTCATTGTGAAGGAGAAGATAGTGTGAGAGGGTCACGTTTGAGGATAGTCACGAATCGGTTTAAGAATCTTCGAATGGAGAAAAATGAGCCCATTCAAGGCTACTTCAAGAAGATTCTTCACATATCTAATGAGGCCTCTGTTTCACTAATTTCTAACCTAGTAAACTGCAAGTATACGGTGTTAGTGTAGCTAGTGGCAGCAAGGTCGATCCCACAAGGATTGTTCCTATGTCTGACTTAATGCCCTAATTTTAATGCTTCTATCCTATCTAGACTCTCGAATAAGTGGATGAATTTTATATATTCTAAAATCTAAATTGTATAAATTGACTAATTAAATAAGAATCTCTTACGAAACAAGAAATCAAATAATAAGGAAAACTTAGATGGATTAAGACATTCTTGGAATTCAATTTCATTTACGATTTCCTATATATGATTGTCCTAAAGTTTTAGACTTTTAAATCAATTCTATCGTTGATTAGACGACACTTATGTTAATTAACCCTCATCTTGGACGATGCTAATTTGGTTCTCTGTTGGAAGAGTGCCTTAAATCTCGTCTTTTTTTATTTATTTTTTTATTTTTTTACGTATGTCGTCAATGTGGAGTTTGATCTTCGAATGCCTTGAATCCGTTTTGCTGAGTTTTGGACAAATCTGAGGGACGCGGCCGCGATGGATTGACGCGGCCTCGACAGAGGGTGGCTGGATAAGGCTGGGAGCATTGACTGGTGAACGCGACCATGTCAAGATGAATGCGGCCGCATCTGGCGGCTGAACGCGGCCGCGACAAATGAATCATAATTAGGGCGTCGGTGTTTATGATGGAATGCAATTGCGATAGTCCAGCGCGGTTGCATCCGTTAAGTCGGTCTGTTTTGCGTGTTTAGGCTTGATTTCATATTTAGTCTGTTTAAGGCTTATATATTGCTCTATTGTTTACCTTAGATCATTCTGATATATTTTGTACTTAGTATTCCTAATTCTGAAGTTTGTCTGCCTTTAAGTACTCCGAATTCGTACTCAGTTTGTTTAGGAGTACTCGGTAGTCTAAGAATAGTCTATCTATAAACACTCTGATATACTGAACAACAATTGGTTTCTCTCTTCTGCCCGTGGACATAATTAACACATTGTTAGTGAACCACGTAAATCTGTGTGTCGTTTTATTTATCATTTTTGTTATTTTTCTTGCATCCGTCATAACAAATTGGTACCAAAGCTCGTTGAGGGGCTTTCACAATCAGGTGAGAAAGATGTCTGGGATAAACATAAAAGTCAACAAATTCACGGGGAGGAACAACTTCACTCTGTGGCAGATCAAGATACGAGCCTCATTGAAACAACAAGGGTTGTAGGCATTGTTGATGTCAAAGGATAAGAAGAGCAAGGGCAAGACAGTTGCTCTAGGAGAGGCTGAGATGGCCAATCTGGAGGAAAAAAACACATAAAACGCTCATGTTGTATTTTGCAGATGATATCATTATCGATATCGCAGAGGAGGAAACTGTGGTAGGTTTGTGCTTGAAAATGGAGAGTCTGTATATGACAAAGTCGCTTACCAGTAAGTTGTTCTTGAAGCAACGTCTGTTTAGTCTGCATATGCACGAAGGTGAGTTGCTTCGTGAACATCTTGATCAATTGAGTATAATTTTATTAGAATTGCGTAATATTGATCTTAAAATAGAAGATGAAGATGCTGCTTTAATTCTGCTAGTTTCTTTGCCCCTGTTATACGAGAATTTTGTTCACTCTTTTATTGTTGGGAAAGACACTGTGTCTCCGAAGGAAGTTAGATCAACTTTTCATACTAGAGAGTTGCGCCATAAGGCATCAGGAACAAGTAAGGATAATCAGGCCACTGGGCTAGTAGCTAGTGAGAGTAGGGGACCTGGAAATTCAGGGAAGAAGAAATCAAACTTCAGAGGTCCTAAGTCGAATGATACTTGTAACTACTATAAAGAGACAGGGCATTAGAAGAATGACTGTCCAAAGAAGAAGAGGAAGAAGGAACTAAAGTAGGTACCGTTGCTATTGTTGACGGAGATAGAACCAGCTCCAAGGATGATTTGGCCCTAGTTGCTACTGAACAAACACATCTCACTGATATGTGGGTTCTTAACTCTAGGTCGTCTTACCATATATGTCCGTGCAGGAAGCTGTTTACAACTGACAAGCAGGTAGATGGAGGTAATATTTCTATGGCCGACGATTCTATTTACAAGATGGTTAGAATAGACTCAATCTAGATACGAACACATGGTGGTAGGTTCTGCACGTTGAACAATGTTAGGCATGTCCCACACATAACAAAAAATCTGATATCAGTTAGTCTATTGGATAGTAAGGGGTTCAGTTTCAAAGGTGCAGGAGGAGTTCTGAATGTCTACAAGGGTTCACATGTCGTTCTGAAAGGTGTAAAGTGAGGAACTTTATATTTATTGCAAGATTCAACTCTGTCTGTTTCTGCTGCTGCTATTGCAGCTCCTAAGTTTTCCGAGGAAAATCTGATTAAGGTTAGTCCTACTGTGAAATCTATTGTTTTGTCTGAAAAAGATAGTATTGACAAACAGGTAGAGAAAAATGATTCACAAGAAGGTGATGGAGATTCACACTCTGTCACTGAGCTGAAAGATGTACCACCAGAAACTCAACAAACTAAAGATAGAAGAGCTGGAGTTGAAGCTCCAAAGAAGTATGGGTTTGAGGATATGGTGGGATTGGCATCGTGCGAGGTACCCGAAGAGGGTTCTGATTCTGTTGTTGTTATATTGTCTCGAGTTCTCTATGCTAGTGCAGCGAGAAGTTTGATGCATCTGAAGAGGTTTTTCCGATACCTTGGAGGTATGTCTGAGGTTTCAATTTGTTGAATGTCACAACTTGTTAGTTATCACATTATTAGGACAAGTTTGAGTACGAGAATCTGCTCGTACAATCTGGGCACTTTTAGGGTGCATCTGTTGATCTGTGAGAGGGTTCAAGTCAAGGTGGAGATTTATTGGAATAGTGCCTTGAATCTCGTCTCTTTTTTTTTTTTTTTCACGGCTGTTGTCAAGGTGGAGTTTGATCTTTGAATGCCTTGAATCTGTTTTGCTTTTTGGACGAATCTGAGTAAAGGCCGCAGCAGAAGGTGGATGGATAAGGCTGGGAGCACTGACTGGTGTACGCGACCACGTCAGGTTGAACGCGGTCGCTTTCTGGAGGCTGAACGCGGCCGCGACAAATGGAGCATAGTTAGGGCGTCGTTGTTTGTGACGGAAAGCGACTGCAACAGTCCAACACGGTCGCATCCGTTAAGTCAGTCTATTTTACGAGTTTAGCCCAATTTCAGCCTAATTTCAGTTTTAGTCTGTTTAGGGCTTATATATTGCTCTATTGTTGACCTTAGGTCACTCTGAATCATTCTGATTTAATTTGTACTTAGTATTCCTAATTCTGAAGTCTGTCTATCTTTGAGTACTCCGAATTCGTATTCAGTCTGTTTAGCAATACTCGATAATCTAAGAATAGTCTGTCTATAAACACTCTGATATAGTGAATTGATATTGATATTTACGCTATGTGTCGTAAATTTATTAACTAAACTCTCATCTTGGATGCCGAATCGTTAAACTTATATAGAATAATCAAGTGATCAATTCGAATATATCATAGGAATAAAACAAACACATAGATAAACGATAAATATGGAGTCTAGAATTAAAGAAATAAAATAAATACATAGTACGTTCATAACCTACTTTCTAACCCTAAAACATAATGGTGTTTAGCTAGGGATATATAAAGTAAAAAACCAAAATAATTCATAGACGAATATGTTTGATAAATAACTGAAAGATAAAAGAACTAAAACCTGAATCTCGATTTCAATCTTCGTCTCATCACTCCTTGCTCTTCGATCTTGCTTCCAATGTACTCTCCAATGATTAAAAGTGTCCTTCTTTATTCTTGGAAGCCTCTTTTTATAAATTGGGATCAAGTAGTATTGAATTAGGTCGAGTTTGGAAGAAAACGTGTGTGAACTTAAGTTGGCCGACCTAAGAATGCAGATGTTCTCACCAACATTACTATTCCTTGACGCGGCCGCGTGGTGTTGGGAGTCTAGGAATCCTAGCACTATCTGCCGCGTCCACTGACACAATTGTTCCGATCGAAAATCAGTTCAAGACCCTTTTTTCTCTTCCAGTCCGTTCTTTGGCCCTTTTCTTCCGTTTTTGCTCCTACTTATCTCGTTTCTTCTCTAAACTTCCTCCAAATTCCTTTTTTTTTTTTTTCCATAAATTTACCTATTTTACTCTAAAACACTCACAAACACGTCAATAAGCTCAATACGATTAATATTACATATTTTCGACCAAATATACATGCAAATGTCATTAAATACCTATCTAAAACGACCTAAAATGCATGTATATAGAACGTGTATCAAAATCCCCCAAACTTAAACTGTTGTTCATCCCTGAACAACAAAAATAAGAGAAACATGCTTTTAGGGCGATTGGATGATGATTCTAGTCTAAATGAATTTTTCTATAAAACCAACAACACAGAAATTCGAGCATTAGTAACATGGCAATATCTCGACTACTTTTGAGACACGAGCCTTATAAGTTATATGATCCTCACCGGTTAAGTGTATCACTGGTCTCTCAAGTGTATAAAATTTGGACCATATACACTGTCTACCATATGCTTGCCTATTGTCTAATTTAGATCTTGTACTTGACATATGTGATAAAGAATAAAAAAGGTCTTTATTTTGGTTGTAATGTGGGCTTAAGTTAAGGTGGGATAAATTTGAATACAAAGTGACTAATTATTGGACCAATCAAATTATTCCTAACCCGGCTACCCATCAACATCGTTCACTCAATTCTCACTCTACAATTTCCAGAAAACCATACAATATGGTTTCTTCACCCTTCAAAAGCAGTTTTCTATTTTGCTTCATCAACCAATAACTTTTAATGCCTCACTTATTTGAGTACCACATTGAGTCTACTCCTTTTCCAAACACTTAGGCATACTTAGGCAATTCCTCTTGTTTAACCCCTCCTAAACAACAAAAACACTTATTCATAACTTCATTTTTTTCTTTTTCTTGATATTTTCCTCTCTTTGTTTTTTTTTTCTTTACAATAAAATGAAAATATACTATAAAAAATAGGAGGGGTCATCGTTTTCCTTTTCTTTTGCCTATAACAACTTATCTCATTCACCAACTTCTCTCGATCATCCATTCCACTTATTCCCTCATGCCTGTACCCATTCTACCTTGCAATCCACCTCCCTCTTCCTCAATTAGTCCAATTTAAAGTTCAAGCTCAATTTTATCTCAATTATGCCTATCATGCTCTTCTATGTGTCAACATGTTATTTGTTTAAAAAACTCATCGCATCATTGACACATCACCATCTATCAACAACATTTTCAGCTTTTCAGGACTACTAATCCAGGTTCTAGACTCATAAAAACTCAACAAAAATAAAGCTAACACTTACAAACAATAAATAAACAAATAAACTGTAGAAACTCAAATAAAACAAATAATAACCTAAACTAAACATAACAATTCAAGTTCAATAATGGGCACACTGACCCTTATTTACTCTCTAATCAAACATAAATGGGTACGCAGGTCCGACAAAGCATCAATGGGTACACATACCCTCAAATTATCCCAACAAGATAAAGTAACATAAACCTAAGAATCTTACACACTTCAATTAAATAACGAACAAAATAAATAAATAAATAAATAAAAACAGCCAAGACGTCCCACTATACAACCCTCTCCCAAACTTGGTTGAAGACCAATGTTTGTGGGAAAAGAGTAGTACGCCTTCGTGCTTACTTATAGTGCGCTACTGAGGGGGAGGTGGCGGCGGTGGTGCATAGCTAGCCCCATGTTTGCTAAAACTGGGCTATCGCATCCATTTGCTGTTGATATGCCCAACGCTCGTCCTGCTGCCTTCTCTTTGGAACTCTATCTCTCATCTTTCATCTTGTTGTTGCTCCCATGTCGGTGTTGCTTCCATCATGCGTTCTGCTACTGACTCCATGCACGATCCTACTCAAGACTCTGAGTGTACAAGGTCATGAGTTGTTGTTGAGCGTCCAAAATTGAGTCAAGCTCACCTCGATAATGATTCACATCATCTCGGAGGGGGTTAATTAATCCCTCTAAGTCCTCACATGTCTCTGAAGTAGACTCAACAACCCGAGCTGGTCTTTTCGGGGCTGGTCAGGTGGAACGTCTACTTCCTTCGGCTTGTGCAGGCTTAGCTGAAGCTCCCTCGTCCGGATGATCCAGCACTTTGACCTCTTTGATGAGGGAATCCTGCTGACTTGTACTTTCTTTGCTCGACTGCATCAGGTACCCTAGAAACTACCAAATGGGCCAGAGTAGCTAAGGCCTAATTTATGAGGTCCTCAACTCCTCGAATTTTTGTCAATTGCGGCTGCGCAGTCAGAGAAATGGTCCCACATGCTAGATAACGCCGGGAATCATTTTCTTTACAGAAGTTCGAGGCTCCTCATTAGCCTATAAATAGGTCTTCAACTACCAACATGAACATAGCAATAATACGAGAGAAAGTGCAAGTTTGTCTAATTGTTGTGTTGTCTAGAGGGTTTAGTGAACGTCATCTCCAGCCTGAAGTGTCTAGTTTTTGTGATATTCAGAATCCTCACGATTCCGGATCTCTTTTCATAGGATACTTGTTAGGATATATTTTATTAGGTTATTTAGTACTCTATATATTATTTATTAGTCAATTGAGACGTTAGGGTTCGTGAAGTGTAAATCAAAGTGTGTCTCGATTCACATTCGAAATCATTTTGTAAACTCACAAGTATTATAGTGAGTTATTTACCATGAAGGAACCCAAAAGTGATTTAAGATTTGTGAAAAATTTATACCGTGATTATCTTTTATATTTACACTTTGTTTAACTCTAGGTTGGGTAAACCACGTACCCAACCTCTGTTTATTTTTGGGCAACATACACTTTCAAGCTCTAGTAACAATAAAATATGTTTAGGCATAATATATAATACTACTAGACATTTTGGGGGCCCCAAATTTTGAGGATCATATGTCAATGTTCCCGTGGACTACCCTCATCAGTTGCATGATGCAATTTAGGGTGGGTATCACGATTTATTCTTAAAAGCATCACATTTATAGAGTAAAGGTTTTATAATATATTTACCTAAAACAAGTGAAACTTTTAAGCATAATTCTTGATACCTTTTAACCATGATACCTTTACCCACAATATATAATACCTTTAGGCATAAATAGTAATACATTTTAACCTATAATCCAAATATCATGGATTTGATTGGTGCACAAGAGACCTCCCCTTTGCATAAAGGTTCTCCTGCCGTAGTGGTCGTCTATCGGCTTAGCTCCTTGGGTAACAAGGGTTCAAAATGCAAAGATGAATTTTTTGGCATATTTTAATTTTTTTTTTATTTATTTAGAATTTTTTTAAGTGCACATCTACGTGGTACTGCCATTTTTTACTCCCAATATATTTCAAATTTTTTTGTACAGTTCTATTTTTATATTTCTTGCGGTTTATTTTCTTATCCTCACATTTTTCAGTTTTAATGTAGTAATATTTATCTAATTGTTTAATTAAATCTTATAACTTGTTTTGATCAATTATTTTTATTTCCTATATTTATGAGATAAAGGGTAATTTATCTTCAAAATATATTTGTTGTTGAATGTGACTGAAGTACAATCGTTATAAAATTAATCTGTAAAAAAGTAGCGACGATATAAAGTAGAGTATTATTTATTTGTAACTTTTGAGACGTAATATTAAGTAATGTCTTTTATTTCATAATTACATATTATATACCCAACACTAAAAATTATAGATCCACTACTAATTATCAATATACTAGAATATATTCATTATGTATATAGTATGGTTAGTTATGTACTCCCTTCGTTTACAAATACATGTTATTTTAGGGAAAATTATTTTTCACAAAAGAATGTCATTCTAGCAATTTTTGCTTAATCCTTCCAACATTGTACTTTGCTCAATCTAAGAAACCTCCATACAAATCTTATAATATACTTATTATTATAAATTATATTATCTCTCAGTTGGTAAATTAATCATCTTCCTTCTCTTATGGAGAAAAGATGAAGAAAGTTATGGTAATAAAAAAATTGGTGGAGAGAAGAAATGAAAGTTAAGATTAAAGGTATAGATCCTCTAGGAGTGTTGTTGTTCATTCCATAATCTCTTTCCACCAGAATGTCTAACATGATTTTTATTTGTGAATGGGGGAGTAGTATTTCACGAGTCACAGTTCATTTTTCATGATTTAATGGTTTAGTGTTCATAATTCAGTGGTTCATAGTTTAGAGTTCATGATTCATGTGTTCAGGGTTCACAATTCATGTTGTATGGTTTGATTTTGAAGTGGAAAATGGTTGGAACAGGGTAAATGTAAGACAGAGGATCCTTATCCGAGTAGAAGCAAGATTCTCCGGTAATGGAGTTTTGCATATTCATATGAATGTTGTATTTAATAATAACAACAACAACAACAGAAACAGAGACAATTATAATAAGTTGCAACGAAAAGTACAATGGTCGCATATATATAATAAAGAGTCGAAATATTAATTTTATTTAGGGTAAATCATAGAACTAGAATCAGTCATGTTCATTTGTAACATGTAAATTTAATAACTTAAAACAAAATTATGTTATTATCTCCTTTACAAAATTACACATTTTTGCACCTAATTGTGACACGTTAAACTCACTCAATACTCTTAAACTCCCTCCGTCCCACCTTATCTTGCACGGGAGGAGGGGGGGAGGGGAGGTCGGCACGGGTATTAAGAATTTTTTTTTTTTTTTTTATCGTTTGTTTACTTTTCAAAGATGCTATATGAGTTATTTGCTGAAAATTAAGAAGAGGAATAGTGTTCTAATTTCCTCTCAATTTTCAGCAAATGAACTAAATTAAAATCGGGTACTGTTCTAAAACCACCCATTCATTTTTTTATGCATAAATATGAAAATAGTAAAAAAAATGCTGAAAACTGTAAATTTTCATACAAGTGCCAAAAGAGGAAAAATTTCCCTCCACCAAATCTCAGCAGAGTCTTACAAGGATAATAACCCAAAATTACAAAAATTTCAACTTCCCTCCTAATTTTAAACTTAACTAAAATGTCATATTAAATGAGCATTGAATGTGAAACAACCACATTCAATGCTCATTCAGCAAAATCTACAGAAAAACACTATAGAATTTTAAACATGGTTTGCAACAAGAAATGGTGGAAGAATTTATCTCCGTCAGACCACTCGATGATTGCTCATTTGTTTATCGAGAACAACATGATTGGGATTGTTTATCACGACAAAATTAGAGAGGCGGAAACATCATTCCGAGTTAGTCGTCGAACCATTCAATACATTTGGGAGGCTACAAGGCATCAAATGGAAGCAAATGTTCTTATCAGTTTCAGTACAAAAAGGCAGAATAAAGGAGTCGGAATCACAGAGCTCGACATTAGCCGGCTCAACAACATTCCATTTAGCAATAGAGGTACCATAAGAAGACTAGCATCAGAGTTGGAAGTGAGCAAAAGTGTGGTAGGGAGGTGGGTAAAATCTGGTAAGATTAACCCACAGACTAATGCAATAAAGTCACACTGACCGAAGCCAACTAGGTATAAAGGCTGAAATTCAGCCTTTCATCCTTACACTTTGACAATAGCACAAATAAGATCAAGTATGAAACCATGCACAACGTCGTCCACATCGACGAGAAATGGTTTTATATGCAACGGACAAGTGAGAGGACATACAAGCTGCAAGAAGAAACTGAACCCTATAGGTCTTGCAAAAGCAAACGATATATCACGAAAGTGATGTTTATGTGTGCAGTTGCAAGACCAAGGTACTCAGGCCAAGGCATAATGGAATTTGATGGGGAAATTGGATTTTTCTCATTCATAATCCAAGACCGGCAAAGAGAAATAGTGTAAACAGAGTGAGATGAACTCTTGTGACCAAACCGATCGAGTCAATCACAAAGGAGGTCATCAAACAATGCATTTTGCAGTAGGTAATGATTTGCTATCAGATTATAATCTCATATTTAGCTATCCAACCTAGTAAGTCTCCAAAAATGGTGCATAACAACTTGATAGAAGTTGTTACACATCATTTGCCTACTTTACATTCAATATTTATGTCTATTATGCAGATTATACCAGCCATAAAATCTAAATGGCTAGAAATGCAAGCAAGCACATCATCATATAACAAGACAATGCTAGACCACACATTAAAGTCTCTGATGCAGAATTTAGAGAAGCTGCAACTGATGATGGCTTTGATATAGAGCTTGTGTGTCAGCCACCCAATTCACTAGACACTAATGTGCTTGATCTTGGGTATTTTAGGGCCATTCAATCACTACAAGTAGAAAAGCCATAAAAAACAGTTGGGCAGCTATGTAGTGCAGTCATTTAATAATTTAGAGGTAAGAAAACTAGATCATGATTTCTTAAGTTTGCAGGGCTGCATGATTAAGATTATAAAGTGTAAGAGACATAATAGTTGCAGATTGCCTCACATGGGCAAGACAGCCTTAGAAAGGGCTAGAAATTTACCCCAAGCTTTGGAAGTTGATGAATCTATTGTTAGAGAAGGGATTAAACACTTAATGGCAATGAAGAGGTTGCTGGAATAGATCACATAAGTGGTTTAAAGTCAGCTTTGGGTTACATATAGGGTATGCTAGGGTTTAGTAATAAAAGCATATTTTGGCATAGTGTTTATAGCATAAACAAAATATAGTGTACATTTTGCTTAAGCTATAAACACTGTAATAGAAGCATATTTTAGGATGATATTGGATCTTTTGTAACTCAACCCTCATAAATCTTTCATCATGGGGTGTAACCTACTCTTATATGTATTAAAGAGCAAAAGTCTTGTAAATTTACTCAATTTAATAAACTGAAAAGCCATGGATGTCTATCAAGCAGTAATCAACAAATTGCCCACCAGAATGTGGTCTTAGAACACATTGATGTCATAATTTGAAACACCCCCTAAGTCTATCAACACAAAACACATCATATAGACAACGTATTTCAAATTCACACAATACAAGGACAAATTAGACACCAGAATGAGATCTCAAAACACATTGTGGCATAATTTGAAACATCAAATAAGTCTATCAGCAGTAAATCGCATCATATAGACACCAGTTATCACTTTCAAACATAAAAAGCCCAAATTAGACACCAGAATGTATTCTCGGAACGCATTGGTGTCATAATCCACCAAACCCTAGCCATAACAGAATCAATCCACTAAAATCCTAGCCAAACAAAACATCAACCACATCCCAATAGAATCAAACCCCAACAGTATCTGCAAATTCATAACCAGAAATCAATACGATGCCCCAAACACTGGGCAACACTCAATCAGAGCAAACAAACCATCAAAGCAAGCCAAAGTATCAAAAAGCCCCAAATACTGGGCAACACTCAATCAGAACAAACACAATTCCAGAGCAAATCACAGAATAAAAAAACCCCAAATATTAGGCTAAGAACACATAATCAGACATTAGGGGCATAAATCCATAACCTTTCCGAGAATGGGAACCATAGGGTTAGCAATTGCTGGAAATGACGAAGTTTTTCCGTCGAGAATCATAGATCTTCTTCCAGATCTGGCTTCTTCGAGCCTTCAATAGGATTCAAACTGAAAAGTGAGACTCCTCCACCACGATTTCCTTAGAGTCGTAAATGACTAATCCATAATCGGGAGAGTCTTCCATTTATAGAGAAAGTGGAAGAAAACAAGGTTTACTGAAACAAGGTTTTTGAAGTGGAGGAAAACCACGATCTGAGAGAAGATCGTGAAGGAAACAAGTGGTTGATGATCGACGGGATATGGGATATCAATCGGTTAGGGTTAGCAGTGGAAGAAATGGGAGCAGTTAAGGTTTGCTGGAAATGGGGGGTTGAAGATGATAAGAGAGAGAGAGAGAGAGAGAGAGAGAGAGAGAGAGAGAGATCAGATAAGATGCGTTGGATCTGTAATGGGTTTGGGCTGTATTTGTTTGGTGGGGTAATTGGTTTGGGTGGGTTGGGTGGTTTAAATGGGTTTGGGTAGATTAATTAGGAGGTTAAATTAGTGTGTGTTTCGTGTTTAATGAGTGGCATTTTTGTAAATTTCGTAAGTATAGAGGGTATAATCAGGATAAAATCCTTTCCATTTTGGGGCCGTGCAAGTTGGCCTGAGATTTCCATTAAAGGAAAGTGTGCAAGATAAAGTGGAACGGAGGGCGTACAAAGTATTTCTGGACTCCCACATGTTTTTCTATTTCTTTTCGTCATAGTGAATTGAGGGTGAACGTTAGAATTTGTTGTGTCTTCTGCCATTGATTGAGGATAAAGATACAATGGATAAAAAAAAGGGTAAGGGATTTGAGATGGTCTCACCTAATGTAATACCCCTCTGTAGCAAAATGATACTCAGAATCACATCCAGTGATGGTGGTGACATCACAATTAAAAGAAAAAAATACGATCCATGTTGTATTTGAAAAATAATCATAATTCGGGAAGGAACATAGATAAGTTTTTAAATTTATATTGAAATGAAAAATTGAACCATAGTTTATGGTTGATTATCGTAATTAACTAACCCCTTCGATCTTGTATTTTTGGACCTAAAACTTGAAAGCAAACCAAGTTTTAAAAGTTAACCTGCATATGTTTTTAAAAGTTTATACATAACAGAACATTGATATATTATTCTCCAAGTCTCCTAATATATGAGTCATGCTTTATAACGGTACACATTTTAATTTATTTATAATCAATTTGATAAAAATGGTACAAAAGATTGTACCATTTTATGAATTTTTAGGAAATTCTAACACAATTTTGGCAGAATTTCATGCTGTTGTATTAGCCTTGTGATTGTGTATGAAAAAGGGAATTACGAAGATTTGGCTGGAAATTGACTCCTTTACTTTATACTCAATGCTTCGAAACAAAGATGTAGGACATTGGTCCTATCAAGCGCTCTTTGTAGAATTTTGGAAAATTTCACAGGTGATGGAGGTGAAAATATTGCATATATATCGAGAGGATAACACTACAGCTGACCACCTTGCCAACTTAGCGGGGAAAAGGAAGTCGAGCCAATAAATTAATTATGTCGATGATTGTCCAAGCCTTAAAGGCTTTTTGTATGTAGATGGTAGGGGTCTTCCTATATTTAGATTTCCTAAGTAATCTGTAATGTAATTCCCGTCTTGTGTACGCATACGATCTCTTGAGTGACTAATATACATGTTGGGGATCATGCCTCGATCCCTCCATCCTTGATGGTTTTCACAAAAATTAAATAAATAAATAAACAAAATTAATTTTCAGTATGACTAATAAAATAAGACCTTAGTTTTTGAAATATTACACTTATAATGAGACAAATATTTTTGGAATATAACTATTATTTTGGTACGAGATAGTAATACATTAGAGTGAATAATTTTCCCATATATATGGAATACAAAAAATAAAAGTTTTATTAAAAATATCTTTATTAAATAATGTATATTGATGAATGTACATCTTTTAGACGAGCTAGTAGTATTGAATGTATCCTTGGGTGGGAGGAGGGGATCGGATTCGGAGGGCTTAAAAAAAAATCCCACCACCCCTATAAAGACACGTAACATTGTTCACCACCAATCAATACATCACATGAAAATGCCAAACAAAACTTTTGAGATAAAACAATGAACTAATTAAGTCAATGAACAAGCCATTCAGTTATGTTTTACTCGCGGTGTTATAATAATATTACTATATAAATGATGTGTATTAGTTGAGTTGTAATATTTGCTCGGTTACAATAATATTACTATATAAATGATGTGTATTGATTGAGTTGTAATATTTGCTTCCGGTGTTACAATAATATTACTATATAAATAATGTGTATTGGTTGATTTGTAATATTTGGAATAAGTAGTCTTAAACCGCTTTGTCCATGCTAAAAAATAGTAAAGTGTTAGAGAGTTTGATTGATAACCAAGATTTTGAAATCTAGACAATATAATGGTTAAATTCAGGTGACGTTGCTATTATTTCAAAAGAAAGGTGATACTCTTACTATTTACGAAAACAAAAATCCACCGACAAAGAATGAGATCTTAAAACGACCAACTGGAGAACTTTGCTGAAGCACTCATAATATAAATAAAGAACTGCCACGTGTGTATATATATATATATATTTATTTTCCTTATGGCATTTTATAACAAATCTCCGTCAATATAATGTTAGGGAAAAATCATCTTTAATTCTGTATGTTATGATTCTTTCAGAAAAAAATTTGTATGTTTCGATATTTCGATTTTCGTCTGTCACGTACATCGCATGTAACTTAATAAATTGAAAGTTTCAGCTAAATAGCCAACGTGGCGATTATGTTCCTGCTGTGTATATATATATACACACACAAAGAACCTAAATCAACATCTACATTAGACTTCGTGGAGGGAAATAATTCACCATTTTGAGATGTTGATTTAATTACTTGGCATGTACAGCTGGAATTATAATTGTCACGTTAACTATTTGACCGAAAATCTCAAATTTATTGGTTAATATACGGCACACACAACAAGTTCCGGCACAGTTAGCGATTGTCGGTGTCTAGTGTTCTTAAATTAGATATTTTTCAATACATAGTTGATTAACTTAAAATTTAGAAACATACAAAATAAATTCTAGACAAACCCTAACATAGCGAACCAAAAATTAGTAATTATTCCATATAATTAATGTTACACTTATGTAAGAAAGTGTGTGGGTAATAATAGTATAATAAATTTTTCTTATGGAGCTCGAGTTTGATTTTAATATTATAATATCTTAATTTGTAACATTAATAAAAGTATAATAATAAAATAAACATAAAATATTACACATGAACAACAAAAGATCCCATGAAATCTAAAAAGTTAAATAAGGGCTATGCGAAGTTTATAATTATAAAGGGTAGGTGTCACACTAATTAACGTCTCTATCACTTGAAGTCAACTTGGATGTTATGGAGAAAAGGAAATTTGACCCTTCAAGTGGAATAAAAGTATAGTCCAATCAACGATACCAACACACTTTTAAGCTCCATTTGAAGTGATAATTCAAATTAGGGAACTCTAATATCAAAATTATCATAGTTCTATTAGATGAGGTATGGCGTCTTTGGATCGTATGTTTCTCAACTTAGATCTCATATAGCAAGATTATTGTGTTGTAGTTTGCTTATAGTGTATGACATATACTATGTGGAACTTTTTCTTTGAGTATAATTATATTTGGACCCTGGTCAATTAAGTAGATTATGAGGTACTTTATCAATTAAGCTACAATAAATTATTATATATATAGTTGCGTTTGTTTTTACTGCGGTTTGTGTGTTTTATTAAAAAATTAATGTCTTATTAATGATTACATTTGAAAAGTGGTTTGGAGTTTGATCAAACTTATTGTATCATTTAACATCTCAAATGACGTTGCAGTATCTTCAACGGCTGTTGACGAGACTCGGTTAAACTATAGGGATAGTTTTGTCCAACGTATAATGACTCCAATTTTTATTTTGACCAAGCTAGTTATATAGAAATTAACTATTCTGCCGATGATTTTTTTTTTTTTCATTTTCCTATGAATTTTTTCTATAGTATTTGTATGGGAAAATTGAGAAAACTATCCCGCAGTTTTTCACTATTTATAAAAATAATCTTTAACTTTTTTAGTTTATGATAATATCATGTACTCCCTCTGTCCCGGCCCAATTTGCCTACCTTGGCCGGGCACGGAGGTTAAGGAAAAACAGATTTTGTGGAATCTTTGACTTTTTCAAAGGTGGAGATTGAATGTGGAGATTTTTAGGGTGGAGATTGTGAGAGAATTTTGCCATTTATGGGTAGGCAAATTAGATTGGGACAAACCAAAAAGGAAAGTAGGCAAATTAGAGCGGGACGGAGGGAGTACTTATTTTGCAAAAAAATAGTGAAAATGTCCTGCTTCATGTTATTGCAGGTTAATCAATAGGTCATATAATTGATGTGGTGTCCGTGTGATTTCATTTCTCTGATACACAATTAATATACAACTTTATCATTATGATTCATATTATAAAAAAGAAAATCCAAAAATGAAAAATAAAAAATAATTTAAATATTTGTGAAAATTATTACTAAAACTAAAAAAAAAAAAATTAAAACCTGATAAAAAAATTCAGAAATATTTAAAGTCTAAAATGTATTTGAAAAATATAAAATGAAATCATAAAATTAATACTCCCTCCGTCTCGCTTAAAGCTACCTACTTGCCTTTTTCGGTCCGTCCCAACTAAAGTTGTCACCCCAAAAAAGGAAACTAATTCTCACAATCCCCACCCTCAAAATCTTAACTCTCAATCTCCACCTTTAAAAAAGTCAAAGAGAAAGCAGTCAACTGTTTTTTTCTTAACATCCGTGCCCGGTCAAAGTGACAACTTTAACCGGGACGAAGGGAGTATTTGTCTAATACCGAACTCCAGGAAAGTCCTATTCTAGTCTAGTTAAGGTTGTTCTATAATTTAAAAATTTATTACGGAATACTAAGATAGTAAAATTGCCTATGTAGGTTTAATGGAGTCGATAAAGCTAAGCGAAAGCTGACGTCTCTTAATCACGTGCATCACGAGCATTTATTGAGGTGGGTTACTTCCACTCTCTCTTATGAGTTTAAACATTTTCATCTTATGATTTTTATGGTTAAAATGGTGCTTATGTGATTTATATGCACTCTGATATATATGTCATCGTATGCTATAGATATGGAAACAACTTGTGTTCTATAATGACGGACATGTTCTGCTCTGTGTTGGGACAACCCTCCTATTGTGGATTCGCTCACTCGTAATGGGTTTATCCTACCCCAACTTAAATACTTGCACCGCCCTATCATGACGGGTATAATCTTCTAATATACATTGTCCTATCATGACGAGTGTGCCCTGTCCTCGGTCAGAAAAAGACATGCAAGGTGGAACGACCCATTTGTGTTAGATTTATCCTGCCTTAGGCCAGATGTACAAATTGCCCTATCATGGCGGGTATGATCTACGGACATACACCGCTCTATATTGACGGGTATGCTCTGTTATGGATCTGGTCAAACTTACCATATAGGTATAGCACCTTCCTATGTTAGGTTTGTCTTGCCCTACGATGGATATGCTTCACCCTATTATCGGATTTGTCTGAATATATGTTGCCCACGTTGAGTTTACTCTGGGGGGTATCACGCTGCTATGGATATGGTTGGGTTCGCTCGAAAATACGGTGCCCACGTTGAGTTTACTCCAGGGCGTACCACACATGTTTGATGCTATGGATTATATTCTATATGTAATATGTCTGATATGATGAGTTACATAAAGCCTTTTAGCTTAAGTAGTCATGAGGTTACCCCATTGAAATTTTATATCTATATATTTTTTTTTAAAATTATAACGCGTTAAGTTGAAGGTGTTAAAAAATAGATATAAAATGACGTATGAGTTCATCACCTATTACTTACATTAAAAAGATATATAGGTAAAACAATGTCAAGATACAGACTGGCCAAAAGACCTTTAGCACAATGAAAGCGATCAACTTTGAATAACCAAGTCAAAATCTTTTTGAAATACATATTATTGAATAGACCTAAAATTATGACACGGACATAATTTCCTCTCACAAAAGAGTTTGGTAACAAAAGTAAAGTAACTATGTAAAATTATAATAAGACATTGAAACTAAGTAATATAGACGAAACTCATAATGGATCAGGGCCCACACATACATCCTCGTTTTTTCACGTCAAGCTTTAAATCTTTGCGTAAGTCATTTGACCTACAAAATAATCTAAAAATGGTAGGGTGAGTGCTTGAAAAATACCCCGTGGGGTAACCTCATGGCTACTAAAGCTAAAAGGATTCATGTAACTCATCATAGCATGACATATAACACATAGAATCTAATCCATTGCATCAAATATGTGTAGTACTCTCCCGGAGTAAACTTAACATGGGCATTGTATATTCGAGCGAACCCGGCCATATCCATAGCAGTGTGATACCCCCGGAGTAAACTCAACGTAGGCATCTTATATTCAAGGGAGTATTAGAGTAGCGTAACAAATCATGGTTTAGATGTGCAAATCCAGGATTCAATTGGGCAACCTGAAGAAATTACGCTAAGGAAGTAGGAATGACTTTCAAAATACTCCAACCATTAGAGTTTCAATATAGCTAGAACCTCTTCTAGCCATGGACGATATCACATTTGTTAGCATGGTATAACTTGCTAATCCATGGGCCGCTGACTGCAACAGTGTGTGCCAATACTGTAAGATAAGTATACGTGTTAGATAAGTCGTGCTTATTGCCTAAGTTTAGGTTGAAGTTTACACTAATATGAAGTTTAACAAGTGAGACTTAATACTAAGATCAACGATTACAAGTTAGAGTTGTCCAAGGCTCCACCTGAGAAGAGAAAACTCACTACACACTTTTTGCATAGCTAGTGTATGCCAATTTCGAGGACAAATTTTTTAAAAGAAGGGGAGATTGTAACACCCCAAAAATCAAAAGTAGCAGCCTTTCCTGTTTGCATTTCTAACTGATTTTCTAGAGAAAGAGTTATTTAAAGTTTATTTATTTCTTAAAAATCTTTAAAGTCAAATTGTTTAGTTATTCAATTGTGGAGACTAACAAAATTTATAGAGACAAGGTTTTTTCAATTAATTTTACAGGAGGAGCTATCAAGGGGGGGGGGGGGGGGAAACTCACTTATATCACTCGTCTAGATAGAAGAAAGAAAGGTATAAAAGATAGACGATATTAAAAAATATTTTTAATTTAGTATACGCGTAGAATTTGAACTAGGAATTACGGGTACAATTGTACTAACTAGCTATCCACCACCTACTTGATATATTACTTAATTTTATTAAATGATTATGTGCATTATATACTAATTATAGTTACTATTGTAAATATTAAGCATGTAGGTAGTCAAAATTAATCATTTAGATACACTTAAGGTGGTGCACCTGCCTAGCATATGCACCTAAACTTTACAGGTTGGAGATCGTACAACCGAACCAACCTTCAATGCTATTTGCATGAATATTGATAGACATCTCACTCACCTAGTCACCTCTCTTTCCCTCCTCAAATTACCCACATCTCCATGCATGCAATCAAAAATTTGATTGGACATGTACCAATCACCATATGTTTAAACCTCTATAAATACTCAACTTAAGCAGCCTCACAATAATACACCAAAATGAATAAGTAAAACAAGGAAACTCCCATAATGGTTTTATATATGAGAAAAAGAGATAATTGAAGTTAAGGTTGCACTTCCACAAGCTGATGTCCAAACACCCATAACTTCGTTGAAGTATCAAGGATAATAGGAGAACGAGCCAAAAAATACTTTATATTTTCGAAAAAATATTAAGATAAAATGGCATAATCCTTAACTAATCAATCATATGTATATTTAGGAGTTTATTATAATGTTCAATTAATTAAGGATGATTCTCTTCGATTTTGAGTTTGTGATTATTACTTGTTGGTATTATACATATCTTAGGAGTTTTATATATATGGTTGGTCATCAATTTTGGAATACATAATAATAAACAAACCTAGAGTTAAGACAATGACATAATTTCTGTTGTGCTAAACGATATAAGATTATAAGAAGACATTGAAACTAACTAATATAGACTAAACTCATAAGGAATAGGATCCCACACATTCATCATCACTCTTTCACGTCAAACTCAAAATTCTTACGTAAGTTATTTGACCTACAAAACAATCTAAAAATGGTGGAGGGTGAGTTCTTGGAAAGCACCCCGTGGGGTAACCTAACGATTGCTCATCATATCATGACATATAAAACATGGAATCTAATCCTTAGAATCAAACATGTGTGGTACGACCTGGAGTAAACTCAACGTGGGCACTGTATATCGAGAAAATCCGACCATATCCCTAGCAGCGTGATACCACCGGAGTAAACTCAACAAGGACATCGTATATTCGGCGAACCCGAATATAGGGCGAGACATATCCACCATAGGGCAAGACAAACCTAACATAAGAAGGTGCTATACCTATATGGTAAGTTTGTCTAGACCCATAACAGAATATACCTGTCAATATAGGGCGGTGTATGTTCGTAGATCATACCCGTTACGGTAGGGCGGTTTATATCCGAAGATTATACGTGTCATGATAGAGCGATGTACTTATTTGAGCTTGGGCAGGATAAACCCATCACGAGTGAGCAAACCCACAACAGGAGGTTAGTCCCAACACAGAATAGAATATGCTCGTCAGCATAGAGCACAAGTTGTTTGCATATCTGTAGCATACAATGACATATATCATAGCGCATATAAATCACATAAATATATCTTAACTATAGTTATCATAACATGTGAATGTTTAAACTCATAAGAGAGAGTGGAAGTTAACCCACCTTCCTGTAGACTTTCTTTTACTAATGTGAACGTTCTTTAATTGGATTGCTCTGGAGAAGCTCCAAGGTTGTCCGGTTTAACTCAACTTCACTCCCTGATTTGAAACACTTAATCTTATAAATTCCTTTATTATTCTTCTTCTTATCCTAACTTATTCTATATGTCGTGACATAATGTTTTATGTTTACCTAGTTAACATGGATACATACTTACACATCTAGTCACATATAGAGATACTAATACAGTAGTACGTAAAACTTAACTCATTATACAGTAGTTAAGGTATTATTATACCCATGTAATTTAAAGAAGTCCACATAATACAAGAGTATTAAATTATTTAGGAAAATATGATCTCTTAGAATAAGAAGATAATGTTTCTTAGAAAAACTAGACACATATAAGAATATAAATTCACATAATTCAAATAATCATCTAAACGCTATAAAACTTTAGATAAATATATATTATATTCTATATTTTAGCATACTAAAGTGGTTTGTTGAAACTCAAAGTGTACATTTTTTGCAAAAATCATCTATTAGAGTTATATTGATAATTTTAGGTCTTATGGTCATTCAGTCTTGTAAATTTCACTAAAAAACATATATATAATGAAAACTTCTCAAAACATAATTATAGACTTCTAACTTCATATAACATAACATATTCGAACAGTTCATAAAAACTTAAAATAAATAATTTTACAGGATAAAAAATAACAACCTTGTACATTAAATCAGCTTGTTTTGTTAAATTCATTAAAAAACATAGGATCAACGAAACGTTCTAAATTTCATGGACAAAATTTTTCAAAGGCGGGTAGACTACAACACCCGAGAAATTCATTTTAGTTATTATATTTGGGATTAAATTTTTCGCAATTTATTTTCAATAATATTAGTATGATTCGCACCCTAATTTAAGAATTTGAGGTATAGTTATAATTGATGTTTACTAAATAATACTTTTGACGATAATAAGGATCCAATTTTCATCCCTAGTTATTTCAATTAATTGAACTAATTCGTAGTCCAATTATCTCAATTAGGCAATAATAATAATAATAATAATAATAATAATAATAATAATAATAATAATAATAATAATAATAATAGTAGTAGGTAGTAGCACACTTGATTAAATTTCAATGTCTAATCTTAGTATACTTAAAATACTTCTTGAAACCCATTTCTATTATTTTTCTTCTACAACATATTTAACTTTATTTGTAACAGCCTTATTTTAGGCTTTCAATCCCAAAATTAACAACGACCCTTTTAATTATATTTCAACTCAAATTAATTTTTCTTACAATGGCCAGCCCAATATATATATATATATATATATATATATATATATATATATATATATATAACAGCAGAAGCCGCACATTTGTGGAAACTCCCTGTTTTCCCGCCTATTTCTACTTACTATATTGAAAAAGTTTTATTGGTTTAGTTTCAGCCATTAATATCATTGATATATATATATATATATCATAAATAAATTACTATTATTTATAATTCGTGAGATTTATGCTGAAAAATCAAGAATTATTTTGGTAAAGCATCTTATCTTTGAAGCAAAATGGTTGCCAGTTCAGTCAATAGAGATCATGAAAGATACTTTCCTATTTTTCATATCAAATTTCCATTTGTCTTCATCTATTCAATTCCTTTGCATACCCTGCAATATTCTAATCCTGCTTCAAAGTCTCATTTGTTTTACAACATTTTCGTATGTCTACTATATCTATTTTGTTTCACCGTACTGCCAGAAACAAGCGATTGTTTGATTGAACACTCTTAATTTATATTGTAGATGTTTAGATTATTTGTCTTATATGAGCCCTCTGTCGGGATTACTCTGGTATTTAGCTTAGAAAGTCCCTTAATATTGGACCTTGTGAGAAGGAAAAGAAAAAGATCTTTAGTTGCATCTTGAGGTTGCCATCAGCTACAAACACTGAGAAGCTTGACATCATGGTTCATAGAGAACGAACAGCAGGTGAATCGATTCAACTTCAAAGGCGGTACTATCAAATCAAAGTCGTTGACTAACGGGGGACGTACAGCTACCAAAGGTATGCAAGCGCATACCCATTTTATCACAAAAATAGTCCACATGTCATATATGAAAATTTTCTGCTTCTGTTGTCTATTTGTATCCTTATTCCTTTGATTTTTCTATAATCTATTATCCATTTTTATTCTCATTACACCTAATTATGTATTCTAGCTGATCATATATTTGACGACTTCGAGTTAAAAGAGTTCATTCCAAATCAAATGTAATTTCTGCAGTACTAACATTTTTTTCTCACCATCTGTTATTGTTTGAGTTGTTTATTTTCGAATTTTCAAAATTTATCTTTATATTGTAATTTTTTGGTTTTATAATTCGTTATTATCTGGAATTATAGGATTATGAATTTCCTTTAATATGACTTGTGCATACCTAGTGTCAAAGTCCTAGATTCGTTAATGTCATTTTCGTTTGTCCATGAAGTGAATATGCACATTCAACTTAGAATTATTCATGGTGGATTGACCTCTGTAGTTGAAGCCCGGAAGAATGACTGAGCTAATTGTGTACTACACATAACTAGATCATAAATAATTATAAAAAACTGATCATATGTTTAAAAAGAACTTCAAATTCAGTTTGAATTCGCATTTTACTTTTGGGTAAAATCTGAATGGGGCTTGGCTCTGGTGTTTTATTAATCTTTGATTTTTACTCACTCTTTCTGTGATGATTGATGCTGGCGTTATTATTATTATTATTATTATTATTATTATTATTATTATTATTATTATTATTATTATTATTATTATTATTATTATTATTATTATTATTATTATTATTATTATTATTATTATTATTATTATTATTATTATTATTATTATTATTATTATATGCTACACTGGAAACAATTACTACAATGAATGAGCAGATGAATTATGTACATTCAACAATTTTGTTTTATTTATTTTGGATTGGTTTGGTTATTTGGACATCACCATGTCAACTTACGAATGCTCTTCTTTACTGCAATATTCATGACCTTTCTTGAAGTATTCATTTTTAAAAGATTTGATCATTTGCTGGATTTGAAACGGATGAGTTTGCATGTAATTCTTTATGTATACTTTGCTTTGTGTTACGATATGGAGCATGGATGCAAAAGGTGGTCTAGGCGGCCGCCTAAGCACTAGACGCCCTGGCCACCGCGATTGTAGTTGCTCTGGGCAGTTAAGGCGGTCTGGGCGTTTTTCAAATTTTTTTTATATTTTATTTTAAAAAAAGACTCAAAACAACGTCATTTCCATTTAGTTTATTATGTTATTGACTTATTGTTATGTCTTGCCGACATTATTATCTTGCTTAATTGTTTTGAACTTAGTAATTGACTTATGTTGACCTCTTTTTATTTTAATTTTATGTTGGCTTCTTATAATAAAGTTTATGTATTTGAATTTTCTTTTTAATTCAAATCCTTCGTAGCAAAAACAATTATAGCTTTTTTAAAATATTAAACAAATTGATTGTAGTGCTATATCATGATCATCTTCTATATATATATATATATATATATATATATATATATATATATATATATATTATTTTGAATTAAATAACTAATAAAAAATGCCAAAAAAAAATTAATAGTAACTCCTGGGCGGCACCTAGGCCCCGCCTAGGCGCTAGGCGGCCAGAAATCGCTCCGCCTCCACTTTTCGCCTTCTGCAACTATCATATGGAGAGATAAATAAATATGTTGGTATAGCATGCCTACTTTGCAATTGTTGATATAAAATTTGTGCGTTCCCACAATTATAGATTTTGTAACAAATCACTATTGACAACAAAGATGTAATTTCCAATAATATTACATAACCAGAACTCTCACGGGTAGATTATACTAGGCCTTCTAATTGTAAAAGTATTGCTGAAGCTAATATACCAATAAGAAAATGGTCTCCTTTTTAGGAATTTTGGTTCTTTTGGACAATAGATGTTTCTCCGTTGTTCTTATATATGATAGGTTAGATGATCATGTCTTCTCATAAAAAGAGAATTAAAGAGAATTAATTTTGATTTCCTGCAGCAATGAAATTTGATACTTCAGCTTATTTTTCCGTGACTTCCAGGAGGTTTTACTGTCTTCAAAGCAATGTGCCATTTTCAAAATTATCATGCTACATATTAGATATTGAGATAAATATGAAAAGGAAATGGTAGATAATTCCAATATGTTTGTTTTTGGGAGAAGGAAAAAATGGTGTCGATTTTTGTATTCTTTTGGCCTCGACTTTTTTACATGGTGGATATGTAAAAAGTAACTACTTTGCATGTCCAAATTTTGGTTAACACAACAGAAAAACGTATGGAATTATGAGAGGTGGGAAGTGGAGATGATCAAACTATGCTGCTTGATTAGATGCAACTCTCTATTGTAACCTAGGAAGATTAAGAAATCGTGTTAAAGGTAATTTTGATAAGTTGTTTACTCTCTTCAGTTGTGGTTTAATTCATTCTAAGATTTATTTGAACACTAGAGGGCACAAAATCGACATTGTGGATTGGTAAATGAAGAAGGTAACCAGATTTGAAGGTTTGATACTCAAGCTATTTTGACCTGAATGTATCCTGGCTTCAGATATTGTCCTATGGGTAGTACGATTACCTTTATGTTGCGAATTATGTGTTTTAAAGTAGGCATATCATGTTATGTTGGGCTTTTATGAAGTTAAATAATGTAAACTGTAAAATGTTACTCCTTCCATCCCGGCTTAAGTTTCCTACTTTGACCGGGCACGGAGGTTAAGAAAAAGTAGATTTTGTGGAATCTTTAACTTTTTTAAAGGTAGAGATTGAGGGTGGAGATTTTAAGGGTGGAGATTGTGAGAGAAATTTGTCATTTATGGGCTGGAAAGTTAAGTTGGGACAAACCGAAAAGGAAAGTAGGAAAGTTAGAGCGGGACGGAGGTGGTATCATTTTGTTGCTTTATTGATGATGCTCGGAGGTTCCATATAGTGACAATAATATGTCAGTGCTTACGTAGTCATGATGCTTTTGAGGAATCGAATTTCTAATCTTTATTTTTTCGTTAATCTGGTACCTTTCAGCTTTAGCTTTTTCCGTCCATCGAAAATGAGATGTGGTAGGGGAGTCCAATTAAGAAAGTACAAACAATTTTTATCTGAAATGAATTTTTATTGTTGGCTTAGTGGGAAGTCCAATAGTTATATTATTAAACCAAGATATATATATATATATATATATATATATATATATATATATGTATATAAGAACTACCAACAAATGAATATGGTGATAAGCGGTATCAAACGAATAGATAGGTTGTGGAACCTTTTGATCAAGCAACGGATAATACAAACTGAGTAGTTCCTCTTCATTTCCTATGGTTCAAAGAGGATGAGCTAAGGAAGAGAAATAACTTTTAATGAAGAGTTATAAGAGAGAGGGAGAAACAAAGAGAGAGAGAGAGAGAGAGAGAGAGAGAGAGAGAGAGAGAGAGGGAAAGAGGACGGAAAAAGATACATTTTTTATATGTTTTCTTATACACAATCCCGCTCCCCTACCCGCAGTGGCAAAAGTTAAATCACATCAAGATGAATATATATCTGCAACAATAAAGTCAAATCTTCTTGCCGTGATAAAGTTTTCGTGAAGGACCATGGATTCCTGAGGAAGATATAATGTTAGTTCATAAGTTCAAGAACATGTCGCAAACTGGGGGATGTTGCAACTTCAAGCTCAACATATTTTCCCTTGCTTATTGTTTATGGCAAATATAATTGAGAATGGTAGGGTTTATGTATTGATAGAAAATATTATGTATGTTTATTATTTTTCATAAATATAGCAAATATTTGTGAAATATAGTGGGATGCAGGATTTGTTTTACTTTTCTAGACCAAAGTAGGTGTACTAAGACTTGCAAAATGGGGTGGTCGTAACTACTCCAACGGAAATCAAGAGGAAGAACAACTCTTTTTACTACTTCAATTCATTGATGTGAGGTGATGTTCAAGATCATCAAGTGAGCCATACTTTGTAATATGGTGTGTTGGGAATGTGGAACCGGAATCAGGGAGTGAAGAACCGGAGGTTTAAACCGGGTTTTAGCATCAAGAAGACAAACTGTTCAGAATAAACCGGGTTCGAGGTAGTTTGGGATAACCGTCATTTGTGACTAAGCAGTTGCAGTTTAGTGACGAAGAAAACCGTCACATTTGTCCGGTAGCTCAGCTCAACTTCTTTCAGTTAGAACTTCCTGTGCAGTTGCATTCGAGCTTCAATCCATATATCACTGTAAAGCTCTCATTGAGGAGAAGATCACTACGTCGCATAATTTCCTTGTTCTTTAGATTAGAGAGAGTATTTAGAGATTGAGTGTTCGTGCCCTAGTTTGTATCCAGAATTGGGCATTTCAATTCTTGAGCTTATTATCTGTAATTGGTTGAGGTTCTTAGTGGATTGAGGTGTGCCTTGCCTCCGTGGATGTAGTTCATCTTGAACGAACCACGTTAAATCTGTGTTTGATCCATTTCTATTTCCTGTTCTGCGCGAGCTCAGTTCGGTCACAACTCTGGCCGAATTGCATGTGTGATTTCGAATTGCTTTCTTTGTACAATTTCCAGAATCTTTGGTGTTGTGTGTTCAAGAGTTGATTTCACTAACAAGTGGCGCCGTCTGTGGGAATCAACTCTCACAGCTTGAAGAAGGGAAGGAATGGCTGGTATGAAGATGGACTTTGAGAAGTTTACAGGGAGAAATGATTTCACACTGTGGAAGATCAAGATGAATGCAGTTTTGGTTCACAATGGCCTTGATCTTGCTTTGATACCTCTTGATTCGTGGGAAGAAAGTGAGAAACCCAAGTTTGCATCAGTGGATAAGAAGGCCCTCAGTCTTATCTTTCTGTGTTTGGGTGATAAACCGCTAAGAGAGGTCTCAAGATGCAAGAGTTCCTCAGAAGCATGGAAGAGATTGGAAGATCTGTATCAATCTAAGTCAGTTTCCAACAAGCTGTTCTTGAAGCAGAAGATGTTGGCCTTCAAAATCACTGAAGATAAGGTAATTTCTGATCAACTTGATGAGTTTATTAAGATGGTTTAGGAATTGGAAGACCTGGATGTGAAATTGGAGGAGGATGATAAAGCATCGATGGTGTTAAACATTCTTCCAAAATCCATGGAAAGCTTTAAGGATGCCTTGATGTATGGGAGAGATGAGCAGCTATCTTATGATGGGATAGTGAAGGCTCTGAGGTCTAAATGCTTCCAGACTCAAGGTGATAAAGGCATGGTGCAATCTGGAGAAGGTTTGAATGTTAAATTCAAGAAACCTTGGCAAGGGAAGAAGGGACAGAATGCTAAGGACCCCAAGGCAGGAGACTCTAATCCAAAGAAGGGGAATGAATGGGTTGAGAAAAGGAAATGCTTCAAGTGCAAGCAACCTGGTCACTTGAAGAAGGATTGTCCTAAGAGAAACAAGAAAGGTGGAAATCAAGGGGCAGAAGCTGCTGCCATTGACCATCAAGAAGATCCTCCAGAGGTATTGAATGTTACTGAATCAAGAATGGTAAAGGAATGGGTCTTGGACACAGGCTGCTCCTTTCATATGTGTCCACACCAGTCATGGTTTGATGAACTGAAGAGAGAAGATGGTGGAAATGTTCTCCTGGGAAATGACCAATCATGCAAGGTCAAAGGAGTTGGATCATTAAGCATAAGAATGTTTGATGGTGTGGTCAGAATCATCTCAAATGTAAGATATGTTCCTGGCCTCAAAAGAAATCTTCTATCTCTTGGTTCTTTGGTAACTAGTGGTTGTCAGTTTAGCTCAGTGGATGGTTTCTTGCATATCACAAAACATGATAAAGTGGTGATTAAAGGTAGACAGCATAATGGGTTGTTTATCTTGATTGGTTCACCTGTTGTTGGGAGTGTTGATATGGTCTTGAGCAGTTCTGAGCTTGTTAAATGGCACAAGAGGCTTGGACACATAGGAGAGAAAGGGTTGAAGGAGTTGTCAAGAAGTGGTGTAATTGGAAACATGGGAAACCAAAACCTAGAGTTTTGTGATCAGTGTGCTTTGGGCAAATCCAAGAAGCTGCCCTATGGAAAGGGTGTTCACACAACTCAAGAGCCATTAGATTATGTCCACTCTGACATATGGGGTCCTGCAAGGACAGAGACTCATGGTGGAGCAAGGTATTTCATGTCTTTGATTGATGATTACAGTAGAAAGGTGTGGATCATGTTGATGAAGAATAAGAGTGATGCTTTTCATAAGTTCAAAACATGGTTGATTCAACTGGAAAATGTCAAAGGGAAGAAGCTGAAGCACCTTAGGACTGATAATGGATTGGAATACCTCTCTACTGAGTTCACAAACTTCTATGAAGAAAGAGGAATCAAGAGACATAGTACTGTCCCAATGAATCCTCAACAGAATGGGGTTGCTGAGAGGCTTAATAGGACTCTTCTTGAAAGAGTAAGGTGTATGCTGTTGGATGCTGGGTTGCCAAAGGTATTTTGGGGTGAAACCAATGCTACAGCATGTTATCTCATTAACAGGTCCTCATCAGTGATTGGGTTCAAAACACCTGAAGAGGTGTGGAGTGGACATAAACCAAGTTTTGAAGGTTTAAGGATATTTGGTTGTCTTGCTTTTGTCCATGTCAAGCAAGACAAGTTAGATGCAAGAGCTCTAAGGTGTGTATTTCTTGGATATCCAGATGGAATAAAGGGCTACAGATTGTGGTGTCTAGAGAAGGGAAATCAGAAGATAATCACAAGTAGAGATGTAAAGTTTAATGAGAATGTGATGGCTTATACTTCTACAGGCTCTAAGGAAGAATTTGATGGTGCTAAAGAGACAGAAGAGATATCAATTCAGGTGGAGCATCCTGCTGAAGATGATCACACATCTCAACTACAAGAGAATCTACAAGATAGTGATTCATCATCTGAAGAAGAAGAACAAGCTGGACCTTCACAAAATGTTAGAGAATATAGCATTGGAAGGGACAGGCCTAGAAGAACAATCAACAGACCTGACTTCTATGGTCAAGCAGGGAGTGTTTACTATGCCTTGAGTGTTGCTAAAGACCTGGAATCACAAGAGCCTAGTAGTTTTAAAGACGCACTAGACTGTGAAGAAAGAGAGCACTGGATTCAGGCAATGATTGAAGAGATGGAATCCCTGGAAAAGAATGAGACCTGGATATTGGTGGATAAACCAAAAGGTCAGAAACTTGTGAGTTCTAAATGGATATACAAGAAAAAGTTAGAGACTGCAGGATCCAAACAAGTGAGGTTTAAAGCAAGATTGGTGGCTAGGGGTTTTACACAAAGGGAAGGAATTGATTTTAATGAAGTTTTCTCTCCAGTAGTAAAGCACTGCTCAATCAGGTTGCTTTTATCAAAGGTTACTCAAGAGGACATGGAACTACAACAACTAGATGTAAAAACAGCATTCTTACATGGAGAACTCAATGAGAAGATATATATGAAACAGCCAGAAGGCTTTGTTGTTCCTGAACAAGAAGACAAAGTTTGTTTACTGAAGAAGTCACTATATGGACTCAAACAAAGTCCAAGACAGTGGAATAAGAGGTTCAATGACTTCATGATCAGTGTTGGCTTTGTAAGAAGTCTGTATGATAGTTGTGTTTACTTCAACAAGGGTTCAAAGCAAGATAAAGTCTTTCTTCTGTTGTATGTGGATGATATGCTAATTGCCAGCAAGAACAAGAAGAGGGTACAATGGCTGAAGGACAGACTTAACACTGAATTTGACATGAAAGATCTTGGAGATGCCAAGAAGATTTTGGGCATGAACATTCTAAGGAACAGAGAAGCTGGAGTACTTTGGTTATCTCAGAGGCAATATCTACAGAAGGTGTTGGAGAGGTTCCATATGCATGAATCCAAACCTCTCTCCACTCCAGTTAATCTACAGAAGAAACTCTCCAAACAACAATGCCCAAAGACTGAAGAGGAGGTCATACATATGAGCAATATTCCTTATGCAAGTGGAGTTGGAAGTCTCATGTATGGAATGATTTGTAGTAGGCCTGACTTGGCCTATGCTGTTTCTTTAGTGAGCAGGTTGATGTCAAACCCAGGAGTTGAGCATTGGGAAGCTTTGAAGCATGTGATGAGGTATTTGAAGGGTTCAGTGAACTTGTCACTGAAGTTTGAGAAGAAAGTGAATGGAAGCACTGTTGCATTGAAGGGGTTTGCTGATTCTTATTTTGCAGCAAACATAGACACGAGGAAATCTATTTCTGGATTTAGGTTCACCTTATTTGGAACAGCCATCAGCTGGAGAAGTGTACAACAATCAGTTGTAGCACTTTCAACAACAAAAGCAGAATATATATCTCTCACTGAAGCTATCAAAGAAGCAATCTGGCTTAAAGGGATTTTGAGAGATTTGGATATCAAGCAAAAGTGTGTGGTGATTTACTGTGATAATCAAAGTGCTCTACACCTTGTGAAACACCAAGCATTTCATGAAAGGTCAAAGCACATTGTTAGACAAATCAACTCCCAAACACACAACACCAAGAATCTGGAATGAGTTCGAAGACAACCAGTTTGAAAAACACACAACAGTTCGGCCAGAGTTGTGGCCGAAGAGTACTTTGCGCAGAACTGAAAATAAAATGAATCACACAGTCGTTTTACGTGGTTCGTTCAAGATGAACTACATCCACGGAGGCCAGGCACACCTCAATTCACTAAGATATTCAGTCAATTACAGAAATCACACTTAGAAATGAATATGCCCAATTCTGGAACAAATTAGGGCAGAAATACTATCACTCTCAAATTCTCTCTGTAATCTAAGAAAACTGGAAATTGCTCGACGTAGTGTTGTTCTTCAGGAAGAGAGCGTTCCAATGATATAGGTCTTGTAGCTCGAATGTAACTACCCAGGAAGTTCTAACTGATTGAAGATGACTGCTGCTACCGGACAAATGTGACGGTTTATTCCGTCACAAAGCTGAAACCACCTCGTCACAATTGACGGTTATGCTCAACAACCCCGAACCCGGTTTTCCTGTACAGACTTGCTTCTTCACGTTAAAACCCGGTTTATCCAACCGGTTCTTCACCCCCTGAACCCGGTTCCACATTCTAGACACATCCTATTTCACAATATAGCTCACTTGATGAAATTGAACACTTCCTCACAAATCTCCACCTCAATGAATCAAGTACACCTGTTTTCTGCCTCATCACTGCACTTCAGTTATTGCTCTTCATGACACTGCTCAAGCTGCAGCAAGCTCGAGCAATGCTCCACTTTGTTACCAGGTACACCCTTTGTAAGAAAATCAGCAGGATTATGCAAAGTATGCACCTTCTTCACCTCCACAGACCCAGAATCTATGACATCTCTAGCAAAATGTAACCTCACATCAATGTGTTTTGACCTTTCATGAAATGCTTGATGTTTCACAAGGTGTAATGCACTTTGATTATCACAGTAGATTACTACACACTTCTGCTTGATGTCCAAGTCTCTTAACACCCCTTTCAACCAGATTGACTCCTTGATAGCTTCAGTTAAAGAGATATATTCTGCTTCTGTAGTTGATAGTGCCACAACAGATTGTTGTGCACTCCTCCAGCTAATGGCTGTCCCATATAAGGTAAACACAAATCCAGAAATTGACTTCCTTGTGTCCACGTTTGCTGCAAAGTCAGAATCAGCAAACCCCTCCAATGCAACAGTACCTCCATCTGCTTTCTTCTCAAATTTCAGTGACAGGTTCACTGATCCTTTTAGATACCTCATCACATGTTTCAAGGCTTCCCAGTGTTCAGTTCCTGGATTTGACATGAATCTACTTACCAAAGATACAGCATATGCCAAATCAGGCCTGCTGCAGATCATTCCATACATAAGACTTCCAACCCCACTTGCATATGGGATATTGCTCATCTGTATAATCTCCTCTTCAGTATTTGGACATTGATCTTTGGAAAGTTTCTTCTGTAAGTTGACTGGAGTAGAGAGGGGTTTAGCTTCATGCATATGAAACCTTTCCAACACTTTCTGAAGGTATTGTCTCTGAGATACCACAGCACTCCAGCTTCTCTGTCTCTTAGAATGTTCATTCCCAATATCTTCTTTGCCTCTCCCAGGTCCTTCATGTCAAACTCAGCATTAAGTCTATCCTTCAACCATTGTACTCTCTCCTTGTTTCTGCTAGCAATTAGCATGTCATCCACATACAATAGAAGAAAAACTTTATCTTGCTTTGAAACTTTGTTGAAGTAAACACAACTGTCATAAAGGCTTCTCACAAAACCAGCACTGATCATGAAGTCATTGAACCTCTTGTTCCATTGTCTAGGACTTTGTTTAAGTCTATATAGTGACTTCTTTAACAAACACACTTTGTCTTCTTTCCCAGGAATAGCAAAGCCTTCTGGCTGTTTCATATAGATTTCCTCATTGAGTTCTCCATGTAAGAATGCTGTCTTTACATCCAGTTGTTGCAGTTCCATGTCCTCCTGTGTGACCTTTGATAGAAGCAATCTGATTGAGCAATGCTTTACTACAGGGGAGAAGACCTCATTGTAATCAATTCCTTCTCTTTGTGTAAAGCCCCTGGCTACCAACCTTGCTTTAAACCTCACCTGTTTGGACCCTGCAGTTTCTAGTTTCTTCTTGTATATCCACTTGGAGCTCACAAGTTTCTGACCTTTTGGTTTCTCCACCAGTATCCAGGTCTTATTCTTTTCCAGAGACTCCATTTCTTCAGTCATTGCCTGTATCCAGTGTTCACCTTCCTCACAATCTAATGCTTCTTGAAAGCTGCTAGGCTCTTGTGATTCCAGGTCTTCAGCAACACTTAAGGCATAATATACACTCCCTGCTTGGCCATAGAAATCAGGTCTGTTGATTTGTCTTCTAGGCCTATCCCTTCCAATGCTGTATTCCCTGATATTTTGGGCTGGTCCAGTTTGTGTTTCTTCTTCAGATGATGAATCACTGTCTTGTACTACTGTGTGTGGTTGAGGTGTGTGATTGTCTTCTGCAGGTTGCTCCACCTGAATTGATATCTCCTCTGCTTCTTTTGCAGCATCAAATTCTTCCTTAGAGCCTGTAGAAGTATAGGCCATCACATTCTCATTAAACTTCACATCTCTACTTGTGATTATCTTCTGATTTCCTTGTTCCAGGCACCACAATCTGTAACCCTTAATCCCATCCGGATATCCAAGGAACACACATCTGAGAGCCCTTGCATCTAATTTGTCTTGCTTGATGTGGGCATAAGCAAGACACCTAAACACCCTTAATCCTTCATAACTTGGTTTCTGTCCACTCCACACCTCTTCAGGTGTTTTGAACCCAATCACTGATGAGGGTGATCTGTTAATAAGATAGCATGCTGTAGCAATAGTTTCTCCCCAAAACACCTTTGGCAACCCTGCATCCAACAGCATACACCTTACTCTTTCAAGAAGAGTCCTGTAAAACCTTTCTGCAACTCCATTCTGTTGAGGATTCATTGGCACAGTCCTGTGTCTCTTGATTCCTCTTTCTTCACAGAAGTTTGTAAACTCTGTAAAGAGGTACTCCAGTCCATTATCAGTCCTCAAGTGCTTCAGCTTCTTCCCTTTGACATTTTCCAGTTGGATCAACCATGTTTTGAACTTATGAAAGGCATCACTCTTGTTCTTCAGCAACATGATCCATACCTTTCTGCTGTAGTCATCAATCAAGGACATGAAATATCTGGCACCACCATGAGATTCTGTTCTGGCAGGACCCCATATGTCAGAGTGAACATAATCTAATGGTTCTTGAGTTGTATGAACTCCCTTTCCATAGGGCAGCTTCTTGGACTTGCCCAGAGCACACTGATCACAGAACTCCAGTTCTTGATTTCCCAGCGTTCCAATAACTCCACTCCTTTCCAATTCTTTCAGTCCCTTTACTCCTATGTGCCCAAGTCTCTTATGCCATTTAGCAATCTCAGAGTTGTTCAAGACCACATCTACACTTCCAACAATAGGTGAACCAATCAGGATAAATAGTCCATTATGCTGTCTTCCTTTTATCACCATTTTTCCATGTTTTGTGATATGCAAGAATCCCTCTACTGAGCTAAACTGACATCCACTGGTTACCAATGAGCCAAGAGATAGAAGATTCCTTTTAAGGCCAGGAACATACCTAACATTTGAGATGATTCTGATCACTCCATCAAACATTCTTATGCTCACTGATCCAACTCCTTTGACCTTACATGATTGGTCATTCCCCAGGAGAACATTTCCACCATCTTCTTTCTTCAGTTCATTAAACCATGACTGATGAGGACACATATGAAAAGAACACCCTGTGTCCAGGACCCATTCCTTCACCATTCTTGAATCAGTAACATTTAACACTTCTGGAGGGTCTTGTTGATGATCAATGGCAGCAGCTTCTGCCCCTTGACTTCCAGCTTTCTTATTCTTCTTAGGACAATCCTTCTTCAGGTGACCTGGCTGTTTACACTTGAAGCATTTCCTCTTTTCAACCCAGTCATTCCCCTTCTTAGGATTTGAATCCCCTGACTTTGGATCCTTAGCATTTTGACCCTTCTTGCCTTGCCACGGTTTCTTGAATTTAACATTCAAGCCTTCTCCAGATTGCACCATGCCTTTGTCTCCTTGAGTCTGGAAGCATTTTGATCTCAGAGCCTTCACTATTCCATCATAGGACAGCTGCTCATCCCTCCCATACATCAAGGCATCCTTAAAGCTTTCCATGGATTTTGGAAGAATATTTAATACCATCAATGCCTTGTCATCCTCCTCCAGCTTCACATCCAGATCTTCCAGTTCTTCAATCATCTTAATGAACTCATCAAGTTGATCAGATATTACCTTGTCTTCTGTGATTTTGAAGGCTAACATCTTCTGCTTCAGGAACAGTTTGTTAGATACTGACTTGGATTGATACAGTTCTTCCAATCTCCTCCATGCTTCTAAGGAACTCTTGCATCTTGAAACCTCTCTCAACGGTTTATCACCCAAGCACAAGAAGATAAGACTTAGGGCCTTCTTATCCACTGCTGCAAACTTAGGTTTCTCAGTTTCTTCCCATGATTCCAGAGGTAACAATGCAAGATCAAGGCCATTGTGAACCAGGACTGCATTCATCTTGATCTTCCACAATGTGAAGTCATTTCTTCCAGTAAACTTCTCAAAATCCATCTTCATACCAGCCATTCCTCCTCTTCTTTGACTTGTGCGAGTTGTTTCCCACAGACGGCGCCACTTGTTAGACAAATCAACTCCCAAACACACAACACCAAGAATCTGGAATGAGTTCGAAGACAACCAGTTTGAAAAACACACAACAGTTCGGCCAGAGTTGTGGCCGAAGAGTACTTTGCGCAGAACTGAAAATAAAATGAATCACACAGTCGTTTTACGTGGTTCGTTCAAGATGAACTACATCCACGGAGGCCAGGCACACCTCAATTCACTAAGATATTCAGTCAATTACAGAAATCACACTTAGAAATGAATATGCCCAATTCTGGAACAAATTAGGGCAGAAATACTATCACTCTCAAATTCTCTCTGTAATCTAAGAAAACTGGAAATTGCTCGACGTAGTGTTGTTCTTCAGGAAGAGAGCGTTCCAATGATGTAGGTCTTGTAGCTCGAATGTAACTACAGAGGAAGTTCTAACTGATTGAAGATGACTGCTGCTACCGGACAAATGTGACAGTTTATTCCGTCACAAAGCTGAAACCACCTCGTCACAATTGACGGTTATGCTCAACAACCCCGAACCCGGTTTTCCTGTACAGACTTGCTTCTTCACGTTAAAACCCGGTTTATCCAACCGGTTCTTCACCCCCTGAACCCGGTTCCACATTCTAGACACATCCTATTTCACAATATAGCTCACTTGATGAAATTGAACACTTCCTCACACACATTGATGTGAGGTTGCATTTTGCTAGGGATATCATTGATTCTGGTTCTGTGGAAGTGAAGAAGGTACACACATTGCATAACCCTGCTGATTTTCTTACTAAGGGTGTACCTGGGAACAAAGTGGAGCATTGCTCGAGCCTGCTGCAGCTTGAGCAATGTCATGAAGAGCATTAACAGAAAAAGCAGTGGTGAGGCAGGAAGAGGCACACATGATTCATTGAGGTGGAGATTTGTGAGGTGATGTTCAATATCATCAAGTGAGCCATACTTTGTAATATGGTGTGTTGGGAATGTGGAACCGGAATCAGGGAGTGAAGAACCGGAGGTTTAAACCGGGTTTTAGCATCAAGAAGACAAACTGTTCAGAATAAACCGGGTTCGAGGTAGTTTGGGATAACCGCCATTTGTGACTAAGCAGTTGCAGTTTAGTGACGAAGAAAACCGTCACATTTGTCCGGTAGCTCAGCTCAACTTCTTTCAGTTAGAACTTCCTGTGCAGTTGCATTCGAGCTTCAATCCATATATCACTGTAAAGCTCTCATTGAGGAGAAGATCACTACGTCGCATAATTTCCTTGTTCTTTAGATTAGAGAAAGTATTTAGAGATTGAGTGTTCGTGCCCTAGTTTGTATCCAGAATTGGGCATTTCAATTCTTGAGCTTATTCTCTGTAATTGGTTGAGGTTCTTAGTGGATTGAGGTGTGCCTTGCCTCCGTGGATGTAGTTCATCTTGAACGAACCACGTTAAATCTGTGTTTGATCCATTTCTATTTCCTGTTCTGCGCGAGCTCAATTCGGTCACAACTCTGGCCGAATTGCATGTGTGATTTCGAATTGCTTTCTTTGTACAATTTCCAGAATCTTTGGTGTTGTGTGTTCAAGAGTTGATTTCACTAACAATTGAGACACGATAAAATAAGCATGATACAATAAATCAAAACTACACTCATATATAGAAACAAAATAAATTCAAATTATCATTTCTCTATTCATATAAGAATAAAATAAACATGTTAATATAATCTGATCATAGATATGGTAGCATAATTTACTACCTAATGTTTAAAGGGCCATATATGATTGTAACTACAGAGAAGATATTTATTTTAATAAATGTAACTTAACAACGATAAAAAAATATTTAACGTTGTTTCTTCCGTATATAAATACTATAATGAATATTATTTTTTTATTATTATAAATAGTACAGGTCATGCAACGCATGAGTAAAATACTAGTTCCACAATAATATCTTCTGTTAAATTTAAAGTTTATAAATTATGGATTGTTGAGTAATTGTATGAGTTCCAAAGCTTGTAAAATGTTTACAACACTTCTAGCTAATTAGCCCAGCCCACGCTTGTGCATGCAACTACCTTTCACATTCCAAATAAAGGAGTAATATCCAATTACTCCAAATTACTCCATTTTTTGTTTGCAAGCAAAATTGCTTGGTAAGAATGAGACATCTGTTTTCATCTTTTATCCTGCCCTATACCGTCTAGCTTCACCCCAACTCTGGCTGACCATGTTTCGTCGGAACCACTCTGACCAATATACCAATCAAAAGCCTTCAATACATAGAGTCCATATCCCTTTTCAATTTTAGTAGAAACCAACTTGTCTGTGACTTAATCAGCGCAGAAAGTACCTATGGGATAATCCATTTTATCCTATTTTACCGGACTAGAATTAACACCATCGGCATCCCTTTAGGCCCATTGTTTCGGTCAATAAGCCATCCAACGATCATAATCAATATACCGAATCAAAACATGTAGTACATAGAATATTGATACTAAGTCAATTAGACTACAAATAAACGTCATTCGACCTTAAATTGCTGCAAAAATAGGCGTCGAAGGCAACATCCTATTCGACCACCAAACTGAGATTTACTCGGAAACTCACCAGAACTTCCCAACCTATATACCAAATAGAAGCTTCTGAGGTGTAGAACTTGAGACTTGAATCAAGTTTGGGAGAAATCACCATTAGCATATTCAATTGCTAGAAATAAAGCCTACGAGAAGATAGTAAATATGTTGGTATTGTACACTATGTGGGCCAAAAATAGAATGTACAAGGGGATGGGGAGTCTGTCGTATAGCCGGCGACGAGGGGCCGCACAACACTGGCGGCGACGACGACAATTAGAGTGTGTGTGCGGCGTGTTGTGTGACGCGTGTGTTTTGTGTATTAGGAGGGAGAAAGAAGAGATTAGGTTGGGTCAGGGAATTAAATTATATATAAGTTGGGCTCTTGTATTATTTAATGAGGAATTAGAAATAGGAAATGGGTTAGATATTGGGCTGTACTAATTTGTATGGGCTAATAGTTTATTCTTGAAGGGAAATAGGTATATTCAATTGCTAGAAATAGAGGCTGCGAGAAGATAATAAATATGTAGGTACTGTACACTATGTGGGTCGAAAATAGAATATACAACGGGATGGGGAGGCTGTTGTACAGCCGGCGATGAGGGGCCACACAACGCTGGCGGCGACGGCAGCAATTAGAGCATGTGTGCACCGTACCGCGTGTCTTTTGTGTATTAGGAGGGAGGACGAAGAGATTAGGTTGGTCAAGGAATTAATTTATAAATAGGTTGGGCTCTTGTATGATTTAATTAGAAATTATAAATAGGAAATGGGTTAGATATTGGGTTGTTCTAATTTATATGGGCTAATAGTTGATTCTTAAAGGGAAATGGGTATATTTGGCAGTGTATTGCCCCTCTAATCCAGCAGCAATGACCTCTCATTTTCTTTTTTTCAACATTACTGGGTTGGTGTTGTAGAATTGGACTGAGGGAAGAGACACTGGTGACGACGACATCAATTTGTTAACGGAATGACGAAATTGTGATTTGATTACTAATATAGGGTTGGGTTAGAGTGTATATGATTCATGCTTGAAATTGGGATTTGATTGCTAATATAGGTTGTTTGGATTCGATACTAGAAATTTTCCGGCGAAATGTCGTTGGACGAATGGTTGTTTTGATGGAATAGTAGAAGAACCGTAGAAAATTTAGTAAATTCTTTTCCCTTCTTGTATAAAAATTCTAGAGTGTAAAGTACTAGTAAATAAGGCTAGGGTATTTATAAACTAATACGAGTGGTTTATCCCACTCCCAAAATTCTCACTACCCACTTCCTTTTTTCTTCTACACACGCACACACGTTCACCCACCATTATAAAACTTTGTCTGATCCGTAATTCCTAATCTCCTGCAGTATGAAATTTTTAATTGATCTTTTCGCTCAGTGTTTAAGCCCAAGCCTTATAGGATAAGCATAAACTATTGGGCTTGAAAATGCAAACGGATGAAATGGGTCTATGCAATTGGACCTATAATAAAAATTAATGGATATTAAATATTATGGATTGGTACACGTTAATTATGCATGTATTTAGGTCGATTTAGGATTATATTTGATAACATTTACATGCATATTTGGTCGAGAGCTGTGTAGATTTGGATCATTTAACATGTTTGACTTGTTTTGGAGGTATTTTGAGCAATTCAGGGACAAAAGTCGTATTTTACGACCATCAGACGAAAAGATAAGTCAAAGCCAAGCAGATCCGGTCCGAACCGGTCTGGAGTTGAATCGGCGTGACCGCGACAAATACGGAATGTGGCTGGAACTTGAAATCGCCTCTGACTAAGCAACGCGACCACGTCACTCATGGAACGCAGCCGTGACATAAATGCACGTTTTAAGCCTATTTTGAGCTTAAGGCGTCGTGATAGGGAGAATTGGTTTGCACGGTCGCGACAAAAGGCCTATTTTGAAGAGGATTTTTATTCCAAGTAGGAATCGAAGCCTAGAGACTCCAGGACTCGTGACTCGTCCTGAAGCCAAAGACATAGAAGCTCATTTTTCAAAGAGGATCATCAGATATCAGAGAACAACATATTTTCTCATACTTTTACATCGGAGTAGAAGCCGTGAGAGCGAAAAGACGAAGATTGATGAGCCGAACAATCAGGTTAAATTATTCCTTGTTCACTCTCAATTTCTGGACAATATTTTCATTAGGTTCTTGTTTTGATTTGGTAGTAGACATGAGTAGCTAAACTACTCGTGTCCTAGGATTAGAAAGTAGGGTTTTATAACAATGTAGATTTAAATTTTTAATTTATAGACTCCAGTTTTATCATCTATCTATGTGTTTGGTTTAATCCTATAATTGAATTTAATTTGGCTAATTAGGTCTAATTTACTTGTTTAATGATTTGACTTCGAGAGAAGGGAATTGTTAATAGATGATAACACGTAGCGTGATTGTCTATGATCATGTAGACAAAAGTTAAGGGGCTGTTAGGAGTTGTTAGGATCAATTAACTCGAGTGAGTAATTATCTTAATCAATCTACGACTCAGTCACTTCGAGAGAAGGGTTAGGTTAATTAAGTCCGCCTGATTGATAATTAACTGGTTTAAAAGTTTATAAATTAGAGATTAATCATCATTAGAGTAATTTCTGAAATCAAAATCCTAGGATACATTCTAACTGATTGGAAATTCGCGTTTGTTAATTAATTCAGTTTATTAGTTCATGCAATCTAGTTAATAAAACTCATTCACAAATTTTAGTGTCTATTTCAGATAATCCTAGATAATTAGGGTATCAAGCTATATTAACCTATTCACTATGGATCGACCTTGAATTTACTTATACACTTTTACACTCGTACACTTGCGGTATTTTCGGTTTAGAGTTAGAGACCTGTCAAGTTTTTGGCGCCGTTTCCGGGGAGTAGTTATAGCGTCTTAGTTTTGATCCTGAGTAATAGGAGGATACTAGACTATATTTTATTTTTCTGCAAATTTTGTTTTTTTTATTTTTTTATTTTTTTTAGGGTTACGTGGTATTTTCTTTGTTGGTGTTTTCAGGTTTCGTATGGGTCAAAAGGAAAAGAACATCTAGTTCCTTTCGATCTTGAGATTGAGGCGACTGCTTGCAGACACCGAACGAGAAGAAACCACACAGTCAAGATGGATAACGTTATGCCGAATTAGAATCAAGAAAATGTGCTGAATAGGATATTAGGGGGCCATAGCTAATTTGGATGACAGTGTCACTAATCTGCAGCAGCAAGAGCCACCACAATAGCAGAGACGAGTTCAGAATGTGCAAGATGATGCAGACGAAGACGTCACACCCATTAGTGATTGTCTTCGTCCTACGCCAAATCAGCAGTTCGAAGGAGTGCAACCACCACCGTTGAATGCTAATAACTTCGAGTTGAAGCCTGCTCTGATAAATATTGTTCAACAAAAGCAGTTTGGTGGGAGCGGCTAGAAGACCCGAATGTACAGCTTAATAAGTTTCGCAGGTTGGCTGAAACCATCAAGATAAATCATGTGTCACACGAGCATGTAAAGATTAGGTTGTTCCCGTTCTCATTGAAAGGCAAAACACTTTAGTGGTTTAACTCGCTAGATGATGTAACAGAATGGGGACATTTAAGCACACAATTTATATTGAAGTACTTTCCGCCGAATAAGATGTTAGAGTTGCACAATAAGATCAATTAGTTTAGGCAGATGGATGAAGAACCATTCGGCGAAGCTTGGGAGCGATTCCGGGATCTTATCCGGAGTTGTCCTTAACATGGGTTTTCAAAGAAGTAGCAGGTCTGTAAGTTCTATAATGGATTGCTTGCTCCAGCACGAATTCAGGTAGATGCAGCAGCAGGGGGTAACCTGATGGAAAAGAATGTCAGGGTTGCTTTCTCAGTCTTGGATGCAATGGCCAGAACCAGCTATCAGTGGCCAAATGAGAGAAACCAGCCAAGAAAAGTGGCTAGCATTGTAGAAGCAGAGCCAAACAATACTATTGCCTCTCAGTTAGTAGCCTTGACAAAGCAAGTAAGTCTGCTACATAGTCTGACGTGCAACACACTGATACTTCAACATAGTAGTCATCGGGATAGGAAGACATTGAAGATGTTAACTTCGTAAATCAGAGAAACTGCAATAACTTCCAGAATAACCAGCCGAGGCACAATCAGTATCCACCTAACCGAAATAAGCAAAACTTCTCTTATGGCAACACGAAGAATTCGCTTAATCCATCGCCAGGTTTTGTAGTCATAAATGGTATGATCCATGAATACCAAAAGCCGACACAAGAAGAGATAGTACACTCACAGTTTCCAAAGTACGATGAAAAATTAGCTCAACGGAGAGAAAGATGGATGGAAGATTTATTGAGCTAAACAAGCAAGAGACTAGTCAAGGAGTGGAGATCCAACAGTTGGGAGAGAATATGAAAGAAATATCCAGCAACCTAAGTCAATTGATAAAGATTGTTGGGCCTCAACACAAGCAGGGACAATTTCCCAGAGACACCATCATCAACCCGACGGAGAAATGTAATGTTGTCTACTCAAGGGGTGAGACTGAGCAAGAGAGTCAAAAGCCGAATGAAGCTGAAAAGGGGATAGAACAAAACCAAGAGAAGGTGGTCAAATCTGAGTTTGCACCACCGAAAAGAAAAAAAGTCCTCGAATACATACCTCCCATTCCATCCTCTCTAGCACTCACTAAAAAGAGGAATGAGCAACTCCACATCGAACATGCTAAGCTTTTAAAAGAGCATGAAGCTAAGAAGAAGTTGGGAAAGGAGGAACGGGCAGAGAGGAAGAGATTAGCAAGAGAGAAAGCGGAAAATCAAAAGAAAGAAAACAGCGACGACAAAGATAAGAAAATAATATTTTCTTCTTTTAATGATTCATCTGAATTTGATTTACATGATAATATCTCTGCTAATCAATTTCCTTTAGAATTTTGTAGCACGATTTATGTAGTGTAGGACAAACCCGAGGAAGAAAGTGAGAAAAAGGGGGTCATGAAAGAGTCCCTGGTTAGAAGTGTCACGAAAGTTGAGTGTATGCTAAAGGACTCAAAGAAGATGCATGCTGAGAAAGAGGCAACAATGAAGAAAGACATGAGTCTCCCGAAGAACACAAATACTTGCATAAGAAGGGCTACCAAAAAGAAAGTTTCAGGGAGTTTTCCCATATCATGTTCTATTGGTAATCAAGTGTTTAAAAATATGTTGTGTGATTTAGGATCAAGTGTCAACTTAATGCCTCTTAAAATGTAAACACAATTAGGATTAGGGGTAGTCAAGCAAGCCTTTACTACTATCAAATTGGCGGATGGATCAGTACTAACGCCATTGGGAGTAGTAGAGGACGTGCTTATTCGAGTTGAAAGTTTTGAATTCCCTAGTGACTTTCTAGTTGTTGACATGCAAGGGAACACGGATGTCCCTTTCATTTTAGGTAGACCATTCTTGGCTACAAGTCAAGTTGTGATAGACATTCCTAAAGGGAAGTTGCATTTCGTATTCAAAACGAAGTAATCATACTCCCCATTTATAATAGGACGAACCAAAAAGAAACGGACAAGTGTTGTGTCGTTTATAATGTTGTGCGGAGTCCAAACTTGCTAAATAGAATCTTCACTAATTTAAGAGCAAGTTAAGATAGTTGGTTGGGTTTTGGTTAATAAAGAAATCAAGAGGATCGTCGGGCTAAAGACATAAAATTTAGTGCTTATCGGGAGACAACCCGATGTTTACTGTTCTTTCGTAGTTTTAGTTATTTTTATTTTTATTTATTTAAGTTATGTTCTTATGCATATTTTTAGTGTTTTTAATGTCATAGGAACCAACATGGATGAGCATAGCAAGAAACAGGGGTCGAAAGACAGAAAATGTCGAGCTGGGGCAAAGCAAAAGAGTCGCGACCGCGAGGAACACCTCTCGTGGCCGTGACAAAAACTAGCATCATTAATGAATTTGGCTTTGCCGAGCCATCGCGACCGCGCAAAACTTTGGCGCAGCCGCAACACAAACGGCTCAAAAGCCCACTTTTAAGTTCAACTCAACGCAATCGCGATACATATCTTGCACAGTCGCGACAGTATACACAACAGTTTAAATTCGAACTGAAATCAGGTTCACTAAGATGTCTCCTAAAAAGGCTAGCTCTAGTCGTAGCAAACGCAAGCAACCAATGAATGAACCAACAGCAACGAACCTAAATGATAGCCAGACATTATATGGGTTCACATTAGAGAGGGTCGAGCACAAAGCTCGGTTTGATGAGTTTCGCCACCGGCCGGTTTTGGCAATGAGGTTCAACAATGATGACTTAATTTGGGCGATGGACATTCATTACAATGTAAGAGCGTTACTGGCCCAGGGAGGCTTGCTCAGATTCATGCAAGCCCAGCGTACCTACAGAAGGCTCACACTAGAGTTTCTGAGTACATTTGCCAACACTGTGGCAAGTGCACTGGATTCGCGCCAACCAGACGGTATCACGTTCCAGCTGATGGGAAAGCATTGTTCACTGACCTATGCTCAGCTGAATCAGATTTATGGCTTCCCTAAGGCTTCCAGATAGGACCCACCGAAGCTGTTCAATATGCATGAGTTTTGGGGTCTATTGACAGCCACTCCACCTCTTGTAGAACCCCAAAGGTATGGTGCTAATGATTTTAAAGCTTTTTGGATTCGCAATCCTGTAATCCGGTACATCCAAAAGATGTTGGCCCACATCTTGTTTGCACGAAGAGAAACAATGGTGATGAGATAGGCCGAGTTGCAGATGATCTGGAATATGCTTCATGGGCATAAAGTTAATATTGCTAAGATACCGATGGAGCCTTTCGAGAACGTAATCCGAAAGCAGAAAGACAACATCATGAATAGAGGATTGATCAATCCTATAGCTGCGTCGTTTGATGATATTGATTTAGATGATTTGATACCAGTTAAGGGTGAGGTCCAATTCACATAGGAACTGCTCGAGAATATGCAATTAGTGGTGATGGGAGAAGACGGGAATAACTCATATGTCTACTAAAATGTGGGACCCTACCTTCGACTGACCTTCGAGATAGGAATGGCCATTATGAGCATCACTGATACAGACAACTTGGCCCTATCCACTGAGGACCATCTTGAGCTCTCCCAAATGTATAGTTGCATCTGCGTCCGAGCCGACTGAGGACGTGGAAGGACTCATAGCATCTCTCTGAAATGACATGTAGCTTTATCACCAAGAGGTGCACTCAATTGGCACCCATATGGTGAGACATCGAACAGAGGTTCGAGGAGTAGTGCAAACCATTAGCACGGAGTTGCAAGATCAGAGAGCAACCTTGAATACTCTCATCAACCGCAGCAATGAGGAACGCATATGGAGACAGCAGTAGGATACCCGGTGGGATGCATTGGCTCACTTTTGGAGCCAACATTATTTTCAACCTCCCTGCCGCTACAATGATGGTAAGTTAGCACCAAGACATACCATTCATTTCCTCCAAACATTGGCTTTCAGCCAAGTTTGGGGGAGGGGGTGTACTGTGGGACGTCTTGGCTGCTATTTATATTTATTGTTGTTTTTTCATTTCCGTTTCTTATTGCTTGTTTGTTTGCTAGTTGCTTGTTGATATTTGTTTAGTATTTTGGGTTGATTGTGGGTCTATGAGCCCACTTACTTGCTTATTTTCGCTACTTTAGTTGGAGTATTGAGTCTGTGAGCCCATCTGTGTTATTTATATGCCATGTTGGGTCGTAGTAGTCTTTAGTCTAATTGTGATATTTTGAGTGTCTTAGTAGTTTAGTTTTAGGTTTTATGTTTTTAATTATTAAGTGAAGACTATAAGAATAAGAAAAACTCGAGTCGTTAGTGGTAACAAGTGATTAAAAAGAATAAAAAAAAATAGGAAAAGATGGATGATGAAAAGTTAGTGATAAAAATATTTTGGAATTTGTTACAAAATTGGCACATAATTGAGCATGAGAGGTAATCTAAGACGAAATTGAACTTGAAAACTAACCTTGTGAGAACTAAGCCTAATTGTACTCCTATTTTCGGAGTAATATGATTTCTTTCGGTGTGGATGTTGATTGAATATGTGTATTAGTCTCTAGAACTTGTCTTGAGTCTTTACTATGAATGTGTCAAGTATGTGTTATGAGTTGAGCCATATTTTTTAGCCATGAAAAGTTACCCTTTGTACCAAAAGTTCACAATTTATCCCTAGTTAGCTCACTTGAGCTTTACAGCCTTATTCTTTCATAGCCCGACATTACGAGCCGAAAACCTTTCAATGTAAGCCTTTGACCTTAAACTGGATTAATCAAGTAAGAGGGAGGAGGATTGGAAGGTAGTTGGGTAAAAAAATTGGGAAGAAATGGGAAAAGTAGTGGATATTCCAAAGATGAAGGGAAGAACAAAATGATAGGTGAAAAATAGAGAAGTCGAGAAAAACCTGTCCTAGTTTTTAGTTATTATTTTCTAGTTAAGTTAAGAGCAAAAAAAAAAAAAAAATCATTTTTGCATACGTCATCAAAAGTTTTTGAGTATTTTTTTTTTAAAAAGTTCGTTATATATACAGTTATTTAATTATTTTTGTTGAGGAGAGGTTAGGACTTGGAAAAGTGCTTATGAAGCATGAATTGGTTAGAAAAGTCGGGTAGTCCCAATATGTGGAACCCATGTAGTTGGGCAGCACTTAAATTGTAAGAACTTTTGAAGGTGAAGAAGTCACTTTGCAGGGTGATTTGTTGAGGTTTGAAGAGTAAGGTTGAGTGATTATATTTAGGGGTAGTCGGGTTAGGAATAACTTGATTAGTCCAAAAGTAGTCACTTTTCTCAAAAGATTATCCCACCTTATCTTAAGCCCATATTACAACAAAAAAGAAAGATCTTTTTTATCCTTTGCCACACATATCGAGTACGAGGTCTAGCTTGGACGATTGGCAAGCATATGATAGACTTTGCATATATTCAATTTGAGCGGAAATATGTTCTAGCCTAAACACTTGAGAGATGAGTGAAACACTTACCTGGTGAGGATTGAATAACTCGAAAGTTCAAAGTTTCGAAAATAGTTGATTATTGCTTATCACGTATGCTCACTTGTGTTATGTTTCCTAGCTTTTGGAAGAAAAAATCAGTCTGAAACTGAATTCATCATCCAAGCGCCCTAAATCATTGCATAATCACTTATATTCTTGTGTCTTTAGTTTTGTTGTTCGGGACTAACAACATTTTAAGTTTGGGGGATTTTGATACACGTTAATTATGCATGTATTTAAATCGATTTAGGATTATATTTGATAATATTTGTCATGCATATTTGGTAGAGAGTTGTGTAGATTTGTTATATTTGGACCATTTAACGTGTTCGACTTATTTTTAAGGTATTTTGAGCAATTCAGGGATAAAAGTTGTATTTACGACCATTGGACGAAATGAAAAGTCATAGAAAAGGAAGAATTTGTCCGAACCGATCTGGAACCAATCGACGCGCGTACGCGACGGAATGTGGCTGGAACTTGAAATCGCCACTGACTAAGCAACGCGACCACGCCAGAAATGCACGTTTTTAAGCCTGTTTTGAGCTTAAGGCATCGCGAGCATGAGAGTTGATTTGCGCTGTCGCGATAAAAGGCCTATTTTGAAGAGGATTTCTGTTCCAAGTAGGAATCGAAGCCTATAGACTCTAGGACTCGTCTCGAAGCCTATAAAAAGACATAGAAGCTCGTTTTTCAAAGAGGATCATTAGATATCAGAGAACTACATATTTTCTCATACTTTTACATCGAAGTAAAAGTCGTGAGAGCGAGAAGATGAAGATCGATGAGCTGAACAATCGGGTTTAATTATTCCTTGTTTACTCTCAATTTCTGGACAATGTTTTCATTAATTCTTGTTTTGATGTGGTAGTAGACATAAGTAGCTAAACTACTCGTGTCCTAGGATTAGAAAGTAGGGTTTTATAACAATGTTGATTTAATTGTTTAATTTATAGACTCCAATTTTATCATCTATCTATGTGTTTGGTTTAATCCTATAATTGAATTTAATCTAGCCAATTAGGTTTAATTTACTTGTTTAACGATTCCGCTTCGAGAGAAGGGAATTGTTAATAGACGATAACACATAGTGCGATTGTCTATGATCGTGTCGGCAAAAGTTAAGGAGCTGTTAGGAGTTGTTAGGATCAATTGACTCGAGAGAGTAATTATCTTAATCAATCTACGTCTTAATCGTTTCGAGAGAAGGGTTAGGTCAATTAAGTACCGCCTAATAGATAATTAACTGGTTTAAAATTTATAAATTAGAGATTAAGCATCATTAGAGTAATTCCTGAAATCGAATTCCTAGGATACGTTCTCGTTGATTGGAAATTCCCGTTTGTTAATTATTTCAGTTTATTAGTTCATACAATCTAGTTAATAAAACTCATTAACCAATTTTAGTGTCTAGTTAGGATAATTCTAGATAATTTGGGTATCAAGCTACGTTAACTTATTCTCTGTGAATCGACCTTGACTTTCCTTATACACTTCTACATCCTTACACTTTTGGCATTTTTGGATTAGAATTAGAGACCTGTCAAATAAATGGATATATATATATATATATATATATATATATATAGGTTTTGAAATAATTAGGTCATTATAAATTTATTTCGACTAGGAAGCCCAAATTTAAAATATTGATTACGTGAATCGGGTTGGCCTAATTAAATGAAATGATGATTAAAATAAAATTATACAAAAATAATTAAATAAATAGAAGGAAAAATTCTTGGGCGTTATAGTTTCCTTGGATGATATGTCTTTGATTTGATTCATATTTAGATAAAGATTAGTTTCTTAGGGCCTAAATCATTTTATTAGTAGAAACAAGTGTTTTCATTATTGTATTATATGGTTGCATGATTAGATATATTGAAATAGAAAACGGGTTTGTTCCTAGTTTATATCTCTTCTTGAGTATTTTCCAAATCAACGGTTTTGGCGACTATGAAATTATTTTTCTTCTCGCGCTTCCCGCTGCATCATATTATTTTGCTCAGTAATTGAGGCTTTTACTAGAAAATTAGTGATAAATTTAAGATCAAATATTTTTGTTAGTGACTCGTCCAACATAATTGCGATTTGTCAAATTTACCGAGTTTAGATTTGTATATATGTAGATTTAGTAGTTTGATGCTTCAGTTATTTCATATTTGTTTTAAATGTTTTGAGTGTTTCCTCTAGTCAATCGACATTAGTTAATTTCATCAATTTAATGATATATAGTTATGTGAAAAAAAAGAAGTGGTGCATCATTTTGTATTTCAATCCAGAGAAAAGAAAATCATACAAATATTTCTTAGTAAAATAAAACAAATTAAATACAAAATGATACCAAATGATCAACATTAAGTATACCTATTCCAAGCGTGCATAGAAGCAACAAAACCTTTCGACTATATATAAAAATAAAAATATTATTTGTAACAACTAACCTCAAACTAAACATGGCATTTTTCAAATTACTATGTTTGGGGAAAATGAAAGATAACTAATCCATTACTCATATTTCCATCCTGTATTTACGTATAGCTTGTTCAACTCCCAAAATAATGCTTGTAGAATTGATAGAAAGATAAAAAATGTGCATTACTTTGCTTTTAAAAAAGTTCCATTTTGATAGTGTTTGGCCTCTATACGAAAAAATCACTAGGCATCTAGCTCTAGATGTTTAGGTCTAGTTTTAAATTCCTCCATTACAGATAGAGCTATCAAATTGGATCCGGCCTACACTTAAAAAAAAATAAAAAAATATTTGCCGTTAGTCTTTTGCAACTATAAAAGTGGTTACTAAAAATAACCCATTTTATAACTATTAGTAGTTATATAAAATATTTCATACAATTTTAACCAAATTTGCTACAATTTGAGAAGCTCTTTTGCAACTACATGTAGTTACAAATATATTAGTAACAACAAAGTAGTTGCAACAAATAGTTACAAATACATTAGTAACTACAAAATATATGCGAAATTTTTTTTTGCATCTTATTATAATAGACTACCCTAAATTAACTACTTTTAGATATTTAGTTACTAAAATTATTTTTTGTGACTACTCTCCCTTTTTTTATAACTACATTTTGTAGCGGCAAAAAGCCTTGTATCTAGTAGTGCTTCTAAACTCTCAATCTAGGTTAGGATGCGGATATACTATTCTGCTAGTAGAGGTGTAACAGTGGGTTAGTCTGTATGTAACAATAAATTTTGTGCATTAATTAGATAAACACGAAAAAGAAGTGAATATTTCAATTTTCAGATTATATGAATAATGTTTACAATAACGTGAATTCAATCTTAAATATTCATATTTTTTCTTCTCTGCAATTCTTTGATGCCTTCAAACTTGGATTTAAGTTTAATCTTTCACGGTTCTAAACTTTGACTTGAATAACGTTAATCCGGCTTGAGAGCTTGAGTTTGGATTAAACAATATGCTTGGATGAATACTCGAAGAACAACTTTGAAGCTTGACGAACAACGAATAACACCTTTGAAGGTCTAGCTAGAAAACGTCGATCAAAGGAGTTCCGCGCCTTGATCCCTGATCAAACGTCGTTTTACGGTGGTTTCCTCTGAAGAACGTTGAAGAACATTAACGATTACCATAGAACACTGATGAATACTGAAGAATGCTGAAGTTGCCTTTGCTCTTCTTCACTTGAACCCTTTTATAATTGTTGGATATGAGTTATTTCCATATCACTTGATGGAATTATGCAATTTCATTGGATTTGAGGATCTTACTGCCTTTGATAGGAAGATATGATTTGATGATCTCTGATAACACGTTATTTATGCATGTATTTAGGTCGATTTAGGATCATATTTTATATCATTTACGTGCATATTTGACCGGCATTTAGTTATATTAATAATATTTGGGTCATTTGACGTGTTTCGACTTGTTTTAAGGTATTTTGAGCATTTTCAGGCTACCGGACGAGGAAACAAGTTGGAAAAGAGTGAAAACCGGCCCAAAAGAGTGAGAACCGTCGAAGAACCGGTCTGAACCGGCCTGAACCGGTCCAGGAGCAAAACCGGGCAAGAACCGACACGGCCGCGTCACAAAGCAACACGGCCGTGTCAAAAGTGGCCTGCAACGCGTTGTGAGTTCTGGAATAGAACACGGCCGTGTCACACTATGAACACGGCCGTGTCAAATTGTTGCTGGAAAAGTGGATTTTACAAAGCAACACGGCCGTGTCACTTAAGCAACACGGCCGTGTCAGAAGGGTTTTTATGCGAGGATTTCATATTTTTAATAGGATTTTGAGCCTATCTTCCCCAAGATTCGTCCTCAACTCTATAAAAAGGACCCCAAGCTCTAGGAAAAAGGGATCAATCATCAAGAACATAAATTACATCACCTTGGAAGACAAGGAAGACGAAGATCATCGAGACGGGATCATTTGGGTTTAATTGTTCTTTCTTAGTTTTAATTCTTACAATGTTTTTCATAGAATTTTGTATTGGATTATTACTAGGCATGAGTAGCTAAGCTATTCGTGTCCTAGGGTTAGAAAGTAGGGATTTTTATAACAATGTTTTGATTTATGTTTTAATCTATTAATTCCATTCTTTATGTGTTTTATCTCTATGTTTATGCTTAAACTGAATTTAGCTTGATCACCTAGATTTAGTAATTTAGTTTAATAATTCCGCTTCGAGAGGAGGGAATTGTTATCAGACTTAGAACATAGAGCGCAGTTGTCTATGACTGTGTAGGCCGTGGCTTAAGATCGTTTGGGAGTTATTAGGTTTAATTGACTCGAGAGGGTAATTAGCTTAATTAATCAACGGTTTAATCGCTTCGAGAGAAGGATTAGATTATTGTCGTGCCGCCTAATAAACACTAGAATTGGTAAATTAATAGGTTAATCATATTCAATATTGGAATAATATCCTGAAATCGAAGCCCTAGGATACCTTTTCTCTTTGATTGGTAGTTTTTGTGTTTCCTAAGTTTGAAGTTATATTTAATTGAGTAGTTTAATTAGTAAAATCAACCTTTAAAACTTAGTATCTAGTTAGGACATTCCTAGAGTATTAGGGTATCAAACTACCTAAAACTATTCCTTGTGGGATCGACCTTGACAATAGTACTACACCTACATCCGTACACTTGCGGAACACTAGGTTAGAAACCGACGTGTCAAGTTTTTGGCGCCGTTGCCGGGGAATAGGATTTAGCGCTTAGTTTTTATCTTGAAAAATAGGAGGAAACTAGACTAGATTTTTTTTTTTTTTTTTTCGTATTTTTAATTTTAATTTTCGTTTTTATTTTTTGGGTTAATTTTAGTGTTACGCGGTAGTTCTTGTTTTTGGTGTTTTCAGGCTTCGTATGCACACCAGATCAAAAGGGAAAGAAACCTTTCTTCCTTTCGATCCGGAAATTGAAGCGACAGCTCGCAGACACCGAACTAGAAGAAACGCCGCATCTGAGATGGAGAACCCACCACAGCATCCAAATCAGGAGGACACACTAAATAGAGTGCTAACAGCCTTAGCACGGTTGGATGATCGAGTCACGAACATACAGCAGCAGCTACCTCCACAAGGGCCACAGCTACAACAGCAGTACGGCCCAATTCAGATAGACTCAGCTGCAGGCGATGAAGATGACACGCCTATTAGCGACTGCTTGAAGCCTAGTCTAAATCAGCAGGCAGGAGGAGTGCAACCTCCACCACTTAATGCCAATAATTTCGAGCTGAAGCCTGCACTAATCAACATAGTGCAGCAAAATCAGTATGGGGGAAGTGCTTTGGAGGATCCGAATGCGCATCTGATCAAGTTTCGCAGACTGGCCGACACAATCAAGATCAATCATGTGCCGCACGAGCAAGTCAAGATGAGACTGTTCCCTTTCTCACTGAAGGACAGAGCATTACAGTGGTTCAATTCACTAGAAGACATCAGAGATTGGGAAGATTTAAGTACTTCTTTTCTGTTGAAGTACTTTCCACCAAGCAAAATGCTCGACCTGCAGAACCAGATCAACCAGTTCAAGCAATTGGACCAAGAGCCATTCGGAGAGGCTTGGGAGCGATTGCGGGATCTTATCCGGAGTTGCCCTCAACATGGGTTCACCAAGAAGCAGCAAGTATGCAAGTTCTACAATGGTCTACTTGCTCCGACTAGAAACCAAGTGGATGCAGCTGCGGGTGGAAGTTTGATGGAGAAGTCAGTGAGGATGGCATTCTCAATCCTGGACGCGATGGCCAGAACAAGCTACCAATGGTCGAACGAGAGAAACATGCCAAGGAGGGTAGCGAGTGTCCAAAAAGTCGAGCCCGTCAATAATGAACCAATTGAAAAGCTCACAGCACAAGTAACAGCATTGACGAGCCAGGTGAAATTGCTAACTAATCTAACGTTAGCACAACAGCCAGGGGGTCCGGAAGAAGTTGAAGAAGTAAAATTTGTGAATCAACGGAACTTCAACAACTTCCAGAACAATCAGCCTCGGTACAATCAGTACCCTCAGAATCATCAGAACTTCTCATATGGGAACGCGCAAAATACACTCAATCCGCCACCCGGATTTGCCGTTACAAATGGCATGATCCATGACGGTAAGAAGCCATCACAAGAAGAGATCGCGCTGTCACAATTTGAAAAGTATGATGAAAAGTTAGCTCAGTTGGAGAAGAAAGTGGATGGAAAATTCATGGAGCTAAACAAGCATATCACTGGGCAAGGGGCAGACATCAAGAGGCTCGAGAACACGTTGGTGCAGACTCAAGCTAGCATTGGAGAGTTGACATCAAACATGAGTCAGCTGATAAAGATAGTAGGAGCTCAACACAAGCAAGGCCAATACCCGAGTGATACAGTGGTTAATCCGAAGGAGCACTGCAATATTGTGGAGCTAGATGAGCATGAAGAGAGCTTGAAGGACCAAGAAGCAAAGGAATCAAGCGAGGAAGTCAAAAACATTGAGAAGGAGGAGGTCAATACAATCATAGATAAGAAAACTTCATCTCCTATTCTTGATGAGTCTTTTGATTTTTGTTTTAAAAATTCGTTCTTTGCTAACCTTGATCCTTTAGAGCAATCTAGAGTTGTTGTTGTGAAACAGGAACCACTAAAGGAGAGAATCCAAGTTAAAGAGAAAACAAAGGAGTGGGAGGATGGAAAAGAGGCGACAAGGAAGAGACCGAGCAGGCCCAAGAAGAACGCAAACACAAGCATGAAACCAAGAAGAGCAACAAAAGCAAAAGATCCAGGGAGTTTTACTATTTCTTGCTCAATTGGTAGTCATGAATTTCATAATGTCATGTGTGACTTAGGGTCTAGCATAAATTTGATGTCTCTTAAGCAGTATAGACAATTAGGATTAAGGGAAATTAAACGGTCCTTTACTACTATCAAATTGGCGGATGGATCTTCATTAACGCCGTTGGGAGTAGCAGAGGATGTAGTGGTAAAAGTGCTAAATTTTGAATTCCCTAGTGATTTCTTAGTTGTTGACATGAAAGGGAGTGATGAATTCCCTTTTATCTTAGGAAGACCCTTCTTGGCGACTAGCCAAGCACTAATAGATGTACCTAAAGGGGAGTTGGTTTTTCGGGTTCAAAACGAAATAATCACACTCAACATACATAAATCGGGTCTAAGGGGTAGGCACAATTGTAGCATTATTTACACTACCCTAGCTGCTATAGAAAATCCTCGTGCCCCAAATAGCTCTTTAAGTGTTCAGAAAACTTTCAACTCGGGGTGGCTAGAAGAGGGTTGATAGAAAAAGGACGTCCGGCTGAAGACGTAAAACAAAGCGCTTGTCGGGAGGCAACCCGATGTTTAATGTTTTATGTTTTTTTTTAGTATTTCGTTAATTTTATGTTTTTAACTTGTATTTTAGTGTCTTATGTTTTTAGGAATCAACATGGACGAGTATTGCAAGAAACGGGGGTCGAAAAGACGAAAAATCGCATGAAGATGGAAATCAGAGTAACACGGCCGTGTCACTTTCCAACACGGCCGTGTCAAAATTGACGTCAAAGGAAGAAATCTTCTGGAATGCAACACGGCCGTGTCACAAAATGAAACGGCCGCGTCAACGTCAGCTCAAAGTAACACGGCCGCGTCTCACACATGACACGGCCGTGTCAAAAGATCGCTCCAAAAGGTAAAATGCACTGGAATGCAACACGGCCGTGTCACATTACTTAACACGGCCGTGTCAAAAACGCCACAGAAATCGATTTTTGGTTCAAATAGAACACGGCCGCGTTAGCATTATAACACGGCCGTGTCAAGATCAGGCCAAAAACATCAAGTTTGGCTCAAATGTAACACGGCCGTGTCACAACATTCAACACGGTCGTGTCAATACTTCAGCAGAAAAACATGAAAAATTCAGAGCGTGATGCGGAGACGGCCGAACCAAGATTCAGTAGGAGCAAAATGGCACGATTTCGGAGCTCGTAGGGGTTTCAAAAAGCCGTCGTCGAAACGATTTGTAAGTTAGCACCAAGGCGTACCACGTTTTTCCTCCAAACATTGGCTTTCAGCCAAGTTTGGGGGAGGGGGTAGACCGTGGGACGTCTTGGCAGCTATATTTCCAGTTTGATTTACATTTTAGTTGATCGTTCGAGTTTTGCTGATTGTGGGTCCGTGTGCCCATTGTGCTGATTTTTATTGTTTTGATTGATGTTATCGGGTCTGTGAGCCCAGTTATCTGATTTATCGGTGTTATTGGGTCTGTGAGCCCGAGTTTGATTGCATATTGTTTCTATGTTGAGTCTTAGGAGTTTAGAGTTTAGAGTCTTATTAGTGTCAGTTTTTAGAGTCAATAAGAATAATAAAACCCGGAAATAGGTAACAAGTGAGAAAAATAAAAAGAGAAAATTAGGGAAAGATGGATGATGAATAGTTGATGATGAGATGATTTTGAGAAGTAGATGAAAAATGGCACATAATAGAGCATGAGAGGTGTTTTGAGACGAAATTGAGCTTGAACTTAGAATATTCAATCAAAATCTACCTTGTGAGAATTTGAGCCTAATTATACTCCAATTTTCGGAGTAAGATACTTTCTTTCGGTGTGAATTTGATTGAATATGTGTACTAGTCTCTAGAACTTGCCTTGAGTCTTTACTAAGATTGTGTCAAGTATATGTTGTGATTTAGGAAATGATCTTAGGCAACTTTTTGTTTAAGCCTATTTGTTCAAACCATGGAAATTGCCTTTGACCCATAATGAAAAAATTGTCCCTAGTTAGCCCAATTGAGCCTTATAGCCCTATTTATTCATAACCTAACAATGTCAGCCGAAACCTTTTGATTTAACTCTTTTGGCCATAATTGGATTAATCAAGTTAGAGGGAGGAGAATTGAAAGGAATTTTGGGTGAACAATTTGTGGGAAGGAATGCGAAATAGGGATATTTTCAAAAGATGAAGGGAATAAAAGAAAAGTGATAGGTGAAAAGCGAAGAACGGCCTCTCCTAGAAAAAAAAAAGAAAAAGAAAAAAAAAAAGAAAAAGAAAAAAAAAAAAAAGGAAAAAGAAAAAAGAAAGAGGAAAAAAGAAAAAAGTTTTTATTATTAGTATTATAGAGGAGAGGCTAGAAAATAAAGTGCTCAAATTATGAATTTGTTTAGAACATTCGGGTAGTCCCAAAAATGTGGTACCCACAGAATTGAAAAGTACTTAAGTTGTATGGACTTGGGAAGGTGAAGAAGTCACTTTGCAAGGTGATTTGCTGAAATTTGAAGAGTGAGGTTGAGTGATTGTATTGAGGGGTAGTCGGGTTAGACGTAACTTGATTAGTCCAATGAATAGTCACTTATATCCAAATGTATCCCACCTTACCTTAAGCCCGCATTACAACCAAAATAAAGACCTTTTTGATCTTTTATCACACATATCAAGTACGAGGTCTAGTGTAGACGATTGGCAAGCATATGGTAGGCTTTGCATGTAATTCAATATGAGTGAAAATTATTTTAGCCTAAACACTTGAGAGATGAGTGAAATACTTACCCGGTGAGGGTTGAATAATTCGAAAGTTCAAAGTCTCGAGAGTAGTTGATTTTCGCGTTATCGCATATGCTCAAGTGAATTGTGTTGCCTAGTTGTTGTAAGAAAAATCAGACTGAAACTGAATTCATCATCTAGTCGCCCTAAACAAATGCATAATCACTTGTCATCTTTGTGTCTTTTGTTATGATGTTCGGGACGAACAACAGTTTAAGTTTGGGGGAGTTTGATAACACGTTATTTATGCATGTATTTAGGTCGATTTAGGATCATATTTTATATCATTTACGTGCATATTTGACCGGCATTTAGTTATATTAATAATATTTGGGTCATTTGACGTGTTTTGACTTGTTTTAAGGTATTTTGAGCATTTTCAGGCTACCGGACGAGGAAACAAGTTGGAAAAGAGTGAAAACCGGCCCAAAAGAGTGAGAACCGTCGAAGAACCGGTCCAAACCGGTCTGAACCGGCCTGAACCGGTCCAGGAGCAAAACCGGGCAAGAACCGACACGGCCGCGTCACAAAGCAACACGGCCGTGTCAAAAGTGGCCTGCAACGCGTTGTGAGTTCTGGAATAGAACACGGCCGTGTCACACTATGAACACGGCCGTGTCAAATTGTTGCTGGAAAAGTGGATTTTACAAAGCAACACGGCCGTGTCACTTAAGCAACACGGCCGTGTCAGAAGGGTTTTTATGCGAGGATTTCATATTTTTAATAGGATTTTCAGCCTATCTTCCCCAAGATTCGTCCTCAACTCTATAAAAAGGACCCCAAGCTCTAGGAAAAAGGGATCAATCATCAAGAACATAAATTACATCACCTTGGAAGACAAGGAAGACGAAGATCATCGAGACGGGATCATCCGGGTTTAATTGTTCTTTCTTAGTTTTAATTCTTACAATGTTTTTCATAGAATTTTGTATTGGATTATTACTAGGCATGAGTAGCTAAGCTATTCGTGTCCTAGGGTTAGAAAGTAGGGATTTTTATAACAATGTTTTGATTTATGTTTTAATCTATTAATTCCATTCTTTATGTGTTTTATCTCTATGTTTATGCTTAAACTGAATTTAGCTTGATCACCTAGATTTAGTAATTTAGTTTAATAATTCCGCTTCGAGAGGAGGGAATTGTTATCAGACTTAGAACATAGAGCGCAGTTGTCTATGACTGTGTAGGCCGTGGCTTAAGATCGTTTGGGAGTTATTAGGTTTAATTGACTCGAGAGGGTAATTAGCTTAATTAATCAACGGTTTAATCGCTTCGAGAGAAGGATTAGATTATTGTCGTGCCGCCTAATAAACACTAGAATTGGTAAATTAATAGGTTAATCATATTCAATATTGGAATAATATCCTGAAATCGAAGCCCTAGGATACCTTTTCTCTTTGATTGGTAGTTTTTGTGTTTCCTAAGTTTGAAGTTATATTTAATTGAGTAGTTTAATTAGTAAAATCAACCTTTAAAACTTAGTATCTAGTTAGGACATTCCTAGAGTATTAGGGTATCAAACTACCTAAAACTATTCCTTGTGGGATCGACCTTGACAATAGTACTACACCTACATCCGTACACTTGCGGAACACTAGGTTAGAAACCGACGTGTCAATCTCTTTACCTCTGTGAACTTGTCCGGAAAACCCTTTCAAAATAACGAAATAAGGAAAGAGATTTCTTAACCCGCAAGAGTACGGGATATATATTGGTCGTAAATTATCGATACATAGGGAAGACTTCCGTGTGAACTAATCAAGCCATAAATACGAAATAATTTTAGCTAATTGAACTTTGGATAATGATTAACACTAAAATCGCAACAATAATAGAGAGAGGGTAAATGATGGAAAATAGTTCCCCGATGATTCGGTTTCACCCAAAGCAAATCCAATTGTTGTTTGAAAGATGATTGCTAGAAATGACAATGAGTAAAAAATGGATGGATTTCTACTTAATTGGTGTCCCGATTAAGCATAAATCATAGGATACGGTTGAGGTGTCGTATCCCCCTATAATTGGTAAGTCTACGGGGTTCAATGTATACTATCTATACGGGTTAGAACACTAAATCAACCTCGGGCCCTGGGGTCCCAATTATGTCTGACTAGAAGGAAATAGGTCGACTTCTCTCACGCTAATGACCGGCGTAAGAGTGTAAAAAGCTACATGGAAAACTAATTCAATTTTATCCATCCCAATTGACGCACCCTCGGCACTACTCCCCCTCTCAGCGAAGCGTCTTCCCCATGGTTTCCCATTTACTAATTTGGTCCTAATTAATATAACTATCTAGAATTAATCACTCACCCGCAAAGTCTAAGGCGTAGTTATTAATTCCTAAGCTCATTTAGGGTCTAGTTCGGGTGAGCCTCAAACGGGTAGTAACTCCCAAGCTTAGGGACCGAACTATCATTTTCCCAAATGCACAACCCATTAAAACGTCTTTAAGCTACCAAAAATCGAGCTACCCATCAAGCATGTGAACTTAACTTCGAGATTACTTGGCTATTATTACAACTCAATTAAGCCCTAACTCTAAGTTACCAAAACACACATCAATTCGACAATCAAATCAATTAAAAATCAACCCCGAAGATCGGAGTACTCACAAATCATCAAAGGTAACCCAAAAATCAACATTAACAAGCAATAATTCAAATAAAACAAAAGTAGAGAAAGAAATGGGAAAAAAATGCTCAATAATGATGAAAATATTGAGAATCTTCAAAAATATTTAAGGTTGTCACTCCTTTGAAGAGATTTTTCCCAAATTCCACCAAGAACCCTAGTTTTCTCCTTGCAGAGGAGAAAGTTACCCAAGAAAAATCTAAAAATCCTAATCTATTACAAGAGAATTTGATCAAGAGAGTGAAAAATAAAGTCTAAAGTATGAAATGAAATGAAGGGAGAGGGTATTTATAGAGTTCCAACCTTCCCTTGCCCAAAAGACTACAAAACAGCAGATTTCCACCCTATAGTAAGGGTGAAATAGTCTACTAACAAGTAGGACGCAAGGGGCATTAAGTTGTTGAATCGTAGCCGTTAATTGCGCTCTCTTGGTCTTCTCGGTGAATCTGAGGCTGCATTGTCTAGAATGGGCTCTCGATCCCAACTCGAACGTTATAGATCTTTGTCTCCTCTTTGCATAGCACCTTGAATCACCTCAATCGAGTTTGTACGAGGGAGACATGGTCGAAAAATGGAGGGCTAACGGTCGACCCATGATCGCACAAACCGGCGACGCATACCGGGCCCGTGGGGGCCGGTACTGCGACCGGAAGATTGGCGCTATCAGCACTATCGAGGCTGGTACCACGCTGGCAGGGCCTCCAAATGTCCGTCATTCGAATGTCGAGCGTGCAGCGCTCTCCCGCGTGCGCCGTCTTCTTCTGTCGTGTTTTTGGAGCCCTTCATCTCGTTTACTCGACCCGATCTCTTCACGACTTTTCTTTGGGACTCAAAGATCTTTGAATCAGGCTTGGCTCAGAATTTATTTTAGCATGTTTAGGCCTCGATTTTTGGGACAAAGTGAGGAACGAGTGCAATTGGCCTTCTTGGTTTCCTGGATTTTTCTATCCTTCAAAATATCACTAAAAACATTCAGAAAGTGCATTAAATCATATCAAAAACATTTCAAACCCGAAAATGCTATAAGAACATATAATTGCACTAAAACATGATAGATATCACAATTCACACAAGCATTTGAACGTAAATAATACAAGAAAATGAGATTTTCACATTTATCACTTTTATAGAAAAATACAATTTTATTTGATATTATTACCAAATTCTTGGTAATTTCTTTCCTTGTATGCAAGATTGCCAAAATTTTTGAATTAGATATTTCGCAATATCTGATTCGGTGGAACGTATTATTATAATATCAATTATTTATCTATTTTGCTATAGGAATTAATTTAATTAATTTTCAACGTATAAATAGCAAATTTTAATTAATATTCTATACATTATATTTCACATGTCACTGTTGAATTGGACACAAATTTATGTGCCTACAAATGCCCCCCGAGACTAGTTCACGAACAACATACATTAGAGTGAAAGTCTCGAAACCACTTCCCTATGTAAATCAATGGCTTATTGGACTTGTATGGATATGTAGATAGTTTATACTCATATCTAGGAGCCTTCAAATTAGATTCAAACTTGATATATAATTTATACTAATTTCTTAGATAGTTTATACTCATGTTTGGGAGTCTTCATTTGGACAAGAATTTGATAGATAATATATACTCATGTCAAGGAGTCTCTTTGAATTTGGATTTGCATATGCAGACCGTTTAAACTCGTGTTAATGAGGACTTAACTTAGACTTGATTTATATACATTTTAACTCATGTTAAGAAGCCTTGACTTAATATGGAGAGCTTTTAAACTCATATCAAGGAGCCTTGATTAAATCTGCTATATAGATATTTTAAACTCGTGTCAAGGAGCCTTAATTTATACATGGAGACCTTTAAAACTCGTGTCAAGGAGTCAGGATTTGAATTTGATTTGAGGGATTTAGATAGATTTAGTTCATCTATAGGAGCATTGACATTTTAGGCTTGTATCAAGGAGCATTGCACTAAGTTTAAGTTCGTATCAAGGAGCATTGTAGGATTTAGTTTTCTTCACTTGGAGTATTGGCAGAAGCTTTGCTCCATTTTTCTTCTTCTTCTTCTTCTTGAAGTTCTTAAACTATTGGACTATCAATTTCTCTTGAAGCCATGCACAACTCCGTACATGAGCTCGAGTAGCCAATTCTTCAAAGGACTTTGGTTGAATTACTTGAAGGATATAGTGGAGAGCCAATTGCATCCCTTGAATGCACATCTCGACAGCAGAGGCTTCGGGAAATTTCTTCTTGTATCTTAGACTAAAATTTCTCCAATGATTGATATAGTTGATGATAGGATCTTCTTTCAGTTGACGTGAATTTATAAGCACGAACACGCTGACCGTCCTTCGAGTGTTGTAGAAACAATCGAGAAATTCTTTTTCTAATTGTCTCAACTATTGATTGAATTTGCTCCCAAGTCGGTGTACTAGTGAAACACACTTCTTTTCTAGGAATGATGAATTGCTTCACGTGATCTTCATATATTCCAACATGTTGCAAGTTTCTTTAAAGTGGCTCACATGCTACTTTGGATTGCATTTGCTATCAAACTGTTGAAACTTCGAGGTTGGTAGCTATAAGGAATCTTCAAGTTGTCAATCCTTGCAATGTATGGCTTGTTATAAGTTGGAGACATCCTGAAGCTTTCACAAAAAATTGGTCGATAGTCTGTAAGATGCTTGTTTAACTGATTTCTAGAAATCACTCCATCTGGCGAGACTTACAGCACTTTGGGTGAAGATTTTTTTTGTTCACTTGAGCATTGTTTCGTGAATCTCTCCACTTTATAATATTTCTCGACTTGTTTAATCTATCGGATGACTTGTATCGACATCATCTTCTTTGCTCATAAGCTTTGTGATCATAACGTATCTGGCTTAGACATTTTTGGCGATCTCTTAGGCTGCTCTTGTTGGATGGCGATTTATCCTTTGATTAGCCCCATGGTCTTCACTTAAAACTTCTTGAGACTTGAGAACTTGGGTAAAAAAGAGATGAGATGTAGAAATGAGAGGTAGAGATGGTCCCAAGGCGTGCCAAAAATTTGTAACAATAAATTTCGTTACTACTTATATAAACATGAAAAAGAAGTACCAATTTGAATTTTTGGATCACGTGTATAATAGTTACAATATCGTGAATTCAATCCATACTATTCCTCTGATTTATTTCTTCAATTATTTGACTCTTTCAAACTCGGAGTTGATTGTAATCTTTCCTGATTCTGAACTTTCACTTGAAAAGTATTAATTCAAAGGCTTGAGAGCTTGATTGTAGATTAAACGTTATGATTGAATATGAACTCGAATAAAAACTTCGAAGATCTTGATGAACAATGAAGAACACCTTTGAATATCTAACTTGAAAATGATGACTGAAGGGGTTTAATACCTTGATCTTGAATCAAACATTGCTTTCCGGTGGTTTCCTTCGAAGAACGCTGAAGAACATTGATGATCGCCGAAGAATGTTGATGAATACCGAAGAACGTTAAAGTTGTTTCTACTCTGAAACTCTTCACTTGCTTCATGAACTTGTGTTCTTTGAATTACGAAGAGACATCTTTATAGTTGTAGCCAACAGGATAGTCGTTCTTTCCGTCTACTTGATGAAATGATGCGATTTGGTTGGTGATTCTTGATTTGGTGATATTTCTTGCCTTTAATAGGAAAATATGATTTGTTTTGATTTGATTTCATGATCTCTTTGCCAGGAAAATATAATTTGATTTGAAATTATTAATTTCTTTCCATGTATGAAAGACTACATATTGATTGCCAAAATATTTGATTTGGATATTTGGCAATATCTATTATGTAGAACATATTAATATTAAAAGAGTTAATTATTTATATATTTTGGAGTAGGTATTAATTTGATTAAATTTCAAAATATATAGAAAATTTTAATTGATGTTATATATAATATATTTCACATGTCACCATTTGATTTGACACAAATTTCCTGTGCCTACACCGTCTATTATATAATTCTTTATTCATTTAAAAAAAATATAATTATATTAAAATCTTTCATAAAATATTATAAACATTGAGTCTAATATGCATGCATACAATATTTCGCACGATAATATTGTATATTGAGCGGGTCTGCATTTGGTGCACATAAGGCTTATTGTGCATCCCCTTTATTTAAAAGGGGACCTTAAAATTTCAGTTAAATACACTTCTAAAAACATCCAAGAAATCGGATCAGCGCATGGATCACGATTTTTTTGTTTTAATTCAACAATATATAATATATAAACAGTGATGCATTTCGATTGAAAAAGGCATGTTGTGGCCAGGTGGTCACAGACGCATCTTTGCGTGCAGGAAGGTCTCGAATGTGAACTCCAGCAGTGTATGCTCGTGCCTGGTTTTTTTTTCTTTTTTTTTTCTTTCAAAGCAACTTACTCTAATATATATATATATATATATATTACGACATGTTTAGGTTCACAAAGACATCTGGTGGTTTGATAGTCATAGGCTAGAGGTCGCAAGTTCGAACTCCAACGCCGCCCACGTGTTATTATTATTATTTTTTTTCAAATTAAGCATGTTATCACACACACATAGAAGATGCATTTATTTCACAAAAAAAAAAAAAAAAAAAAAAAAAAAAAAAAAAAAAAGAGGTTGTGGCCAAATGGTGAAGTATGTAGCATTGCAAATGTGAGGTCCTTAGTTTGATTTCTGCTAGTTGCATCTATTTTTTAATTTTTTTTACTTTATTTTTTCATAATTATTATTTTACGTAAATATATGTTTTATTAATACTTTAACTTATTATAAATTCACTTATTACAAATTAATATTACCAATTTACTATAATTTTATTTTTAATTTTTTAGATTTTTTTTAAATATTTCTTTTATTTTAGTTTTTCTTTCAATTTACAAGTTATACTATATGGGTAAACAAATCATAATTTCTGGTAAAAAAATATAGTATTCCGCTAAACAAATTACTTTTTGATAAAACAAATTATACTATATCAAATCCGCACAACAATAAAGGAAAAAAATTCGATAAACAAATTATACTCTTTGGTAAAACAGATAATACTTTATGGTAAAATAAGTTATACGGTATCGGATCTGTCTCGATATACAGAATAAATCATAAAACTAAAGAATTTGAAATTATACTATTCAGGTAAACAAATTATACTCTTTGTGAAATAAGTTATACCGTATCGGATCCGCCACAACAAGAAGATAAAAACAAAACAATTTTTTTTACTATATCGAATATGTCGCAAAGAAAAAGAAAACAATCATAATTTTAGTAAAAAAAATAAGACAAAAACTTGGGTGTATAAGATGCACCATAGTGTTATTGTACACCTTGTGGGCCTCACTGGTTCAGCCCAAATAAACCGCGCGATTCAGACCGGTCTGAACCGGCCAATTACTATTATATTAATATTGTTTGCGCCCGCATTTTATATATTTATTGGCCTGTTTGTTGAACACAAAAAGCAAGTGGTCTGGTGGTATTTAATGCAGTCTTAAATATCTCAACCTTGAGGTCAAGGGTTCAATTCCGTTTGCATTTTCTTTCCTTCTTCCTTCATTTTTTTTTTCCTTTGCCTTCTTCTTTCTTTTTTTTTTTTTTTTTTTTTTTTGCCCTTTAATTTTTTTATCTTTTAGCATGTGAGTCTGGAAACATAAATATTGTACAATATACAAGAAAAATTAATCTAACCAAACTTATACTGTCATACATCATAATATACACCGTATCGAAATATTAAATATAATGTGAGAATTGTAAGTTGGAAAAAATAAATATTTCGTAGTATGAAACAAAAATTAACTAAAAAAACATATACTGTCAGGCATCACAATGTATACTGTATCGAAATATTAAATATACTGTGAGTATTGTAAGTTGGAAAAAAAAATTCGCAGTATAAAACAAAAATTAACTAAAACAACGTATACTGTCAGACATCATAACGTATACTGTATCGAAATATTAAATATACTGTGAGTATTGTAAATTGGAAAAAATACATATTTCGCAGTATAAAACAAAACTTAACTAAAACAACGTATACTGTCATGCAACATAACGTATACTACATCGAAATATTAAATATACTGTTAGGCATCATAATATATACTATGCTCGAAATTTGAATATACTACTGGTGAAAAATAAAAAGGAACAACGTATACTGTCATGCAACATAACGTATACTACATCGAAATATTAAATATATTGTTAGGCATTATAACATATACTACGCTTAAAATTTGAATAACGTATACTTTCATGCAACATAACGGATACTACATCGAAATATTAAATATACTATTAGGCATTGTAACATATACTATGCTCGAAATTTGAATATACTGCTGGTGCATATACTCTCAGGCTTTATAACATATACTATGCTCGGAATATTGAATATACTGTTGGTGAAAAATAAAAAGGTGCTGTTAAGATTCGAACCCGCGCACTGAAGGGTAAAATGTCGCGCCTTTACCAACTAAGCTAGCGCCTATTTTGTGATTCCAAACACACCTTAATATATATAGATCGCGCGCACAAAAATTATAAGTGGGGCCCACAAGGTGTACATTAACACTAATGCGCATCTTATGCGCACATCTTATGCATATGAGTGTCACTCAAAAAATAATTATACGATTTCACTAAACAAATTATACTTTTTAGTAAAAACAAGTTATATTATATAGAATCCGCTACAACAAAAAGGAAAAACTTTATATTGTTCCATAAAAAATTATACTTTTCGGTATAACAGATAATATTGCAAGGTTAAATAAATTATATTATATCAGATCCATCACTATATAGAACAAAATCCATTTAATTAAAGAAATAGAAATTATACTATTTTGGTAAACAAATCATACATTTGGTTAAACAAGTTATACTGTATCGGATTCGCCACGACATGGAGAATTAAAAAAAAAAAAGGAAAAGAAATATAAAAATAAAGAATTACAAAATTATACTTTTCAGGACAAATTACATTTATTGGTTAAACAAATTATATATTATTTAATTAATTAATAGTTAATTCAATTAAATAAATTAAATTAAGTATAAATAAAAATACAATCACAATATTCAAAAATGGAATTGTGAGGGATCGAATCTGTGACCTCTAATAAATAGAAGGCCATGTTTGATTTCACATAATAGATATTGTCTAAATTGATAAACTGAGCACGATGTTGGAGAGTGGTCGTCGTTCAATTCATGCTTTTCACGATTGTTGTTTCTTTGTTTGTTGTGTTGTCAGTGTGGTCATCAGGGTGCACCCAAGATCCTAGCAAATGACAAATGAGCTATATTATCATGGTGGTCATCAGGGTGCGGCCAAGATCCTAGCAATTGTAGATATGCACTGACAGCACAACCAAAAGAGAAACATCAATTGTGGGAAGCGGGATTTGAACTCTCCCACCCACAAACACAGTGTGCATCTAGCAACTTCGAACAACATTTTTAATGTGAAACCAAACACGGCCTTCTTTATATAAAAACATGTGTTGTATTTAAAAATAAATAAAAAATCGATCCGCGGAGTCAGACGCGATTCGTCGATAGGTTCAGATCCAAGTGCATACTAATGGCTTATATGCACTTGGTGCATACAAGCTTCTTCCTTGTCATTATAGTAAAGGGAGGAAATTAAAGTAGGTGGATATAACTCGAGATATTATATGGTGCGGGATCATGTTTGAAAATTATGTTTTAAGCAGTTTACCTCAAAGATAATTTAATTATATGTTTTATTTCTTAGCTGTTTTTTTAATATTACTTTCGCCTCAAGGATTTAGTAGTAGTTAGCATTTGATATTAGTTTTAGTTTTCTTAAAAAAGAAAATATTTTTTCTTTATTCTCATTAATTTTTAGTTTATTTTTTATGAAACCGAGTTGACTATTACCTGATTACTAATTAAAAACAACTCGACCTTTAATTTAAAATATTATAATAGATTGGCATTGATAGGTATGGCCCAGCAACTCCGTTTCGGGTCAACACTCCGAGCCGGGGCAACCCGACCCGAGGTTACTGGGCCCATGAAAGCAAGCCTAGCAACCGGCCCAGAAGCGCGCACTCAACCTAGAGTGGCCCAATCGCGGGGTATTTGGGAAGGAACATCCCCACGATCTTCTCCCAACTCCCATGCAGAGATGATAGGCGCAATTGTTGGGAGTTAGTTAGGATTTGAGTTGAGTAGTATAAGTAGGAGATTTGGACTCGGAATGAGGGTTCGGATTTTGTATTAAAAACCTACTACGTGTAAACTCAAAGAGATAGTAAAGAAACACCTCGGCAGGTGATTTTCTTAGCCCGTGGACGTAGATCTTCGGATCGAACCACGTACATCCTGTGTTCTTTAAGTTTCTTGCATTGATTTATGTTTCCAGGGGATTTGCGTTCGAAGATTATTTTGTAAACGGATCGCGCTTTATCAATTGGCGCCGTCTGTGGGAACTGTAAAAAAACCCTAATTTTTCCTCGCAATCGCTATGGTGAATACTCGTAGGTCCACTCATCCAAATAGGTCCCATCGTGATCCTCCTGTGGATTAGGTTCTGCACCCCCCCCCCCCCCCCCGTCAACAGAACCAAGATCCGCCCGCAGCGCAGGTTAACATGCCAAATCATCCCCCCGTCGATGGTCCGGCGCAAGTTGATCCCCCTCCAGCTCCCGAGCTGTCGCGGGTGCAGCAAGCCTTCCTTCAGGAACACGCTGCTTTGTTCCAAGAATGGAACAACCGGCGTGCCCACTCCGGTGAGCATGCCAACAATGGCGCTGAACACGTAAGAAATCCACCCCGCGACTTATCACGTGACTTGGATGAGGATCCCTCTCATCGAGCAAGACTTGAACGTCGGAGACGGAGGACAATTTCTCCAGTGGATAACCGCAGCTCTAATGGGTCGAGGGCCCGAGACGTTTATGACGGTGCACATCGCCGCCGGCCTGCTGACGTCCCGAAGCATCCTCGTCTTGATCAATCTCGTATGCTGGAATCTGCGGAACAAGAGCAGGCCCAATTTGCTGCGGAGCTCGACAAGGTTTTGGGCCTTGATGCCAACGGGGAAATCATCACCCCATTCTCTGACGAGATTCTTGCGGTCCCACTCCCCAATGGTTTCAAACTCCCCCCAGTGGCTGTATACAACGGCATTGGGGATCCGAGTAATTTCCTGAACCCTTTAAGTATGCTATGTTTAACCGCAACTGCACTCCTCACCATCTATGCAAGGTGTTTCCTGAGTATCTCCAGGACGAGGCTAGACTTTGGTTTGACTCTCTACCATGGGGTAGCGTTACTTCTTTTCGCGATCTTACCGAGCAGTTTTGGGCGCGTTTCCATACGCGGGCGAAGCCCATGGCCACTTTGGCCGACCTCATTAATATGGAATAGCGGGACGGAGAAACCGTTACCCAGTTTCTTGATCGCTTTACAGCGGAGAGTCTTAAAGTGGGGAACTGGTCAGATGATGTTATTATCAATGCCTTTATGAATGGCCTTCGTCCCAGATCGCTCTACACCGAGCTGGTCCGGAACCCTCCAATTACAACCCGGGCTTTTTTTAACATAGTGTGCAGATATGCTAAGGCCGAGGAACAGACTCGCCGTAAGCGTGAGAAGCATGCTAGCAAACGGCAGTCCGATAGGGCACAAGCCGGGCCCAGTACGCGACCTAGTGCCTTCTCTCGTCTAAACAGGGGACATCCAGAATCTCGTGGAGATATTCCACAACTCACCCCGCTTACAAAGTCATGGGTCGAAGTTCTTTCTGTTCACAAGAATGATCTGCGGCCGTGTCCGCGGATGACTGCTCCGGCTGAAAAGCGAAACCGCGAAAAATGGTGTGCGTACCACCATGATCATGGACATGAAACAGAGGAGTGTCGAGAGCTCGGCAAGGAAATTGAAGATTATCTAAAGAAAGGTTTCTTGCGACAGTACGTTGTTCGGACCGACGACAGGCTCGGTCAACCTAGAATGGAGGTTCGCAACAAAACCGCGGAAGCTATAATGACCGTGGTACACGTCAAAATAGGCCGCAGTGGAAGAATAACAAACCGGGGCCAAACAACTATGCGCGGCAGGACCACGGAAATCGTCAGCAACCCCACTTTTTGCCGCTACCGCCTCCTCAGGGAGGACCCGGAGACAATCCGCCTACTCATGTCATAAACGTGATTTATGGAGCCATCCCCACCGGGGCTTCCCGGAATGCCTTGAAGGTGGAGGCACGCCGGCCTCCCCCGAGGAGCCGCGTCACAAACGCCTCCACCAATCTGAGACCGTCAGTTTTACAGACAGAGATCCTGTTCCCGAGCTCACCCCTCATACCGACGCCATCGTCATTGACATGGCCGTAGCCAATGTTACAGTAAAGCGGGTTTTTGTCGACAATGGAGCCGCGGTTAGTGTCATATTCACCGACTGTTTCCAAAAAATGGGGATTCCTCGTGAGCAGCTCCAACCGGCCCCCGGGCCGCTACAGACCTTCACCCAGGGTGAAGTCCAGCCTGAAGGAGTTATTAATCTCCCCGCATCTCTGGGAACTTATCCGGCGATAAAAACCATCTTTGTGGATTTCAATGTGGTTAGTTCTACGTCCCCATACAACATGATTTTGGGTCGGGACTGACTTACTCCGGCGAGGGCCATATGCTCCACATACCACCTCGCACTGAAATTCCCTACATCACATGTCGCAATGGCCCTATTCGCGGTATTTCTCTCATCAGTACGGGTCAACGGAATAGCCCCCAACTCTCCATCATCTTTCTTTGGCTGAGCGGCATGTTCGAACTTTAAACAAAATTATTTTGATTCAACCAAAATCGATCTACGCAAAGCACGATTATGGGAGCCCAAGTATTATATTTGGTTATTTACTAAAATCTCCCTTTGGGGGGGAAGGGTGGATTGTTAACCAATTAACCAACCAACAAAACTACTTGTTACAAATAACATCTTGTTGTTGCAATCTGGTCTGAGATAAATGGTATTGATAATGTCGATTCAAATTGCACGGAATCATTCATTTTTATCGAGAGAGAATTGGATTTGGTTAGACAATGTGTGGTTGGTAAACAAGGATCGCCCCCTCCCCTTTTCTCTTTTTTCCCTTTTTTCTTATTTTTAGAATAAGGGAGCGGATCCCCAGGGTCCCAAATGAATTGGCCCCCAAAATAAAGAGCCTTGAAGACTAGAAGAAAAGCACCGTTTCAACATCAAAAACAACAAAAACTAGAGCAAACATATAATAACGGATTCTAAATTGTAACCACTTTTTTTTTCTCTTTTGTGATTCTTTTTCGCTCAATACTAGAATCAAAAATTGAAACATAGCATCTGAGATCCAATAGCGTTCCGTTAGATAGGAACAGAGTTGATAAATACTGATAACCGAAATCAATGAATTTTTTACCATAAAAAAATTCCCCTCCTTTTCCAACATATTTCCCTGGAGAACCGGTAAATACTTCGGCTGCTGCCTCCCGTAGGAGTCTGGGCCGTGTAAATCTCTATTTTCTGAATACTACGGCTGAAAAAAATTGATGAAAAAACCCAATGTGCCTATGATGTAGCGCCTGGAGGGAGGATTTATTCAATCACATAGTTTGGGCTCCATTCCATAATAGAGAATGTTAATAGTTAGGATTCTTAATTTTAATTGAATTTAATTTGAATGGGGATTCTGCTATTTATTGGAATCATTTTACTAGAATACTATATAGAATACTATAGACCCCATACGAAGAATCAAATTTTCTGTGACGATACTGTAGGGGAGGTCCTGCGGAAAAATAGCTTTAGCAGATGGTACAAAATTACTTTTCTAAGTCTATTTAGATGTATAGCTATCAGATCACGGCTTTTTTTGTTTCCAAATGAATTCCCATCAAACTAGCACTAGTTTGATGGGAACCGGGGGTGTATAGGAGTTAATCCATATTAATTAAAATATGTGTGTAAATAATTAAGTTCCTTCTCTCCCACTTCACACCTCGGAACGTACCGTTCCATATATAGAATATCGACCCTTCCTAGATCATTTTTATTTTTAATAGTTTGACATGGATTTCCATCGTGCGCCCCCTTATCCCCGCTTTTTGATCCTTTTCACTTAGCTCCTCTATACGCTCGTCTAGTGGTTGGAAAGAGTAATGAGTTTTGATCCTGTTCGTCATAATCCAGAAATTGCAATAGAAAAGAAATCGTATTCGCCTAGAAGAAAAACAAAAATTGCGTTGCCTCTTTGTCTTCTCTCTATGTATAGAGCCTTGCCCTGCCGATCCAAACGCTCCGGATACTGACATGGCGAGGTGGCTATCTGCGGCAATCAGCGAGTTTCTAAGGAGTGCATGTACGTCGCGCTAAAAAAGACAGCAAAGGTTCCCTCTAAGCCGCAGCTTCAGGTAACAACCTCGGCCCTCATACCTGATTCGTCTATACCACTTGGAACACCACTGTTCAGGTACCGCTTGATCCATCTAAGCCTGAGCAAACTATAACTGTCGGCGCTGTGGATGTGCCGTGGCTACATAATGCCATTGTTCAGACCTTGCGGGAGTACTCTGAAGTCTTCGCATGGTCTCCCTTGGACATGCCCGGGGTCTCTTCGGATGTTATAACTCACAAGTTGAATATCGACCCCAATGTGAAACCTATACAACAAAAGCAAAGGAAATTTGCTCCAGAACGGAACGCAGCCATCCGAATTGAAGTACAACAGCTTCTCGATGCCGACATCCTGTTCGAAGTCCATTATCCTTCTTGGTTATCTAATCCGGTGATGGTAACGAAGTCCAGCGGGGCATGGTGAATGTGCGTAGATTTTTCTGATTTTAATAAACACTGTCCCAAGAATTGTTATCCTGTGCCCTCTATTGACCAAAAAGCCGAAGCCATTACTGGGCACCAGGCACTTTGCTTCTTGGACCTATACAAGGGATACCACCAAATCCACATGGACCGTCAGCACGCACTCAAAACGGCATTTATCACTAACTTCGGCTGCTTTGTCTTCAAGAAAATGCCCTTCGGGCTCAAAAATGCGAGAGCCACGTACCAGCGCCTTATGGACCATGTCTTCCGAGGTCAAATTGGACGTAATGTCGAGGTATACGTTGATGATTTAGTCATAAAAAGTACTTCTCAATCTTCATGTGTGCAAGATATTGCTGAAACATTGAGTACCTTGCGGCGTTATAATTTGCGTCTCAATCCGGCAAAATGTACTTTCGGTGTTGGCTCCTTTAAATTTCTCGGCTATATGGTTTCACAACACGGCCTCCAGGCCAATTCGGCCAACATTCGGGATGTCTTGGACCTACAACCGCCGAAGACAGTAAAAGAAGTTCAGCGCCTTACTGGCGATTTGGCGGCCTTAAATCGTTTCCTGTCCAAGGCCGCGGAGCGCCAACTCCCATTCTTCAAAATACTACGGCAGGCTAAGTTATTTGAGTGGACCCCGCAATGCACCGAAGCTTTTGAGGCTCTAAAACACCATATTAAACAATTGCCCACTCTGTCCGTTCCTCTCCCCGGAGAACCACTTTATATATACTTAGCCTCCGCCGAAGAAGCCATCAGCACGGCTCTTGTACGCGAGGCCAATTGTGTACAACACCCGGTGTATTTTGCGAGCCGAGCACTCCAAGGGGCAGAAACTCAATATTCCATGATGGAGAAAACAGTGCTAGCTCTTGTCATGGCGGCCCGGCGTTTGCGGCCTTATTTCCAAGGGCGAGAAATCAAGGTTCTTACTAATCACCCCATTCGTCAAATTCTTGTCAAGCCCGAGGTGTCAGGGCGCCTCGCTAAGTGGGCTATCGAGTTAGGAGAGTATGATATTCAATTTCTCCCACGCCGAGCTATCAAGGGTCAAGCACTAGCAGATTTTTTGGCTGAGACACCAGTGGATAATCACGAATCTTCAGGCAGATAACGCTAGTCCTCACCCTGCTGCCCTTGAAGCTCCATCCTGTAAGTGGCAACTATATGTGGACAGCGCTTCCACGGCTCGAGGAAGTGGTGTTGGGGTGCTTCTCATTGGCCCCGCGGGCGTTGAAGTTAAATACGTCCTCCGATTTAAATTCAAGGTAACTAATAATGAAGCGGAGTACGAGGCAGTCCTCGCCGGGCTCCAGCTCGCTCAATCCTTAGCAGTCTCTCATCTCGAGCTCTTCACGGACTCCGAGGTTGTTTCTAATCAGATCAAAGGCACCTACACCGCTAAGGATGAAACGATGAGCAGGTACCTCGCTTTGACGCTTAAACTTATGTCAACTTTTGCTTCGGTTGATATCCAGCAGGTACCTCGTAAACAGAATGTTCAAGCTGATGCTCTCAGCAAAATGGCCTCCATGGTCCTCACCAATGTGTCTCCGGGCATCGTAGTCGAAGATACCCTTCATCCGGCAATTCATGAGGCACCGGTCTCCGTCTTGACTGAAAGCGGTCCCAATTGGATGACCCCGATCATCCATTATCTCCGGGATGGTACTTTGCCGACTGACAAATTGCAAGCTCGGCGGATAGTTCTCAAGGCACCTAAATACACACTCCACGGCGGAATTTTGTATCGCCAGTCGTACTTACGACCGAATCTTTGGTGCCTTGCTCCCGCCCAGGCTGATCAGGTTCTCCGGGAGTTTCACGAGGGGGCCTGTGCCAGCCATATTGGCTCGCGGACGTTGGCCAAGAAAATTCTTCGGTGGGGGTATTACTGGCCGACATTATTTAACGATGCTCATGATTTGGTGACCAAGTGCGACAAGTGTCAGCGACACTCTCGCGTAAAGCATTTTCCGCAAACCGAGCTCACTGGAATACAAAGCGCATGGCCATTTATCCAATGGGGAATTGATATTCTGGGCCCGTTTCCAGTCGCTCCAGGGGGACTCAAATTTCTTGTGGTCGCTGTTGATTACTTCACCAAATAGGTAGAAGCTGAACCTCTCACTGTCATCACTGGTCAGAACATCTTGAAGTTCGTCTGGCGTAATATTGTATGCCGCTTCGGCATCCCGAGCACCATTATTTCAGGCAACGGCAAACAGTTCGCCAATGACCCTTTCCGGTCATGGTGCGAGGAGCTCCACATTAAGCAAATTTTCACCTCGGTAGCTCATCCTCAGGCCAATGGTCAAGTTGAAGTCACTAATCGCACACTCCTTACGGGTTTAAAGAAACGCTTAGATCAAGCTAAGGGTCTTTGGGCCGAGAATCTTCCGCAGGTTCTTTGGGCCTATCGCACCACGCCGCACACCTCAACCGGAGAGACCCCCTACAGTCTCACTTACGGTTTCGAAGCCGTCATCCCAGCGAAAATCAGCGTACCTAGTCCCCGCCTCGTGACTTGTTAGGAATTTATCCCACCCACAACCACGACACGACTATATAATCGGATAAAGAAAACAACAAAATAGCAAACAATAAGACAACAATTTGATTACCCAGTTCGTTACGATGTGTAACTACGTCTGGGGGCGATACCAAGCCATGATATTTACTAAAGTGATGAATTTTCGGAATTACAATGAACAATGAAGGAAACCCTTATTTATAATAACACCTTGGGCCTCAAAATCTGATCCTGACTTGAGGCCCAAGAAAAACTGTCGCGCGACTCGCCTCGGCCGAGGCCACTGTTAGTGAAAACAACTCAAGAACACACAACACCAAAGAATCTGGAAATCGTACGAAGAAAACACTCCGAATTCACATCCACAGTTCGGCCAGAGTTGTGGCTGAATTCAGCTTACGCAGAACAGGAAATAAAAATGAATCAAACACAGTTTTAACGTGGTTCGTTCAAGATGAACTACATCCACGGAGGCAAGGCACACCTCAATCCACTATGAACTTCAATCAATTACAGAGAATTAGCTCAAGAAATGAAATGCCCAATTCTGAATGTGAATTAGGGCACGAACACTCTAACTCTAAATACTCTCTCTAATCTAAAGTACAGGAGATAATGCTACGTAGTTATCGTCTCCTCAATGAGAGCTTTACAATGATATATGGATTGAAGCTCGAATGCAACTGGATAGGAAGTTATAACCGCAAGAAGTTCACACTGTGTTCGTTTAGCTACAGGACAAATGTGACGGTTTTGCTTCGTCACTAACTGCAACTGCTTCGTCACAAACGACAGTTACACCACCTAACTCGAACCCGGTTTGCTCATGACCAGTCTGTCTTCTTGATGATAAATCCCGGTTTAAACCGCCGGTTCTCCACTCCCTGACTCCGGTTCCACATTCCCAACACACCATATTACAAAGTATAGGCTCACTTGATGAAATTGAACATCACCTCACAAATCTCCACCTCAATGAATCATGTGTGCCTCTTCCTGCCTCATCATTGCCTTGTCTGTCAATGCTCTTCATGACATTGCTCATGCTGCAGCAGGCTCGAGCAATGCTCCACTTTGTTCCCAGGTACACCCTTAGTAAGAAAATCAGCAGGGTTATGCAATGTGTGTACCTTCTTCACTTCCACAGAACCAGAATCAATGATATCCCTAGCAAAATGCAACCTAACATCAATGTGCTTTGACCTTTCATGAAATGCTTGGTGTTTCACAAGGTGTAGAGCACTTTGATTATCACAGTAAATCGCCACACACTTTTGCTTGATGTCCAAATCTCTCAAAATTCCTTTAAGCCAGATTGCTTCTTTGATGGCTTCAGTGAGAGAGATATATTCTGCTTCTGTGGTTGAAAGTGCTACAACTGATTGTTGTACACTTCTCCAGCTGATGACAGTTCCAAATAAGGTGAACACAAATCCAGAAATAGATTTCCTAGTGTCTATGTTTGCTACAAAATCAGAATCAGCAAACCCCTCCAATGCAACAGTGCTTCCATTCACTTTCTTCTCAAACTTCAGTGACAAGTTCACTGAACCCTTCAAATACCTCATCACATGCTTCAAAGCTTCCCAATGTTCAACACCTGGGTTTGACATGAACCTGCTTACTAAAGAAACAGCATAGGCCAAGTCAGGCCTACTACAAATCATCCCATACATGAGACTTCCAACTCCACTTGCATAAGGAATATTGCTCATATGTATGACCTCCTCTTCAGTCTTTGGGCATTGTTCTTTGGTGAGTTTCTTCTGCAGATTAACTGGAGTGGAGAGAGGTTTGGATTCATGCATGTGGAACCTCTCCAAAACCTTCTGTAGATATTGCCTTTGAGATAACCAAAGAACTCCAGCTTCTCTTTTCCTTAGAATGTCCATGCCCAAAATCTTCTTGGCATCTCCAAGATCTTTCATGTCAAATTCAGTGTTAAGTCTGTCCTTCAACCACTGTACACTCTTCTTGTTCTTGCTGGCAATCAGCATATCATCCACATACAAAAGAAGGAAGACTTTATCTTGCTTTGAACACATGTTGAAGTAAACACAACTATCATAAAGACTTCTTACAAAGCCAACACTGATCATGAAGTCATTGAACCTCTTATTCCATTGTCTTGGACTTTGTTTGAGTCCATACAGTGACTTCTTCAGCAAACAAACTTTGTCTTCTTGTTCAGGAACAACAAAGCCTTCTGGCTGTTTCATATATATTTTCTCAATGACTTCTCCATGTAAGAATGCTGTCTTTACATCTAGTTGTTGTAGTTCCATGTCCTCTTGAGTAACCTTTGATAAAAGCAACCTGATTGAGCAGTGTTTTACTACTGGAGAGAAAACTTCATTAAAATCAATCCCTTCCCTTTGTGTAAAGCCCCTAGCCACCAATCTTGCTTTAAACCTCACTTGTCTGGATCCTGCAGTCTCTAACTTCTTTTTGTACATCCATTTAGAACTCACAAGTTTCTGACCTTTTGGTTTATCCACCAATGTCCAGGTCTCATTCTTTTCAAGGGATTCCATCTCTTCAATCATTGCCTGAATCCAGTGTTCTCCTTCTTCACAATCTAGTGCTTCTTTAAAACTACTAGGCTCTTGTGATTCCAGGTCTTCAGCAACACTCAAGGCATAATAAACACTCCCTGCTTGCCCATAGAAGTCAGGTCTATTGATTGTTCTTCTAGGTCTGTCCCTTCCAATGCTATATTCTCTCACATTTTGTGAAGGTCCAGCTTGTTCTTCTTCTTCAGATGATGAATCACTATCTTGTAGATTCTCTTGTTGTTGAGATGTGTGATCATCTTCAGCAGGATGCTCCACCTGAATTGGTATCTCTTCAGTCTCTTTAGCACCATCAAGTTCTTCCTTAGAGCCTGTTGAGGTATAAGCCATCACATTCTCATTAAACTTTACATCTCTACTTGTGATTATCTTCTGATTTCCCTTCTCTAGACACCACAATCTGTAGCCCTTTATCCCATCTGGATATCCAAGAAATACACATCTTAGAGCTCTTGCATCTAACTTGTCTTGCTTGACATGGACAAAAGCAAGACAACCAAACACCCTTAAACCTTCATAACTTGGTTTCTGTCCACTCCACACCTCTTCAGGTGTTTTGAACCCAATCACTGATGAGGGTGACCTGTTAATGAGATAACATGTTGTAGCAATGGTTTCACCCCAAAATACCTTTGGCAACCCAGCGTCCAACAACATACACCTTACTCTTTCAAGAAGAGTCATATTAAGCCTCTCAGCAACCCCATTCTGTTGAGGATTCATTGGGACAGTCCTATGTCTTTTGATTCCTCTTTCTTTGCAGAAGTTTGTGAACTCAGTAGAGAGGTATTCCAATCCATTATCAGTCCTAAGGTGCTTCAGCTTCTTCCCTTTGACATTTTCCAGTTGAATCAACCATGTTTTAAACTTATGAAAAGCATCACTCTTATTCTTCATCAACATGATCCACACCTTTCTATTGTAATCATCAATCAAAGACATGAAATACCTTGCTCCACCATGAGTCTCTGTCCTTGCAGGACCCCATATGTCAGAGTGGACATAATCTAATGGCTCTTGAGTTGTGTGAACACCCTTTCCATAGGGTAGCTTCTTGGACTTGCCCAAAGCACACTGATCACAAAACTCCAGGTTTTGATTTCCCATGTTTCCAATTACTCCACTTCTTGACAATTCTTTCAACCCTTTCTCTCCTATGTGTCCAAGCCTCTTGTGCCATTTAACAAGCTCAGAACTGCTCAAGACCATATCAACACTCCAAACAACAGGTGAACCAATCAAGATAAACAACCCATTATGCTGTCTACCTTTAATCACCACTTTATCATGTTTAGTGATATGCAAGAAGCCATTCACTGAGCTAAACTGACAACCACTAGTTACCAAAGAACCAAGAGATAGAAGATTTCTTTTAAGGCCAGGAACATATCTTACATTAGAGATGATTCTGACCACACCATCAAACATTCTTATGCTCACTGATCCAATTCCTTTGACCTTGCATGATTGGTCATTGCCCAGGAGAACATTTCCACCATCTTCTCTCTTCAATTCATCAAACCATGACTTGTGTGGACACATATGAAAGGAGCAGCCTGTGTCCAAGACCCATTCTTTCACCATTCTTGATTAAGTAACATTCAATACCTCTGGAGGATCTTCTTGAAGGTCAGTGGCAGCAGCTTCTGCCCCTTGATTTCCTCCTTTCTTGTTTCTTTTAGGACAATCCTTCTTCAAGTGACCAGGCTGCTTGCACTTGAAGCATTTCCTCTTCTCAACCCATTCATTTCCCTTCTTTTGATTAGAATCTCCTGCTTTGAAGTCCTTAGAATTCTGTCCCTTCTTCCCTTGCCAAGGTTTCTTGAATTTAACATTCAAACCTTCTCCAGATTGCACCATGCCTTTATCATCTTGAGTCTGGAAGCATTTAGACCTCTGAGCCTTCACTATCCCATCATAAGATAGCTGCTCATCTCTCCCATACATCAAGGCATCCTTAAAACTTTCCATGGATTTTGGAAGAATGTTTAACACCATCAATGCTTTATCATCCTCCTCCACTTTCACATCCAGGTCTTCCAATTCCTCAACCATCTTAATAAACTCATCAAGTTGGTCAGAAATTACCTTATCTTCAGTGATCTTGAAGGCCAACATCTTCTGCTTTAAGAACAACTTGTTGGAAATTGACTTAGATTGATACAACTCTTCTAACCTCTTCCATGCTTCTAAGGAACTCTTGCATCTTGAGACCTCTCTTAGCGGTTTATCACCCAAACACAGAAAGATAAGACTGAGGGCTTTCTTATCCATGGATCCAAACTTGGGTTTCTCACTGGCTTCCCAAGAATCAAGAGGTATCAAAGCAAGATCAAGGCCATTGTGAACCAAAACTGCATTCATCTTGATCTTCCACAGTGTGAAATCATTTCTCCTTGTAAACTTCTCAAAGTCCATCTTCATACCAGCCATTCCTTCCCTTCTTCAAGCTGTGAGAGTTGTTTCCCACAGACGGCGCCACTTGTTAGTGAAAACGACTCAAGAACACACAACACCAAAGAATCTGGAAATCGTACGAAGAAAACACTCCGAATTCACATCCACAGTTCGGCCAGAGTTGTGGCTGAATTCAGCTTACGCAGAACAGGAAATAAAAATGAATCAAACACAGTTTTAACGTGGTTCGTTCAAGATGAACTACATCCACGGAGGCAAGGCACACCTCAATCCACTAAGAACTTCAATCAATTACAGAGAATTAGCTCAAGAAATGAAATGCCCAATTCTGAATGTGAATTAGGGCACGAACACTCTAACTCTAAATACTCTCTCTAATCTAAAGTACAGGAGATAATGCTACGTAGTTATCGTCTCCTCAATGAGAGCTTTACAATGATATATGGATTGAAGCTCGAATGCAACTGGATAGGAAGTTATAACCGCAAGAAGTTCACGCTGTGTTCGTTTAGCTACAGGACAAATGTGACGGTTTTGCTTCGTCACTAACTACAACTGCTTCGTCACAAACGACAGTTACACCACCTAACTCGAACCCGGTTTGCTCATGACCAGTCTGTCTTCTTGATGATAAATCCCGGTTTAAACCGCCGGTTCTCCACTCCCTAACTCCGGTTCCACATTCCCAACACACCATATTACAAAGTATAGGCTCACTTGATGAAATTGAACATCACCTCACAGCCACTTCCCGCCTCGGCCGCCGCACTTTCTCAGTGCCAGATCCTTCGCGTACAGACGCCAGGCCTCGGTCGAGGCCACCTGCCTCGGTCGAGTTGCCTTCTCGCCTCAGCCGAGGCCGGCATAAACTCCCCTGTTTCGTCAATCCTGCCTCGGCCGCGGCCTGCCGCCTCGGCCGAGTTGTTCCTGGACGACTTTTGGGCTCCATACTCAACAATCTCCCACTTGGAGACCAAAACACCTTCAAAGAAAATTTCCTCCTCTTTTCCTCCTTCCCGTTTCCTACTTGGTATCACCATCTCCTCTTCTTCTTCACGTTTCGAGGCCAATTGAAGTTATGCACAACTTCAATTTCTCTAAGGTTACAACCTTAGTACACATGTCAGCTGGATTCTCACTCCCGAGAATTTTCTCAAGTCGCAAGGCTTTCTTCTCAAGTAAGTGTCGGATGAAATGATACTTCAACTCAACGTGCTTAGTTCTTGAATGAAATGCCGGATTACTCGCCAAGAAGATTGCACTCTGACTATCACTGTAGAGTACACTATTTCCATGCTCCTTTCCAAGTTCACCCAAGAACCTTTGCAACCACACCATCTCCTTACTTGCCTCCGTCACGGCAACGTACTCCGCCTCCGTGGTGGACAGTGCAACCACCTTTTGCAACTTAGATGTCCAAGAAATTGCCGTACCACCATAAGTAAACACATACCCGGTCGTACTCTTTCTTCCATCAAGATCGTTTGATGCTAGGTCCGCATCAACGTAGCCAACTAACTCAGAATTTCTTCCATTAAAGCACAAAGCTTTACTTGTGGTACCTCGCAAGTACCTTAGAATCCACCTTCGTTTATCACCAACCTGCTTTGCCTCTGCAAAGCTCTCAGGTTCACCACCATCAGTCAACAATAAGTAAAAGTTAGAGGGTCTTTGAGGTGGTGGTGGTGTTCTTGGTTCGTCATCATGAACCTCCTCATCGACCGGACTCCCTTTGCTCCCACTCGAGTCTAGATCGGGTAACTCAACAGTGCGGAGCTTTCCACTATCAGCGCCCAAATCCTTCATCCTATCCTTGTACATAACATGTTCATTGAATATAACATCTCGGCTGCGAATTACTTTTCGGCTTTGCTCATCCCATAGCCTATAGCCGAACTCATCGCCACCATACCCAACAAACGTACACTTCACAGACTTGGCAGCTAGCTTATTTCTCTCAACAGAATCCAAAAGAGCGTAAGCAACACAACCGAAAATGCGCAAGTAAGATAAATTTACCTCCTTTCCAGTCCACTCCTCCTCGGGTATCCGATTATCCAAGGGAACCGATGGACCTCGGTTGATCAGGAATGCAGGCTGTGCTCACTGCATCCGCCCAAAACGACTGAGGCAGTCCGCTCTTCAGTCTCATGCATCTCGCCCGTTCATTTAGAGTTCTGTTTATCCTCTCGGCCACACCATTCTGCTGGGGTGTTCCACGTACAGTCCTCTCTGTACGAATCCCATGCTCAGCGCAATACTCCTTGAACTCCTTGAGTTCATATTCGCCACCATTGTCGGAACGCAGGCACTTCACCTTCAACCCCGTCTCCGTCTCAACCAAGGCCTTCCACCTTTTGAAAACATCAAATGCATTAGACTTATTTTTCAGAAAATAAATCCATACCTTGCGGGTTGAATCGTCGATGAACGTCATGTAGTACATCGATCCTCCAATGGACGCCACCGTAGCTGGTCCCCACAGATCGCTATGAACCAACTCTAGCGTCTCCTTCTTCAGGGTCCTGCCACTCCTCGAGAAACTCACTCGCCCTTGTTTCCCGAAGACACAATCTTCACACATACCAACCTCCACGGTTTGTAAACCAGGCAGTTTACCCTTCGAACTCATGACCTTCATCCCTTTCTCGCTCATGTGGCCCAGCCGGCAGTGCCACAAATCTACATCACCATTACCACTCGCAAGATCAAGGGAATCCTGCGAGTTACTAGTCATGTACAGGGTTCCTTCCTTCTTACCACGAGCTACTACCATAGCTCCCTTGGTAATCTTCCAGTTGCTACAGCCAAACGTTACTACGTAACCTTCCTTGTCAAGTTGTCCAACTGAAAGCAAGTTTCTCTTTAATCCAGGGATATGTCTCACTCCATTCAACATCAGTTTTGAGCCATTTGATGTCTCAACCTTTACGTTTCCCTTACCCACGATTTTCAGGGTTTCATCATCTGCCAGATACACCTGTCCAAAATCGCCAAAAACATAATTTTGCATTATACTAAAGTTACCGCATGAATGGAATGATGCGCCGGAATCCAAGACCCAAGACTCCATGGGACTGCACACGCTCAAGACCAATGCATCGCCATCATCCTCATCCGTGGCTGCATTCGCTGTCTTCCTGTCTGCCTGATCCCCCTTGTTCTTCTTCGGCGCCTTGCACTGGTATTTGAAGTGACCAACCTCGTCACAATTCCAGCACTTTTTCGTCTGACTCTTCCCTCTGGATTTTGTCCTCCCCCTAGACTGCCTTCCCTTCTGTCTGCCTCTGTTCTCGGTATTCAGTGCTGACCCTGAGGACGATCCTGATCCTGATTCGTTTCTCCGAATCTCCTCCCCGATCATCAAGTCCCTCACCCTGTCAAACTTCAGCTTAGCGTCTGTGGCCCTAACGGCTGTCACTGTACCGGCCCAACTGTCTGGCAGAGAAGATAGCATTATTAGGGCCCGAATCTCATCATCAAACTTTATATCCACCAAGTCCAACTGTGAGGTTAGCATGTTGAACTCATTCAAGTGTTGCTGTACTGGTGTTCCCTCCGTCATCCTCAGATTAAACAACCGTCTAATCAGATGAACCTTGTTTGCCGTCGATGGTTTTTGATACATCTCCTCCAAGGTTTTCAGCATCTCCTGTGTAGACTTCGCGCCTGTGGTATGGTAAGCCACTTCCTTGGACAGCGACAGACGCACCGCGCTCATCGCTTTCCTGTCCAATAACTCCCACTCCTCCGCAGACATCTTCTCGGGCTTCTCCTTGAGGAGCTGGTGCGAATCCTTACCGTATAGGTAATCTTCAATTTGCATCTTCCAGAATCCATAATCAGTCCCATCGAATCTCTCCATCGAAATCTTTCCGTCGTTCATCGTGAATCCTCCCAGGAAACTATCCTGATGCTCTGATACCAGTTGTTAGGAATTTATCCTACCCACAACCACGACACGACTAGATAATCGGATAAAGAAAACAACAAAATAGCAAACAATAAGACAACAATTTGATTACCCAGTTCGTTACAATGTGTAACTACGTCTGGGGGCGATACCAAGCCAGGATATTTACTAAAGTGATGAATTTTCGGAATTACAATGAACAATGAAGGAAACCCTTATTTATAATAACACCTTGGGCCTCAAAATCTGATCCTGACTTGAGGCCCAAGAAAAACTGCCACGCGACTCGCCTCGGCCGAGGCCACTTCCCGCCTCGGCCGCTGCACTTTCTCAGTGCCAGATCCTTCGCATACAGACGCCAGGCCTCGGTCGAGGCCACCTGCCTCGGTCGAGTTGCCTTCTCGCCTCGGCCGAGGCCTCCTACCTCGGCCGAGTTGTTCTCTCGGCATAAACTCTCCTGTTTCGTCAATCCTGCCTCGGCCGCGGCCTCCCGCCTCGGCCGAGTTGTTCCTGGATGACTTTTGGGCTCCATACTCAACATGGCTTTGGATCCCGAGGATAATAATGAAGCTATCCGTGCAAACTTAGACGAGCTCGAACAGCGTCGTGATCAATCTTTCATCCAGCAATCCAAGTGTAAGTAACGCGCAGCTCAGTATCACCACCTCCGGGTTCGGGGTACTCAGTTTTATGTCGGAGACTTGGTACTCCGGCTCAACTCAGCCAGCAAAGCTGCCCCCAAGGGGAAATTGCATGCTACCTGGGAAGGTCCTTATCGCGTCAGTGCTGCGCACGACTCCGGGTGCTACCAGTTAGCGCATCTTGATGGAACTCCGATTCCCCGAAGCTGGCATGTTACAAACTTAAGGCGTTTCTATCTCTGAACACTAAGAGACAAGTATCGTTTCTATCTTTACATTCATTGTACATTTCTTTTTCGTTGTGAGTTCTCTTTGTATTTTTTAATTATTCCAACAATCACCTTGAATAAAGTTTTTCACTTGCGAACACTTCCTGTACTTTCTTCTACGCTACGGGGACGCCCTAGCGTAATCTTACTATTATTATCTGTCTCCGGACAGGTTGATCTCTTGCCCGGTCCGTCCGGGGAGATTCACACTTGGTCCTCGGACTTATATTCCCTCTCGCCTGTTTAACCGAAGATATCCTTAACTCCCGCCCGATCCGTCCGGGGAGATTCTATGCCTTGTTTTTCTAACAAGCATTATGTACGTATGGTGCTCCCGAGTACCTGTTACAGCAATTATAAATGCATTCTGGTTAACAACTCATTACTTTCCGTTCAAAGTACACATCTTTACATGCCAAAAGGTTTTCAACATTTTTTGTTTAAAAGTACACATCTTTACATGCCAAAAGGTTCTTTACATACTACTTACAACGCTACAAAAGTAAAATCTATTTTTGGCCTCCGAGCCAGTACTCGGCGCTCCGGCGTTGTGACCCATCTCGGGAACTGATCCGTGTCCTCTGGGATCCTGCAGCTTCTCGGCTTTGAGCCCCGGCTCTCTCCCTGCTACGGCTCCCTCTGTGCCGAGGACTCGCCCTGGGCACTTGTCTTGCAGTATCGCTCCTCGTCCTGCCCCAAGGACTTAATTGCGGCGCTGGCCTTGACGTCTTGGCCCATTCCACGGGATCCCACTCCGCGGGGTCCATCACCTCGATCTCCTCGGCCAGCTTCTCGACCTCCTCTTCCGCAACAACAACGGGGACTTTCTCGACTGCAGTTACCGAGGCTGGCTCTTGGATTACAATCCCTTGGCTTTTCCCCGCTGGTTTCTTTTTACCCTTCCGAGGGGCTTTCGCGGTCCCTTGGCCCCGGCTGGAGCTCGCGATGTGCTCTTGGGCGGTGCGCCGCCACTTGCCGCGACCTTTCAGTCCTTCGTACATATTTAGCAGTAACTCCAGCACCTCTCGCTTTCTTATCAGCTCCGTGGACTCTACCGAACCCGTCGTTAACAGTGACGAAATTTCACCTTGAATCTCGGTGATCCGCTCCTCAACTTCTTCAAAAGACAGCAGGCCATACTCTGTAAGTATTCGATCATACTCCCTCTGATGGATAAGGACACGGTCCAGTTCGGCCACCTTCGACAAGTACTTCAATTCCTGATCTCTAGCCTTCTCCGCGGCCCTAGCTCTTGCCTACTCGGCCTCTTTGGCTCTTCTCTCCGCTACGGCCACCCGTCTCTCCAACCGCGGCACTACTTGCTTTTGCAAGTTATCTTTCTCTCCGCGGAACCAGTCTAAGGACTGCGTGAGTTTCTTTATCGTATTATGCAGCTCCGCAGTGTCCTGCTCGGGCAACGAAGTCAGTGTGAAAGATGAATTTAAAACACATCGCTGGACAACTATTCAATCATATGAACAACTCCACTTATATTCAACAACACAAGCGTACATTGTCAATCGTTTTTTACAGCAGAGTTACAGTTATTCCTATACTATATTATGATAGGGTATCATAATTCCGGGGATGACTGACCTCCCCCTCTTCGGTCCCTTCAGTGGCCTCGAGTGCCACATCGTCCTCCCTCTCCACCACGTGCTCCACCTCCCGCCGTTCTCCCACCATCACTGCCTCATTTCCCGCGGCCTCCGCGGCAATCTCCATGCGGGGGGTGGCTCTTTATTTCGAGGCTCTGGGACGAACTCACCCCGACGAAATGCCAAGAACTCCTGGTCTTGGTCCACTTCGCAGCTTGAGATCTCCTCGGCACTTAAAATCTTCCTCTTCTCAACTAGGGCCTTCACAAGGGGCCACTTCGGGACCCGCGCCAAGGCTTGATAGTAGGCCTCCTCCACACCTGCCACGGCGTTGAAGTCATATCCGAACTCTGGACGATACACGTCCACGTTCGGGTAGACTTAACTTTCTCCAGCAACACCGATCGGGTGGCTGTATCCCCAACTGCGACAAAGTTGGTCTGAAAGTCGAGAAAGGTGCTTGTCTGGAATAACTTCTTGGCAAATGCTCGCAATATTGCCTCCTGACCATCAACAACAGCAGCTTCTTGGGCCTTTATCTCTGCCCGTAGTTGAGCCGTTTCACCACGGAGAGCCCCAGCCTCCGCCTCCACTTCGCGCAGCCGCGCAATCTCTTTCTCTACTAAGGCCACCCTCTTACGCGCTTCGACCAGATCATGGGTCAGTCTGTCATTGCGCGCGCGCAGTTCTCTTGCCACCTCGGCCAGCTCTTCTTTGGCCTCCCTCTCACTATTTAGGCCCAACTCCATTATTCCCTGCGCCAAGCGCAGCAGTTCCTCAGCGTCTGGCCCTTCTAGTCCCAGAACACTTATGGGTCCTTGCCCCTTCACGACGCAACATCGGGGTTAATACTGGTAACATATGGTAACTCTGACCAAAGGTTACACCTCAGAAACAGTTATATACGCCTTACCTCGGTGCTCTGCTCCTTGCGGAGTCTTTTGGCTGTCCCCGGAGGTGTTACGGATGGTTCTGAGCTCCTCTTCGACCCAGGGGTTGACCCCGCTACCACCACTCGTTCCTTCGATCCCGTTGATGGCCTCGGGCTGGGCGACACTCCCCCTCGGGGGGACACTTCAGTCACTCCCCCCTTCAACTTCGCCGCCGCCAGTGTCACGGGGCTTCCAGCTGGTTCCTTTCCGAAGCGTCCCACTGCATAAAGAAATTGGAATTAGTCCTGCACAGCATACAAATATTACGCAGTTAGCAGAGTTCCTACCCTCCTCGGCAACCCCGGTTACCGATTCCTGCCCCCGGGCGGACACCCCCTCGGCATTGCCCGAGTAATATGGGCTCAACCCCGCCTCCTCTAGCTCCGCCTCGGTGCAAAGGGTCTTGATCGTCCCCAGCGCACGGAATGGTCCCACCACTTCGGCCTCCTGTTCCCCCACCGGGGCATTATCTAACACTTCCTCCCTCCTCCACCTCGGGAGGGCCACATCTCTCTTCACGTAGATAAATTTCTCCTTCCACCCCTCCACCTTGCTCGGGTTCTGCACCTTGAAACCACCTCGGGCCCGGGGACTGAAGGAGTACCAGCCTTTTGATTTCCCGAAGGCTTTCAGTTGGAAAAAATACCTGAACAGCTCTACAGTTGGTTCTACCCCAGCACTCCTGCATACCACCGTAAACCCGACCACTTGCCTCACGGCGTTGGGCGCTAGTTGGCTCAGGGCGATATTATAATATCTCAGCAGATGTATAACAATGTCCCAGAGGGGAAATCTCAACCCTATCTTCAAAGGATCTATATATACGCTAATGAAGCCCTTCGGCGGGCAGCAGGCACTGTCGCGGGGCTCCGGCACTATGTATTCTAAGTTAAACGGAAAGTAAAATGAGGGGATCAGGGCTTCTATTTGCACCGTTGTCATCCGCAGTGCAACCGCCGACACTTCGAAATCCTCCTCCAGACATTCCCCAAATCCCACTGCCCGGGTGCCGGCCTCCATAAAATCAGCCCTATACACCATCCTATTCACTAGCTTTTTCTGGAATAATAAAGCATATCGGGGGTACATTTAATGGGGCTTTTTCAGTTCCTACTTCCCTAATCGAAGAAGAAGACAATGAAGAAGACATACTTACTTGATTTTGGTTTTGGGGTGGATAGAAAGTGCACAGATTATTCTTCTTTTTTTCCCGCTTTCTGAAACTTGCAATCGCAAATAAGGAAGATGAAGTATACAGTGCATATAGTCATATATATATTTTTGACTCAACGGCTTAGATCTGGCCTTTTCAAATTTCGCGTCTCAGATTCGGACGTACCGCTCACGCGCTTTACAGTTCCCAAGGCGCGTGGGGAACAGGTCCCTTGGAAATCTCAAAACTCGTCACTTCACATCCCTCTCTCTCTTGATGATGGCGCCAATCACATCAACCTCATTCTTGGCCAGGAAGTTTTGGGAAGCACTCCGGTGTTTCCTTCACCTCGGCCACATTACAGTTCGCTTTTGCTACAATTTATAGCCCTCGGGGTACTCTAGTTCGGCTCCGATCGATTTCCTCCTCCCGGGGTGCTTCACTCCGGATCAGGTCATCTCCGTCACCACGGGGTCATTCAGTACGGTCCTTTTGGTCCCCGTGGATCCCATCTCTCCGGGGGTGGATTATCTCGGCTCCGGCCATTTCTCGGACCCTAGGGGCACTTCGGTTCGCCATTTACGACAATCCGTCTTGCTCGCTGCTTCGCTGCCTTGCTCAAACTCGGCACCTGTTACACCTCACCCTGCTTATAACCGTAGCTCCTTCCTCATTCCGGCTGGTTGGGGGGCATCTGATAGGTATGGCCCAGCAACTCCGGTTCGGGTCAACACTCCGAGCCGGGGCAACCCGACCCGAGGTTACTGGGCCCATGAAAGCAAGCCTAGCAACCGGCCCAGAAGCGCGCACTCAACCTAGAGCGACCCAATCACGGCGTATTTGGGAAGGAACATCCCCACGATCTTCTCCCAACTCCCATGTAGAGATGATAGGCGCAATTGTTGGGAGTTAGTTAGGGTTTGAGTTGAGTAGTATAAGTAGGAGATTTGGACTCGGAATGAGGGTTCGCATTTTGTATTCAAAAACTACTATGTGTAAACTCAAAGAGATAGTAAAGAAACACCTCGGCAGGTGATTTTCTTAGCCCGTGGACGTAGATCTCCGGATCAAATCACGTACATCCTGTGTTCTTTAAGTTTCTTGCATTGATTTATGTTTCCAGGGGATTTGCGTTCGAAGATTATTTGGTAAACGGATCGCGCTTTATCAGGCATAGGATAAGTATTAACTAGTAATGATGATTTACTTGAACGTTTTTCCAATGGGTTATTAAGTCAGTTTACGTATTCTTGATGTATTTGTATTGTGCCGGTATATCCTGGTTTAAACAGTTACGATTAGTGTCTGCGGACTTGGGCTTCTCCCGGTATGCTTGGATTCGTTGTTATTAGTCTGTTACCGAAAAAAAAAAATTATTTTAAACAAAATACAACGATATTTTATATGCACTTTGACCAACATACAAAGATGTTTTGATATTTGCGTAGATGGATCTAGAAATTTAATCAAGAGGCCATCTATAGACGGTTAGGAGTTCGGTTTACAGGGTAAACTTTTTCAACTATGTCCTAAGATTATGTAGTCATCTTTTACCAAATAGGGAGATAAATTATAAATAGGCTAGAAATCAAATTCTTTGATATTATACTTTTAAATTGAAATATTGATTAAATTAGATTGAAAAAATAATATTTTAAAAAAATAATATTTTAAACAATTAAAAGAGAGGACTACCGTTGTGCGTCCTCTAAATATGTCCATGGGCCTCAACAATAGTCCGCTCTATAAATAAAGCTAGAAATTATAACAATTGTAAATTGATTAATTTACAAGAAAACAAGATATAATGTTTCTTTATTCATTATATTTTCTAATGTTTATCTCTATTGCTTATATAAAATAATACGTCCATTTAATTCAAGTTAAACAATGAACTATTTATTTTATTTTATTAATATTGTTGAAACTGACTAAAATACATATATTAATAACACATTTTGACGGGATCAGGGGGCCCTAATGCTCTTCTTCGCCCCTCGGTAGGTGCCTCAATGGATATATATAGGGTCAATATCACTTTGCACCTCGAACTTTGGACGATTTTCTGTTTTAAACGTAAAATGAGTTTTATATCAGTTAGCAACCTATACTACACTCCAGCGAAGAATTCCGACGAGAAAAAAATAAATAGTTAAATATCATATACCATTTAAAAAATCTGAAAATTATACCGAACAATATTTTTAAATTCTAAACTTCATTTAAAATATCAAAAGATTAACTGAAATTGTTGGGTTTGGAAAAATTTATTTTCATAAATATTGAAATTATTTACAAAAGTAAATTTTTAAATAACATTAAAATAATTTGTAAAATCTATAAAAAAATTGACACTTAGAAAGTATTTGTTAAATCTAATTTTATACAATAATCAGGATTTTTCTAAAATTAAAAAAAAAAAAAAAACCTAAAATACTAATTCTTAAAAATCTTTAAATATTTAAAAAATGTATAAATTGTTCAAATAAAAATTAAAATTATTTAAGGATTTTCAAAATGCTATATACTATTAATAATTTTCTAACTCTCAAATTAATTTAAACCTTTTAAGGAAAATTTAAAATTATTTAGATTGTCATAACTTTTTTAGAAAATTAATTAATAAAATCAGAAAATTATTTAGAAATCAATTTTTTATTTATTTATTTAAGATATGTAAAAGTATCTAAAAATGTTGGAAGTATTCAAAAATCATTTTATGATTTTTTAAAAGAGTTTGAAGTGTTTAATGAAAAATATAAAAATTCTATAAAATTCATAAAATAAATTATTTAGAAAATCGAATTTCATAAAATAAGTAGATTTTTTATACTCAGAAAAATTTAAAAATTAAAATCCTTTAAAAAATTTAAAATTTTGAATTAAAAAAAAATCATATAAAAAAATTCAATTTTGATGCAAAATATTTGTTTAAAATAATATTTTTAGTTAATTATATGATGTTTTAAATGAATTTTAGAATTTAAAAATATTTTTCAGATTTTTTTCATAATTTTTTTATTTTCCTCGCAGTAGTTCTTCGCCGAAGTGGAGTTTTGGTAGTTATTTGATACAAAATATAGTTTAGGTTAAAAACGGGAAAAAGGCCCAAAGTTTAAGGTGAAAATTTCTTATTCACCCCATATATATGTCCAAACTCGAAAAATTCAGTTGGAAGACGTAATTTTGTGAACATCTATTAGGAATTCTAGACACAATTAAATAATTGATCTCATATTCATTATTTTAAATAAATTATAAAGCAATGAAATTTACTATTCCATCCTCACTTTTTTATGTTCTCCACAGAAAACAACAATCACCGTTTCAACCCCTTTTGATATTGGAAAGGTCTCCTCGAAATCTTTCAGTGTATCCCATAGCCCATCGAAGGAGTATTTAAAAGGCATTTGAAGCATTTTCGGATGAAAGTGCTCACATTCTCTTTTATATAATTTTGTCATATAAAATTTATATGATATTAAGTTTGTGTTTTCTTTTATATATGGTTTTCTTTAAAAAAACGCTATGGGTTTTTGAATTAAATTTTATGGATTTTGAGATTTTAAACATTGACGGTGATGTGTGAAGTACTAGTTCAGTACAAAATCTCTTCTTTTATCTGGCCTCACCTCTCTAGACTAAGTTTGACACCATTTCTGATATCTCCATTGTGCAAGTTGAGACCCTAGTTGTCGCTTTAAAAGTGTTGGCCATCCAAACACAATATAGAAATTATGAGTCCAACTTCAGTACCACCATATTACAGGTACCACTATGTTATTGCAGTTATTGGATCATAAAATATTCAATTTTGACCATTGAATCATTTTCAAAATAAAAAGTAATCTAAAGGGAATAAATGCCATATTATATAATAGTGTTATAATATAACAATATCTAGTTCCGATAGAACTTTCCAGATCTTCATTAATTACACTCACTATCTTGCAGGAAAAACACTTTAATTTAAAATAATCTTCTTAAAGCATCAATTCATACATACACAAAACAACAGTCATTGAACTATAGCATCATCACTTCTTAGGTGATTTCGCCGGCATGGATGGTGATTTGGGGCCTTCACAGCATTCTGGGACTTGTTAGTCAGAAGAACCACGTTGAAGTGCAATGGTGACTCCTCCAGCTAGAAACTTTCCACTCTTCATCTTTTCTCATAGCTAGCAAAACATGTTTTTGGATAATCCTATTCTTCTTTTTGTCTCTTGCCACATTTCCAGCCAATTTCAGAATCTGCACCATTGTTGAAGAATTAGAGAGAGAGAGAGAGAGAGAGTGTCGAATATCCTGATTTTAACACCAAGACATTTACAACAGATGAATTAGAGTATATGAAACTCCTAAAAATAATACCCCCTCTGTCCCGAATGAACTTGTATACTTTTCGCATTCGTCTGTCCCAAACAAATTTACACACTTCTTAATAAGGAAAGAATCCTCACAATTTCTACCCCCAAATTACACTCTATTCACTAAAATGCCATTACTAAAACACATTTGGACACTAATTAAAACACTTAATGTTATACCCCAATAATTAAACTAAATCTAATTAACCCATCTGAAACCACTTAACCCAATCCAACCACCCAGTCCCAATACCACTACTCTAGCCCAACCCAGTTCCCCCACATAATTTCATTTGCTATTTTGGATCATTCTTGATCCACTCTCCAGCCCTCTCTATAAAAAAACCCTAGTTCTCTCTCATATCTTCTTCAAACTTCGAATGGGCAAACTCTAGCCGATTCACCTCTGAAAGGTGCAAATCCCAGCCGATCTAGCACTATATCCTCCATAAATCCAACTTTCATCTCATCTTCTTCCACATTCTTACAGATTCTCTCACTTGCTCTCGAAAAATCAATTGTTTCGACCCCCTTTGTGAACAGCTTCGATGGAAGATTCATCAGCTCTCAAGCATTATTACTCAGATACTGAGGATACCATCATCTTCGAGACGCATTCGCCAAATCTACCTAAGATTTCAAATGTGAAGGCACCAGATCTTGTTTTGAATTTGTGTTTTACTTCTGATGTTACCGAAGGTCCCAATCCTCCCGAGGTTGATCTAGCGGATCTGGTCCCTATTATAAGCTCGTGGCTAGATATGAAAGAAAAAAGAAAGCATTTCATGCAGCACCTGACCCTTTGGTTTTCAATTTTCGCCAAGGTTACTCTGTTACTTCCAGATCTAGTATTTATTCTTCCTTTATCTGGGGTTTCTTGATCTATTGCTATATATGCTGGTAGCTTTGATATTTATGCCCAATATTTGAAGCTTTGTGGATTTGTGCTCTTATATGCTGTTAATTGTATGTTCTGTAAGTGTTTTGTGGGGGATATGGTGATCTGTTGCATGTTTTGTCATCAATGTGTTCTAAGTGCTTGGTTTTTGCTCTTAGAATACATTCTGGTGACTCTATTGCTTGATTACGGTTTCGGCTTTTGTGGGTTAATTGTGTATGAGTATACTATTTGAACTACATGATGTGGAATCTGCTGATAGTTAAACATGTATGCCCATGTATTCGATGGGTTGAGCTGTTGCTGTGAATTAACTTGATTAAACAAATGCTATAATCTTGGCTTCAATCTAGTTTAAACTAAGTGATGTTGGTAATGCAGATAGTTTAAACTGTAACTCCCTCTATTGAGCCATGAATGAACTTGCACATTAAAAGTAAAGATGTTTTAACAATGTGATGATGTTTTGCTAATAGGATAAACATCTTGTGTTTAAACTTGTTGGTTAAAGCTGCTTATTTGGAAGGCTGGATGCATAATCAATTTTTTAGATTGAGTAGAAGTGTATAGCTTTGTGGCAGTTCTGTTTGCTGCTAGTTTACACTATTGCTCCTTAAAATCACTGATGACAGTAATATTGGGTAACCCAATGATGATTTCTTTCTGAGGGTGTGGAGTGTAAAATAAAGAACACAAACACTGATTCATTACTTATAATTACTGATATACAACATCTAATTGACCGTGTTTATAGCCTAAAAATATGTACAATATATTGTGTTTATGCTTTATACACTGTCTCAAAATGTAATTCCTGAGCTAGCCCTTAACCCTTCCTGAATGTACCCTAGATCTATCATCCAGCCACTAATATCATATGCACCAGCTGCCTCTTTATTTGCAATTAGATGTTCTAGCCTTCTCTTACAACCCTCTCGTCCACTTCCAATGTGGTTGGCAAAGTCCCTTCTCTTTCTAATGATGCCTTTCCCATGTGTGGTAACTTATAGCTATTGTGCCCTTAAGCTTCATCACTTCAATCATGCAGCCTTGTAAATTGAGAAACACATTGTTTAGTTTTCTTACCTCCAAATCTTCAAAAGACTTCAACACATTAGTAACTAATTGTTCAATTATGGTAGATGACTTCTCAACTTGTAGTGACTGTATGGCCCTGAAATAACCCAAATCCAGTATATTGGTGTTTGGTGAATTAGGTGGTTGGCATACTAGTTGAATCTGAAATCCATCTGATGAGGCAGCAACTCTATATTCTTAATGCAAATTGATAATATGTGGCTTGGCATTTTCTTGTTGTATTATGATGTTTTTTATTGCATTTGGTGGCCACTTGGCCTTAATAGCTAGTAGAATTTGTTAGAAATGAAAAATATGTGATAGTAATGTCACCAATGGTTTTAACAACTGAATAAGCTGCTAGATACCATTATGGAGGCCTACTAAAAAGCTAAATGATGAAAATATATTCTGATAGCTAATCAATGCCTGTTGCAAAATGCATTGTTTGATAACCTCTTTTGTGACTGGCTTTATGGGTTTAGTCATTAGAGTACCTCTAACTCGTTTTTGTTGTTTCTTCTAGCCGGTTCTTGTGTTGTGAAGGGGAAAATGTCAATTTTCCTATCAAAATCAAGTGAACCTTGGCTTGAGAATCTTGGCCTTGCAACAACACACATAAATATATTTTTTGGTATATATCGCTTGCTTTTACATGCCCTATATGGCTCTGGTTCTTCTTGCAACTTATATGTTCTCTCGGTGCACCTTTGCACGTAGAACCACTTTTCATCAATGTGGATCACATTGTGCATAGATTTGTACCTTATCTTATTTGTTTGCCTGTCAAAATGCAATGAGAAAAGGTTGTATTTGAGCCTTTGCAGCTTGTTGGCTTCAGTTAAGGCATGTTTTATTGCATTGGTGTGTGGTCTTATCTTTCCAGAATTAACCCACCTCTCTACCTTACTTTTACTTACTTTTAATTCATTGGCAAGCCTCCTTATTGTGCCCCTATTGCAGAATGGTATGATTTTCATCATTTCTATATCTATTTAAGCACTTACTACTCCAATACCAAGCTTCTTAGCTTCAAAACTAATGCAAAAATTTGTTGTCATTTTCTCTCTTGCAGCCTCCCATATGTATTGAATGGTTTGACGACTGACTCCAAATGATGCAGCCGCTTCTTTGACTTTGCCATGATGTACAACTTGACCCGCGCTATCGTCGCTCAGAAACTGAGCAATCAACAAGCGGTGTGATGGAGTCAAGTTCATCCAACCTTCTTGTTGCAAACCATCTTTTTTCCCTTTTGATTTTTTGTTGTTTTGGCTAAATGAGCATTGAATGTGGTTAGATCACATTCAATGCTCATTATATAGGGCTGTAAGATGTTTTTAGATTTTAAGTGGGAAAAATTTATAATTTTTTATAAATTTTGTAAGTTTGGCTAGTGAAATGAGATGGAGGGGAAAAAAATTCCCTTTTGAAGTTGCTGATTTTTTTTAGTTTTTCATGTGCATGAGTTTCGTTTGTTTATTTTCAGTGTTTTTGTGGACTTGAAAACACGTAGTGGTTCTGGGTTATTCAAATGGGCTGAAAATTGAGGGGAAATTAGCACACTAATGTCTTCCTTAATTTTCAGCTAACAATTATGGTGTTGAACGTCTGCAAATTAAACTGTGCTGTAATTGTGAAGAGAAAGATAAGTATGAGTTTATACGACTGTTAATAAGAAGTATAGGGAAAAAATAAGATTTTATTTTACCTTTTCTATTTTAGTTGAAATAATGGATGTAAAGAGAGAATATTTGCCTGTGTTTAGATTTACCCTACCTATTATTACACGGTCTTAATTTTGGAATTTCTAAATTTTAGGCCTAATTTTTAAGTTAGCTTAATTAAGAGCCTAGAATTTGAATTTTATTATCACTCTAGGGCTTATTATGTATTGAAAAAAAAAAAAAAAACAATAACCAACTGACTACAATATATTGACTATTTTCATCCTATACTGTACCAAAACTTTAGGTATATAAAATTCTGCATCGAAACTATTCTAGAAATTCCATTATTCCGAATTTCAGTATAATGAAAAAATTTCGTAGTTTCAATATATATACCAAAATACTGAATATATTTATGTAAAAAATTTCAGTATATGTGTTGACATTCCGAACATAGTAATACAAAATTGTAATATATATTGATTTTTTTACATTTTGGTATTTATATATAATATTGATTCTTCGCTCACTACAAGAAAAATGATCTTTTGAGACAGCAGAATGTTATCTCAAATAATGAACATTTTTCATGGCTACTTTATTAGAGATAATATGTCGCCACTAGTTAGTTGTCTCAATAACCCGAATGCAAATAATATTATTTGAGACGAGGACGTCTCAAATACGTATCAAATATTTTTTGAAACAACTAATTGTCTCTAAAAAGTTAAAAATGGCCTCACATAATTTGTGAAACGTTTGGTAATGACAAGTTACATATGTTGGAACTTTAGCAAAATTAAGCAAGAAACTTTATCATACTTTAATCATGCTTATATCAATATCAGCGGAAACAGATCGCCAGCAATTTCTATAGACTCATCAATGGCGACGATATTGACTCAAGGTTGAATGGTACTTCTAAGGCCTTCCTCTCTCTGCTAGATGATGTATAAGGCTTAAAAATGAGAAGTGAGCTTAGGGGCCTTTTCTCAACCGTAGAATTCTTTCTTATAGGCTTTTTTCACATGACAAAGGTCATGTGTTCAAAATTGTGGAATTTTAGTTAACTTTTAATTGATATAATTGAGGATCTACCGGCCCTAATTTTTTTGTGAAAAATAGGAAACATTTCGAACATATCGATAATGATCTTTATATTGATTTATTACCATATAAAAACCAAAACCATAATTCGTTATTTGATTTATTTCAATTATGGAGATAATTCTATCATTCTCCCACTTGGTCCATATGTTTCTATATCAATGGCCACGAAACAAATGCATGAATCATGTTGGCAAGTCCTCTAAAAATGAGTATTATCTTCCATGTACTACAATACATCTTGATCCCTAAATACCAATCCACACATCTTTGAATAAACCATATTTCTATTCGAGGTAACATAAATGATATTTTCTCAAAACAAATTTTTTCAGAAAACCATAAGATAAAATATCAACTATATTAGAGTTTCATCACAAATACTTAACGTAATGAAAGGATTACATAATGGAACTAAGTTCCTTTCGTACTACCTGATCATTAAAGTTCTTAGGTGGCATGCCTTTAGTTAAAGGATCAACAATCACCAATTCTACATAAACATGCTCAATGATCATGTTATGCTCTTTACACATTCTTTTATGGCTAAGTATTTGATGTCGATGTGCTTACTTCGATTACCACTCTTATTATTCTTAACCATAATTATAATAGCTGAATCATCACAACACAATCCTAATAGCCTAGAAATCGAATCCACAACTCTAATACCAGATATAAAACTCTTCAACCATACACCATGAGAGGTGGCTTCAAAGAAAGATAGGAGCTATGCTTCCATAATAGAGGTAGCAGTCAATGTCTGCACTTCTCCATGATATAGCTCGATTAGCTAGAATAAAAATGTAACTAGATGTTGATTTTCTAGAACCAATGCAGCAAGTAAAGTCAGAATTGGAGTATCCAATCATCTCTAAATTGTCAGTCCATTTATACATGAGCATGTAATCTTTCATTCCTTGAAGGTATAGTCATACCTTCTTAGCAGCTCTGCAATGGTCAAGACTTGGGTTACTCTGATATCTTTCTATATTCCAACTGCAAGAGTGATTTCAGGTCTAGTACAGACCTAAGCTTACATGAGGTTCCCTACTGGTGAAGCATATGAAGTAGTTTTTATTTGTTCCCGCTCAAGCTCAATTTTAGGACACTACCCTTGACTAGCGGTACTACACTTGGTGAACAATCCTTCACACAAAATCTTTCTAAAACTTTGATGATATAGGCCCTTTGAGACAAGCCCAAAAGGCCTCGAGATCTATCTATATGGATCTTAATGCAAATGACGCAAGATGTCTCACCCGTATCCTTCATTCAAAGTTCTTATAAAGAAATTGGTTCATCTCATATAACAAACCCTTTTCATTAGTTGCAAGCAATCCATCATCCACATACATAACTTAAAAAAAAATTTGCTCATACTTACCTTTTGGTTGTTGACTTTAATTTCTATCAGCCTAAACCACATGGTGCACAGTGTAATTAATTCCTAGTGGAAAATAAGAGTGTCATATCCACAGAGATCACTGGTAGTAAGTACTGTGATATTTAATAACCTACTTTTATTTATATGATTGTCAATTGATTCAGAGTGATTGACTACTAAGTAATTAAAATGAAGAAATAACAAAAAATAAATTAACCATTAAACAAGATAAAGATTCAAATAAGACGATTCCAATAAATTATTATAAATCCTAAGTCATGATTTTATAGCATATGAAAATAATTTGTTCAATAAAAAAAGTCTTCCGAGATATTCATCTTATAAGGATAATCACAAATATTGCTTAACCACTGTCACAAGATAGTTAACCCATAGATTAATAATCAAAGTATGCGTGCTTCAATAATTAAATCCATAAAATCCTAAGATTATATTTCCCCACGTCTAATACCAATCTCTCAAACTAGCAATTAAACATGTCATGCATTCATTTGTTTACTAATTGAATATCATCTCGCGATCCCAATCCAATTAATCAAATTAGCATAATCATATGGCCACTGTAATTTAACAAATAAATATATCAAAGAAACATGAGAAAGATAAATAAAAAGAAATACTTGAAATAATACATCAATACATCAACTAAACTACTATCAAGCTCCAGAATTATAAAGTGAGTACTCCATAAACAAAGCAATCAATTCAATACAATTGGAAATCATCATTCTAAATACAAAAGAAAATAAATATAATGATTGATAGAACCGTAGGGATGATGGTGGTGTGAGTGCATGCTCCTCCCGAAAAGTCTGTGGCTACTCCTTCCTCTCCACATAATAATAAAATTGACTTCTACTGACTAGTTAGAACCCTAAACCAAATAATATTGAATAAAACTGGAAAATAACTTATTCTAACTTGTTCTCTTGATGTATAGAGCCTTGAGGTGTTTATAGGAGTGCATGAAGTAGGCTAAAGTGGGAGAAAGTCGAATGTGGGATGAAAATCATGTAAAAACACATTTTTGGGTTCGAAAACTAGCACGACCGAGCTTACTCAATCTGCTCGGTCGAACAAATGCAAGACTGCACTGTAGGTCCAACTTTGAAGATATATTTGGAGGTCTTTTAGTTAAAATTTTGTATTGGCTATTTCTGATAAAGTTGTAGATATTTGATTTGGCTTTCCAATTCCACTAGTCGCACCTTGACTAGATGTGTATATCTCAAGTTATGAACCAGACACTGGAAGTGTCATGTCACCAACTGGACCACTTCTGAACAACTTTGACCTTCTTCATAATTTTTGTAATTTTGGATAAGGAATTGGAAAATATCATTAATATAGAAGTTGTAACTCTCTTTGTCTTAGCTTTCTAAAGAATCAAGAGTTAAGATTCTGACTTCTACATATAACATTATGATTATTCTCTTATAGACGCGCAGTTTAACTCCACTTTATCCACCTTTTTTTTGGGCTGGTCCAACTCCGTTTTGGGTCGGTCCAAGGTCCTCGGTTAGCCCAATCACTCGAATTCTTCTATTTAGATCCTCTCGTGACTTGATTTGCACTGGGATTTCACAATTACTCCATATGTGCTCCATTTTGTACCTAAATAGCTACAAAATTAATAAAAAGGTAAAATCCACCAAACACACGAAAACGAGGTTAGGAAGTACTATTTCCCATAATTATGCATTTTTTTAACTATGAATATGTGCCTTAAAATCATGTAAAATATAGAGTGATCATTGGTATATGCATTGATCCATGACATTCTCTTCAAATCGAAATGAAGTATTGATTTCATGGAACTTCAAAAACCACTGACATGAGACTTGTTTCAACCCATAAATGGATTTATTACCTTGCAAACAAAGTGGTTACCTTTACTAGAAGAAAATCCTTCTGGTTGCTTAACGTAAACCTCTTCCACTAGATGACCATTTAGGAAGGTTGTTTTCACATCCATTTGATGTAAGTCAAAATCAAAATGGGCTACTAATGCCATAATAATTCGAAATGAATCTTTCTTGGTTACATGAGAAAATATCTCCATGTAGTCGGTCCCTGTCTTTAAGTGAATCCTTTGGCAGCGAGTCTAACCTTATATCTCTCGATGTTGCCCTGTGAGTTCTTCTGTTTTTTTAAAGACCAATTTACATCTTACAAGTTTTTCACTATTCGGTAACTCTACAAGATCCCAGAATTTATACCATAAGTTTGATTCCTTAGAACTTATGGCTTGTGAAAATGTGTCAGAATCATTTTCAGCTGCAATATTGTAATCGCATTCTTACATATACACAACATAATCACTAGGTATGAATAATTTCCTTATTCTCTTCGATCTTCTTAAAATTTAATCAACATTTCCCTCCATATGCTGATCAACTGGTTGTTAAACAGGTTCATCTATCTCTGAATCCATGATTTAAAGGATTAAGATCATGATTTTGTGGAATATAAAAAATGAGTTGCTCAATATTCACTTGATCTTGAGGTGCATTATCAATAGAAAACAACCTAACAGTTGAAGTATAAAATTGAGCATCTAGATAGCCTTTCTCAAGACCAATTACCTGAGTTTGATTTCTCCCACTAATCAAGTCATTTTTAAGAAATTTCCTATTTCTTGACTCCAAAAACCCTGTGCTATGAGATGGTTATCACTTTATTTTCTACCAGCTAAACCATAAGTGTACGATGTAGTAGTATCCTATTGGCAAGCAGTGTCGTATCAGACTAGTGAAGATGATCTAACCAGATTCTATAGATATGTTAATACTGAAATATCTAGGTAGATTGAATATTAATTGAGTGGGTTATTATTCTAATTACTAAAGTCAAGACCCTAAGACAATATTAATAGAATAATAGTGTTAGAAGACTTATGTGCGATTTTGATGATGACAAAATCCCGCTGCAAGTTAAAACTAGTACCTCCAAATACTCTGTAATATTTGTAATAGATAAGGCTAATTCCAATTAGGTAGAAGTCACAACACCAAGATACATCAAGATCCTCAAGGAGCATGTTGCATTGAATTTGTTGTAGGAAGTAAGGAACAACGGTTGTAAATAGCATACAACATAAATGGTACGCTTGTATGATGTATATCAACGTCTGTTGTAAGGAAGATCCACTACTTCTCTATGTTAGGATCATGCAGCAAGGACAGGTAACAACCATGTCAGCAGAAGGACAGTCATGCCAAATTCAGAAGTTTGAAGATTAAAAATATATCCAGTGGAGACAAGAAGTAATTCTTGTACTAACTAAACTATCACATGAAGACAAGTGTTGTAACAAAAGCAAAAGAAAAAGAAACTCTGCAAACGCTGAAATGAAGCCACACCAACTTTGACCTACTATCAGAAAAGGAAAACAATGGTGAAAAGCCATACCATGAGCATTAAATGTCAATGGGAAACTCCTTATCTCTTCAACATGGATAAATCCCACCTGCTATAAATAGAAGGAGATGGAGGACAAAGAAAAGAGATGGAAGACAAGAAAACTACTGAAACACTAAGCATCTGAAGCACTGGAAAATTTACTACCATTCCCAAGCTATCAATTTCTAAGCTTTCAAGTATCCACTACTCACAAACATTTAGAGAAAGTGTGGGTGAAGAATATAGAGTAAATGTAGCAATGCTGCTACAACCAACTACTGCTCAAGCGAAGATTCTCGAAACTGCAACTAGACACTCAAGTAAAATCAAGCTAGTTCTCAGAAAGTTTGTCTCAGTCCTAATCCTTCTCACTTAGAAATCTTGCCCACATCTCAAACTGATCATCAACTTTAGATGCAACTTCCAGTTAAAGAAAACACTTTAATTAGACCTTCTCTAACTAGTGGTTTTTAATGGGGAGGCTATTGTTGACTCAAGGATTCAAATTAGACTAGATTTAGTTCTAAGGAAATTTTATAGTAGAGGAGTAGCTTTCCGAGGACATGCAAAAACTGTTGTAAGGTACGAAATTGGACTTGGTTATCAGTGTAACTAAGATTGTAATGTGTGAACAACTTAGTGAATATTCTCTATGTGAGGGAAGAGTGGATATAGAAGGATTACCCCCACCTTCGATCCACTATAAATTGTTGTGTGTTTTCTTAAATCTTTTTATTGCTGCTATAACATACTACATGCTTATTTCACCGTCTTAGAAAATAATTTAGCATATTCCGCTGCACAAACTCTCCCTGAGCATTGCCTACTGTACGGACCAAAAGAACAGTCTGCTATAAGTTTATTGCCCTTAAGGAACTTACTACCTTAGCTCTGTGGTAAGAACCAGTTTCCTACAACATGAATAACTTATTGCTCAAGTTTTCAAACAGAAAAATCAGATATAGTTTGAGGTTTATTCACCCCCCTGTAAACCTATACCACTTGGGATCAAGTGGTATCTAAGTAGTTGGATTCACACACTAATCATGTTTGGTAGCCAAACCAGATCCAGTTGTTTTCATAAAGACATATTTGCAAAAGTAAAATTGTTTTCCTTCGAAAGGTTACATCCATGAAAACTTTTTCAACTAAAGCTCTTATGTTTTCTTTTGAGGATTATGAGGACTGGGCTATCAATTTTAGGCACATCTTTCATTCATGCATGACGAAATGTGGACAATCATTACTGAAGATTTGCCAATAATCATAAAGGTGAATAATGTTGTCAGAATGGAAGGTGAACCATCACCTCCTCCCACGGTGGAAAGATCATGTCATGAATAGATTGTTGACGACAAAAAAAAGGTCTAATTTGGACAGCCTGGCTAGGAACACACTATTTTCTACATTGGACAATGGAACCATTAGTAAATTTAAGGCGCGTAAGACTGCTAAGGACATTTGGGACTTGCTGAGGGAAATATGTGTTGGCACAACTCTATAACGTGAGAATAGAATAGCTACAACAAACTTAAACTTTGAGCTATTTGTGGAAAAACCTGAGGAGTCTCTAATCGAAATATATGCTAGATACAATCAATCCTTAGTGAGTTGGTGTTTGTTGGGAAATTTTACACACAACAGGAACACCAAACTACTATGATCTCTCACATTAGACTGAGATGTAAAGACCATTCTGATGAGAAGTTCAAAGAAGCTAGATAGGAAGCATCCATGAATTCTTTTCAGACCTCAAATCCTTCTAAAATGATATTTTTTTATCAGATAAAGAGAGAAGAAGAAGGGAACTGATGTTACCAAAGCTTTAGTAGCAAGCAACTCAGCACAACAACTCTAAATGGTTCCAATAACCACCATCATGCCTCATCAGCAACTGCATGTCACTACGGAGCATGAGTTTCAACCAGATGAGATCGCTCTCCTCACAAAATGTTTCACACAATTCATGAAGAAGCATCTCAGAAGAAACATTCCAAATCTCAATATACCAGATCCTTAGACCCTCAAAATGACAAAGGAAGCTGGAGACCTCTGTTTCAACTGCAGGAAGATTGGACACTATTCTAGGAATTGTCCATACCATAGAGTGCACAAGTATCTTGAAGAATTTTGGAAATTAATAAGGGACAAAAGGATGTTAGAGAAAGCTCAGCTGAAGGCACTCCTAAGTGGAACAGAAGCAATCAAGGTTATTCCACTTGCCTTGAGTGAACCAACAACGTATGAGGAATCAGACTTCGATAGTGATTCTTTATATTCTGCTTGTGAAGTACGTGTTTTCCTCATGGCAAAAGAGGATGCCAACCATGCAGTGGTATAGTCTCCCAGTACCTCTTTAATATTTAAGAACGGTGATTCTGAAAGCTTACCCATTTCGTTTATACAGATTATGATTGACTTTGACCTAGTCAACAATCATATGAAGAGCTAAAGGCTGAGAACATATAACATCTTGGAGAAAATATAGTGCTTACAACTAAAGTTGAGAAACTTATATCTGAAGCTACTGACTACAACTTTCTTTGAGAGGAGGTATGTAAGTAGAAGAAATCACCAATCTTTCATGAGAAGAAGGAAAAAGAATTCATGTCAACCATTATGTCTTTCAATAGATCATCTCGTATTCTAGATGAAATACTGAATGTTCAGAGAAATTTGTCTGACATGACATAGATGGGTTACTTTGACATAGAACCTAACTATCAAGCAGTTAGTACCTCTACAGATGTTCCAGTAATAAGTATGAATAAGACATAAGCACTCCCCAAACAACAAAAATATAAACCTACCAGAATGAAGCAAATCCCTGTAGGAGCATCAAGTCTAGAATCAGGAAGAAAATTTGACAATGGGAAGTCACCTGCTATAGTCAAACTAGGAAACATCATTGTAGGAAGCCAATGCTTACTGCAAGCTCAAGCTACTGGACGCAGCAACTGCCAACAGCAGCTTAAGTGTGTACAATAGAAGACTAAACACGTTGCTTGTAAGTTCCAACAAAAGGTTAAATATAGCTGTCAAAGATCATCCAAACCTAGGAACAACTTGCTCCTAGTACATTAACCACAGGGAAACTTTTAAATGTGTACAACAAGCAAGGTGGCCCAGAGCTTGCTGGTCAGAACTCCAGTAAGTCTTATAGCAATGATCTCGCTATTGGGAAACAATGGGTATCAAGAGAGACTAACACTCAAGGACCCATTCAGAAATGAGTACCTAAGTCTTCTTGATTAATTTGCAGGTCAAGTTGTCTACTGGACATAGTGACATATAGTACATTGATAGCGGATTTGCTAGACATATGACAAGCAATAGAAAATCCCTCAAAGATTTCAAAGACTGCAAATGACCCAATGTGGTTATGGGAGACAATGCCAAAGGAATCACTAATGGTGCTGGGAATTTCTCTAAATGCAAAGTTAGCATAAGAGATGTCTACTTCGTTGAAGGCTTACAGTACAACCTGTTGATCATAAGTCAATTCTATGAAAAGGGACACTCTGTGGAGTTCGCACAAGGGAAATACTTGATAAGAGATATCAAGTCCAATCAAATCAAACTCATAGGAACTAGAAAAGGTAATAATTATCTAGCTAACTAAGAGTTTACTCTCGTGCTTTATAGCTAGATGCACCCCTGAACTTAGTTGGCTTTGGCATAAGAGAATAAGTTATCTATATTTCAAGACCATCAACAAGCTAGAAAGAAAAGGCCTAGTTACATGACTACTAGATGTGGTTGACTAGAAAGAAAGTGTGTGATGTCCGCTTGAAAGACAAGCAAATAACGAAGTCCTTCAAATGCAAGCCTATAAAGTTATATCACAATCATTTAGACTTACTGCATATGGACCTTTTCACATATGGAACCAATAAGTTTGAGTGGGATGAAGAATCATTAGTTATAGGGATGACTTCTCCAGATACACTTAGACTATGGTTTTGGTAAAGAAATGAGACACTCAAAGGAAGCTCCCTAGCTTATGAAGAGAATTCAGAATGAGAAAGGCCTCAACATTGTCAACATCAAATCAGACCAGATCAAGGTACTAAATTCACCAACGAGTTCATATAGAGTTTCTGCAACAGCAATGGGATTCATCACGAATATTCAACTGCATCAACTTCTCAGCAAAATGGTGTCGCAAAAAGAAAAAATGGAACATTAAAAGAAGCTGCGAGAAACCATGATTGCTGAAGCACAACGGTCAAAGATATTTTGGGCAGAGGCAACTAACATAACATGTTACACTCATAATAGATGCCTTATGAACAAGGATCAGGATAAGACACCTTACAAGATGTGGTATAGAAGAACTCCTAACATATCAATCTTCCATATTTTTTTATGTAGATTATTGGTCCCATGTGGTAGATGTCTGGGGAGGAGGGGGGTAGAGGGGGTGAATAAACCTCTAACTATATCTATTTTTCTTTTTAAAATACTTAGAGCAAGGGGATGCTACTTGATGTAGGAAACTAGTTCTTACAGCAAAGCTAAGTAGTAAGCAACCTTCGAGCTGTAAGCTTACAACAAACTATTCTCAGGGTATTTACAGTAAGCAATCCTTAGGTAGAGTTTTGTGCAGCAGAATACACAAATACATTTTCCAAAAGCTATGCAGTAAGTAATATGTAGTATGCCACACCTATTATAAAAACAGTAAGAAAATTCACAAGAAGTTCTAGTGGTTCGGAGGTGGGGGTAATCCTTCTACATCAACTCTTTCCTCACATAGGAAAAATTCACTAAGTTGTTCACATAGTACAAACTTAGCTAAATCGATGTCCAAGTGCAACTTGGTACCTTACAGCAGTTTTTACGTATACTCGGAAGGCTACGCCTTTACTATACACGTTCCACAGAACAATCATAGCCTACTTTGAATCCCTGATTCAAATAAAGACTCCCTGTTAAAAACCACTTGTAAGAGAAGGTTTAATAAAAGGTTTTCTTCAACTTCTGGAAGTTGCCTCTAAACCTGAATATTAGTTGAGATGTGGGAAAGCTTTCTTAATTAGAAGGATTATAACCGAGACAAAGCTTTTCGAGAGCTAGCTGGATTTTGTTAGTGAAATCAACTCTTGAACACACAACACCAAAGATTCTGGAAATTGTACAAAGAAAGCAATTCGAAATCACACATGCAATTCGGCCAGAGTTGTGACCGAACTGAGCTCGCGCAGAACAGGAAATAGAAATGGATCAAACACAGATTTAATGTGGTTCGTTCAAGATGAACTACATCCACGGAGGCAAGGCACACCTCAATCCACTAAGAACCTCAACCAATTACAGAGAATAAGCTCAAGAATTGAAATGCCCAATACTGGATACAAACTAGGGCACGAACACTCAATCTCTAAATACTCTCTCTAATCTAAAGAACAAGGAAATTATGAGACGTAGTGATCTTCTCCTCAATAAGAGCTTTACAGTGATATATGGATTGAAGCTCGAATGCAACTGCACAGGAAGTTCTAACTGAAAGAAGTTGAGCTGAGCTACCGGACAAATGTGACGGTTTTCTTCGTCGCTAAACTGCAACTGCTTAGTCACAAATGACGGTTATCCCAAACTACCTCGAACCCGGTTTATTCTGAACAGTTTGTCTTCTTGATGCTAAAACCCGGTTTAAACCTCCGGTTCTTCACTCCCTGATTCCGGTTCCACATTCCCAACACACCATATTACAAAGTATGGCTCACTTGATGATATTGAACATCACCTCACAAATCTCCACCTCAATGAATCATGTGTGCCTCTTCCTGCCTCACCACTGCCTTTTCTGTTAATGCTCTTCATGACATTGCTCAAGCTGCAGCAGGCTCGAGCAATGCTCCACTTTGTTCCTAGGTACACCCTTAGTTAGAAAATCAGCAGGGTTATGCAATGTGTGTACCTTCTTCACTTCCACAGAACCAGAATCAATGATATCCCTAGCAAAATGCAACCTCACATCAATGTGCTTTGACCTTTCATGAAATGCTTGGTGTTTCACAAGGTGTAGAGCACTTTGATTATCACAGTAAATCGCCACACACTTTTGCTTGATATCCAAATCTCTCAAAATCCCTTTAAGCCAGATTGCTTCTTTGATAGCTTCAGTGAGAGAGATATATTCTGCTTCTGTTGTTGAAAGTGCTACAACTGATTGTTGTACACTTCTCCAGCTGATGGCTGTTCCAAATAAGGTGAACACAAATCCAGAAATAGATTTCCTCGTGTCTATGTTTGCTGCAAAATCAGAATCAGCAAACCCCTTCAATGCAATAGTGCTTCCATTCACTTTCTTCTCAAACTTCAGTGACAAGTTCACTGAACCCTTCAAATACCTCATCACATGCTTCAAAGCTTCCCAATGCTCAACTCCTGGGTTTGACATGAACCTGCTCACTAAAGAAACAGCATAGGCCAAGTCAGGCCTACTACAAATCATTCCATACATGAGACTTCCAACTCCACTTGCATAAGGAATATTGCTCATATGTATGACCTTGACTTGAGAAGTTGATGTTGTTTCGATTTTACACTTGTGTAGAATGCTACTGTGTGCTGCTATTTGCTCTCTGTTACTAAACACAAAGGCTTTGAGTGATGAGTGCTTGGAAACTTTGAATTTGAAAGCTCAAAGGTGCTTGGTTTTCATTATCTGCATGAATAGTCTTTGTTTGTCCTCCATCTCCTTCTATCTACAGCATTTGGGATTCCTTCTCGTTAAAGAGTGATAAGTTTCTCGTTGACAATTAATGCTCTTCACACGGCTATCTAGCCATTGTTGTCCTTTAGCGGTAAGTAGGTCTAAGTTAGTGCAGAGTTGCTTTTCCTTTTATCAAAACAACATTACTTCTTGTCTCAACTGGTTATAATTTTTATGTGAGGTGGTGTTCAATCTCATCAAGTGAGCTATACTTTGTAGTATGGTGTGTTGGGAATGTGGAACCGGGGTCAGGAAGTGAAGAACCGGAGGTTTGAACCGGGTTTGAGCATCAAGAAGTCAAGCTGTTCAGAATGAGCCGGGTTCGTGGTAGTTGAGAATAACCGTCATTTGTGACGGGTTAGTTTCAGAGTTTGTGACGAAGAAAACCGTCGTTTTTGTCCGGTAGCTGAGCTCAACTTGATTCAGTTAGAACTTTCTGTATGGTTACATTCGAGCTCCAATTCTTATATCATTGAAAAGCTCTCATCAAGGAGAAGATCACTACGTCGAGCAATTTCCTTGTTCTTTAGATTAGAGAGAGTATTTTAGAATTGAGCGTTTCTGCCCTAATTTGTCAACAGAATTGGGCATTTCATTTCTTGAGTGTATTCTCTGTAATTGATTGGATTTCTTAGTGGATTGGGGTGTGTCTTGCCTCCGTGGATGTAGTTCATCTTGAACGAACCACGTAAAAGCTGTGTGTGATTCAATTTTAGTTCCTGTTCTGCGCAAGTCCAGTTCGGTCACAACTCTGGCCGAATTGTGTGTTTGAATTCAGATTATTTTTCTTCCTACATTTCCAGATTCTTAGGAGTTGTGTGTTTCTGAGTTGTTCTTCACTAACAAGTGGCGCCGTCTGTGGGAAATCAACTCTCACAACTTGAAGAAGGGAAGGAATGGCTGGTATGAAGATGGACTTTGAGAAGTTTACAGGAAGAAATGATTTCACACTGTGGAAGATCAAGATGAATGCAGTATTGGTTCACAATGGCCTTGATCTTGCTTTGATACCTCTGGATTCGTGGGAAGAAAGTGAGAAACCCAAGTTTGCATCAGTGGATAAGAAGGCCCTCAGTCTTATCTTTCTGTGTTTGGGTGATAAACCGTTGAGAGAGGTCTCAAGATACAAGAGTTCCTCAGAAGCATGGAAGAGATTGGAAGATCTGTATAAATCGAAGTCAGTTTCCAACAAGCTGTTCTTGAAGCAGAAGATGTTGGCCTTCAAGATCACTGAAGATAAGGTAATTTCTGATCAACTTGATGAGTTCATTAAGATGGTTGAAGAATTGGAAGACCTGGATGTGAAATTGGAGGAGGATGACAAAGCATTGATGGTGTTAAACATTCTTCCAAAATCCATGGAAAGCTTTAGGGATGCCTTGATGTATGGGAGAGATGAGCAGCTATCTTATGATGGAATAGTGAAGGCTCTGAGGTCTAAATGTTTCCAGACTCAAGGTGATAAAGGCATGGTGCAATCTGGAGAAGGTTTGAATGTTAAATTCAAGAAACCTTGGCAAGGCAAGAAGGGACAGAATGCTAAGGATCCAAAGGCAGGAGACTCTAATCCTAAGAAGGGGAATGAATGAGTTGAGAAGAGGAAATGCTTCAAGTGCAAGCAGCCTGGTCACCTGAAGAAGGATTGTCCTAAGAGAAATAAGAAAGGTGGAAATCAAGGGGCAGAATCTGCTGCCATTGATCATCAAGAAGATCCTCCAGAGGTATTAAATGTTACTGAATCAAGAATGGTAAAGGAATGGGTCTTGGACACAGGCTGCTCATTTCATATGTGTCTAAACCAGTCATGGTTTTATGAACTGAAAAGAGAAGATGGTGGAAATGTTCTCCTGGGAAATGACCAATCATGTAAGGTCAAAGGAGTTGGATCAGTGAGCATAAGGATGTTTGATGGTGTGGTCAGAGTCATCTCAAATGTAAGATATGTTCCTGGCCTTAAAAGAAATCTTCTATCTCTTGGTTCTTTAGTAACTAGTGGGTGTCAGTTTAGCTCAGTAGATGGCTTCTTGCATATCACAAAACATGGAAAAATGGTAATAAAAGGTAGACAGCATAATGGATTGTTTATCTTGATTGGTTCACCTGTTGTTGGAAGTGTGGATATGGTCTTGAGCAGTTCAGAGCTTGCTAAATGGCACAAGAGACTTGGACACATAGGAGAGAAAGGGTTGAAGGAACTGTCAAGAAGTGAAGTAATTGGAAATATGGGAAATCAAGAACTGGAGTTCTGTGATCAGTGTGCTTTGGGCAAATCCAAGAAGCTGCCCTATGGAAAGGGTGTTCACACAACTCAAGAGCCATTAGATTATGTTCACTCTGACATATGGGGTCCTGCAAGGACAGAGTCTCATGGTGGTGCAAGGTATTTCATGTCCTTAATTGATGATTACAGCAGAAAGGTGTGGATCATGTTGATGAAGAATAAGAGTGATGCTTTTCATAAGTTCAAAACATGGTTGATTCAACTGGAAAATGTCAAAGGAAAGAAGCTGAAGCACCTTAGGACTGATAATGGACTGGAATATCTCTCTACTGAGTTTACAAACTTCTGTGAAGAAAGAGGAATCAAGAGACACAGGACTGTACCAATGAATCCTCAACAGAATGGAGTTGCTGAGAGGTTTAACAGGACTCTCCTTGAAAGAGTTAGGTGTATGCTGTTGGATGCTGGGTTGCCAAAGGTATTTTGGGGAGAAACCATTGCTACAGCATGTTATCTCATTAACAGGTCACCCTCATAAGTGATTGGGTTCAAAACACCTGAAGAGGTGTGGAGTGGACAGAAACCAAGTTATGAAGGGTTAAGGGTGTTTGGGTGTCTTGCCTTTGTCCATGTCAAGCAAGACAAGTTAGATGCAAGAGCTCTAAGATGTGTATTTCTTGGATATCCGGATGGAATAAAGGGCTACAGATTGTGGTGCTTAGAGAAGGGAAATCAGAAGATAATCACAAGTAGAGATGTAAAGTTTAATGAGAATGTGATGGCTTACACTTCTACAGGCTCTAAGGAAGAATTTGATGGTGCTAAAGAGACAGAAGAGATATCAATTTAGGTGGAGCATCCTGCTGAAGATAATCACACACCTCAACCACAAGAAAATCTACAAGATAGTGATTTATCATCTGAAGAAGAAGAACAAACTGGACCTTCACAAAATGTTAGAGAATACAGCATTGGAAGGGACAGGCCTAGAAGAACAATCAACAGACCTGATTTCTATGGTCAAGCAGGGAGTGTTTACTATGCCTTGAGTGTTGCTGAAGACCTGGAATCACAAGAGCCTAGTAGTTTTAAAGAAGCACTAGACTGTGAAGAAGGTGAACACTGGATACAGGCAATGATTGAAGAGATGGAGTCCCTGGAAAAGAATGAGACCTGGATATTGGTGGATAAACCAAGAGGTCAGAAACTTGTAAGCTCTAAATGGATATACAAGAAGAAACTAGAGACAGCAGGATCCAAACAGGTGAGGTTTAAAGCAAGATTGGTGGCTAGGGGCTTTACACAAAGAGAAGGAATTGATTTTAATGAAGTTTTCTCTCCAGTGGTAAAACATTGCTCAATCAGGTTGCTTTTATCAAAAGTTACACAAGAGGACATGGAATTACAACAACTGGATGTAAAGACAGCATTCTTACATGGAGAACTAAATGAGAAGATATATATGAAACAGCCAGAAGGCTTTGTTGTTCCTGAACAAGAAGACAAAGTTTGTTTGCTGAAGAAGTCACTATATGGACTTAAACAAAGTCCAAGACAATGGAATAAGAGGTTCAATGACTTCATGATCAGTGTTGGTTTTGTAAGAAGTCTTTATGATAGTTGTGTTTACTTCAACAAGGGTTCAAAGCAAGATAAAGTCTCCCTTCTATTGTATGTGGATGATATGCTAATTGCCAGCAGGAACAAGAAGAGAGTACGATGGTTGAAGGACAGACTTAACACTGAATTTGACATGAAAGATCTGGGAGAGGCCAAGAAGATTTTGGGCATGAACATTCTAAGAAACAGAGAAGCTGGAGTGCTTTGGTTATCTCAGAGGCAATATCTACAGAAGGTGTTGGAGAGGTTTCATATGCATAAAGCCAAACCTCTCTCCACTCCAGTTAATCTACAGAAGAAACTTTCCAAAGAACAATGCCCAAAGACTGAAGAGGAAATCATACATATGAGCAATATCCCTTATGCAAGTGGAGTTGGAAGTCTTATGTATGGAATGATTTGTAGCAGGCCTGACTTGGCCTATGCTGTGTCTTTAGTAAGCAGGTTCATGTCAAACCCAGGAGTTGAGCATTGGGAAGCTTTGAAACATGTGATGAGGTATTTGAAAGGATCAGTGAACTTGTCACTGAAGTTTGAGAAGAAAGTGGATGGAAGTACTGTTGCATTGGAGGGATTTGCTGATTCTGATTTTGCAGCAAACATAGACACAAGGAAGTCTATTTCTGGATTTGTGTTTACCTTATTTGGAACAGCCATCAGCTGGAGAAGTGTACAACAATCAGTTGTAGCACTGTCAACAACAGAAGCAGAATATATTTCCTTAACTGAAGCTATCAAAGAAGCAATCTGGCTGAAAGGAATTTTGAGAGATTTGGATATCAAGCAGAAGTGTGTGGCAATCTACTATGATAATCAAAGTGCTCTACACCTTGTGAAACACCAAGCATTTCATGAAAGGTCAAAACACATTGATGTTAGGTTGCATTTTGCTAGAGATATCATTGATTCTGGTTCTATGGAGGTGAAGAAGGTACACACATTGCATAACCCTGCTGATTTTCTTACCAAGGGTGTACCTGGGAACAAAGTGGAACATTGCTCGAGCCTGCTGCAGCTTGAGCAATGTCATGAAGAGCAGTAACAGAAATGCAGTGATGAGGCAGGAAGAGGCACACTTGATTCATTAAGGTGGAGATTTGTGAGGTGGTGTTCAATCTCATCAAGTAGGCTATACTTTGTAGTATGGTATGTTGGGAATGTGGAACCGGGGTCAGGAAGTGAAGAACCGGAGGTTTGAACCGGGTTTGAGCATCAAGAAGTCAAGCTGTTCAGAATGAGCCGGGTTCGTGGCAGTTGAGAATAACCGTCATTTGTGACGGGTTAGTTTCAGTGTTTGTGACGAAGAAAACCGTCGTTTTTGTCCGGTAGCTGAGCTCAACTTGATTCAGTTAGAACTTTCTGTATGGTTACATTCGAGCTCCAATTCTTATATCATTGAAAAGCTCTCATCAAGGAGAAGATCACTACCTTGAGCAATTTCCTTGTTCTTTAGATTAGAGAGAGTATTTTAGAATTGAGCGTTTCTGCCCTAATTTGTCAACAGAATTGGGCATTTCATTTCTTGAGTGTATTCTCTGTAATTGATTGGATTTCTTAGTGGATTGGGGTGTGTCTTGCCTCCGTGGATGTAGTTCATCTTGAACGAACCACATAAAAGCTGTGTGTGATTCAATTTTAGTTCCTGTTCTGCGCAAGTCCAGTTCGGTCACAACTCTGGCCGAATTGTGTGTTTGAATTCAGATTGTTTTTCTTCGTACATTTCCAGATTCTTAAGAGTTGTGTGTTTCTGAGTTGTTCTTCACTAACATTTTAATCTTCGAACCTTTGACTTTGACCTGATTTGACCTCTACGGACATGGTTGTTTCATGCTTGTTGCAAGATCCAACTTAGCAAATTATTGGATCTTTCTTACAATAGACATTGTTGTATGCTATGAAAGTATAAGCTCTTTGTTGCATTCTGTTTACAATCTCAGTTCATTACTTTTTACTGTAGTTTCCGTATGCGTCCTTGATGATCCTGTTGTGTGTTTGTTGTGTCTTCTGGCTAAGTAGAACTTGCCCTATAGCAAGATTACAAGTTGTAATCATCTGTCATTGAATGATAACTGTTTCATTAGATAGTCTATCATCTATTATAGTGACAATATGTGTATGCCACACAAAAAATATGCTACATCATACAATACAAGAGATAAGAGGGATGTAAGCTTTAACCCAATAACAATCCTTTTTATATGTTTTTCTTTTAGTGAATTTAAATTGTTTCGCATGCTTCTTGCTTCTTCCTCTTCCTATGTCTCCTCATTAAGATCCCTCCTCCTTCTGGATCTATCAGGGTCATTCTTAGTATACCTCCACCATTCTGAATACATGATTTGCTTAAAGTGCATATACTCGTTCTGCATGTCTAGAGTAAGATTTTTCATCAGCCACCATAAATAGAAGAGGATAGTTTGTAACCTTCCCACTTCGCTCCTTTTAGCTGAATCTAAAATGGAATTCTTGCAGCATGAAGTTGCTTGGAGTAAGCTTGTAGACGATGTTTAGTTCCACCTTCAACATTATTGTAAACTCCTTCATATAGATAGTCAAAGTATCTAAAAATTTCTGCTATTCTCTGTTTATCAATCTTTGAATTTTTTATGGATTTTATCCTTGTTGAATCTGAGAGGCTTGTAGAGGTTGGAACTCTTGATCTCTGCAGTTTTTGAGCCTGTTCTCATTATTCATGAGAATCGAGAGATTTGGAGTGACTTTTGTTCTTCTTGGAGAAGGGGGGGGGGAGACGTATGATAAGGAACATTAGGAGGAACCATTCCAGTGGCCAGGTATATGCAGATTAGCGTTAGATTTGTCAATTGCTTGCTAAATGGAGGCCTCTAAATCTGTCATAGATATTTTACTCTCTCTCTCTCTCTCTCTCTCTCTCTCTCTCTTCCCGTGTTCTCCGTACCTGCACTCTTCGCTTGGTGTCATGTTCCTGTCTTCATAGATCAGGAATAAAAGCCTCATGTTATTCTCTTTGCTGGCGTTCAACTTGCCTTTGCTTGATCTCTTCTTCCCTATTTCTTACATCATCAATATTGATCCCGGTATATACTTCCAACATTGTTTGGATGTTGGTTAATATGATTCTATTAGCATTTCTTTCCTTGCACAATTGGGTTATTTCTTCCTTTAAGGACTGGAGTCTTGTTGTTTGCTCTTTTAGCTTGTCTCTCAGTCTAGGTTCAATGCCTTTAACTTGTCTATACAAAAAACCACAATACTTGATTACAAGTTGATGCATCAAATCTCTATCAACTTGTGATGTGTTCACTATCTGATTCTTCAAGTCCTTCATATTGTTCAGGAGTAAAGTTACAGCTTCACAAACTGATCTGAAAGCAGTAAGGACCCCAGAAACATTGTTTCTCATTGTTGTGCGTAGCTGCTGTATTGACAACTGGGTGGTTGATACAGTATGCTCAAATCAACAAAGTACTTATTGTATCGAATAATTAGTCTACAGGTTTAAATCCATAGGGGCTTAACTCATTTCTACCAAGGCTTCATTCTCCCTTTCAAGATATTTTTCTTCCCATCTCTTCTATTTTATTCCCGCCACCTTTGCCATGGTAGAAATATTCCTGAGCCACTTCTGTGAGTGGAAGTCTTCAGAAGAACATGACCAATTCCTTCCTCTAACTTCGGTTTCTTCTTTTGGATCTTCTTCAGTTGGGGTAGCTTCAGAAGGAACTCATAGCTCTTCTACACCTGCATCATCTTGTTCTCTAGCAGTATGATTTTCTGCTTCTTCATGAGGTTGCTTTGTAGGTGCATTTTCAATAGCTATCTCCTCATGATGTTTCTCTTCATGGTTCTCTTCACCATGTTCTTCAGATGTATGCATTTCCTCCGCAAATGGTCCACAAGGTTGTTCAGTAGACTGATGTGGTTGCTCAATATCTACTGCATTCTTTTTGTGCCTTGAGTTGTTGCTTCACTTGTTGTGCCTGCTTTAGTACCGATATGATTAGCCTTCTCCTTGGCCATTATTTCTTGCTCTTGTTTTTACATCTCCATTGCAATAGCCTTCATCCTTTGAGTATAGCTTGGCTTTATTTTAGGTTTAGCTTTGCAATGATGGTTTCAGCATCTGGATCAATTTCCATGTCTTCTTATTCTAACAGATAGTCTTCTTTGTCATCTGTATTATTTTGGAAAGAGTTAGTCTTGGGTTGTCACCATAGTCCAAGTGTTGTTGATCTTCAGTTTGTTTGGCTGACTAAGGATTCGAAGTTTCTTTAGTGTGTTGTTCTCGTTTAGTAGTTTGAACTAGGTCAAAAACAGTAGGAGTAATAACTTCAACAAGATTACTTGGTTTTTTGTTCTTGCTCCTTTTCTGCTTCAGTTAGTTACTACTCTGGTGAAGTAGCATATTCATCTGTTGCTACTTCTTTTTCTTAGACCCCACCTTGTGTACTTCCTTGCGCCTATACATTTGGAGTTGGAGAGATAGTTACTACCTTGTCTAATGAAATCTTTCCTGCAGCAGATTCCATTAGCGATCAAAGAAGTATTTATTGCGTCATTTACCACCACCTCTTCCATAACAAGTTCATTGGCTACTTCAGCTACTGGCTCGGCTATTAGATTCTAGCTTTCAGTAGTTTCATGGGCAATTTGAGAGGTAGTTGTTGCCCCTTCTACTGCGTCATGTCTTACAGTAGAATCATTGACGACCTGCTGAGCTCTGAATGTAGCAGATAATGGAACGTGGTCTTCTTCGGAATTCACTGCAGTACATGGATGTACTACTGTAGAATCTTCAACAGTTGTTGGGACATGCTTCCAGGTCCTCTCTTGGAAGCAATTTAATGCCTCTAATGAAATACCTTCTTACTTTGTTCCAGGACTTGACGAGCCTTTATAGATCATCGTCATTTGTATCATCACCAAAGTTGTCACCAACAAGGTGCTTTAAGGCTGCCTTCTCCTATAGGCACAACCTTCTCACAACCCTAATGTAAAACTCCCTGGAGGTCAGTTCAGCGATGGCAAGAGTCATGGCCTAGGTGCTGACCCATTTTTCTTCTTCACCCCAGTCTGTCCAATCTAAGATGGCAGTGTACAACCTTACCCTATTTGTATGCCATATATAGTACATTTCCATCTCCTCTCTAGTAACTCCTCTCTTAGTTGATCACTTCTTGCTTCAGGAGTTGCGCGAGCTTCATCCACAATTTGTGGTTCCTCTGCTGCGCAGGTGTCACCTTCAACACATGTAGCATTGCAAGGACTGCTGGATGGTGCACTTACTAATGTTGGTGGTTGAGGCAATTCAATAGCTACTGCCACAACCTTCTGAGATAGTAAGTATGTAGAGGTGCATTCTGGCTTAAGGGTTGGATAGAGAAAACAACACAAGGATCAAGAGTTGTTGGCTCTTGATCCATTACATGGACTGTCTCTAAATTAGGAGAAGGTGATCATAGCGATGAGGGTGTTATCTCTAACTCATCAAAGAGTTGTCTAATAGTAATTTGTTTAGTATGGGTTTTAACTAGCCTGCGTCTTTTCAGTAGTAGGAACCGTTCCTCAGCAATGCTCTCTTCCACTTCCTGTTCTTCTACAGCTCTAGAATAAATGGTCGATTTCCAAACAGGTTTTACCCATTGAGTTCTCTTCTTAGTCGAGAGTTTTAAGGAAATGGCCTTTCTCTTACTGATGATATCTACCTGCATGAGAGAGACATCTTTCTCTCCCTCAGCAACTCTCCTCCTCTAAGAGCCTTCCCTTGTATCTCTAATCCATTTACCCTTGCTTAGTTCTATGCCACTCGCAATTCCAATGTTGAGATTTTTATAGTACGTAGTTGAGCATGATTCCGTAGGACTTACGTCATTCTATCTTAGTGATCTCCTCAACTAGAAGAGAGAAAAGAGATTGCAGCCAGTTCACAGCTTCCTCTTTCCACACTGTCATCATCAGCCGAAATCTTAGATTGGTACAATGATCATAACTCCCTATTTTTCATTTGATGCTACAACTAAACATATCATGCAGATATTGAAGCTCAGTGATGAAAGTGATCTTGGTACAGGATTCGTGCACATTCCCTGCTCGGTGGTTGCCCAAAAATACCCTCCAACTTTCTAGCAGGAACTCCTTCGCCATAGGTCTTTCTCTGTGTCAGATTAAGCCCTTCCTCTGGCATATAATATATTTTTGCAAGTACGGAAGGAGTGATCTCAACTTTTATCTTCCCCACAGTGCATGTAATGGTGGTTGGTTCACCCTTTCGGTTCTTGGTGACCTCTGCAGTGTTCTAGAACTGCTCCACCGAATCTTCTTAATATCTCGGTGTGTGGGCATCGATTAAGAAAGTTAGATGATTTTTCTCTAACTTGCGCTAGATAGTTTCAATCAACTGCGATCCTTTATTTCTCTCTGCCATCCGTATTCGAAGATACTCAACAGAAGCAAGACGTCCATCGATTATGGGTTCTCTTTTGTGGGAGTATATTTTTTGGTGTCATTATCTTTTCGTGAAGAAGGTTGAAGATCTGAAAATTGGATCTTTATGGTTTCTTTGCAAAGAGATGTGATTGAAAAGCTATTTCTTAGTTTCTAAGTTTAGGAATATATAACCTTTCACTCTTGATTGTAAAAACGAAGCTTGGTTCCCTTGACAAGAAATTCGTGCGATTTGAGCGGTTCAATTTCATTGATGAAAAATAAACTTGAATTAGTGGGTGAGATTTAAAGGTAATTATTACGGCGCATTAAATGTGGGGAAGGCGTTGTTGGATAATTTCCTGCTTAAAAACTCACACATTTTAAGATTCAATACAGTAAATGCTATCAGGAAATATATATGATGCAGTAATCATGTTGTAGACATTAATTACTTATAGCACCTGTGTCATAGAAACCTTAGTGCATTAGGCTTCAATGAATCACCGTATTTTAGCTTAAAGTGGTTTCTTACTAAGTTTCCTGTTATAGGCATTTTACAATTCACCACTAGTTATCTACTATTATCCTACTTATAGTATGCAACGTATGACCGTGCAATACTTACAATATTCCCCTTACTCTAGTAAGTATACAGTATCCTTTCTAAAGACTCCAGTTTAATTTGATTGATTCACATAGCAGCAAACTTCCTAGAAGGGTCTTCCAATAGAAGTAGCATCCGTAGTTCAGTCCAAAGAATTTTAAAACGTGATTCACATAGAGGTTTGGTGAAGATATAAGCTAATTGCGTGTTTGTGTGGATCTCTTCAAGCTTAACATCTTTCTTCTACACATGATGGCGAATGAAGTGATGTCTTACTTCTATGTGATTGGTCCTTGAGTGAAGAACTGAATTATTTGTGATAGTAATCGCACTAGTGTTTATCTCACATTATAGAAGTTTCTCTTGAGAGTATCCCATAGTCCTTTAGTTTTTGTTGCATTAACAATATTTTCACACAATAGCTTTCCACAACAATGTACTATGCTTATGTTGTAGTTGTTGCAAGAGTGTTGTTTCTTACAAAACAATGAAACTAGTCTATTCCGAGAAATTGACTGGTTCCGCTCATGCTTTTGCAATCAATCTTGCAACAAGCAAAGTTAGAATCTAAATACCCTTTAAGCTCGACCCTCCATCCCTTAGGTACCATAGGCCAACTCCTGGTATGCCCCTTAGATATCTCAGGGTTGCTGCTAGGAGGTGAGACTCCTTGGGTGCTGCTTGATAATTTCCACAAACTCCTGCAACGAACAATCTGTCAGGTCTGCTTGTTGTAAAATACAAATGTGAGCCAATAAGTCTTCTGTTCTGTGTGATGTCAACATCCTCTCCATCTTCATCTTTGTCAAGTATTGTTGGTGTGCTCATAGTAATACTCCTACAGGTTATGTTGTCCTTCCCGAATTTCTTGAGAAGCTCCTTTGTGTACTTGACTTGATTGGTGAATAAGCCATCCTCCAACTATCTTACTTGAAGTCCAAGAAAGAAGCTTAACTCTTACATCATGCTCATCTCAAACTTTCTTTGCATCAGCTAAGAGAATTTCTTGCATAGTTCCTTATCAGTTGACCCAAAGATGATCTCATTGATATAAATTTGGACTAACAATGTACTCTTGCTACCTTAGATTATAAATAAGGTTTTGTCCACAACACCTTTCCAACACCTTTCTAGAATCCTCTTTGGACTAGATGTTGTGAGAAAGTATCATATCAAGCTCAAAATGCTTGCTTCAGGCCATACAGTGCCTTCTTCAACTTGTAGACTCTATCTCCAGTTGGATCAACGAAACCTCGTGGTTGTTCAACAAAGACTTCTTCAGCTAGAAGTCCATTCAAGAATGCACTCTTCACATCCATTTGATATACAGTGAAGTTTATTATGTTCATCAAAGGCATGAAAATTTATAATTGCCTCAAGTTTGGATAAAGGGGCAAAGGTTTCATCAAAATCTATGACTTGTAATAGTAGCCCTTAGCAACTAACCTTGCTTTGTTCCTAGTAACAGGCCCCGGCTCATCTAGCTTCAAAGAACACCCATTTGGTCTCAATTGCACCTTGATGAGTAGGTCTGGGAACCAAATTCCAAACTTCATTTCTCCTAAATCCATTGAGCTTTTCCTGCATGGCTTGAACCCAATTAGGATTACTTAAAGCTTCCTTAATGGCACCAGGATTTGTTTGAGATATGAAGCAGGAAAACATAATTGTGTAAGGTGCAGATCTTCTTTTCCTTACTCCATCATTTATTCTCCCTATGACCAAGGTTAATAGATAATCTATAAGCCATCTATTTTCTGGTTCCAAACCTTAATTCACAGCGAATGTAGTGTAGCATCTGTTGTAGGTTTTGTAGTTCCTACAACTGCTACTCCATCCTCTACCGTAGGTTCTTCCTTAGCTAGAGCTGGCTGTTGGAACTACATATAAGGAATGTTCCTTATCTTTTTTCCAACTAGATGTTTTCAACCCTTGCTATTATCTCGTTGAATCCTTCTAGGTTACAGTAAAGTTCACCAAAGACCACATGAGGTGAGTCTTCCATCACAAGTGTTGGTTGCCTCTGCCCAAAATCTCTTTGGTAGTTGTGCTTTAGCAATCATGGTTCTAACAACTTCTTTCAATGTTCTATTTCTCATTTCTGCTACACCATTTCGCTGAGGAGTTCTTGTAGTTGAATATTCACGATGGATCTCATTACTGTTGCAGTTAATTCTATGAACTGGTTGGTAAATTCAGTACCTCAATCTGTTATGATCTTGACAATGTTGAGACTTTTTTAATTCTGAATTATCTTCATAAGTTCTGGGAGCTTCTTCTGAGTATTTGGCTTCATGGTTAAGAGTCTAAGTGTATCTAGAGAAGTCATCCACTGTTACTAGTAAGTACTTCATCCTATTTAGGCTTACAGGTTCAATATGTCCAAAAAGGTCCATGTGAAGTAGGTACATGAGCTTGTGAGATGACCTTACAGGCTTGTGTTCAAAGGGCTTTCTGATTTGCTTGCCTTTCAAGCATGCATCACAGACAGTTTCCTTTCTGTATGCTACATCTGGAAATCTTCTTACTATACCCTTACATGCCAGCTTATTGACAGTCATGAAGTTCAGATGATTCATTCTCTTATTCCACAAGGGCCAGGCCACAACCAACTGAGTTCATGAGTGCTTTAGCTATGAAGCAAGAAAGTTATCCTCCAGTAGACTCCCAGTCAGCTAGATAGATATTACCTTTTCTAGTTCCTGTGAGTTTTATTTGGTTGGACTTAGAATCTCTTATTAAGCATTTTCCTTGAGTGAACTCTTCAAAATGTCCCTTTTTCACAGAACAAACTTATCCTCTACAGATTGTAATGTAAGCCTTTAACAAAGTAAATATCTGATGTGTTTACTCTGCCTTTAGAGAACGTCCCAGCACCTTTGGTGATACCTTTGGCATTGTCTCCAAAGACCACCTTGGACCCTTTGCAGTCTTTGAAATCTCTAAGGATTTCTTCTTTCCTGTTTATACACATTATGTATGCATGCTTTTAGGCCTATTTAGATGATAATTTTAATAGCATTTGCATACAGTTTTGATTGTTTCGTGTTTGATTCTATTATCTTGTGCCATTTGACGTGTGTGCTCATTTTGTAGTAAAAAGTATGATTTTATAAGGTAAAATTTTCATTAGGACGAAGTTTGGAGAAGAAACGAGCAAGAGACTAGGTGAAACATCGAAAAGGGGCAAAACTGTAGAATTCCAGCCTGACACATCTTCAGTATTTTGCTCATATTTGGAGTTGTACATATTGAAATGAGGTGAAATGAATGGCATTGGAAATCTAACTCAAAGGCTATAACTTTTCCAGAGATATCCAAGACCAAATTTCCACCACAAGACCTTAAAAATGACTTGGAAGTCAGAAAAAGAAGCATAGTTGAAGCCATCCGGCTGGATGGCATTTTGTAATGTTATCATAAACATATGAGGGATATTATTTTGAGCATGAGTAGCTAAAATCCTTTATATTCTATGGCTAGAAAGTAGGTTACTATTGACTTTTTTATCCGTTTTATTCTAGACCTCATTCTATGTTCTTATTTTATATAATTTCGTGCTTATTTGTGAGTTTTTCAATCTAATCTATTTTAAAATTCTACTTGTTTATAATAAGTCGATACCCGAGAGGGGAGGGTTATTAATAGGCATACGTCATATAGCATAGATATCAATATCACCTGAGAGGAGTAAGGTATTTATGTAGGCAACTCTCTTAGGATCCCTAAGGAGTTACATATGTGCTAGTTAGCCCGAGAGGGTAATTATTTATTTGTAATCTACACGTTGCCATCGTCCAAGAGGAGGGTCCACAATTGTAGTGAACCTAATAAGTACTTGAATTCAGTTTGAAGGTTCAGCGTATTAGGGTAATTATACATAGAAGATCATAACTGAAATAGAGCCCCATGATACATCTTTATTATATGATTTATTCTCCATTGTTGTTGCTTACTATTCCCAAGTGTTTTCAGCATTAGTTTATAGTTTAAGTTTAATCAAATCAATCACCTTTAATCGAGAGTCTAGATAGAGTTGGATTATTCCAATTAGGGTACTAAAAATTGAAATAGACATAGTCTCTGTGGGATCGACCTTGCTCACTACTAGCTACATTAGTAACGTGCACTTGCAGTCATACTAGGTGCTAGAAATAGTGTGTCACCTTCCATGTGCCTTGCACACCCAGGTGTCGAGGTACCATATGTCACTATGTCCAGTAGGCAACTTGACCCGCAGAGTGGTCAAATACTACTTAGGTACCTATCGCTGAGTAGGTCCATGGGTGTTAGTCTTTCTTGACATTCATTCATTTCTTATAGCCGGATCATTGTTATAAGTCTTATTAGAACTCTAAACAACAAACTATTTTTCTGGGCCAATTTGCTTGTTGTACACTTTTGAAGGTTTCCCTTTTACTGGTGTGCTAAAGACAGATTGTTTTCTCGATTCAAGTGAACCTTGACAGTTTCTCCTGACCTTGTATGGAAATTTGTGAGCGATGAGCTTAGTCTTCTGCAGCATACTCTTAGGCTGTTGTACGCATATACTACGAGAAATCCCAACTACTATCAATAGAAGGAGAATGAGAGAACTACTAAAAGACTGAGCAAATGAAGCACTGAAACTTTCTTCCATTTTCAAGCTATCAATTTAGTTATGAGGAACTTGAGAATAGTAGCCTTCCGAGGATAGGTAAAAACTATTGTAAGATGCTAAGCAAGACTTGGACATTAATATAGCTAAGATTGTAATGTGTTAACAAGATAGTGAATTTTACCAATGTGGTGGAAGAGTGGGTATAGAAGGAAACCACTATAAAATGTTGTGTATTCTCATACATCTTTTTACTATTGTTGTAAAATACTAAATACTTATTGTATCGTCTTAGAAACACTTCAGCATATTTCCGTTACGTAAACTCTCCGTGAGTATTCATTGCTTTAGGACCAAAAGAACTGTCTGCAATAAGTTCATATTCTTATGAGGCTTCTATATTTGGTATCTCAACCCCCCTTTCGGCAGTGATTGAGGTGTGGGTCATACACAGTAGATAAACCTCTCGAAAGAAGTGTTTATAACTCTTTAAAATGCCTAGGAATTACCCCCATAATAATCCTTACCAGGTTAGTTTCTCAGATATATTTTGTCGTGTGTGTCGTTTGGCCATCAATACCCTTACCTATATCTTCGTGGGTGCTAGACTAGGTTATTAGGCTAACCTAACATTAACTATATCACAACACAACAAATAATAATAAAACGTATTGAAAATCATGGATAGCGTATAAACTACTACATTGTAATTGAAACCTACATTCCAAATCCTAAGATATAGTACGACTACTCCATACGCAAAATGACAAAAACAACTATTATTATAAAAGAAAATAGGTTCATAAAAATTAATAAATAGAATAAAGGAAAAATACCACATCTCACAAATGAAGACGATAAGGTGAATCTCCTTCTTCTTCCTCGACTTCCTAATTATTACTCTAAAAAACTCTCTGAAACTCTCTATGTACATGAAAAATAACCAAGTCTAGGTATTTATAGGAATACACAACATTAGGTGGGAACTAAATTGGGTAAAATCCCGTTCGGAGTGTGTTCTTTATGGATGATGATTGAGCAAGGTTTTCTACTCGGTTAAGCGTATGCTCCTCAGTAGTAAAAAATCCACACTAACATGTTTGCATGACTGAGCAACATTATTGCCAGGTCAAGCAAATACCACCGTAGGTTTAACACTTTTCTACTCTTCCTTCCGGGTTCAAATCTATTGTAGGTCGATGCAATATCTCTTTTAAGCTCAATTGCTTGTTTTCTTCCATCTAACCTTCCTCTTTCTCATTTCACATTGTGATTTCACCTTTACTCCAAATATGCCACATTTTTACTAAAAAACTACAAAATCAACAAAGAAGTGAAATCCATCAAACATATGAAAACGAGGGTTAGGAAGAAGTATTTCACGTATATATGCACTACTTTAAATATAAAATATATGCCTAAAAATCATATAAAATATGGAGTGGTCATAATCCCCTAAACTTAATTGCTTTGCGCCCCGAACAACTAGCAAAAGGAAACAATGAAAACTAGAACATACACAACCTTTATTATGGATTATTGGTGATGAATATTGCTTTAGACTTAATTTTTGTGAAATATATATACAACACAGTAATATGGACATGTAATGACAAAACACACTTCAACTCCTCTTAAGAGCTCATCTAAACAAATGATCCTCACCAGGTGTGTGTATCATTCTTCACTCAAGTGTACAGGTTAGGAAATGTTCACTAATTAAGTTGTATCTTGCACACGGCCTGCCACATGCTTGCATATTATTTAACCCTTCATCGCACTTAATTGTATGTAGCTTGGAATAAAAAAAAAAGGTATTTTATTTGGTTGTAATGCAGGCTCTTTGGTAAATGTGGGATAAGATATAGATAAAATGGCTCGACTTGAACATGGAGTTGCCTCTCTCAACTACTCTCAGTACAATCACATCTCCTAACTATACATGTCTAAGTAAAGCTAAGCAATTATAGCTTTCATCACCCTTGTATACTACACTAACCAATAATTGGGACGATTTCTATTGTTGCTAGTGAGCTAACTCTCTTCAAATTATATGAAGTCCTTATTAGACTCTTTGGATTGCCTTATATACATACACATATATATATATATACTTTCTCAAAAATTACAATACATGGAGTATATTTATGATGTTTTATACCCCTACTTACACATCAATTATTTTTTTTTAAGGCAACCAAAATTATCTAGTATATTCTAACCTTTTCTCTTATATAAATGTGTAACATCAAAACTTTCCTACTCATCTCTCTACAACCATTACATCTCTCGCTCACTTTTATTTCCCCCTTCCTTCACTCAAAAAGTCCCAGTTAAAGGAAAAGGGCTAAAATAAGACATGAGCTTGAATTAAAGCTATCAAGAACATGCTAAGGCAATCGGTTGATTAGGGATAAAATATTAAAAAAATTAGTACGGAAGATTTTGGCTAAAGTTGGCTAGAAATTTTTTTAAAGAATGCTTAAGATTATTTTCCAATCTATATACACAAGACAATTTGGAAGAGACTCAAGGCAAGCTCCAGAGACACATTATAACATTATGAACGAAACACACAAGAAAAATAATTGTTACTTCAAAAATTTGGAGTATCAGTTATGGCTCAAACCTCACGGCTTTTAGATCATTGCAAAAAGAAATTAGTTGAATTGCATATCCCTATGTACGTCTATGTCTTACCATGTGTACATATCAAAGTTTTAACAGAAAATTGGCTCATCATGAGCTCGACAAAGATCCTTTTATTACGCTGGCGGAGTTACTAGTTTCATGCCTCTTTGATTCTCTAATCCTTAGAAAAACAATTAAACATGCATAAGAAAAATAAACCTAAAAATGCAGACTATATGTAACACTACAAAATAAATTAAAATACTAACTATTACAAGTCCTTGAAAGTTTAACAAATGATTCAAATTTAATAATTTAAACTATCAAATACATACCGGAAAAAATAAGAAAAAAATACAAACATAAAAAATTGAAAGACAAATAACAAGGAAAAAGGATAAACAGAAAATAAAAATTACCACGGGGTGTAGCACTCTATTCCCCACTCCAAACCCACTAACAAGTTTGTGGCGACGACTGGTACAACATGTGTGGACTTACAGAATATAAAAGCTATTGGTGTAGAGGAGGAGGCTGATAGTGCGAATGTCCCTGAGAAACATGTCGTGCCTCAAGATCCTCTGAAATCTCCGTCTAAGATCGCAACTCAATACGAATCTCCATCCACTAGCCCGCAACACGGTAAAGGCGGGTATTAGTGGCAATCTTGAAGTTTTCTGTTTGGCATTTGAGCCAGTGCTGTGGGGCCTCATCTGCTGGCAAGAACTCTCACCTCTCCAACTCGGAGTAGTAGTGCTCGACTAAGGCTCGAGTAGCTCATTGTTGTCCTCCTGGGGTCAGGCAAGAACCTCATTAAACGACTATGAAGAGTGACGTGGTCGGAAACTACTACTCACTATTGAACAGGGGTATCCGCCAATAAGTTTCTTTCACTCCCCTGTGGTAAAAAGGCAGCCAGAGGTGTGTTTGGGAGCTGCACCCAATCCCCATGGGGTTGAATGAAGTGATACCAATTTTCTCTTTCCTCGATGAAATACATATTGTACAACTCCATGCTAACCAGCACCATCTGCGACTTCTGAAGTTGCACCTTTACATACGAAGCAACAAAAGTGATCATTCCTCCATTCATTATCTCCTCCATCTAACATGTAAGGACTCGCTAAAAAATAATAGCGAGATATCTTGCTCTGTCCACTTGATGTCCCTCATAGGAATACCAAAGAACAAATATCTCATCAGCACAAGTATTATCTGTCTCCTTTCTTGTGAAAACTGCAAGTGCTTAATGTTTCTATTGACATAGGAGCATTGGGTTCCTTATCGATGACTTCTTCCTTTTGTTGGCCAATTCATCCTGCTGAGGCATGCCAAGCGCCCCAGATCGTGTTGGTCTCTCCGTAAATTTGTTGTAGCCACTGGGAACCTGTTCATCCCCTATGTTGGGAAATCAAAGTACGTGTTGAGTTGTTCCATCATTAGTTTATGTGCATGGCTTTGTAACCAGGAAATAATTTCTTGGGGTGTTCGTCGTTTGTTCCTCATCATAATATATGTTCTCAGGAACTCTAGATTTAGGCCAATGTACATAGGCCATCTACCTCGTGGACACCTCTCCAACTGATCCTATCTATAAGTTCCCATACGTCAACATGTATACTAAGGGCCTCAACAGTACACGGCGTAGAACACTCCCACTGTCCTTTGGGAAAAAAATTCAAAGCTGCCAACTCGTTAATATAAATACGAATCCCATCATTCTCAGGCTCGTAAGTTCCGACGTGAGAGCTGCGAAGCTCGAAGTACTTCCATTGTCTCCCCTTTATTCTTTTTATGTTATTTCTGCATTTATAAAAACAAGGCAATGAGTTCTGTAGTCTAATGATATCAACTAAAAATAGCAAACAAATTGATTACTTCTATTGATATTTTCAAGTAAAACTGGTTAATTAACAAGTCCACAAAATTTTCAAAAACATCCGATAGAGTCTCCTTTGTATTTTCTTCAACCAAGTCCTTGACCAAATTTCAATCTAACCTTTTCCCTACTACAATACTATCCCCCAGTTCACACAATCACTCACAAAATAAATCTAAAGCACATGATAGCATATACTCCCTTCGTTCCTTTTTAATAGTCTTATTTTATCCAAAACACCGTTCCTTTTTAATTGTCACAAGATAATTATTAATGTCATTTTACCTTATTTTTCCATCAATAATCCTAATAAATAAACAAAGAATTTTGATGGTGGAGTACTACCATTCTTGTACTTATAAACTCATTAATTTATTATCTTAACTAAAATAAAAACATAGAGATATGATTGGCTCCTCTAAGATCAAGCAATAATGAATTTGATAAAATCAGTGAGTTCCTATAACTAAGGGAGTAATTATATAAAAGGGGTATACTAATAAATGTAAAAATTGGTTTGTGTGAATGGATAAAATGGGACAGATAAAAATGAATGGGGGAGTACATATTAATCACATAATCATATCTTATGGTTTGCAGGTGAAGCCTTCGATTACATCAATCAATCATGAAATTAACAATTTGATAGGTCATAAACATGTAATCATACTCAATTCAATCACATCAAGGAAATATCACATAGTCAATGATACTATTACGACCATCAACAAATTATAAGTCACCTATGCTATACATGCTACTAAATCAAAATTAGACACCCGATCATCTAATTAAACATCTAACTAAAATTACACTATAAATTAAATGCAATAGAAAGAGTAGGAGCCACACCGTTCTTCGTTAGAAAATGTAAAGACTTTAAATTCAAGAACGGTAAAAACTTGACCAAATTTAAAATGTGAACCGATTAAGTTGTTCTACTCGTGATGAGCAATCTATGGTCTTCTCAATTTTATGTGGGTGTGTGTGAGGAGGAAGATTTTGAAGCGCGAAGGCCTCAAGAGAATAAGAAATTGAAAGGATTTTGTATTAGAATGGGGGAGAATGAATCTCTCGCCAAACTTATTCTCGCATAAGGAAGAGACAGGGTCTGAGCTATTTTGTCTAGGCAAGAATTCTTGCTCAATCGTGAAAACATGTCCTACCTGGTTAATTGAGGGAGCATTTGCTCGATCGCACAATAATTTTTCCCGATCGTGTATTCCCTCCTGCATAATTCTGACTTTTCTTTCGCACTTCATTCATCCATCTTGTTTATTTTTTCTCATTTTTTCTCTATTTTTTTTACCATCGCACTTTGGTCATTATCCTTGCACCTACTTTTCCATTTACTCCAAAACTAGAAAAAAAACATCAAAATGGAAATAAGAATAAATCAAATGCAAGAATTTTAAAACTAGTGGTTGCCTCCCAATCAATGATACATTTTACATCTATAGCTAGACGCATTTACCGTTTTGCTTCTAAAATTACCGATGTCGGATGAATGATGTCCGACCCCATGTTCCAACATCCGTTCTTTTTAGAGGTGTCTTTTCTTCCAGTTTTCCTCCATTTTTTCTCTTCATTTCGTTAACCACATAATCACCCAAACCTATAAATGGTTCCTTCTGTAGCTCAATACATATGTGGCCATTCATTCATCAACCAATTAGCTATGTCATTTAATGCATTGGTCAAAGACGTGTTTGGTAGGGGGAAGTACGGCTCAGTCAACTTTTGTGTTAGGAACAACTTCAAGTCCTATCAACCTTTAGGAAGCTTCTTGCTATCAATGCTCAACATTTGGATATGTAGGCTTCCACTCATCCCAATCGGAGATATCAATCCTTAACCAAATAGTTGTTGGGGTTAATATCCCCCCTATCCTTATCCTACCTCTTTCATTATGTGTCGCTACCTCTAACTGACCTATCAGGTGTGCTCCCAGATTGCACGGTTCAGCCCGTGCCATACACCACATCATGAAAACCTTATTGTCACTAACTTTGAGGTTTGGGTCTCGAGCACAAACTATGTGGGACAAAACCCTTTGTATGTATCAGGATATCGGATTCCAAATTTCAATGTAACTTTCTTTTCTTTCGTCATGGTTGATCACCTCACATGAAATGTTTACCAATCTATTACAAATTTTTTGCTTCTCATAATCGGGTGACCGATGTATGCCCTCGAAAACTTGACTCTATATATTTCGTCAAAATCAGTGTTAGTCAGCTCGTAGTTGGTATTATTGAGTCGAAACCGAATCTTTATGGGCATATTCGTGAGTTAATAACATTGGACTTCAAAGGTACTCAAGATATTCATCACATATCTTAGGTATGTGGACCATCTTCCTTGCATAGCAGATACCCCATCCAGATCTACAAATCATTGCCCTAGCATAATCATATGTACCCATCTTTCTCATAGCTTCATCACCAACATATTGGTAGGACGGTGCTCCAAATCCATGAGTCTTTCCCAATTCTGCCTTTGTTGAATAGACTCTAGGATTAACCCCCATTAGAGCACTTCTTCAGCAATCAGTTCCTTCTTTTTCCCTAATACTTTGTTAGTTTCCTCTTCATCACACCTGCTCATAAACTCATCGTTAGTTTCAAGTCGATGAATTGTTCTACTATATGACATCTTTACCTTCTATTAGAACTACTCGTTGTGTTAAAAGTAACATTATCTTTATTAGCACTAAAGGCTACTTCATTATCTCTCATGTCAAAAATAGCTTGGCTTGTTGGAAAAAAGGAACGTCCCACTAACAGGGGGTAAGCTTTTGTATTCTTTTATATCCACAATAGTAAAATCAATCGGAAATATATGTGAAGTTTATTGTAATCACTAACTGGGACACGTGCAATGCACAGGTTGCAATCCTTTTCTTGAGGTGCGATAATCTAATCACCATGTTTCAAGAGGTCGTATTTTGTCAAATTATAGATGACATTCCTTTTATGCACTTGAATTTTAGTTTCTTAACCTCTATTTTTTAGTTCAGAGGATGTTAAACTGCACAAAATTCTACATATTTTTTCTTTTAAGAAGTTGTCTACGTTTGAGTATAGATAAATAGATCAGTGTATATTGGTAATATAGAACTATCTTTTATGGGGAAAATTGGTAAAAATGCCCTTTAACTTTGGCGTAATTAAAAAATTATCCTGTAACTTAGGTCATTTAAAAAATTACCCTGTAATTTACAAAATGTTGATAAAATTACTCCGTAACCGGCTACTCCCAGTTTTCGAACCGGTCAAATGTCGATGTGGCGCTAATTTGCTGATCTGTTAATGGATATTGACACGTTTTAGTGAGGTGGCGTGATGTGTCCTTCCACATCATCATCTTCTTCCTCCCCCACTCTCCTCCCACCCAAACCCCGCATGCCAAACCCTCCCACACTCGAAGCAAAACCATCTCTTACAATTCGAACACTTCGATTTCTTCAATTTCCCCCATACTCATCCACAATCAGCACATTGCAATTACTATACGGACAATAGCACCTCTCAAACCCTAGAATCGCCGATTCACAAAGCACATTGCACCACCGTGCAAACATCGTCGGTCCGACTACGGCGGCGCATACCGCCGCATCTAGCGTGTGATCGCAGTTGAGAGCGGGGCATTTGATGTCGCCAATGTTGTAGTCATCGAGCACTGAAACTCCAATTCGAACGGCGGCGGCGGAATCCGACGGTGTCGATCACCGCTCGGTATCAGATTCTCCGGAAGATTAAAGCCCTGTCTGCTGTTTGATTTATATATATATATATATATATAAATATATATATATATATGATTTTATATGATTTTTACTTTTGAGATTTTTTAGGTTCGATGATTATTTTTGGGGAAAATATTGAAAGATTTATGAGAATAGCTGATAGTATCAGAAGGGAAGTGATGCCCATTCCTCCACCGAAGATGTTGTTGCGCTTGGAGTAAGGGCACTTAAAAAGATGAGAGAATGATCTGAACTCGTGTCCGGAAAAATGGTGGAGCCAAAATGGATGGGGGGGGGGGGAAGATGATGATGTTTCGGTGGACTGAAAATTGTGGGGTGGAGAGGGGTAGGGGGTTGCAGTGGAGTGAAAATGGTGGGGAAAGAAGATGATGATGTGGCATCTTTTATGTTTTTAATTAAATTATAATTTTCTGGTATAACATGTGTTTAAAATCGGATCCAAATTAGTTTTTTTGTGCCACATCAGCAGTCCCTCGCCACCTCAATAGGTAACCTATTAGGTTACAGACAACTGCCGGTCACGGGGCAATTTTATCAACATTTTGTAAATTACAGGGTAATTGTTTAAATGACCTAAGTTACAAGATAACTTTTTAATTACGTCAAAGTTAAAGGGCATTTTTACCAATTTTCCCATCTTTTATGTGAAGATCAATTTTTCTTTTATCTATTTTGAGTTTCTAAAATAATTTTATATAATGTTTATGGTTAAATGCAAGTACATAAATAATAAAGTAATTTCTTACATTCTAATATGCAGAAAAGAAATGTCTAAAATAATCTCTAATTATTTTCACTTAATTTATGAAAGCAACTCCATTTGTTACTCTGGTCCTTTTCTTTGTCTTTTGTGTAGTTCCTCTTTTGTCCGTAATGAAGAGTTCCACATTTGTGACTGTAGACTGATGAGAAAAGGGGGCTTGATGTGTTGATGAGAGAAATACCACTCTTTTGCGGTCTTCGAACTTATCAACGCGTTGTGGACTGAGTCTTTTATAATGCAATGATGTATCCGATTGTCAATATCTTATATTGTGAATCGGATAAAAATCGTGATTCTAAGCACAATATTATAGTTTAAAAAGATGGTTCTAAACACATATGGTGCAGTTCGTGGTTCTAAGCACAATATTATATGGTCTAACCTAGTACAATTACACACGCAATATTATAGTTTAAAAAGATGTCTACATATGGTGCAGTTCGTAAGAACAATTGTTGTGGACTAAGTCTTTTATATTGTCGATCCTACAATGATGTATCCAATTGTCAATATCTTATATTGTGGATCGGATAAGAATCATGGTTCTAACATATGGTATCAGACCGTAGGTTCTGATATTATTGTATGTTCTCAATTAATTAATTTAGTTATGCATGTGTTAGTGATGAGCAGTGCTAGGATTTGTGATTTTATTGTGTTATTAGATTGAATGAATTTAATTTTTTAATAATTTATGGTCCTAGAATTCATTAGTATACAATTCTAATTTTGTAGTCTATAAATAAGGGAGTGGATTACGACTCTATGTTTCCTATGTTAGATTTGAAATAGAACGCAATAATTTTATTAGAATAAATTTATGTATGGATCATCCCTGGAGTACACTATATATTGGTTTAAGATCTTTAAGAACAAAAGTTGGCTTTCAAAAGTTTGTGGGCTGAATGCAAGGATTAAAATATCTTCGATATTCACCGATATTACTTCGATATCTATCTTTTTTGGCGATACCGAAACGAAATTCGGATGTAATAAATTTATGTCCGAATATCTCTGATATATATCCGAAATCTCCGAAATATCTCCGAAAATTTGAATTTGGGCTATCTCCAGGTATAATTTGTTGTAATTTCGTAAAAATTTTACCAAATTTTCGGTGAATATCGGTAAAATTCGATTAATATCGATGAGATTTCGATTAATATCGGTGAAATTTCGGTTAATATCAGTGAATTTCGGTAAAATTCGATTAATTTCGGTGAGATTTCGATTAATATCGATGAAATTCGGTTAATATCGGTGAAATTTCGGTGAATTTCGATAAAATTTTCTTAATGCAGCCTTAGTTGTAAAATTTCGGTTAATATCAGTGAAATTTCATGATCCTTAGTTGTAAAATTTCTAAATTATTCTCAATCCACTAAATTTTTTTAATGCATCCCAAAGATTTAATAAATTAGAATATTATTGTAAAATACTTGAACATGCTTAATGATAATAAGAGTTCATAATGTATCTTGTGTGGCATGATAATATTTATATTGTTTATTATGTGTCAACTAGTTGTAAATATGTGAATTTCACTCAATATTTAGATTAAATATTTGTATTTAAATGGATTTAATACAATCTATAAAATATCGTGATAAATTATCTGTTTTAATACATTTTCCGATATTTTTTAAAAAAGTTGCACCGATATTTCGATATTAATCGAGATGTAAAATCTCGCTAAATTGAAATACCGATATCTCCGTAATTACCGATATTTTCGTCATTGCCTGAAAGTGCATCTTCCTCAAGAGCACATGGAGTAATTTGAAATTTTCAAATCTTCCATGGGTGGTTGCTGGAAATTCTGATTACAAGATAAAAAGTATGAAATCAATGTGTTGGGGGTGCCTATACGCCCCCGTCACAACTGAATCCTCATGGCAGCGCAGAGACGATATGGCGACAAGTTCGTTGCCATTTTGTTTCCCATATCATGAACCAGATTTCCCGTTGTATTCTAGATCGAGATCAAGCACCTTAAGCCGCGGCGGCGCTAAAAGCGGACCGAGAAGGGCGACAGCCACGTGGTGTTGGTCGCGCAGCCTTGACTTCGTCGATGGCGGCGGGCGGCCATGGATTCCGGCAGTAGTTTGAAGATGATGATGGAGGTGAGCAGCCTGCTAGGGCTTTACTAGAATCAGGAGTCGACCCGGGTCGATCTGGCTCGGGTCATGCGTTCTTGGTCTTGGGGGCCGGATCAACAGCTGGTTAGGTGGTATGAGTCGGATCAACAGCTGGATAGATAGACTTATAACTGCCGGGTTGTACCATTTATTTCAGTGATTGGGCCAAGACTATGGGCTGTCTTTGGGTAGCGTACATATTGGGCCATGGTGCAAGCTCTGTGTGCCGAACCAATTTGAAGATTGGATTTGTTCACATTGCATATTGCTACGGGATTATGAATTTTGGTTTGGAGTCAACAATTGTTCAATTAGTTATTTAATTTATTGTTGGCCTGGTCAAATGGATTTTATTTGGCAAAATAACTTAAAGTTGTTTATGACCAAATAATTTTTTTATTAAGGCCTAAACAAAATTAAATTATTGGAAAATCGTACTCATATCTAGGCAATTAAAATTGGATATAAAATTGTTGATTGGTCATGAGATATTGGTGGACTTGAATATTAAATTATTTTAAACTTTAAAATTGGCCAAGAAAATTAACAGATAATTTTATTATTTTGATGAGCCTAGTGATGTTGAATCTATTGGCTTGCAGTTTTGATTTGGACTCAAATAAATGGGTTCGGGAAATCAATTAGAAAGTCAATGGATTTCAATTACTTGAAAATTTGGACCAGAAAATTAAAATTAGATGTAAAATTGTTTATTGGCTAGAAATATTGATTGACTTGAAAATAAAATTAATTTATTCAAGTTGGATATCAATATTGACTAGGGATAACTAATTTTATTATTTTTGATGGGTCTAAAAGTATGATTGGCTTGGGATATTTTGATTTGAGCTCAAGAGTTGGGGCTATAAAATCAATTGGAGAGCAAGATGAATTTCAGTTTTGGAAATTTGGGCCGGATAAATTGGACTTAACAGTTTTGATCAGACACATTAGGCATAAGAGCCGGTAGAGAAATCTACTTAGGCCAAGAAAGATTCAAATGGAGGGTGAAGAGTTGAGCCTACCTAGACCAAGAAAGATTCAAATGGAGGTTGAAGAGTTGAGCCAGCTTGTGGCTCAATTGAGAAATTTAATTATTTGTAATTTGTGTCTAGGAAATCTACCTAGACCAAGAAAATTGCAAATGAAGGTTGAAGAGTTGAGCCAGCTTGTGGCTCAATTGAGAAATTTAATTCTTTGTAATTTGTGTCTAGGATGGGTCATAATATTTGTATTTTAGTTATTTCTTTACTGCTTTAATGATGTGGATTAAATTTCATTCATATAACATTTTATGTAGAATCGTATGTACATCGCTCTAGGTACTATATTGTCATGCATAATTGATATATTTATTTTCTAATTTCGAATTAGATAGATAATAAATATGTCAATTAATAGTAGAATCATTTTAAGATGATTTTAATATTACTAATCACTTTAAAACCCAATTTTTCTCAAATTAGAATATTAAGTGTGTGAGGGTCCATTTTGCAATTGAACCCACGACTTGCTCTATTAGCCCATTAGTGAGAATATGTGTATACCTCGCGCCAATCTAATTGGTCTATCTAAATGAAAGCTGCACTGTTTCAGTTACTAGATTGAACCCGTATATATAATTACTCATATGTAAGAATATGTGTATACCTCCTCATAGGAGGGCTCTGTTTCACTTACTAGATGGAGTTATTATTTTGATAAACTCATATGTAAGAAAAAGTATATGTCTCATGCCAATTTAATTGGTCTCCCTATAGGAGGGTTGCATTAGTTCGGTTATTGAATTGAGTTTATTGGATGAACAACTCATAAGTAGGAAAATGTATATGTCTCATACCAATTTAATTGGACTCCCTGGGAGGACTGCATGATTTTTAGTTACTTGATTGAGTTCGTGGTGGTAAGTTTTTTAGCAGGAATTAGTTATGTGTGCTCTATAGGTATCATAGCTAATAGTTAATTTACAGACATAAAAATTATCAATAAAGGGGTTACTCAAATTTAAAAATATATTGTAAGGACTTCCTATAGAATATCCAAACAATATTTTTTATGGTTAAAATAATTCAATACAAAATCAATATACCATGAGATGCAGATTATATTGGATTTAGTATTCCTCCTACAGAAGGGTATGTCTACTTTTAAGGTTTTAGGTGGTCGCATAATGTGGTAGTTTTATTGGGTCTACTCATTAAATAATTGCTTATTCGTTTGTTACTTGCTATTCATGAATGTTCATGTTAGATTTATTTAATTTTGGCAAAATGTCTTAAAATTTTACTATCCAAAGTCTTGCTTCACTGCCAACTTGTGAGAGAAATTTTTTATTGATTGGAATGTTGATTAATATTTTTGACGAAGTTGGATAGCTCGAGTGGTAGAGCATCTACTACCTAGGCCTTTGGTCCTGAGTTCGAGTCACCGTGGGGGGAGGGGAGGGTTTTTTCTTTGTTCTTAGATTAGGAGAAAAAAAATTTAATGTTAATTAATATTTTTCTTCTTATTGAAAAGTATCAAACCTTGTGTTGATTGTCACACGTGTTCATGCATGCATTTTAGGTCGAATTAAGTGTCTTTTTAATGACATTTGAATACATATTCGAATGTGTATTGTTCATATTTATATTATTGGACTATTTAATGTGTTTGAGCTCGTTTCAGGATAATATAGGCAATATAAGACCAAGATCAAGTCTCGAAGAAGTTCGAAATGAAGAACGAGTCAAGGATGAAACAAGGGGGGAAGAGTTTCGAGCGAGAAGTCGCGCCCGTGACTTATGGTCGCGACCGCGACCAATCCAGAGAAACCCAGCCAAAAGTCCAAGTCATGGTTCGCGGCCGCGAACGGCGTTCGTGGTCGTGACCAGTCCAGCGAACCAAAACCTGGCTTAAGCAAAATAAATGATTCGCGGTCGCGATCTGGTACCCTGTTTTTATCCTGAAACACGTTTTTGGCCCATTTTTCAACCCAACACTTTCTCCTCTGTATATATAAGGTCCAATTCGAATTTGACCGAACCTATCACCCATTTTCACATACCTTCAGCCACTATTCACCATTAGAAGCAAGGAATTGGAAGAGGTTTGAAGATCAAGATCATCAACTCAATCTTTTGGTTCATTCTATCTTATTTTCATGTCTTCTTTGATTTTCACTTGTTTTATCTTTGTAATAGTTGATTTGAGTGGCTAGCACTCTAATTTTAGCCCTTGATCATTAGTTGAACCTTGGATTTAGGATGTTTATGTAATTTTTACGGTTGTTAACCGATTGGATTATGTTTTGGAATGTTCTATGATATTTGGGATTGTTGATTCACACTTATGAATTGAATTGTGGTTTGATCACCCATTTGAATATTTGTTTGTGTGTTGCTAGAATTGGGTTTATAATCCGTAATTGTTATGAATCTGATTCCCATGTAGCGAAAAATAGATTTATTCTTTTGGGGATAACATAAAGTTCGACCACTAAAATTGAGTTTGTGAGTTTTATGTCGTATCTACTCCGTTGTCTTTGTTGTTAATGCATTTGACTATTGATTCCTAGAGAGCTTGTTCTAGGAATTGATAAGTTGAGTAGGATTAATTGAAGAGCTTGTTTGATTAATTATACTTAAGAGACAACAAGATTAATAGAGCTTGTTATTAATCTTGGAGTAGGGATTCTAAGGCTAAATCAATCGGGTAGTAACATCTATTATATAGATTATCCGGGCTAAGGGGATACTCGATCAAGGGCTGAATCCTTTTATCATTTATAAAACCAAAAATTATTCTCTTATCTTTGTTTACTTGAATTGTAATTTGCTAAGTACTTTTAGAGTAATTGTTATTTTAGTTGCTTAATATAAATTTAGGTGTTAGTTGTGATTCCATCAAAACTTCCCCCCCCCCCTCCCACCCTTCTTTAATGTTTTCTAGCTTATTTATATTATATTGTTTGATCATAATAGTTTAGTACATAAAGCAAAATTGTTCGACCGTTCCTCGCGGGATCAACCCTTATTTACTACTCTACTAGTTAGAGTAGCAGATCAAGGAAAAGTATATTTATATATCAATTTGGTAAGGCGAACGACACGCCCCTACCAAATTTTGTCGCCGTTGTAGGGGAACGGTGTTAGATCTATTTTGTTTTTAGTGTTAAACACTATTTTTATTGCTTTAGTTAAGTGGCTTTTGTTACTTTTGTTATTTTGATAATCATTCGCTATTGTTTTTGCCTTGATACAGTGGATGTTCACACGTGCTCAAGGGCACAAGGAGCTATTTTTTTAACTCGATATAGTTCTTCGAGAACGAGTTTTGAAGAGATAAGCAAGAGCAATTGAGCAATTTTGTGGAGAATTTGAAGGATTCAATCTTGAACCCAAAGAAGAACCGAGAGAAGAATGGAGAATGAAAGGGTACCCGAGAGGACCATGAGTGAGCTAGCAAACACGGGGGTCACACACCAACCCCTATGTATTACCTTCCCCGAGGATCAAGAGGATGTGATTTTCGAATTAAAGTCAGGTCTTATACACTTGCTACCATCTTTTCACGGTCTTTCGAGAGAAGACCCACATAAACATCTCAAGGAGTTTCACATTGTATGTTCAAGTATGAAGCCTATAAAGGTGACGAAGAGCAAATAAAGTTAAAGGCATTCCCCTTTTCTTTGAAAGATCTAGTCAACGATTGGCTATACTACCTCCCACCAGCTTCTATTACAATGTAGGAACAAATGGAGAGACAATTCCTTGAGAAGTACTTTCCGGCCTCTCGGGCCACAAATATTCGAAAGCAAATCAACGATATTTGGCAATGCCAAGGAGAGACACTATATGATTATTGGGAAAGGTTTAATATGTTAGTTGCTAGTTGCCCACATCACCAGATCACTGATTAGCTTCTTATACAGTACTCTATAAAGATCTGTCCTTGACAGACCGAAACATGATCTACTCGAAAAGTGGAGGAGCATTGGTTGACAAGACTCCAACAGCTGCTCGTTCATTAATTTCAAAGATGGCTGCAAATACCCAACAATTTGGGTGTCGCAAGCCAACAAGGATGGTTAGGGAGGTACAAGATTCGACAATTGATGAAAAATTGGAGCAGTTTACTAACTTGGTCAGAAAGGTGGCCTCGGGCAACACTCAAGCCCCTAGGCCGTGTAGGATTTGTAAAACCACCGAGCACAATACCGACACATGCCCAATCTTGGATGAAGAAATCGAATCTCACACAAACACCGTTGGAAACTTCAACAGGGGAAGGAGGTATGACCCCTATTCGCAATGTTACAATCTCGGGTGGAGAGATCATCCAAACTTTCGGTATGGTAACCAAGGTGGCCAACAAAGTGACCAAGGTCAAGATCGAGCACCTCAACCGAGAGGGATGTACCAACAACAGCAATTGACTGAATCATCCGGTCCATCATTAGAAGACATTGTAAAGAGCCTAGCAACCAACACAGTCCAGTTTCAGAGGGACACTCAATCGAGCATCAAGAACCTTGAAACGCAAGTTAGCCAACTTGCAGCCTCAGTGTCTCAACTTGAAAGTGCAAACAGTGGAAAACTACCAGCTCAGCCGGAAATCAAACCTAGAAACGTCAGTGCCATAACCCTCAAAAGCGGAGTGATGCTTGGGGAGCCTAACAAGCCGGGGCATTTTTTGGAGGATGGAATTCAGGGGGACATTGAAGGAGAAATTGGATATGAGGGTTGTTTCGAGGAGAAGGTCACGGCCGCAAACCCCTTTCGCGGCCGCAACTAGGTTAGTGAAACACACCCTCCAATTACGCTTGATCAGTCACGACCACGAACCTCTATCGCGGCCGTAACCCCTACTCCTAAAAAATTTGAAGTTTCACCTCCTATCCCGACTTAACCACTCCCGTTTCCAAGCCGAGTCGCAAGAGCAATGTATAAGAACAAAGATAAGGAGATGCTAGAAGTGTTTCGGAAGGTGGAGATAAACATCCCTTTGATTGATGTCGTAAAGTAAATCCCGAGGTATGGTAAGTTCCTCAAGGACTTGTGCACTAACAAGAGGAAGGTAAAGGGGAATGAAAAAGTGATCATTGGAGAGAGTGTATCCGCAATCTTCCAAAACAAAATTCCACCGAAATGCAAGGATCCCATATTGTTCGTAATCCCATGCAAGATAGGAAACTGTAAGATTGAACGTGCAATGCCCGACTTAGGAGCTTCAATTAACGTTATGCCACACTCAATTTTTCATTCTTTGAATCTGGAGCCACTCAAGGAAACATAAGTCGTCATTCAACTAGCCGATCGAAGCACTTCATACCCCAATGGAGTGATTGAAGACGTGCTAGTTGAAGTTGATAACTTAATGTTCCCAACTGAATTTTATGTTTTAGAAATGCAAGGCGACTCATCAATATCCACACCTATCTTATTGAGGATTGGGGAGGCCGTTTCTAAACACCTCTCGAACTAAAATAGACGCTCGTGAAGGCGCACACATGATGGAGTTTGATGGAAGAACCATGCGATTTAATATTTTTTATGCCAAGTAATTTCACGAAGATTTCCATTCTGTCTTTCCTCATGATGTTGTTAACCCTCCTGTTGAGAAAGAATTTGAGATAAGGTGCAGGAATAAGTTGAATATTTCCCCATCTTTGAGGCATTGTAAAGAGGAAGGTGAGAAGCTACATGAGGTAAAGTGCGTGAACTGGTCCGGGCCAATATGGAAACCACCTTAGAACAAAGCTAAAGGGGAAGAGCTTTTGTCGAGCCAACGACATTAAACAAAGGCGCTTGTTGGGAGGCAACCCGACGTTTATTACTTTTCGTGTGTTCAATTTCGTAGTTTAGATTGTTTACTTATATATTTAGATATTGTCTTATTGTTTTCTTTTTGTGTGCAGGGACTATGATGACGAGAAACCGACCAAGCCATGAAATTCAAAGAGATAGCACCAAATGGGGGTGACGAAGCACAAAAGCCACTGTGAGTTGGAGCACCAATTCGTACCCTTTCTTTCTCACAAACTTTGGTTTTCAACCAAGTTTGGATGCCAATGTTTTGTCTGACTGTTATATGGTCTAGTATGAACATGCACATGAAACCTAGGCACCCGTGGGAGATCATATGCTTGCATTGATCATCTGGATTAACGTGGCTAAGGTTTTATGGGCTGAATCAGTTTGAGATTCAGGTTGACATGGAATTAGAGATTCCTAATGATGTTCTCGAGAATTCATATTTAGATTTAAGCTGAACATGTCCTTGAGTGAACTGATAAAGGAGCTCAAAAGTGTTGAGAATGTTCATTAGACAAAATATGGTGATGCATTAGTTGTTAGTTTTTTATGAATTGACCATGTCCAAGCAATAGACAAGATTAAGTCAAATCTAGAAAATTCTCAAGAAAGTGCAAAGGGAGTCAAAACAGAAAGAAAGCAAAAGGAGACTTGTTTTCTTGTGGGAAGAAGGGTGATTTGAAGACTAATTAACAGAATTACCTAGCATTTAAAAATACTAAATAATATCATTGAGTTATGTTTAGTGGTTGATTATATGGTCACTTACTAGAATTTGGACCCACTAATCATAGTTGCAATTTGATTGCATGGATTCATTTTCCAAAGGAAAGTCAATGAAAGGGTAGAGACTTTCAAGGTTAACACAGATGCAGTACGGTTTGCAAATGTTGATTGGTGTGTTCTCTTTATTTTAGCATAAAGACTTTTAGGACATTATTATTATCATCTCAATCATGGTAAAAAAATTAATTTTCTACTATTTTATTAAACAAAGTTTTTATAATCATTTTGACAAAAGAGTTAACACTACGTTTAAATAATGGTAGTGTTTGTGACGAATGGCCTAATAATGTCCTAAATGTCTTAACATTAATCAACAACTTGCAATACATTGCATCAGATAAATCATATAAGTTATTTCTACTAAAAAGATTGATGATTATTGATACTTAGTCAAGTTTTCTAATTAAACAAAGTTCGTATGCTAGAATGAGATGTTCTTCATTTGCTTGAAGATGGAATCTTTATACGCATGTAATTTTATTTAAAATAGTAATGTAACTGAGAAGTGTTCGTATATCAATCTTGGGGAAACATATGAGGTTGATAAGTTGTGAAACTTAGTCTAGTTTACTGATTATGCAAAGTTTATATGCTAGGAATGGATGTTCTTCAAATTTCTTGAAGGTGGAATCTCTACATGCATGTATTTTTGTTTTAAATGGTAATGTAACTAGAAGTCTTCATGTATCATTCATGAGAATTAGTATTTGAATTCACCAAGTACCCCTTAAAGTTTTGGTGTGGTTTGGGTTGAAGTAACTAGACATTGTTATAGATTGTCAGAAAGTATGCGATTTATTCCTACACGAATCCTGGATAAGAGGGTTTTGTGAAGACAAAATGTCACCTTCTTATAGGGCGAGAATATGGAAGGGTATGAATTCAAGAGTATAGTTTTTGTTGGACAAGATAAATGAAATAGCTTCCTAGTTTATCAAGCCAACGTTCCGCACTAAACATACTCATTGAATGTACAAAATCTGCAATTCTTATTAATTTTTTGAATAATGTGGAAAGACAGTCTTACATGTCGTGAATAATGCAGGCAGACAGTCTTACATATTCAGAAAAATGTAGAAGAGTAAACTTTTTGTGCTAGATGGAAGATAAACTATGTTCTAATTCTTAGATCCATTTGTATAAAAGATTTGGATAGATAGTTTTGTTCTAAGCATCATATGTAATTTCTGGATAGTGATGCCGTTTTGTGTGGTAGATATCAAGTGGTCTCGATTTACTGATTCCACAGTGGAAGCAGAGAATGTAGCAGCTTTAAGAAGCAGCCCAATATTGAAAGTAAGACTTATATTATTCATAGACCATTGATTCCCAAACAAGTGGGAGTATTGTTGAAAGTATAGTATTCTACGAGTAAATTAATGTAAAGCTTACACTACTCAAAGATTATTTACTCTTGGACAAGTGGGAGAAATGTTGAGTGGGTGTATGGTGCTTTACATTTTAATTCGTGCAATGACATTTTGAAATTAAATATAAGATTAATTTATTTGTACGATAATTTATTTGAACTTGCAAATGTTCTTGGATTGTAAGAATATTGTAAGTCGAGTATTTAAGTTGTTAAACACGAAAATATTTTATTATAATTCAATCCTTAGTATTTTGTCCGCGATTAGTAAATAAATTTGGGCAATTTAATTTTGATGAGATGGTCTCAATTTCATTGATGTTTGTCTTTGACTTGGCAATGAAATTGTGGATACATGTACGGTGTATTAGGACAAGATCACATGAAATTAGATTGTGATTTGACCATATAATTTAAATTCATTGATTGACGTACATGTTACCTTAATTCTGAGCGAATAATGTACATTTATTACCAACTGGACATTCTTTGAAACTATAATGAGTAAGATTAATATATTAATCAATGTCTCGGTGTTTTGGGAATTACAGTGAAGTGATAAAGAACATATATTTTGAATCTTTCACCTATTTAATAGGCATGATCATGATCTCACAGGTTCTTCCATGAACAGTAAATCTAAGCTCAGTATTCGGCATTAGTTGTCGAATCATATTGTGTGATGTAGTCACACAGGATTGTCGGATAGAAGATGAATGTTGAGATTGACAGGTGTTTGAATATAGGCTTATTGGTTATGGTAGCCTATTACAAATACTTTAGTTGATCGAGGGGGATAATATGTTGGATCGATAAATCAGAGGATAATATTTATTGATTATGTTACTTTAGTAATGTCGATTAAATTAAGAGTGAAATTATATTCTTTAGTGGAATAGAATAGAATTAACAAATTAATATCATAAGTCAAGAGTTGAGCTGGTCATAATTAATTTATTGGAGCTTGATATAATTGGGTCCAACTAGGTCCCTTCGGTGGCCCAATGTGAACTAGAATAAATTGTAAGGATTATATGTATTACTACAATAATTGGATTATAATATCATGATATTATAGAAGATGGAGATATCCAGTATCTTCTATACTTCTCAGGATATGTTACTTGGGGAGAAAGAATATTGTGATATTTTATATATATCAGATACATATTCAGTCTACCCTAGTACAATTACATGCGCAATATTATAGTCCAAGAAGATGTCCACACATCGGGTATTATAGTGCAATTCGTGAGAATGCTGGAGAAGGCTTGGAGGTTTGGAGCAATGTTTGATAAAGCACGCTACAAAGGTATTCCATAAAACTTTCTTGTATAGATGAATTAATTAGAAGAACATATAGTAATATGGTTGATCCTACAACGATATATCCGATTGTCAATATCTTATATTATGGATCGGATAAGAATCGTTATTCTAACACACCCACTTCACATTAGTCGCACCACAAATTCTTGCACCGCCTCTCATGTTCTGCTCATCTGAAGGTTAAGTATAGGGTACTATTAGGGCCCATTTACTTTGAAGGGATACTAATTTGTAGATATCACATTTGAAGAGATTTGACTTGGGACTGGCCTTGTTTACATTTAAGAATTCTTTGATTTATATCTTGACCAATTAGTGCAGACCCAGAAACAAGATTTTGACCAATTATATTTAAGATTTGGATTTTGAATTCAAGAAGCCCAGAAACAAAAAACCATTCATTGGAAATGATTAATTGTCCAACCCCGAGTTGTTGGCATGCACTTTAAGATGCTCGACCGTCGATTGAAGTAAATGGTTACCTTATTTCGTTCTGGGCTTGGTACAAGAGATGCAGAGAATTATTATAGCCCAATGTATACCCAACAAAATAAAGCCCAACTCTTATTAGAAATTAATGCCAGAATACTACTCTTTAGGCTCATATTGAAAAAACATAGCTAAGAAGTAAATGTTGTAACTGGAGTACTAGTGGGACATGTGGCAGCATATGGAGTAGGTAAAATTCAGATGTGGCAAGCCTAAGAACTCCCCTTGCTAATATATGGATTAATTAATTGAGATGTAATCTAATTATTTTTTTTCATCTATTTTATATTACCGTAATTGATTAGAGTTCTTTTATCTTTTTTTTTTTTCCCTTCCTCCTTCCAATTATCAAAAGGTTAGCCAATATGAAGTTCCTTTTGGTAAAGTTTTTAATTTCCATTGAGCCATTTTTGCACTAGAGTGGGCTTTTTTCTCTGAAAGCAAATTAAATTAAATTGATGTTGCCTTGACTTCATTGTCTAGCTAAATAAGATATCTTGTGGGAATGTTTATATTGAATATTGTTAGGAAAACATTGACATTCAACTATTAAAGTAATCTTCATTTTCATTGACATAGTAACATTAAAACGAATGAATGTGCAAAATCTACGCATTATATGTATTTACCAAGTTTCAAATGCTCTAGTTGAGTTTGATTTTCTTTCTCATTATTTTTTTTTTTAAATTTCGCACATTGGATTTTTGTTCATAGTGATATTATAATGCTTAATTTTCTTGCCAGACAATGCTTGGTTGAGACAATACATACATTTTGATCAATTCTAATGTTATGTTCATATTGTATTCTATGGATACATTTTAGTATCATTGGTTGTGATGATGTCAATCCTGTTGATGATTACATATAGGAGGGTGATAACTGATTATGAATAGAAAATGTATGAATTTATATCTTTCGTTTGGTATTATAATTATATAAGAATATGTAATATAGAAATAGTTGTTTAGATATGTCCTATAGATTGAGTCATATATTTCATTTTTTAGATTGTGTTGGGAGCTTATGTAGCTATAGATCTGATTTTCAAGTCGAAGTTTTTGGTTGGGTAGCATTTTTGTTGTAACTTGTTTAATCATTAGAATGTCAAATCCGAATTTTGAATAAGCAGTCTTTCAATTTTAAGATGATATTGCGTGGACAAAGATTGTGGATATAGTACATTGTCCCATTGTTAATAGTTTGATTTAAAAGGTTTTGATAAACTATAGGTTTTTTTTCTCTTAATTATTAATTACTTATATTTTAATTACTATACAAAAAAATTAATATCTCTCTACACACAAAGATTTTAAAATGTAAAAGATAACCAATAAAACTAAGATAAAATACGTTGACTAAAAGAGAAAGATAAAAAACAAAATATGTTGTTTAAAATTAAAATATAACGAATATAAATCATTATCTAAGGGGTGAAATTCATCTAAAAGGTAAGACAACGAAAAAAATATGATGTCTATAGCTTTACAAGACAAGGGATATAAATTGTTGTATTTGATGGAAAATAATCATTGTGGAATCCATGTTGTCCTTGCCTCTGCTGATAAACATTGATTTATAACCATTGTATTTATAGAAAAATACAATGCTCTTAAACCATTGTGAGAACATTGTGTATGGTCAAAAGACAATGACAATAAGTGATGTCTATTACCATTGTCTTATCAATGAAATACAATGTTCTAAAATGACGTAGAACCGTTGTCTATTACTGAGCTAAGAGACAACAGTTAATTCAACAACACAGTCTTTCTGGCATATACAACAGATAAAAATTGGTTTCTATTAGCATTTATCCTCAATGGGAAAAATTAAGAGCACTAAGTACTCCATCATGAACTAATCTTTTGATTCTATTGATGGAGATATGTCCCAATCTCCTATGCCACAAGTTAGATAATTCTTCATTCACAACATAATGTTAATACCAAGTTTTCATGGACGTGCAGAATAGTATGCTCGTTAACATTTTTCAAATTAAGACGATAAAGACCTTCGAACAAAGTACCATACCTAATTACATCAACTATATTAGATAAACTCAGACCAACGTCTAAAAACTTAAAAGAAAACCAAGATGATACGAGTCTAGAAACAGAATTCAAATTTCTAGCACAAAATACGAATATAAATATATTTTTCAAAAGCAAAAAAAAAAACAAGTACTTAAATTTTTTTTGCACATTTCATCTGCCTCCACATGTGAGGATATCTTATTTCCAAAATAGACACTTTGCTTACTTTCCACCGGCTTCCACAGGTTTTGCAAGCCCTATAAGGAATTGGTAACATGGATTGTAGATCTAGAATCAATCCCCCATGTGTTATCGAGCTAATACATAACAAACAAACAAAACTTGAGTATCTTTCTTGTCAAGCCAATTCATGTACTTGGAGAAATCTTTCTTTTTGTGCCCTTTTTTTGCAGAAGAAGAACTTGCCCTCTTTCTTTATGACCTTTAGAGGAAGAACTTTGCCAAGATTGTCCTTAACATGATTTGACTGTTTTTCTTCTAGATGTTGTAGCTAGATTAACCTTTCCACCCTCCTCTTTAGCCAACCTTCTCTCTTCCTGCACATACATGTTCAATAATTCATTGATAGACCATTTGTCTTTATGTGTATTATATGAAATCTTAAAGAGATCATACTATGGAGGTAGAGTGCACAAAATGAAGTGAACGAAGAATTTGACATATCAACCTCCATTGTTTTAAGCCGAGCTACTATATCCTCATGCGTGTGATATGCTTTAAAAATGAGAACTGCATAATTAGGGTAATGCTTTGTCAAATGTCACAATTGATCATCAATGGCACGAACATTGTCACAATGCTCGACAAGACTCCTGATCTCAGCAGATAATTTGGTCTTTATGAACATAACAGAGAGACAATTAGATCTCTCCCACTTTTCATAAAAATCAAATTGATCCAGGATGTTATTTTCAGTTATGGCGGGGGGTTCTTCTTTCCTAATGGCATAATCAGCATCCATCCATCTCTTGTCGGAGAATCCTTTCCTTCCAAACCTTATAGTTATCCCCATTGAGCTCAGGAAGATCACATTTCATATCAAAGAAGTTAATAGGTTAAATTGTTGCATCAATAGATAAACATGCACATATTATTAAACTTGAAGCCATTTATAAATTGTTATATTAATGCAAAACATGCTAAATATGAATCTAATGATATAGTACATGCCTCTGGCCTAAAGTTTCAATTCAGTTAGATTTATTGTACTTTATGATAAAACTGCCAAATAATAATGTCTTTCTAATTCCTGTGGGTAAATACGAAAAGTTAAAATAAGATTAACCAAATCATTGTAAGGGTTCTGTATATATATCAATTAGTTCACACACACACACACGCACACACACATGTCACATATTGAATTGAAGGGAAGTACTCAATATATGATTGTGCATGACTCTAATCAAAATACCAACACAGAGGCAACACATGCTCTGATACCACATGTTGAAACTTTAGTAAAAATAAGCATGGAATTTTATCATACTTTAATCATGCTTAATCAATGCTAGTGGAAATATATCGAAATAAATAACTCCAACCATTGCTATAGACTCACGAATGGTGACGATATTGACTCAAGGTTGAACGAAGCTTCTAAGTCATTCCTCTCTCCGCTAGATGGTGTATTAGACTTAAAAATGAGAACTGAGCTTAGAGATCTTTTTTCCAACCGTAGAGTACTTTATTATAAGATTTTTGCTTCGAAAAAAAAGATCATGTGTCCAAATTTTGTTGGATTTTGTTGACCTTTAATTAATATGATTGAGGATTTAACGACCTTAATTCATTTTTTAAAAATAGGAATAATGTTGAATATATTAATAATTATCTTTATATTCATTTTTTACCTTATATAAACCAAGTCAATAATTACCTATTTGATTTATTTTAGTTACACAGATAATTCGAAAAACACATACTTAATATTAGAGACAATAATTGTGGTCTCAAATAATATGCTACAAAAGACCTTTTCTTGTTGTTTTATTGACCTACCATAAATGTATCATGATATATGTATGGAATTTCCATGTACCAAAAGTGTGTGTGCAGAGTATATTGAAATTTTTTATACATCGTACTAAACTTTCCGTACATTGGATAATGTTTCTCACTTTTCAAGACGTAAGCCCTGAAATCAGAATAAAATTCAACATCTAAGCCAATAACTTAAAAAGACTCGAATCAAGAACTTCTAAAATTCAAACCTTGTAACAATAAATTTTCTTAAAATAGGGCTTCAACCGAAATTTTTGTTGTCGTGACAATTCATATTGCATCCCATGTCTAAGTTTATTGATATTTTTCCCAATTCTTGTTAGTGAATAATATGTCATCCATTTTATCTTAATCTTGTACTTTTTAAGAGCAATTTATGGAAGTTGTCATTAGTACATGGCCTATTACATAATAGCCCAACTATTTTTTTTTTTTTAAATTTTGATAACTTACTAAGCATTTTATCATATGATAAATTTAATAGGTTTTATAATCATAATACAAATAAAAATTTGTCGGAATATATTATTTTGGGCGTAATTTGGGGGTCGTTATTGAATCCTAAGTAATGATGAGGCAGTGCCATTAGACTACCAAAGCATAAACGTATAATTTGTAATAGTTTAATGATCCGGAAAAAAATCACTTTTGGCTCTGTAGAAATAGAGCTTGTCCCATTTTGGACCACTTACGTGCTTATTTGGCACTGCTCATATACATTTATTCCTAGGACGTTAAAAACTAGCAAGTGTGGGATAGTCACGTGCCCATTAATTCAGTTTTTTATATATTTCTTTTCATTTTTTTAATTATAAATTTTATTATAAATATTAATAATTTATAAAAAAAAGATAGAAAAAATAACATTTATAAAGAAAAATAAATACAATTTAAAGAAACACTTAGGGATTCAATTTATTTTATTTTTTAATTTTTTAATGCCTCTACCCATCAGCACAGCCAGGCCCCCCTCACCCTTCCCCCGCGCAGTTCATATTTTTTAGTTTCTTTATATTAATGCCCTCACCCCCATTCATCTCAACCGTTGCCTCCCCCTGTGGTACAATTTTTTTTCTAATTTCCGCTCCACATGGGTCAAATATTCTATTTGATTTTTCTATTTTTTTAAGCTTTTTTAATGCCTCCTCGTCCCCCAAATGAGTAAAATATTTTTTTCTTTAATTTTGTATAACTTTCTTTCTTAATGCCCCCACGAAATCCCCCATCACCCTCACCCCCATCCTTGCCCTCTCACCTATCCAATTTTTTCTCTATTTTTTTATTTCGGGGCTAAAGAAAAAAAAATGAAACAATTGACTGGGTTTCGAGGTAGGGACAAGGGTAGGGGATCGGCGGGGGTGAGGTAAGGTGGGGAGGTATTAAAAGAAAACTGATAAAATATACTGGAATAAAGCAAAGTAACAAAGGTGGTGGGGGTGCGGGTGGTGGGGGTGCGGGTGGTGGGTGGTATTAAAGGAATTAAAAATTACTTACATGAAAAAAAATATATATATTGATCGAGGAATGCGGGTGGGGTGGGGATGGGGTTATAGTTTCCGAAATGAAGAGGCGGGGCGAGACAAAACCCACCAAAGCCCACCATTTAGCGAGGTGGAGCAAGGTGGGTTGAAAAATTGGCAGGCCACTAAAACCTCAGCCCAACCCAATACACCACGGGCCAGTGCTTAGGGTGGGCAAACTCACCTTTTTTCTATGTGTAGATACAGTGATTTAGAAATTATAAACGATAAATATATTTTTGGAATTCTTGGGCTATAATTAATTATCTAAATAATGTAAGAACTATAATTAAATTTAAAAAGAAAATATTTTTTAACTAACTCAATAATTAGGAAAGTCATAATATAACTCATCATTCATCAATCGATACATATAACAAAAGTCTTATAGTTATCAACGTCCACCAAACATAAAATATAGCATGCAAGACTACAAGATGACATACATTATAACATCCAAGAGTCAAATAAAAAATAAAAGGCGTACATAGAGTCGCTCATATGCATAGTAGACATTAGTCTCTTTCTCACTATGTACACACACACACACATATATATCCCTAAAAGAATTCACTATAATTAATCCAAAAATATATTTATTAGTTAATTTAACACTTAGAGAACTCATAAAAAGCAAAGAGAAGGAATCTTATTTTCTAGATTATTTTTCTTTATACACTTATGTCTAGTAACTTTCTCTTGTTCTCAAGTTACAGAGTAGATTATGTGGATCTTTTAAGTTTTATTTATAAATTGAAACCCGTTCCATGTTGGTATTGTATGTGTTCTGAATCAACTTGTGTGTTTAATGATCTGATCAATTATTAGTCATGTTATGCTTAGTAAATCGAGATCCAAGAAGGGAAGTTTATTAATAGCCCTAGAATGCATAACATAATATTCAATAGAAATGAGACGTTTGAGATATTTGTGAGGGTAATGGTCTTTTTTGCTTTTAGAAGTTATACGTATAGCAGTCAATTGGAGATGATGGCTTTTACATGTAATAAAAGGTTTATTCACTCCGATACAAATATTGAACTAACTATGTTGTCATCCTATATGAACTAGAATCCGATTTAAAGATTTATTTAATTAAATACAAATCTTAGGTGAAGCATAGTTGAAATTGACTCTTTAAATTACATTCTTACTATCTAATTATCCTTATTTGTCTTGTTTAGTGATTTATTTAGTTATTTTATTTTAATCTTTTTAGTTAAAAGAAAGAAGCCTACTACCACCTCAAGCACAAGAAGGCAGGATTCCTCTCCTAATCTGTCAATCCTCTCTAAGTACGAAGACTGGTTGCTTCATGACTGTACAAATGAGCAACTACATGAGATTCGTACTTATCAAATTTTAACAGAGAAAAATCCTAATGAAGAAGAAATTGATCATTGGAGGGTAGCTGAAGTTCTCAGATACTTCGAGTACCTACTAACAATGGCGCGTACAGGAATGTCGGAGGTTCCACCAGAGACAAGCTAAAGAGATATGGAGAACAATTACACGCAGGAATACTTCCATTCCAGATTGGGCTTTAAGGCTTGAAGTGGGAAAGATACAAGATCTCCCCTTCTATTGAATGGTGGCTAATGGAAGATCTTACTCCTGGGGTGCAGCTTGAGTATAGGAACTTTGAACATAAAATTTACAACGAATGGTGGAGGTACACTGAGATAATCGTGATAGATCCAGAAGGAGTAGGGATCTAAGAGGTGAAGACAGAGCAAGACACAGAGGCAAAAAGCATGCCAAGTGGCATTTCATAGAGCGTCACTGGACGAAAAAAACGAAGGTAACATGCTGTTGGGTAAACTTTTCTTGTCTCTTTACTGTAGATGAAAGATTTTTTTTTTTTTTTTTTTTTTGGCACATGCTTACTGAAATTTTAGTTGATAGGTTTATCTAGTGAAACATCTATCATACCTGCCAAATAATTATAGCTCGTAATCTTACATCATGCATGTTGCATTTTAAGTACATTTTGATTGTTAACTGTTTATCCTAACAGTTCGTTGTTTTGTGACATTAAGTATGTCTTTACTTAGAGTTTTGACATCATCAAAAAGGGGGAAATTGTTAGGAAATTTATGTTTAGTTTTGATGATGAAAAAACCTCATGTAAGTCAGTAAGTACTACCCCCAAAACTCTGTATATCTTTGTAACAGATAGGGCTAATTCTACTTAGGCAGAAGTCACAACAAGAAAGCAGCAAGATCGTCAAGGTCACTTGAAGCAACAAGTTAGCTATCGCAGTAAGGAGAGAGACTGCGGTGAGGAAGTAATAAGGTTACATATGCCCATCTGACATAGTGCATTGCTTGCAGCAAGAAAGGTACAACCAGCAAGCAAGTAGGAGTCATGTCAATAGTGCGCAAGTCAATGTCAAACATCAGGATATTCAAATTCAAATATATAGCCAGTGGAGACAAGTTTGAAACCTTGTACTGACTATCCAATAGCGCGAGATATGTCACCTGACAAAAAAAAAAAAAGCAACACTGGACGCTGACACTAAGCCGCAACCACTCTGACCTATTTTCTGCAAAAAATGACAAACGGCTCTTTTTCGTACAAATGAGCATTAAATTTCAATGAGATTATTTCTTACTCTTCAACTAGTAGGAATCCCAACTACTATAAATTGAAGGAGATGGAGGACGAAGTAGAGACTACGAAAACTCAAGCATTCAAGATTACTTAGCATCAAGCATATAACATTCTTTTCCAAAGGTCTAAAGCATACACTCTGATAAATCATTCCTTTGTTTATGCGACGTATACAAGAGAAAGATAGCAAGCAACAAGCAATCTAGTGAAGACCAAAAGGTGCAACCACTCTCAAGGTCAAGCTAGTTCTCAAGATTTTCTTCGGATTTAATCCTTCTCAAACCGGGAAGCTTGCCTACATCTCAAATGTATTCAAGTTTTGAGACAGCTACCAGAAGTTGAAGAAAAACTTTCATTAAAGCAATCTCGAGAAAGATTTTTGAAAAGGGGAGTCTTCGTTTAAATCCGAGATTCAAAGTTGCCTTGTATTCCGAGGAACATGCGTACCATAAAGGAGTAGCCTTCTGAGGATATGCAAAACCTATTGTAAAGAGCTAAATTAGACTTAGACTTTGGAGTAGCTAAGTTGTACCGTGTCTATTCTACTTAGTGAATTTTCCCATTGTGCGAGGGACAAGTGGACGTAAAAGGATTACCCCCACCTTCAAACCACTATAAACATTGTGTCTACTTTTATATTGTCTTAATTATTGTTGCTGGCATACTACTTATCTACTACATAGATTTGTAAGAAAACGTTTAAGCATATTCCGATGCACGTAAAACCCCCTTGAGCTTTGCTTACTGTAAGCTACTTCTAGTCAGTCTGATCTATACTCTATGCTCACTGCTTAAGTGAGCTTAATGTACCAGCTTCGTTGCAAGAACCAGTTTCTTGAAGTAAGCAAGAAATCTTTTCTCAAAGTATTTGAAAAGAGAAAATTGAGTTAGAGATTTATTTACCTCCCTCCCTCTAAGCCTCTACCACTTGGGACCAACAGAGATAAAGTATATTAATTATCATCGAGTGAACAAGTCTTTTCGTGATCGCTCAGTGAACGAGTCTTTTTCTGTTCGTTCTATGATTGAGTCTTCTATTGCTCGTTTCGTGAACAAGTCTTTTCTTGCTCGTTCAATAGACGAGTCTTTTTTTGCTCACTCAAAGTGCTAGTCTTTGACTGCTATCAAACTAATGTATAGAGAAGATTAACTATATTCACAAACTCTTAGGATGCGTTTGGTTGGTGGGTTTAGGTCCTATTACAGGACCTAACCCACCTATTAACATGTTTGGTTGTCTATTTTGTAGCCCGGTTTTAATAACATGCCCGTCCTTCACAATAGCGAAACCCGGTAACTTTCAACCCATGGGGGGGTTGGGTTGAGTAAGCTGCAGTTTTAACCTGAGTTTTGGGTTTAGTTAAATTTACTAATTTACCCCTGCCTTATAAATAGCAAACCCTAGCCCACATTTCACCCACTTCCAGCTTCTCCACCGCAGCCGTGATTGGAGACATTCCTCCACTGATTTTCGCAGCTTCAACACCATCTGCAAAGGTAATCTTTTGTGATTTTCATATCTATTATCTACGACATTATAGATTAATCCTCTCGTCAATGTAATTCTTAACCCTCTTCCTCTTTTTTGTCTCTTATTCGAACATTTCCTTGTAAGGTGTCAAGGGAGCTTGGGGGTTTGCAGACAAGAAATCGATACAATTTATCGTAGCTAAAGTGCTCGGAGAAAGGTATGATTTTTCAGATTCCGTGAGAACAGTTCAAAATTTAGAGATTTTGGGGTTGATATGCTTATTCTGGTTGTTTTTAATTCCACATACTGATATGGGTCTGCATAAACTGGGTGTTGATTCTAAATTCTGTTGTGAAGGAACACCATCTAAATTGTGGTTGAAACTACTGTCTGATGCGAGTAGTAGATATCTGTTGAATATGGAAAAAACAGTAACAAATCTATTTTGTTGATATACTTGTTTATCGTATTTTTTTTTATGCTATTGAACATCCAAAAAAAGACAAAAAAAAATGGTTCTTGTCTGCTGCATTCATGTGTTTTATTTTTTCAGTTAGCTATAGATATAGTTTGTTTTATGGTGTGCATATTCAGATTAAATGCTACATGAAACTTTTCAATATGTTAATGCTTAAAAAATTATTCTGATTCCACCTATACATGTACAAAAAATGAACAGGTTCATGATTCTATTCCAATTTCACCCATGTTTTAATTTTTACTTGCACTAAACTGATTTTTTAAACCTCATTGATAGTGCTCATGCGTTCTATAATTCTAGGTTCATGATTCTATTCCAATTTCACCCTTGTATTAATTTTTACTTGCATTAACTTGATTTTTTAAACCTCATTGATCGTGCTCATATGTTCTATAATTCTGCCCCGGCTTATTTTTCTTGCTTTATATTTAGTAGGCGATGTCTCAAGAAGGAAGAAATCGGGCTATGATTTTTCTGTTGGTAGAGGAAATCATGGCCTCAAGTTGTGTTGTCATTAACTCGCTGTTAGGTCAGTTAGATATGTGTAGTCAGTCTAGGTGGTCACAAGACCATGAAATACGATATGTCATGGCCGACAAGATCCCAGATCAAGTTAAGCATCTAGATGCATTAACAACCAATACAGACGTTGATTGTTTGGAGCAATTAAGGATGCCTAGATGCGCTTTTGCCAAGCTATGTTTCCTACTAAAAAATGTTGGGGGGCTAAAAGATTCCCGGTATGTAAATGTTGGAGAGAAAGTAGCGTTACTTCTTTCGGTTCTTTCTCACCACAAGAAAAACAGAGTCGTCAAATTTGATTTCAAACGTTCTGGTCACACAGTTAGCACACACTTCCACGTCGTTCTTTCTGCCGTCTTAAAACTACACACAATACTGCTATCTACTCCCGAGCCCGTAGGCGACGAATGTGAATACTCTAGCTGGAGGTGGTTCAAGGTATTGAGCAAACCATATCAAATAATAGTCAAAGTTTTTAGTAAATACCATAAGAGTGCGTTTGTTAATATAATACTGTGTAAATCCAATTTAATTGTTTAGGGGTGCTTGGGAGCTTTAGACGGAACTTATATCAAAGTGACTGTTCCCGAGACTGCCAAGGCCCGATATAGGACAAGAAAGGGTGATGTTGCCGTCAACGTACTTGGAGTATGTGATCGCAACATGAAATTCGTGTATGCTTTAAGCGGGTGGGAAGGATCAGCCGCCGATTGTAGGGTTTTGAGAGACGCTGTTAGTCGAGCTAACGGATTTAGAGTACCCCAAGGTATCAAACTAATCATGATATTGTATTTTGATCAATTTGATACACTATTAAATGAATATAGGGTTTAATGAAATTCGTATTGTCAGGTCATTATTACCTATGTGATAATGGATACACGAACGCTGACGGGTTTCTCACTCCATATAAGTCCGTTCGTTATCATCTAGAGGAGTGGGGTGAAGGTTCTAGAGCACCTCAAAACTTTCAAGAATATTTTAATATGTGCCATTCCAAGTCCCGCAACGTAGTCGAACGTACCTTTGGTTTGCTAAAGAAGCGGTGGGCCATTCTACGTAGTGCTTCCTTCTATCCCTTAAAAACACAAAACAGAATCATCATGGCCTGTGTCCTATTGCATAATTTCCTTCGAAATGAAATGCCGATAGACCCGTTAGCCGAAGATCTTGAAGATATAGAAATACTGCAGGAAGAGGATGAGAATGTATCGTTCATAGATCACATAGAGCCTTCACACGAGTGGTCGATAATGAGGGATAATCTCGCTATGTCTATGTACGACGAATGGAGGGGTTCAAGAAATAATTGAGAATTTCAGTGTGTCGTTTAGGATTAATGAAAAGTGATTTTATTTTCTATGTTTGGCCTGTAATGTTTTGTTCTACATTGATGTTTAATTTCTAGTAGGATTTTAAAATGTTATTGTTGTACTGTGATTTGTCTAGACTATGTATGGAATGGTTGTGTTTCATTTTCAACTTAATATTTCCACTATTGTGGACAGTGAATTAGCAATCTGCCTGAGTTTCTGTACACTGATGGATGTTACTTTCTGTATATTTTTGGTTAGATTTGTGAAACTATTTGCATACTTTCTATATTCTGAAATTAGGAACATGTTGTTACATTAATGTCCGTCCTTAGATTTTGGGCCATATGGTTGAATATGTTTGGTTAACAGCTTATTAACAATTAGTTGTTATGTTTTTGTTTTTTTGTTTTTGTGTATGTTGGTAGATGGATGCTAGGAATAAAGTACCCGTTCGTGTGAATCGTGCTAGGGCTGATAGGGGGCGCCGATTCTGGAGTTCTGAGGAGGAAAAGGCACTGATTATGGGACTTAAAGAAATCATTGCAACAGGATGGAAATCGGAGAACGGCTTTCGACCGAGCTACCTAAATGCCCTCGAGCAATTTATGGCTCGTGCATTTCCCGGTACAGACCTGAAGGGCACGCCTCATATCAACAACAAAATACATGGCTGGAAAAAGAACCATGGCAGCCTGTTCTCGATGTTAGCTAAAAGTGGAATCGGCTATAACCACTCGACCCACATGATAGAAGCTAGTACTGAGGCCTGGGAAGCATATGTGAAGGTGCGTATTTGGTTCTCTTACAGCTGTAATCTTTATAGTTTATTGATAACACCCAATTTTAAAAATAATAATGAGTGTAACTAGTTTTTTTTATCTATTGTACATTTTGGGGCAGATCGATTCAAATGTAAAGCAGATGCGTTTCAAGTCATGGCCCTTTTACGAGGATTGGTGTGAGATCTTCGAAAAGGACCGGGCACAGGAGAGGGTGCAGAGGGTTTTGTTGAGGCTGTCAACCACGTGCTTAATGAAGAGACTCAGCAGGTTAACATCAAATTCTATTTTGGTTTGACTTTTCTATAATCCATTTACTAATCAATTTTTTTTTTTTTTTTTTTTTTTGTAATAGACTACTGTAGAAGACGAAGTGGCATTTGACGGCTTCGATTTTTTCGCCAACGGGGTCGGTGAGACTGCTGAAACTGTACCAGACAGTCAACCAGTACCAAACCCTGCACAAAAGGGTAAGTCACCCATCTATTCTAGAGTCGAGTCACAACAGACAAGTGCTAGTGGAAAAGGAAAAGCTGCGAAGAAAAGGAAGATTGTTGAAACTCAACAGACGGTGAGTAACCTGCTGGAGAAATTTTGTGACGGGACAGCTGCTCGTCTAGGCGATATAGCACAACGGATAGGGTACGAGTACGACATGTCCCATGCACGAAAGGAAGTTTGGGCTTTCGTGGACACCATCGAGGGTATGAGCATGCAAGAGAAGCGCCTAGCCTCAAAACTGATAGTGAAGGATGTTGAGGAACTCGACCTCTTCTTTAGCCTACCCAATGAAGCTCGTGAAGTCTTTGCCAAAATGAAGATGGCCGGTCATCTGTGAAGCCGACATTGATTTTAGAGTGCCATAATCTGATTTAGGCATCTGATTGCTAACCAATTCTTTTGTGTTATCTCATTATTGGGATAAACTATAATTACCTGGTTTTGTGAGCGTGTTCGCACAATTATTCTTTTGTGAATTGTGGGCCCTATTTTTTTGGTTGGGCATGTTGTGAACAAACTCGGTTCACCATCTCGGGATTGAATGTGATTATTCTTTTTTGTGATGTTTCTGACTAATTTTGGGAGAATTCTTGAACTATTGGGATGTTTTATGAAATGTTGTTGGTTTTGCTCCATTTTTTGAGACCACTCAGCAGGTTCAAATGCCCAATATCATGATAAAGAGTATCTAGCTGTTGTTCGAAAGAAAACAGGGACAAAATTAAAACAAAAATTAAGAAAGAGTTGATGTAAGCATTTGATGGTGGTTGGTCATATTTAAAAATCTGGTTATGACCAAATCAGTTTTTCTATTAATTTTGTTCTTTAATAAAAATAATAAACTTCATTTAAATAATAGTCTTACAAAATTACACAACTTAAAAGGGGCCAACATTTAATTCTTACTAAAACATGAAAAATCCTCCAACATTTTGATTGAATATTAAATTCGCATTACAGTGGGAACAATGGAAACTGTTGTTCTACTTGGAATAAAGACTACATGGAATACAAGGAATAAAAAAGGTTAAAGCTAAGACCAACAAAATAACCTAGGACAACTCGTTAACGGTCCGTTGGAGGATTTGAGTGATCCATTTTTTAGAGTTTCTTCGCAGGGGAGAAACTAGCGCTCGAACCAAGAGAAGTTGTAGCGCCACGTGGTTTCGACCCCTGCACATTTTTACCAACCGGCCTTTTCAGCCTCACAATTACACTAGCAGCAGTTGACGACATTGCAGAGTTGCCATTCTCTTCTTCGTCTGACTGCTCGTTGAATTCCTCAGCCACATCCTCCCAGAAATTTTTCCCATCAACAACTACTGGGTTAGTAATTTCAAGAATTTCGAAGTCCTTATCGTCTTCGTCACTCGCAATATCTATCACGTCAGGTGGAGCATCTTCAAAGTTTTTGGGTGTAGCCTCAAACAGACACTTCATCCAGTCAAAATCCTTCTCCCCCTCTTCAATGTAGCAAGCTGCGAGCTTCTCTTTCTAGCAAGAAAAAAACAGCATCGAATGTATAATACGAAACTAGACAGATTTTTTAACGAATTCGGGTAAACTTTAAAGTTCTTACCTCGCAAATGAACTCCCACGCATCAGGGCTGCAACTCACCTTCTTCGAAGTGTCATCGTAACCGACACCGCTAAGAGAAGTGATCCACTTGAATACTCTAAATCGATTCTTTATTCTCCGGAGGCGCATGATACAATATTTGAAGTCAAAATCCCTATTGAAGCGGTAGTTAATCTCCCGCATGGCATTGTGAATCGACTTTGCGTTCCCTCCATTTATATCCCAAGAACCGAGCAATGCTTCGTCTACCAAATGAGGAAGAAACTCGTGCTCGATCTTACGAGTCCACTCAGTAGTGTAGAAAATCTGCTCCTGTGGAATTGGTGTGGGGGCCATTCTTCCCTTTTTTTTCTAAGTAATTAACTCAACAAGATGCACAACAAGTATGAATGCAGATTTGTATTTTAAATAGACAAAACTATCTCACATACAACAAAACAAGATCACATGATCCTCAAAATTGACAATCAGAAATGACATTCATGGCTGTCAAAGGAATATATTCCTTAGTATTACATATTAAGCTAAATGTCAATGCCATAAATTGATTCAAGAACAGAATATTACCAAGAATGGTAAAAGCAAAATTTGCCAAAGAAACTTTTCAATTGCACTAAATCCAAACAAAATCTAAAAACTTGTACTGATCCTACAAATATCAAAGTTTTAGTCTGAAAATGGATATCATATCAAATATTTAGCAACTGTAGACGAGCTGTTCGGCCTAGAATATTCAAACCTACAAAAAAAAAATCGAAATATTCATTGAGATGGCTAAAGTGCATGTGACATATCAGCAATGAATCAGGAATCTCTAGGAAGATGCAAATTACTCAAACCGTGGAGTCAAGAACATGTAGAAAAACTTCTCAATAACCAAACGAAATATATTGCTCAACACAAGTTAGAACCATATCTTAGTTTAAGCCCAATATTAAACACTACCAATATCTCACCAACCTGTCTCAACAATTTGCAACAGGTTGATGCAACAACAATTTCAACCCTTCATAGTTCACAAGTCCACCATTAACATATAAGAACATCCAATAAACTAACTTCTTCTTAAAAAAATTCTAGTTTAGTTGTGCATCAACATCACATACGATAGAGATTCAACGTAAGCCCAACAACGTAAATTAGAAATATAATGACGAACCCCAGACCTAGGACTTTTCCCGTTGCAGTTAATGCGGTTATTGAACCTGTTGCTTTTTCGAGTCCCGACTGAAGCTCATCGACTGCACGAAGTACCTGAGATAGGTGGGTACATATCATCACCATGTCATCGTGGAGATCTACCTTTCCTCTATCGGGGTTGCTGCTGATCTCCCCGTTATCAGTCGTCTCCGGATCGATCCATTCCAAAATTTGCATTTATTACATTTTGCAAACCTCCGCCCGGGATTATACGGTGTGTGAGACTCGTAAGTCTTAGCCACTACCCCGCAATCGCATAGCATGGGTAAGCATGCCTCTTTCTGCGACTTCCCCTTGTCACCGAAACCTACACGGGTGGACTTAATTTAGTAAGAACACAACGAATTTAAGGCTAGCAGGAGTGAAAGAAAAATCCGGTAAGCTGAAAAGGCTTAACTCCGTGAACTCTGGCCGTGACGATTCGAAAAACCACTCATCCTGTATAATAAAAATAACCAATTCAGTTGACAATTATCAAAGTAGACTATAACTGCAGAAAAAAGCAACATTCCCTGAAAAAATAATATATATGCATATAGTTACAAAAGCAACAAGTAGAGTCGAGAAATTCTGAACGATAGGTCTCGACATAAGAATTTTTGAATAAATTCATATGAAATGTAAAGCCACTATAATTTCGAAAGAACATGGAAACAAAATAGCAATTATAATCGAGCGATTTCCTTCAAATTTTTGGCAGTACAGAAGCAAGAAATTAATTCTAGAACATAAATTGTAGATAGAACCCAAAATGTGAGATATTTGCATTTCTTTTTTTATATGAATCACGCCGAAGACCAGAGATTCAAACTAGTTTCAATCGGAATGGGAACATTTATTTTGACAACAACAAAGAACGTAAATTCATTCAAGTACCCAAAACACAAGGATAGTTCTTAGATTTCCACCAAAAGAGATGTTAGTTTCTCCAAATCAGTACAAAATTAGGGGAAAAGTTGCATTTCCTGAAGCCCTAGTTTTAATTTTAGTAGCATTTATTTAGAAAGCCAATGGACACCTTTAATCAAACAAATTTGGAAGATCACATACCTGTTCTTGAGCTAATTCGAGTCAGGGCCTCACTGGTGGTTTGTCACCGACGATGGCGAGCCTCTACAGAAATCGGTCACCGAAATGCAGGTGAAATGAGATGAAAAAAAAATGCCCTCACTTTTTCTTCAAGTTGGGGGCATTTGTGTAAAATCTGTATTCCTACCATTGCTATAATCATTTAAACCAAACAAGTTATAAGGTTAACTAAGTTACCTAAACCCGGATAAACAAGCCAACCAAACAGTTTATAATATAACCTGGGTGAAACCAACTCGGGTAAACCAGCCAACCAAAAAAATTATTAACTCAACCTAAGTACTTGTAAACACCCCAAAAGCCCGTTTAGCTATACCAACCCACTTGTTGTTACTAGCAACCAAACGCACTCTTACACTCTATTACATCATTCACTTTTCTTGATAAACATTAAAATTATTATTTCTTTAAGTTTTGAGCATTCCATGGGTGTGCGAGCTTCTTTCCATATGGATCCTCTAGTTTGTAATCCATATACTGAACACTTGATCACCCTGTAAGGCCCATCCCAATTTAGGCCGAGCTAATGACTGCATAGATGGAAGGACCTTTATCATAACAAGGTTGCTTGCAGGTAACATTCTTCCTTTCGGCCTCCACTCATCTTTCCTCTAATAGATCGAGCTCACATCGTAAGGAGGCATCATTTTCTTGTTTGTTGAACTGAGTTATCTGCAAGGTTGGGGGTCCGATCTCAACTGGGATCACCGCTTCTGGTCCGTAAGTCAGATGGAATGAGGTCTCCTCAATGGGGGTTATGTAAGTCGTTTGATATGACAAGAGTACACCTGGTAGTTCTTCGGCCCAATATCCTTTCATCTTAGAAAGAAAAGTCTTGAACGTGTGCTTCAGCACTTTGTTGATTTCTTCGAGTTGCCCATTCGATTGTGGATGATATGGTGTTGTGAAATAAATTTTTATGTTGAGTCTATCACAAAACTCTCTAAACTTCTGGTTGTCAAACTGCTTTCCATTATCAATGACGAATTACTTTAGTACCCAGACTGACAAACAACATTCTTCTAGGCGAAGTCAATGATCTTCTTTTACGTGATCTTAGTTAACGGCTCAGCTTCAGCTAACATTTTAAAGCAATTGATAACGATGACCGCTTAGGTGAATCCGCCATTTGCCTTAGGAATACATACCTATTAGGTTGATCCCCATTTATCAAAAGGTCATGTACTACAGACGGAGGTTATATTCCTCAGTCGTCCTTTTAGGATATTTTGGGTTAAGGCTTGCCCCCCTTGTGTGGTTCCCGCACACTCTGTCATGGACCTATCCCATGACATACTTTTGTTCATCCTCTGTTACACATTTCAGTTATGGAACCGAATAACATCTTTTTTCAAGGATGCCATCGATCTAAGTGTGGTGCACCGATAGCATTCTTAGTTGATGGGCCTCCATCGCACTTTGAGCAAGCTCGTTATGTATCAGGTAGCTTTGATCTATGTAATCCAGCTTGTTTGTTCAGCGAGCTCCACCTGCATGCATTCGGTTTGTCGAATCGATGGTAATGTCGCTCGTCCCAGAGTGATGGATGTGAAGTTCTCTGCACCTTTTGAAGGTGAGAGCCTTGCAAAGGTGTCCGCCAAAGCATTTCTGAAGCGCGGTATCTTTACAAACTTGATTTTGGTGAATTCGATGGCGGCCTTCAAGACCAACTTCTAATATTAGATCATTTTTTTCTTCCTTCATTGTGAAGTCTCCATTAATTTTCCTAACGACCAGCTAAGAATCATTACGAATGACCAAATGTTGAATTACATATAAATGTGTCCTTTCCATTCCTAAAAGGATTGCTTCATACTCTGCCTCATTGTTGGTCGCCATAAAGTTAAAACGTTCTATCGAACTTAAGTATTGTTTTTCTAGGCTCAATAATATAATAAGTGCTTCTGCTCATGAGGTTGTGGAAGATCCATCAACATACATTTCCCATGGTGAAATGGTTGGGTTTTGAAGTTCGATCAGTGGTGTGAATTCCAGGACAAAGTCCACTAGAGCCTTGGCTTTAATTGTTATTCTTGAGGCAAAGTGATATCAAATTGATCTAGTTAAATCTCCCACTATAATAATCTTCCCGCAGATCCGGTCACTACAGTACTTGGCGCAGTGGGTGGTTAGTAAGAACTTCGCTAGAGTGCTGGTAAAAGTAAAATCGCAGCTTTTGTGTCGCTATAACCAATGAATACGCCATCTTTTCCACTGCCAAAAGTGGACCTCGGATCTGTAGGATTTATATCTATTATAATACTCTTGTACAAAGTAATACAATTAATCCCTTTCCCTAGCACCCTTCTTGGTTGTCATAATTTGTATCTTTATTAATTAACCCTAGAGATGGATTTATAAATTTATATAAACCCTAACATGCGCCTATAACACATAGGAGTTAAGGGATTCGACCTGATAGTTGTTTACACAAGAGGTCGATTTCTGATTGAATGATTTCTGACTCCCGTCTTAACCTTCTGGACTGTATCCCCTACTCAATCCTCAACGCCGGATAGACGACGAACTTTGAAGAATTCCAAGTGGGAAGGAACACCTTAAACCGCCGCCGCCTACTCTCTCTTTCTCTCTATTCAGTGATCTTTTTTAGTGTTAATTCTTCTTTTTCACAGAATGAGAGACCATGTATTTATAATACATGGTTGAGTGTGGGCCAAGCCTGGTAGTTTAATTTCTTCTAGGATTAGGAATTTAATTCATTATTAGGAATTTAATCTCTATTCCTACTTGGACTAGTAGCCTATATGGGCCAGTCCAGGGATCAAATACAAGAAATAAAGATGGGCCTAACTATGAATTAATTCTTCCTTGTTCAGCCCAGAACATAATTAATTCATAAATATTAATTCATTCCACTAGAGAATTAATACTGACTTACCCCTTTATTCCCGAGTTGAGTCGGGGCTTGAATTAGACTTAATTAATCCCCGTATTTAAGATATCGAATATCCATTAATTAATTAAAGCCTCTGACATCTTAAATCAATTAATTTCTTATTTATTCCTTAAGTAGTACCACTCAACCATATTATTGTACCTGAACTTAATCAACCTGCAGGGTTTAGTACAATAAATCTTTTGAGCTCCTTAAGGGGATATCATCATCCTAAACGGATACGGTTACTTAAATACAAATTACCAATTATTATATGCAAGTTGCTGTCACCCAAAATACATATTATAAAAGTTATATCTTAACTCTTGCCCATAGTAAATCAAAGTGACACACAAACAAGCATTCATAACTGTAATCTTATTTAGGCTTTAGATTATTATAAGTCACCGAGATCTCTAGTTCTTCACTAAGGTCAGGCAGAAGAACATATCTCACTGTGATCCTATCAATACGTATTTATGTACCAGTATAAGTAAATAGTCAAGATAAACAATTTCTACTTAATACTGCAGCCTAAACCAACAACTCGTCCTCATGTTGTCTAAGCTGTGATTTACATTTTATATCTCTTTAAGTTTAACCAATCATATGATCTTCTGTGATCTTCAACACACCATAGGATCTACTTATTTGCAAGAGATATGGGGACACATACATAGTGAAAATGCAAATATAATCAGATATGAGATAAACAGTGAATAACTGGAAATATTGTATAAAAAAAGTTTTGCTTTCAGTATACAAATCCAACAGGATCATGTAAAGTCTGGCTCACGTAGTACACGAGGTTTTTAGTTCCTTCCTCTTCTCGGATGAGCACATTACTCATTGCCTCGGTTGAGACCGCCAAATATAAGTACAACTTCTTCCCTTTGTAGGGTTTCGACAATAGGGATGGGGAGAGAAGGAAGTTTTTTCAACTTTTTGAACACCATGCAACAATCTTTGTTCTATTTGAATTTTTATCCTTCTTGATAGCCTCAAAGAAGGGCTACATCGGGTGGAAGATCGGGAAATACACCTGCCTAACACTGACCATGAAGTCCAAAAATTTACCAGAGTTGACTCCGAAAGCACACTTCTGTGGGTTTAACTTCATTCGGAACTCCCGTGGTATATTGAAAGCTTTTTCTAAATGAGCATACCTCCATCATCTTGCATTTGTACTTGGCGAACATTTTGTTCACGAACCTTTGATAGGTTGCCCCAACATTCTTCAAACCCAAGGGCATCTTCGTCCAACAAAATAGACATCGATCTGTAATAAAGGCGGTCTATTCTTCACCGTCAAGATGCATAGGGATCTGTTGGTACCCGAAGCAGGCATCCATGAAGCTCATCAATTCATGCCCTGAGGTCGCATTCACAAGTTAATCGGTAAGAGGTAGTGGAAAGATATCTTTCGGGCATGCCTTATTCAAATATGTAAAGTCGGTGCATAATCGCCATGTGCCGCTTGGCTTTATGACAAGGACCGGATTGGAAATCCAGTCAGGGCGGAAGACTTCTTTGATTAGGTGGTTGGTAAGAAGTTTATGGGCCTCACATTCAAGGGCGCGTATTTTTTAGGATTGAACCTTCGTTGTTTTTGGGGCATTGGATGCGTCTCGGGGCTAACATTCAAATAATGAGACATGATCCAACATCGATGCCCACCATGTCCACATGTGACCATGCGAACACATCTAAAGTTCTTTTAAAAAATTCAATAAGAAGAGATGGTTGGGCTCTTGAAGTCCAGCCACAATCATAAGTTTCACCTCTGGCCGGTTTACATCGGGACGAACGCTGGTAAGTTTCTCTGCAGGCTCAACTCTTTTTCTTCTGACATCTTTCCAGGTCTAGGTGATCCCACTCTAGATCTCCCACCACAGGGTATGTAGGATTCGGCTTCGAGGGCTTTCCTGTAAGATCTCTGTTCCTTCCATCAATCATGATGCATGTAGTGTGTGCATGAATTTAGTACAATTTATACGAGTATTTTGGTAGTTTTTGCATATAAATTTGGTGGTTTTGTGTTATATTTGATTGTTTGAAACGAATAACGTGTTCGATTGTTTCGTAGTGAAAATCGTATATTTATGGGCCAAAATCTGTTAGAATGAGGTCCGAGAGAAAAGAACAAGCCAGATAGGGATGAAAATGACACGTAAATGGATTAGAAGATGGACGGGGCGAGCTAAATTAGTTCAAACCCAGCTTTGAAGAGGGAATAGTCTAACTTGGTCATGCCGGTCCAACTCGGACGCACAAAAAGTGGCCTAAAAACATGAGTTTCCACTTTTGCCAAACACGGCCACACCGAAAACTCTACCAACTTGACACACATCTAATATTTTTTTCATATCTTGAGATCTACAAGTCCAAATAAGGCACAATTGGTGGCATTAGGAAGATAACTCAAAGACTACAACATTTCCAGAAATAAACGAGTCCAAATTACAAATGGAAGACCCTAAAAAATGGCTTGGTAGACGAACCTGAGAGTCTGCCGGGCCAAATAGGTTTTTTCAGAAAGTATAGTGAGAATAATAAAGTCCGGAGATACAAAGCTTATCTTGAAGCACAGTGTTTCTCACAACACCCGAGAATTGACTATGATGAGACATACTCTCCCGCAATGGACGTCATAACGCCTTATTGATAAGTTTCCAAATGATTGAAAATGTAGCATACTAATGTAGTTACAACATATTTCTTTAGGGATCTTATTTTTTAGATATGTGAAAGTGTCTAATGGACTTGCATTGCCCAACTCAAGTTGTTCTAGACCACGGGGTGCATTTACAATAATAGATTAAAATGCTCAATTAGAGTGAAACAATCCAGACGAAAATTGTATACCCGTCCGAGTGACTACTTGATTGGGGAGGAAAATAACTATTAATTGTACATTTGCGTGTTTACAAAGGAAACAAGTTTCGAATTTGTAACAATAACAAAATATATCAATGTTATGGACATAATAGGTACTCTTAACGAAATAAGAGAAATCATGAGGTATTTGAAATTTAAAATTTGAATTTCAGATGAAGAATCATGGGAAAACTCGATATTATCTCTTAAACTAGGAGACCAAGTTTGTGGAATACTAATTCCTCAGTTTGCATGTATCCAAAAGATGATCGGAACATTTAACATGGATAAAATGCAATATTCTAACACTCCTATGATTGGTTGAAGTGTGGAAAAAAAAAAAGATCCCTTTGCATCTAAAGAAAATGACAAAGAGTTATTAAGAGCTTAAATGCCCTATTGAAGTAAGATAGGTGTGTTATTGTACTAAGCTCAGTTCCCTCAACCAAATATTACTTTCTCAAAGAACTTGTTAGTTATATTTCCCTTAGGATAACGCAGTATCAGTAGAATGATATTAAAAAGTATTTTGATATCTAAGAGAAACCATTGACAAAAATTTGTTTGTCCTATATTAGAGATAAGAGAAACTACAGATGAAATTGTAACCTCTAGAGAAAATGTCAAATACTCTCATATATAGAGATAAGGACTACATATGATACTGTAACTTCTGAAGAAAATGTTGAACGACCCCCTTATCCGAAACATCAAATACCACTTTTGTTGATTCTATTTGTGTTGGTTGACCAACGTGTATGTAAAATGTGGTATAGAGAATGATTAACTGATTATATAATAAATGAAAAGATAATTGAGATTCGTTAAAGAGGGTAGGATTTTGGATTGGGACATACTTAGAGGTGTCAAAACGAATTGGCAGGGCGGGCCGATCCACAACCCACCTTAACCCACCATTTGACGGGGCGAGCTTTTTATATGGCGGGCCTTAAAATTCCAACCCAACCCAATCCACCGGTGGGTTGTGGGTTGGGCGGGCCAACCCACCTTTTTTTGACTTTTTTTTGGAACCATTTGTACATTATATAATAGCTATTAAATAATATAAAGTGTTCACACATTCATCACATCAATCATAGGTGATAGATCCATAATCAATAATCCGAAGTCCAACATAAAGATAAAAAAAATCACAAAATGAAAGTGTACGACAAACAAAACACAAATCTCTTAAAAACTAGAGTTTATCAACCATTACATCATCAAAATCATCTTCATTTTCTTCTTCTTGGGGCAGCTTGTTGAATTGAACCCTAGTAGTAGTACTATTATTTCATTATTTTTTTTAAAGTGGGCCAGCCCGCCCCCAGCCCGCGGCCCAAATGGGCCAGCTCGTTTGGGCCCGCTTTTTAACGGGCCTCTAAATATCCAGTCCAACCCACCTATTATGTATAGCGGGGTGGGCTGGTACAACGAGCTCGACCCATTTTGACACCTCTAGACATACTCTTAGTTTTAGGAGATTTTGACATATCAACTCGTGGTACATTAAAATGTGCTCATAATAAGTAGGGAGCGAGATTGTCTATAACATGTATTCAAACAAATAAAAAAAAAAAAATAGAAAGAAAAAAATCCCATAAAAACCATTACAACCCCACTCCAAAGTCCTTTTGATTAATTCTCTCTCTGCTGAAAGTTCAATTTTTTCAAACCCTCAACCCGCACCACCCTTCTTCTCCAAGCACCCTCGTTAATAAAGATTTCAAAAACTTAGTAATATCCGATTGACGATTTGATTGGGCACAAATTTTATGTGCCTATATTAACATAGGTGGGTATGTAGGACGGTTTCCTCAAACGCATAAGATCGGATGGTTTTGTTGACATATTTCTGAAGAAAATCTTGAACTATCCCCCTTATCCGAAACATCAAATACTACTTTTGATGGTTCTATTGGTGTTGGTTGACCAACGTGTATATCATTTGCTAAATTATATTTTACCATGAGAAACACGATGAAATCTTGAAGAGCAACCAAACTCAACTCCGCTAGCTACCTCATCAAACCATTCAGAAATGATTATCTCAAGAGATACATGAATATATATGGTCAAAGTACTAGTGACTTGAGTTATACAACTGAAGAGTCTACTTGAAGTTATGAAGAGAAGTTATTTGCAACAAACAGATGAATTGTGTTATATATCAAAGGTGACAAGATGAAGCATGTACCGTCAACGTTTTTTACAACTAGCAACCATATATATCCTCATGATCTGAGTGTAAAATCAAGGATGTGGAATTTATAAAGCTCTTCTGATAGATGTACGTATCAAGGGAGATGTGTAGACTTCAAGGGGAGTCTCAACACATGTGCATTGCACTCTTTTTTCCTTTGTCCAAGGTTTATTTTTTTTCATTGGTTTTTGTTACTTGGCAATGTTTTTAACGAGATAACAAGTTATGTACCAATTCCCCTTTGACTTGGCACAAGGTGGAGTGTTGAAGGAAAAAATCAGTTAGTGTGCATTCGTTAAATTTTTTTGATGAAAAACAATTTAGGTATTCACTAAATATATGTAAATATAAAACTCTTATATTTGACACCCTATATAAAGGGATTTGATGAATAAGATAACCCTAATTATTACGTCTTTCTTTCTTCTTTTACTTTTCCACTTCTTGTACAACAAAATATGATTTTTGCCCAGCTCTTACAAGACACAGTTCTGCAACCTAATTGTAGCACCAATATAAGATATGGGCCTAATAAAGTACGATATGGGTCAAAATATTGTGACAAGTGTCGCATTTGTTCAATAGAAATGTGGCTTGAAATTGTTGTGGTTTTTATCAAACTGAGACCAAAGCAAAATTCCGCTGTAACAGTTAGTAGACAAAATAGCTTAAAACTACACCCTCGAAGAAAAGGGAAAAAACTAGTATAATAATTATTTCAAATTAAAATAGGATACGAACCAAAAAAAAAAAAAAAGAAGAAAAAGACAAGTAAATACGACAATTATTCGAAGAAAGAACTAGTATACTAATATTGTAGACAAATAGTGTCACAATGTCGGGGTAAAAGATGGTTTCAAAATTCCAACAAATATATTTCTTTATGTGCCATCTCTAGTTTTTTACTCCCGCTATTATGAAATAATAGTTCCATTTAAAATATTCTGAATAAAAGAAATATTTAAAAATTAATGCCTTATTTAAGAATCAAATTTAATTTCACCAATATGTTACGTATGATTTATCAACAAATAGAAAAAAGTTGCACAAACGAGATTTGTGATATTGCCAAAAACCTTACAGTTGTATTGTATCATTCTTGGTCTTGTAATTCAGAGGCCAAGCATTCTAGACCAATTTCCTATCCCTAATTTCCAATGTACTCAAAAGAAAGAAAAAAGAAAAAAGAAAATTGTGATTCTTAAAAGGTCGTGCATTCATCCATTCTAAAAATAAAAAAGTTGTTCTCCATCCATTGGGTTATATGCTGTCCTCGTTAGTGAATTTTAATGTATTTGGGCCTCAGAAATATAGTTAGTAATTCTCAGTCAATTGGGCCTGCTTGGTAGATTAAGCCAAAATTCAATCTAAAACGTATCCATGACCCATCAATGATATTCCTTTTCGAAAAAACTAGTTAACCATAACATCCATCTTTCAATGACAATGATGAGAGTGGGGGGAAATAAATAAACAAATAAAAAGGAAGAAAATGGGACAAAAGTCTTGATCAAGATTCTACTTTGGGATACTTTTTAGCTTAACCTTTAGCTACCACTCACAAAATGGAAAAGCAAGCAAGAAAAGAAAAGCTGCCCACCATTAGGGGGTCTACCCTCTACAAAACACCCACTCACCTAACTAAATCTTTTCTCCTTTTATTTCAATTTTCTATACATTAAATTAAATTACATTTCCTTGTTCGGATATTAGTGAAGATTCTATATTACTTTTCACATAGCTAGGGAGGATTCCCTAATTTTGTATTTTTTTTTTATTATTATTTGCTTAATAATCATGATATACAATATACTTTGACAATGTTTGGTTGTGGTTGATCCAATTTCTGATGGGTTGGCTAGCTCATTCCTATGTTTGTTTACAGGTACAACCACTACAAATTCCAATACTTCTTTAATCATAAAACTAATCATTATTAACAAACTCCTACACACATCATATTATATTTTACAATTAAAAATTATATCCTACACTATAACCACTACCCCATCCACTCAAACAAACATCATTTTTTTACTCTCCCAGCCACTAAATCCAGCCACTATCCCAGCCAACAGTACCCCAGTCACCCCAACCCCAACCAAATATGCACTTTGTGTATTTATTTAAGAATAGAAAGTGCTGAATTACTATTAGTTGATGAAGTATATGAATGTATTTATTTAGGCTTGAGCCACCTCAATGGATTGGGGGAAACCCCAAACAAACACACTCTTAGTGTGCATCAGTTAAACAGAACATACGGAAAGAAAAGCACCCTTGATGGTAAAAATAGCTTAGTTTTGTAATTTATTAGTACTACTACAAAACAAAAGTCAAAGACAGCAGCTAAAAATTGTTGTCGTAGGGGTCAGGCACTACTTTTCAAAAGTGTTGTTATTGTAGATGCTACTATACGACAACTGTCTGAACCGTTGTCTATATCTATATATGATACACGTAGTATATGCATACGTTTTAGGTCGATTTATGCGAGTATTTTTTTTATAGTGTTTGCATATAAATATGATGTTTTTGTGCTGACATGTTTGCTCACTTTGTAGCAAAAAATGTGAATTTAAGGTCAAAAGTCCATTAAGATGAAGTTTGGAGGAGAAACAAGCAAGAAAAGAGGTGAAACGATGAAAAGAGTGGAATACAACGTCAAATCCTATCCTGACACATCTTCTGTATCTTGCCCTTATCTTGAGATCTACAAGTTCGACTGAGGTGTAATTGGTGGCATTGGATAGTTATTCAAAGGGCTACAACTCTTCCAGAAATAGTCAAATCTTAATTGGAACCGGAAGATCTCAAAGAACAGCTTTAAAGTTGGACAAACAGTGCAGTTTCGGCCCATACTTGGCCCACAAGTCCAAAAATACATTGGATCCGGATGTACATTAAGCACTCATGTAAGCTACCTATTCATATTAGCAATACTATTAATATTTGTTTTTCTAAGATATGATAAAAAATAAAAATCAATTCCATGTTCCATGCCCTGGATAAAAGGGACAGATCAAATTAAATAATTTAAGTCATATTCGACTGACATAGAAATAATCTTCAATAAAGAAAACAACTTAATTGAAATTAGGATTATGATGCTACCATAAATTCACTCCACTCAATCGGAAAGGAAACTACAATTTAATAGGGTTGTTCAACATATAACCATACCGATCAAATCAAATCAAATTAATTCAATCCAATTCGAGAACCGTGGTTCATATTTGTTTATGAATAATTACGGATAACAATATTTTAAAAATCGAATGATAGTATGATACTACTATTTTTTATCTAAAAAGAAAAAATATAGACTTTGATTACGCTATAATTTATTTATTTATTTAATTCCAAAGATTAAGTTAATATTCATTATTTAATACTGAGCTCTATAGTTGCGGCACAAAAACTATAGTCGAAGACAGGCAACAACGATCATCTAGTGCAAAAAATCTTTTGCCGAAGTCTGTCAGCAATGATAATCGGATGAAGGCATCTTGGGATTCCATGCTTACGAGAGAATCTACCTTATTATGTAATTTGCTATTTATTCTTATGATTTAATTGAAATTATGAAATTTGTCTACGTATTGAATATTTTTTACGTTTTTATTTTGGCACCGAATAATTGATTAAATGATATTTGCGTTATTTTTATATGATCAATTATTATTTTTTTATTTATTAGTCAAACTGACCCCATCCAAACCGAATTCGATAGCTTTGGTTTGGATATTTATTTTTTTAGTTGCTTTGGTTAAAGTTTGAGATATTTAAAAACCGATATTATTGATTTGACTATGGAAAAAACTTGGGTACATATAATGTACCATACTCTTATTGTACCCCCAACTGGCTCGGCCCAATTTTCCCGCGGTTCGGACCGGGTTTGGCCGGTTCGAATCGGCCAGTTTTAACCCTATCAAAATAATTGTTTTTTACCTTTTTTTTTCAAAAAAATTACTCTCTCTCTCTTCGCGGCGGTTCTCTCTCTTCTCGCCCTCTCTCACTCTTCAATTTTTTATTCGTATCTTCACGATTTGGTGGTCGGTTTGGTGGTTATGTTTGCGTTTTTGTTGCGATTTGATGGTGCGGCGTTTGTATTTGGAATTGCTGCTCGTTGGGGGCTTTGTTGCGAAGAAGGTAATCTCGATTCCTTGTTTAGTTTTTATACTTTGGTGTTAATTTTAGCGATTTACTATAGTTAGTTCTGCATGTTAGGTTTTTCGGCGTTTCTAGTCGCGATTATTGCTCGTTAGGGTTTCTAATCGCGGGTTATTGTTTAGCTTTTCTGTTTTGGTGGTTCTGTAATCAACAATGCTGCTTGTCTGTATTGTGAATCATACGCAACACATTGAAGTTGTTCACCATATTGCTACTTTGCAATAATCTCGAAATAATGTTCAGTTTAGCTTCTGTGCGGGGATTTTTTTTTTGTAGCTTCTTCAATTTTGTCTACTCTTCTTCAAAATGTTTTCTGTAGAAACTGAATTTGTGATGAAGAAGTCATAAATTTATATTTTGCGTTCGGTAATGTACCAGGTTTTTTGCTAGATGATGATCTAGATGTTGTTACATATTCACTCACTAGGATGTCTAGGTCAAAATGAGTATTTCTTCAATAATCTATGTTTATGGTTTAGTATATTTTTTGTTATTAGAGTATACTTAATGTTTACTGATAGTATTTTTTATTTGATTTATAGTACATGCTTGTAAACTGTACAATATGTATGTTTATGCTTTGGAATATTTTTTGTTATTACAACATTGTTAATGTTTGCTGATAGTATTTTTATTTTGCTTTTATAGTATATGTTTTAAACCGTACAATGAATGAAATTTGGTTAAATGTGAATTAAGTGGTGAATGAAATTTGGTTAAACTGTTTAATCTTTTTGTAATTCTGTTTGTCTTTTCCAATATTTTGTGTTTATGCAGGTTAAAATGGAAGATAAATCTAATCGATTGGGAAAGAAACAGGGGTATTTCAAACAAATGAGTAAGAAGCCTCCTGGGATTAAGAAAAAGGTTCTTAGATCTACTGTTGAGAAAATGCTTGAAAAGACTGCAAAGAATGTAGTGAAGGAGAAAGAAGTTGGGAAGAAAAAGGTTAGTAGTGATGATTTTTGTTGAAAAAGAGAAAGAAGTTGGGAAGAAAAAGAGAAAAGGAAGGACTGATGGGGGAAAGGGTAGTAGTGAAGCTGTGAGGAAAGTAGCGAAAGACAAAGAAATTGGGAAGAAAAAGGTTAGTAGTGATGATTCTGTTGAAAAAGAGAAAGAAGTTGGGAAGAAAAAGAGCAAAGAAAGGACGGATGGTGGATTGGTTGATGAGCAAACGAAGAAGAAAAGTAGAGGAAAAGAGAAAACTGTTGAAAGACATGTTGGAAGCAGGGGAGAGTCTGATGAACAGATTAAGAAGGAAAAACAAGGAAGAGTCAAAATTGCTGAAGGCGATGTTGGAAATAAAAAGAAAGATGAAGAGAAATTTGTGAAAATTGATGAAGATGAGGAGGTAGATAAAAAAGAGGTAATTTTATTTACAGTTTTTTAATATGTTGTCTATTTGCTGATAGTATATTGATTTTGCTTTATAGTACATGTATATAAATTGTATAGTGTATGTATGTTTATTCTTTTAGTATATTGATTTTGTTTTATAATATTTCTAATTTGATTTATAGTACATGTTTTGTGAAATGTTCATTGTATGTATGTTTTTGGTTTATTATTAATGTTTGTTATTCACAGTATACTTCATGTGTTGGTAATAGTATATTTAATTTCTTACATAGTACATGTTTTATAAACATGTACTATAAAGTAAAATCAATATATTATCTGCAAAAACATTAAGTATATTGTAATAACGAATGTATGTTTATGGTATAGTATGTTTTTTGTTATCACAGTATACTTAATGTTTACTGATAGTAATTTTTATTTGCTTTATAGTACATGGTTGTAAATTGTACAGTATGTATGTGTTTGTTTCAGTATTTTTTTACTTATTAATAATTTTATGTTTTTTAAATTTGCAGGGGTTTTAGTTTCCAGTGCAGAGCATCAAGTTTATATAATGTCATAAAAAATTTGAATGATGCTCAAAGGAAAGATGTAGAAAGTATTGGGTTTGGGGGGTTATTGCATTTACAAATTAATAGGAATCGTCATCTTGGGTTGCTTAATTTGTTGGTATACAATTTTGATCCTAGCAGTAGGATGTGAAGATTGGATAACTTTCGTAGATTTCTTGTAAGTGCTGATGATATTTATGATGTCTTTATGATCCCTAGAAACGAGGGTGCTACTGTCCCAGTTTATGTTTGGTCAAAAGATAATGTTGAACTCTTGAGTAGGTTGGAAGCTGACTACGGTATAGTGTCTGGTGCCCGATTGAGAATTTTAGAGAGCTTGTTTGTTGTTCACTTACGTAATAGCTTATTCTGATAGTATATGTATTGCTCTTTAATAGTACTATTTAAATATTGATGCAGTACATCTTCTGGTTTTGATTATTTTAATGTTGATACAGTACTTGTTTATTATTGTTTATGAATTTGAAAGTTTATATTTTATTGTTGTAGCGTCTTCATGAGATTATTCTTTTTTTTTTTTTTTTTAAGAGGGATATTTCAATTGTGTTTGATCATTATATGACACAATTGAAGAGATGTTCAACAGAGGAAGTTGGGACTTCAACGCCTGAAACTTCGGATTCTCAAAAGTTCTTTTCAGACGAATGAGTTCATAGAATTATTGATAATGTGGTCAATAATTTTATGAGGTACAAGAAAATGGACTTTGATGGTCCTACATTCAATATTCTAACGCTATCCCCTGATGTTAACAAATCTGATGGAGGTCTAGACATCGATGATGAACCCACATCCGGGGAAGAGCTATGCAAGGCATTGGAATCGGTTAGTGCTAGAAAGGAGAATCTAGTCCCTGATGTAGAGTTTGAGTCTTTGACCATTGATGAGAATTCTGAATATGTCTCTCCATTACTAATTGCATACCAACACTTGCTGTTTTCCATGGATTTAAGGGAGAGAGAAATCATAGACTACTGTTTGTTTAGTGAAGATCCCAAAAATGATATGTGAGTATTTATTTTTTTCTTATAGTATACTTTGTTTTGCTTTGCAGTATTAACTTATTATTGACATAGTATATGTTTTCTTTTTTCAGTGCTATTTATTTCAAGATGGGTAATGTTCATATTGTGCCTAGGCAGAATATGATATCTTTAAATCCTGCTAAACAAATTTTAATTCTATTGTTGACACGTGGTCTTGCATTAGTAATGGGGGAGAAGTTGCCTCGAATCGACGCTCCCGTTATGTTTTTAACACCAGCCATGTTGTAAGTTTGCAATTTTTTATTTAAACTTTTGTTTTTTGTGTATTTTTTATTTATTCTTGTTGGTTGTTGTAGGAGTCTTTAAGGAGGTTAGTGATGGGCATTGGAGATGAAGAAGAAAATAAGAATGAAATTATAGGTGCTTGGGAGTTGCAGTCCTGTCGAAACATAGATTCCGTAAAATATGTTGATATGGTTAGTTTTTTTGTTGATATTTTAGGTCTCTTTATTAACATCTGTCTTCTTTTTTCTCCTTGTAGATTTCATGCCTTTTCTTCTGTCTTCTCATTTTGTTTGCGTTGTTGTGAATTTCATTGATCCGAAGTTGCATTATTTGGATAATCGCAAGTATGGGGCCGACGAAACTGATTTTGTTGAAACTGGTGTGCTTTTGGTAAGAGACAGTTTTTTATTTCTTATAGTACTGTTTATAGTATGTTCATTTTTTATTGCATAATAGTACACACTTTTTTGTAACATATTCTTGTGTTTTTTTTTCTTTCTTTTTTTTTTTTTTTTTTTTGTATAGCAAAATCTTTTGTCTGTTTTTCTTGATCGGATTGACACCCTAAAGGCAAGGAAGTCTCGAGGTATGGTTTCGATATTGTGCCATTTAATTGGTAAACTAGAAAGCACGATCAGGACTGTGCTATTTACATGATGAACCATAAGATGTATTTTGATGGTATCGTCTATTCAGAACCTTATTTGCTCAAGGTATTTTCCTCTTTTTGTAATTTATTACATGTTTTGTGTTTTTTATTTGGTCTCATATATTTGTAACAATTTTTTATTTTATTATTTTAGGCTGATGCTCGGCGTACTTTACACGCTGAAATTTGTGTTCAAATTGTTCATTCAAGACTTAATGAAGCAAGGCAAGAAGTTTTTGAAGCTGTAATGATGTTTAACAAGGAGAAGCCAGCATTAAAAACAAGGATTGCTGAAAAGAAGAAGAAAGATGTTGTTGGAAAGGTAACGTTGTTGCGAAGAAATATAATCGTCGAATTCAACCGAAGAGGACTTCAAAATGAAAGAATTTTGGGTTAATGTAAAAAATATTGTTCGTTTTTTTTGTGTTTTTTATCAGTGTTGGAAATATTGAATTTGTTTTGTTATTTTAATCATTAGGGTACAAAACTGAAATATATATTATTATGTTACATATTAATATTTTCTTTTTGTTATGGTATTCAAAATATATACTGCAAGGTTATATAACACACACTATAGGCAAGGATCATTTAGACTATAACCCAATGAAAGGAATGAGTGCGTATATTATGAGGCATATAGGACATACTATAAGTGAACATGAAATATACTATAAGCCATCATTACATATACCATAAAGTAAGCTTATTTCGGTGCATGACATCAGTAAATAGGCCAAATTTGGGGTCGTGCACGGTCATGACCGTGCAAGGTTGCACGGTCCGTGCACGACATCAATAACACATACTATCACCCAACATAACACATACCATGTGCGGAAATTAAATATACTGTAAGTTGTATAAAAAACATACTATATATGAATGTTTTTTAAAACTGAATTAAAGAAGTGCAGAAGAAAAAAGAATTATAAGAAACGTATACTATCAGTTAACAAAACACATACTATATGTGGCAATTAAATGTACTGTAAGTTGTATAAAAAATATACATTACTGAAGAATGTTTTTCAAAACTGAATAGCATTGTTAAAGATTGACTGCATGTAACTATATAATACGAACTTGGTGTTTTTGAACCAAATTCATTGTTATTGATTTGAACCGATTCTCTTGCTTTCTTTTTTCTTCATTTTTCAAGTGGATTTTTCGCCCTTCGTGCATTCCTTCCCTTGGTAGTTGATTGGATTGGATCTTGTATGGTGTTAAATGTCTCGGTTGGATCAACTATTTCTGAATTCTCGAAGAAAGTATCAATATCTCTCTTATCTCGCGCATATGCTTCTTCCATAATTCTTCTTGTTTTTTCATGATCTTGGCTTCTCAATATCAAATTATAGTAGTTTTGGACTAGCTCATGCCTCCATTGAATTTTGACCTGATTACTTTATGTGCCTGTATCTGATTTGCTACCTTTCTCCCAAACACTTGATTTCGCCATTTTTGTCCATCTCTTTTTATGGAAAATTCTGGAATATTTTAGACCGAATTTATGTGAAATACTCTCAAGCAATAGTAACATAAAATTGCACACTCTTCAAATTTCTTGCAGCCGCATGAAATTAAATTCATTTTGCTGTCATATATAACTGTGCTTCTCTTATTATTAACCATACTTGATGAAACCTGGTATATCAATGTACTGTCTTCGCTTCCAAGGAGAACTGAATAACTTGAGATGCATTTCTGGAATTCCTCTTCAAAATCTTTGAAATTTTTTTAGGTATACACCTATCAGGAAATATTAAACATACGATAAGCAAATATAAAATATACTGTAAGGCAACATATCGCATACTATAAGTTAAGATTATATATACTGTAAGACTATATTTATCATACATAAACATACTAAACATATACTATCAGGCAATCTATGACATACTATAAGTTAACATTATTTATACTGTAAGACTATATATACCTCTGAAGCTTGTTTTACGACCCCTGTCATTGGTAAATTTAAGTCGGGTTTTGCTGTCGAACATGTGAACTCATCAAACTTTTATGTGCTTCTCCGACAGTCAAACTTGTTTTTTTCCTCGCATTAAATGAGATCACTCTATTTGTACTTTCACTTATTTGGGTTGATCGTATTCTAACAGAAAAGAATTCCTTGCTCAATGCAGTGCACCATTTTTCCTTTAGATTGTACAATCTTGTAAACCACTCATTTTCTTCAAGCTTGTATGTTGTTATCATATTCTTCCAACAGTCTTTGAATTCAATTTCATCAACACACCCTGTGAAGCACTTGTTGAACATGTCCTTGAATGTGTTGTTACCTTTCAAACTTGCAAACCTTGTTATTGCATTTTGGTATAGATGTCATTGGCAAAGGCCATGTCTTGAATCAGGGAAAACCTGCATTTTATAACAGATTGCATTTTAAAACTGTTCTGTTAAACTGAATAACATTATGGCATACTAAAACATATACTATCAGGCAATATATGAAATACTATAAGTGAAAATTAAATATACTATAACTTAGTACCTTTTCAATTGCTTTTGCAATTGCAAAATCTTGATCTGTGAATATTGTGATTGGAGTTTTCCCTCTCATTGATTTCTTGAATGCCGTGAAAAGCTATTCAAATGATTCGACTTTTTCAGCTGTTAGGAAGGCACATCCAAACATTACATTTTTCCAATGGTTGTTGATTCCTATAAAAGGAGCACAAACTAAGTTGTAGTTGTTTGTTTTATATGTTGTGTCGAATATGAGAACATCACCATAGACATCATAATCCTCCATTATCATTGAATCTCTCCAAAAGATGTTGCATAATCTACCATCTTTCATTTTCACTTTGTAGAAAAAGTCACTGTTTTCTTCTATCATGTCTATCACATATTCTGCATCCCCCCCTTCAATTAACTGCATTTTCATACGAGTTATGAAATTCAGATGGTCACTCTTGGTGTGCCTAACACTCTCTTCACCCCCAGCTTCATAAACCATGTATCTATAAGAATCCATTGGCTTTATTCCAGATCAACCATATTTGTTATTGTTACTGCCTTTTCTTCAGTGATTTTTCTCTCGGAACGATGTAAGTGGTTTAGTTCTGGCCTAGTTAACTCATGATTGCGAAACATATTATGTTTCACAACTTCAAACTCCCCCTCTTGATTCTTTGATACTTTCATAAATTCTTCACATTGTATTCTTATAGTTGCTTTTTTGTTACTCTTTCCGTCTGATTTTCTCTTTTATCCAGCTTTAGAACACATAAATTCCTTTCCCACAACCTCTCCTTTTGTTGAGAATCTATTTGTTGACTTTCTAACACTGAAACCTATGGAACGAGCATGCTTGTAGTACAAACTATACATCTCACAAAGTGTGCTTCTTTTAACACCAAGCAGCGAACCAGATACATCAATTGTTTCGTTGAGAAGATCTGTCAAAAAAAAAAAAAAAAAAAAGACAGCAGACAAGGTATACTGTTAGGCAACTCATAATTTACTGATATTGACTATAAAGTGTACTGTATGTTTTTTACCTTCATTGTTGTTGTTCAATGAATCATCTTCTGAACTTGATCTTTCAATTTCATAATCATTTTCAATTAGGATTAGATCTGAATCTGAAAACATTTTCAATTAATCATGTTTAACGTAATTTGTAGGTAAACCTAAAGTATACTAAAAACACAATAATTATATTGAAAAAACACAAAAAGTATAGTCTAAATACAAAATAACTATACTGCAAGAAGAGAACAAGTCTAGTGTAACACAATAAGTCTTCTGTGAACACAATAATTATTTACTGCAAGAATAGAATAAGTGTACTCTAGACACAAAAAAAGTATACTGCAAGAATACAATGAAACTACTGTAAGAACACAATAAGCCCACTCCAAACACAAAATAACTAACTGCAAGAACACAACAACTATATTGTTCATATACCTTTGTGATTTTCTTCGGCCACTTTCTCATAATACACTTCAACCAAAAATGTATGTGCCCAATACTTAGGGGATTAAAATTGCATTTTCTGGGTAAGTAAATAATATGCATTAGTAAGACAAACCATATTGGAAAAGAAAGGCTAACTTATCATTTTTTAAAACCTAAGTTGTTTTCGTAATAAATAAAGATAAAGAATGCTTAAGAAAGTGTATAAATCACGACTTTTATGCAATTTAACACAATTTATCAAACTTGCAAAATAAACCGTGAACGAACTTAATATAGTTTTGTAATTTAAATCACGAATAATTTTTTTTACGAGAAAATTATCGAGAATGTTGGGTCAATTTTTATACATTGAATTTTAGGGGATATTTGGATTGGGATGTAGTGGAATGTGCCCCGTCCGCTGGGGCACATCCACGGCTGGTACATCCATTTAAATAGTAAAAAGGTATTTTTGTTTAAGGATGTGGTAGGGTAGGATGTGTAAAGTGATGTCAAATCAATAAGTATTGAGATGATAGATAATGATAAAAATGTGTATTGGGAATTGTAAAAGGTTATGTAGGGTGTTAGGTAATGATAAAAAAGTGTATTGGGAATTGTAAAAGGTGATGTAGATAATGATTGGATGATTATGTAATGATGAAAATGTGTTAGAGTTGGATGGAAATTGACTGGGCGATCCGGATTGGCGATCCATAAAGTGAAATACCTTTAGACTGGGCCATCCCACATCCGGCTGGCAACAATCTAGTACAAATATCCCCTTAGTGTCTCAAAGTTGTAAAAAGTATTTAGTAGATAATAGTTTGGACTTGTGTGTCGTCTCATCTTCTATGAATTAAAAGAATTGCAAAATACACCTCGATAGCATATTTTACATTGTTTATAATTAGGGTTTGGATTATTAGTGTTTCCCAGTGCTTTTTTTTTTTTAATGATCCGATTTTCACAAAATTTACTTTAAAGTATTTTAAAGAAACAAATATTCTTATCACTGAAAAATTCTTAATTTTAATATAAGATTATTCATAAATCAGGTCGTTAGATATATTTTGAGCATAAATAATTTCCTAACAAATATTCAAATAGTAATTTTCCGTATGCAAAACATATCATATAATCATATTTCATAAATATTAACTTGTAGCAGCGGAAAAAATAGAAATAATTTTCTAATTAATTAATAACAATTAAAATAACCAAACTTTCCATAAGCTCAAAAGTAAGGACATACGAATGAGCATTTATCAAATAATCCTAATCAACTACTAAGACAACTTATATTCCAAAAACAAACACAAGAAAAATAAATAAACATAGATAGCCCTAAAATATTCATATGCTTGACCGCCCGCCTCGACTCCCATCATGCAACTCCAAGTCAACTTGAAAATGTTAGTTGTGGGGGTAAGCTACACTAGTCTCTTACAAGTCCATATTAAAAATACATGATTGAAACATAAACGTGAACAACAGTTAAATTACTCATAACATACATGTGCACAGATTGCCCCGGATTACACCAACTTATAACTTATGTGAGCACAGGTTACCTCGGATCACACCAACTTAAAGGGATTGATCAATCAAACATATAAATGCAACTTAGGTCTTGCATTTCTTAAACATATAAATGCAACTTAGATCTTGCATTTCATAAGATAGCAATTATAACACGTGAATGAAACAAGCATATACGATTAATAAGGCAAGTAAGAACCCCACCTGTAACGTGATGCGTGAATGCACTTCGAGGATTTCATGTGGATGTACTTATGCAAATTATGATCCTATTTCTTCGTGCTTCCATATCGTCGTCACCATAATATTAATATGATATATACTTTTCTCTTAGGTGGACTAAGGAATAAATAAATAAGAATTTTAGAGCTTGGACATGATTTCAAAGAGGTGTGGAATTATTTTGAAAGAAAATAAAAGTTCTACTAATATATATAGTGTGTAGTAGTAAATAAATATTTACTATCTAATAAAAGGAACTGAAGAAAAATATAAAATTTCGAATGTATATATTTGACATATATATGAATACCATATTTAAATTTCAAAAATTTATAAGAAGTAAAAATATGAATTTTGAATTTTTGAAACCAGAATAGTTGCAGCAATAAATTTTACGTGGCGATGGAAAAACCTTAATAACTCAAACATTAGCCAATGGACATCTTTGAAGTAATGCAATAATACAGAAGATATGTACATGAAATACATGTCCAAAAATTGGAATATTTGAAGTACTTTAAATACATATTTTGAATTTTATAAAACAGAATAGACACATTTTCAGATTCTGCACAGCCGCGAGAAAATATTTATAATTAAAGAATTACTTGATGGATATCTTTGAAATTTGTACATGTTATAAAATACATACTATAGAACAACATATCCAAAAATCAAAAGATTTGAAGACATAAAAATATATATTACGAATTTTCTAGATGGAAAACAGAATATTTAAAATCTAGATCAGCGGAGATAGAAAATTAATATAAAATAAAATACGACTTATATGAGGTGAATTTTTTACTGTAACTTGATAACATGTCTTGGAATAACATACTAAAAATTCATCAAAAACTAATAAGTATAGATATGGTTTTTGAATTTTATAAGAAGATACCTGAAAATAGAGTGAAAGAGCAAAACGAGGTTCAGACGATGATGTCGGTTTCCCGAAGGTTCCTACTGTGTTTGGACGAAAATTTTAAGAAAAATAAATGATTTCGGTTATGATTTTGATTTATGAAATGAATCCCTTATTTATAGATTATATATCTAGGGTTTATGACTCCTAATTGGAGTATGAAAGTATTTTCTTGATCTCTAAGTAAAAATCATTGGTTTGAGCTTGACTAATGCATTGGGCTTATGTCCAAATTAAACATTTAAAACCTAATAATATAAAATATAATTTTAACTTTAAATCAAAATAATAATTGACATAATTAATAATTAATAAAATAGAATAAATATCATGAGACAAAATAAAATATGATAAATGATAAAATAATTCACGGGACGTTATATTGTTAAATGTATATTTAAATATATTGTGTTGATAATTTAAAAGGAAAAATAATAAAATTTTATTTTATCAGTTCTGGAAGAACGTGAGATATAGTATGTAAAAATTAGTGACAAAGGATGTAACCGTGATTGAAATTGTAAAATTATTGTAAGGTAGTGTTAAAATTGGTATTTTATAAAAGTTGATGATTTGTTTGTAATTAAAGTAAAAAAAAAAAAAGAAAGATGAATCCCTTTCCTATCTTAGTGTAGTGTAGGGAAGTGCTTTGGGTGTCATTTTTGGACAAATTAAATATAAAAAAGTGACCTTTCTATCTTCCTATTTGGCAGTGTAGTTTGGCCTTTCATGGCACCAAGGAGCCCCGGCCCCACCTTACCCTTAGGAATTCACACTCACTCTGACTGCAACATCCCTTTTATCATGTCTAATGTAATTGCTTCACTTATTAATTTTATCGTGGAAATACTCTCGCAGGTCCTGTCAGTGAGTTGTTACCTACTTTTTTACTTACTTAACTTTTTTCTTGATGAAATACCTCAAAAGTAGTGTGCTGTCTTTTTTTTGTTACAAATTTCAAATAACTTCCATATATATTTGCACTTTTCTTGTTTCTTGTTGGGTAAGCCCATCCCATATATCAACTTATTTAACATTCATCAAGGCTATTTTAAGAATAGAAATAAAAAATCTTACTTTTTTTCCTGTACAAATTAATTACTACCTCCGTCCCCTTCAAATTTGCACGTAGAGCCGGACACATATATTAAGAAAAACTGTTCATTTTTGTATACAAACTATTTAACCACTTCATTTTTCTCTCTAGAGTCTGCATGTTCGAAATGAAATGACCTTGAATCTCATGATGTAGGCAAGCTTTGTATATTAGTTAATTTTTCATTTTTTTACTATTAGGAAGGCTAGTTTAAGAATATAAATAAAAGCCTACCTTTTTTATACAAATTAATTAATATAATTTTCAAGTAATAATATTAAAGATGAAGAAAAATTATGAAAAATTACTAACAGGCCATCGCTATATTTTAGTATCAACATATATTAGTAGATCACTAAACTATGGAAAAAATAGACTTTAGCAATTGTAGACAAACCGAAAGTCACATGTCTTTGCGCTCTTTAAAAGAAAAGAAAAAATCATTCGCTAAACATAGATGAAACAATTTCTTTTCTAGGTTAATTATATTAAAAAGAAAAAGAAAATCACAATAATTTAGTCAATTATCTGTTAAAATATGATCTTTTAACTGTAGTATAGGGATTCATCACTATTATAGGTTATTTAGTTCAAATGCACCCGAGCAACTGTTGAGTTCCAAGTACTGAAGTGGAGCTCAAAATTGGAATTTTTGACCCACCCAGTTACATGTGTAATTTTATTAATTTGTTTATCCCTAATTTAATGGAAATGACATTGTTTTATCTTTAAGCCTAATCAGTAAACGTTATCATTTAATTAGGGGATTGCAAGTATTATATAATTACACGTTTGTCGCCAGGACAATCAAAATCTTAAGTTCGGACTCCTTCTCAGCAATTGGAGCAAAAAATCTGCTTATGTAAATCAAATTAAAAAAATTATAAAGAGAATGCATTTATATATAATGTTTGGAAAATCAAGTTGGGAATAATAACTAATAAAACTTTCGAAAATTTTCACGTAATTAATCGAATGTTTCCTATTATAGAGGTCAGTTGTTTTTTTTGTTTTGTAGGAATTAAGGATAACGTTATGATTTGTTCCGTGTTTGGGAACACATTTTTTTGCATGAAGTTATGGAAGGCACAGCACATGCAGGTAGCCTAGCCTGTTTATTTATCAGCTTTTATAGATAAGTCAAAATATGTAGCTGCTGCTGCTTATTAACTCGTGCGGCTTAACATTTACAATGAATATTGTACAATCGTAAAGTCAAGGTTGCTTGGACTATTGTGACTCACATAAGTTGTCATTATGTGACGCCGTGGGCTCCCCTCAAACAAAAGCTAAAAATAAAATTTATCTTATCATCTCTACTTTTAAAATCTCCACTCTCCTTCGAAGAAGTCAATTGAAAAATAAAAAAAACATTTTTTTCTTAATGGCCCTACCTGAAAATTTGAATGGGACGGATGGAGTAGTATGGTTTGAAACAGTCTCACGGTTCACTCAAATATTAATGAATCTTAATGTTAACAAAGATTTAGACCCGGTTCTTAAACGACCAATGTCGGTTCCACCACATTTTGGTCCGACTCCAATCCTTGTTTTTATTTTGTTATTTTTATGAAAAATCTTTTTAATAAATGTATAAATATTTTGAATTTTTTTAGAAAAATAAGTGTAGTCTATTCGTTAGAGTGACATTTTTAAATTTGTCAAGTTCCACGTAATCTGATTCCGGTTCAAAATTGTTGGTTCAACGGTCTACTGAAGACACTGCTACCAGAGAAATCAAACAAACTTGAACGGTAACATAAATGATCTATTGTGGAACGAAAATCGAATATTGTACAAGATGAGGAATGCAACTACACAAACCCCAATGTCTAAAGGCTGAACTAAAGTGGAATTCTTGCAAAGGCCAATGACCAAAAAAGTAACAAAGAAATCAAAGAAAAATAAAACTGAATAAATAAAAAATAATGAATGGAAAAACTAATCTCACAACCTTGTATGATGTAAATTTGATGTAGGGTGTTGATCTAGCCTACAAAAATTCAGGAGCTTTAAGAATAAACGAATAATGTAGGAGGCATCGATTCAATTTTGAAAAACTAGAGAGGATAACTTGATGGGAAAAAAACGTTTGATTTCCGACATGTAAAGTTTTGGCAGACAAAAAAATTGAACATATTCCCCTGTATATTTTTTAAAATGAACGTCCTTAGGCAAATACTTATTGCTAAAATAATTACTGATTAGGATATTCATGTAAACCGATTAGTTCACCATCTTTTTTTTTCCTTTTTTTTTTAAACTTTAGAATAATTAATTAAATCAAGTGTTTAATGTTTCGGACATATTATACAATTGCTGACGAAGAGTTAGAGAATATTTATGAGGTTTGAAGAGTGATTAGGCAATATATAGTATTATTCTGTTATGAAGGAGAAAACAACCATAGAAGTCGCGGTTGGCAACTTAATAATTGAGGGAGATAGTTTACCTCTTATGACCATGCTCTCTAGGTCAGACGTCGTTGAAGCTTATTACAATGTTATCGTCCAGGATATAAGTGTTGTGGCAAGTGCGATGGGATGCGACGCATATACATATGTCTCCTGCAAAGCAAATAGACTAGCTCACGAGATTTCTCACTACCTCTTGATGTTAATGAATGTCGTATTTGGTTAAAAACGGTTTCCACAAGTATCTTTCGACTAATTCAGTTTGATGTAGGGCGTTAGTCCAACATTTGTTACCAATAGAAGTTGGTTTTTCCCCTTAGAGAAAAAAAGGAAAAAGAAATTTGTATATTTTTCACTTATACTATAAAAATAGTTAAATCACCATATTCAACTCCAACAACAATAGTAACGTCATTTCATCCAAAAAGAACAATAACAACTTTATTTTGAATCCAGATCTACATTCAAATTTTCTACCATATTTTTAAAATCTAGGCGGACTTTTCGAAAAGCCTATTCCTTAATCAAAATAAAACATATTTAATCAAATATATTTGCATTTCATAACAAATGTTTTTTTCAATGGGAATGCATATCTAAACATATTTTCAAATTCCACACAAAAACCAATACACGTCCAAATTCTTATTTGGAAATGACTTATTTTCAAAGTCTCATTCAAAATATATCTGTAACGCCCCAATCTCGTTAAGTCAAGTTCGGAGAGCTAACTTTTTTTTTTTTTAACAAACAATAAATTAGATGAAATACAAAAGCGTGAATTTAAAGGCTATATCAGCGAAGTCTAGATTTATTGACAACAAAACACTATGAAAGCATACATACATCAGTGGGTCCAAAATTTCTTAGCTTAGTGGTAATAAAAGAAAACTTTTGGATTTTGTGACATAAAAGCTTAATCATACATAATTATGACAAAGCAAAATTAACATTAAGTTGTGAATAGAGGAAGGATCCACTGACCCTTGCAGCAACAATCCTGCCACTCCGCTCAGCTAACCTAAAGATTTATAATTGAAGGGCGTGAATATAAACCCAGAGGGAACCCTGTAAGCAGTAATACTAAAGAATAAATACCTCCTTGACTTGGAGCTCATCTTATGATAAAAAAAACCTATTAATAAGATCCGTAGATCACTTAAGAGTCAATCTTACGACTCGAAAGTCCTATTCCAAAGCCAATCTGATGACTAAAGAGCTATTATATTATGTTGGTCCCAAGTGGTAAAAGTTTGGGGGGGGGGGGGTGAATAGAGCTGTCAAAATGAGCCCGACCAACCCAAAAAAATTGGTCTAACCCGAGTTTTTTTTGTCTGAAAAAAATTGGGCCTACTTGGCCCGACCCAAGCAGCCCGACGGGGTCCGATGGGCCAAATGGCTCGACTTTATTCATTCTCTTCTTTTTTTTATATTTTTTCCTCCAATTAATTTTTAGAGGGAATTTTTTTATCTTTTCCTCCAATTAATTGTCTCATGTTTCCTAATCCACAATAGAGGGATACTTTATTTTTTCTTTCATGTAATTAAAAATAGAAAGAAAGTGATTGATCATCTATAAAAATATTTTAATTATAGTTCATAATACTCGTCTTATTTATTTATCATATAAGCGTATTTTAATTTTTAATAATTGTAATTTGTGTGTTGGAATTTGGCATTGAACAATTTTTTTCATAAAAAATGCAAAAAATATAGCGGGGCCGAAACTAGCCTGATAACCCGATGGCCCGAGGATGGGCTGAGCTAGGCCCGAAAAAATCTGGCCCCAACCGACCCGATTTTAACTGCTGGCCTGACTGGCCTGGGCTGGCCCGACCCGACCATTTTGACAGCTCTAGGGGTGAATAAACCTCTAACTCGATTTTTCTTTTTAAACACTTTGAACAATAGTTTCCTGCTCACTTTAAGAAATTTGTTCTTACAGCAAAGCTGTTATAGTAAGTTTACACTAGAAAGTTGGCACGAAGCAGACTATCTTTGGTTACTCACAGTAGGCAATGTTCGGGAAGAGTTTTATGCAACGGAATATGTAAATCAGTTTTCTTACAAATCAATGGAGTACCTATGTGGTATGATAGCAACAGTAAGTTAAAACAATATAGAAATAAACACACAATTTATAGTGATTCGAAGGTGGGGGTAATCCTCCTACAACCATTCTTCCCTCACACAGGGAAAATTCACTAAGAAGTTCACATAGTACAACTTAGCTTCGCGAAAGTCTAAGTCCAACTTAACTCCTTGCAATAGTATTTCTCTATCATCGGAAGGCTACTATCTATCATACACACCTTCCTCAAAATACTAGTCTACTTATCTATGTGGGCAAGCTTCCTGGTTTTGAGAAAGATTAGGACCGAGGCAAAGCTTGAGAGCTAGCTTGACTATAGAGTCTAGTCGAAGCTTAAATCTTCACTTGAATACCTTATTGCTTGCTATCTTGCTCTTGTTTACTTTGTACAAAACTCTTGAAAGATTATCTGAGTGCTGTATGCATTGAAGCTTTGAATAAAAAGCTTGAGTGCTTTGGTGCTAAATAATTTTAATGTTTCAGTTGTTCGGAAGCCTTTGCTTCGTCCTCCATCTCCTTCTATTTATAGCAGTTGTGATATCTTCCAAATTGAAGGGTGAGAAAATAATCTTGTTGACATTTAATGCTCTTTGTACGACATAGAGTCGTTTGTCCTTTCTTGTAGGGAGTTGGTCAGAGTGGTTGCGGCTAGTTGTCAGTGTTCAATGTTGCTTTTACTTTATGTCAGGTAATGTGTCCACATGTAACTGAATAGTCAGTACAAGGTTTAAACCTTGTCTCTACTGGCTATATATTTTGGAAATCGATCCCCTGACAATCGTACTGCGTGCTCACTGCCATCTCCATTCTGTGCTGCTTACTTGGATTTTGTTGCTTGTAGTAACCTCCATGACCTTGTTGTTTGCTTGATGCGATTTTGCATAAGTGGAACTACCCCTATCTATTACATCGAGTACAAAATTCATGGGGGCATTATTTCCTACCTTAAGTGATTTTGTCATCATCAAAACTAAACATAAATTTTTTAAATTTTCTCCTTTTAGATGATGTCAAAATTCTAAAGCAATAAAATACTAAAAGTCACAAAAACAACAAACAATTAGAATAAACTGTAATTCATCAAAAGGTACTCAATATGAAACATGTATGATGTAACATGATTAGTTGTCATTTGGTAATAATGATAATTGTTTTCATTAGATATACGTAACTATTACACTTACAGTAAGCATGTGCCAAACAAAAGAAATCTTTTATCCAGAGCTAGACAAGAAAAAATTTACCCATGAGTAAGTCACCATCTATTCTTCTTGCACTGAAGCTTCGTGAAGTACTGCTCGGCATGATTCATGCCTCTATGCCTTACTTTGTCTTCTTCTTTTAGATTCCTACTCCTTTTGGATCTATGAGGATCATTCTCAGTGTACCTTCATGGTACACGTGTTTATGCATGCATAATAGGTCAAGTTTAGTGTTCATTTAATGACATTTGCATGCATAATTGACCGTGTATTTCTCGTATTTGCATTATTGGGCGAATTGATGTTGTTTGACTTGTTTTGAAGTTATTTGGGTGGAATTAGACCAAAAAGTCGAACTCGACCAAGGAAGGATATGAGAACAAGTCCTGCAAGTCAAAAACTAAGAAAAATCGAGCCAAAAGTTGCAGGAAACTGAGCTCGGTCGAGCTAGTCAGTCTCGGCTGAGCTAGAAGGTCAGGGAGTTCGGATTTTGGCCATAGAAAATTCTCGTCCGAGAAAATTGTGCTAGTGATATTTTTGCCATTATTATAATTTTTGTTTTATATACATTGGGCATTCACTTGTTCGTTTGCATCTTATTACAGTGGTGAATGATCACTCGTTCAAACAATAACAAAGACTTGCAATTCGATCCAGAGATCACGCGAAGAGACCGAATTCTGCGGAAGCAAGCAAGAGAGAGTTGAGAGGAAACATAACCTATCCTTTTTGAATCAGAACCTGAACTAGCAGAGAATGGCACAAGAAAAATCTATGAAAGAATTGGCTACCACTGGAGCCACTCATCGGCCCTTGTGCATCACTTTCCCCAACTTGGGGGAGAACACCACGTTTGAGTTGAAATCTGGGCTAATCCACCTGTTGCCCTCCTTTCATGGTCTTCCAGGCGAGGATCCCCACAAATATCCGAAGGAATTCCACGTCGTCTGCTCGAGTATGAAGCCCACTAATGTTACTGAAGAGGCAATCAAGTTGTGGGCCTTCCCCTTCTCTTTGAAGGATTTGGCCAAAGATTGGCTCTACTACTTGCCTCCATCATCCATTACTACTTGGGCAGAGATGGAGAGCCTATTTTTGGAGAAGTATTTCCCCGCCTCTAGAGCTACGAACCTCCGGAAAGAGATTAGTGGAGCTAGACAATTGCATGGGGAGAATTTATATGAATATTGGGAACGGTTCAAGAAATTGGAGGCGAGCTGTCCTCAACACCAGATAACCGACCAACTACTTATCCAGTATTTCTATGAAGGGTTGTCAATAGCAGATTGGAATATGATAGACTCAGCTAGTGGTGGAGTGTTAGTTGAGAAATCTCCAAGAGCAGCAAGGGAACTGATATCCAAGATGGCCGCTAATGCTCAACAGTTTGGGTGTAGAGATGCACCGCTCAAATCAGTGAGGGAGCTGACTGATTCAGCCATAGAAGACAAACTGGAAGCGTTGACAACTCTGGTAAGAAAGGTTGCTGCAGGGGGCAAGGTTGTTATCAAGCCCTGCCGTATTTGTGATACATTGGAACATTCGACAGACGAGTGCCAAGTTCTAGGGAACGAATTGGAGGCCCATGCTAATGCCATTGGCTCGGAAAATTTTCAACAGAGAAGGTATGACCCCTACTCCTATTCCTACAACCCGGGGTGGAGGGATCATCTCAATTTGAGGTACGGTAATCAAACATAGCAGTCGGGCGATCAAAATCGCTTTCCACGGGGCATGTACCAACAAAGGCAACCAAATGAGCAAGCCCCCGGCCCATCTTTAGAAGACATCGTCAAGAACTTGGTGACGAACACTGTTCAGTTTCAAAAAGACACACAGTCAAGCATAAAAATTCTTGAGACTCACGTGAGTCAATTAGCTACCGATGTGAGTCGATTGGAGAGTGCAAACAATGGCAAATTACCCCCTCAGGTCGAAACCAACCCGAGGAATGTAAGTGCCATCACACTGAGGAGCGGAACTGAGCGTGGAGAGCCTAACAAGCCCGAGCAAAGTCGAGAAGAGGAAAGTTATGACAGAATCGAGAAAAACAATGAGGAGATCGAGCAACCAAGCTCGGCCGAGACACCCTGTCTCGATCGAGAACAAAGCACGCTGCCTGCCCAGCTCGGCCGAGAACCAACAGTCTCGGCCGAGACTTATTGCTCAAGGCAAAAGATCAGTTTTCCACCTGTTCCGGCTCAATCACTTTCGTTTCCGAGCCGACTCGTGACTGAAGTGAAAGATACTAAGGAAAAAGAGATCTTGGATGTGTTCAGAAAGGTCGAGATAAACATCTCGCCAATCGATGAGATAAAACAAATCCCGAGGTATGCTAAATTCCTTAAGGATCTATGCACTAACAAACACAGGTTAAAAGGGATGAAAAAGTAGTTATGGAAGAGAATGTGTCAGCTATTCTCCAAAGGAAGATTCCTCCGAAGTGCAAGGACCCAGGTATGTTCGTAATAACATGTACAATAGAAAATTACACCATACAACGAGCTATGCTAGATCTAGGTGCATCTATAAACGTCATGCCTCGGTCTATTTTCCATGCACTTAAACTTGGGCCCTTAAAAGAAATGAGGATAGTAATTCAATTAGCTGACCGGAGTACTACACACCCTAATCGGGTTTTGGAAAATGTGCTAGTAGAAGTAGGTGATTTAGTATTTCCGGTGAATTTTTATGTGTTAGACATGCACGGCGATCCATCAACTCCTACACCTATATTGTTAGGGAGGCCATTCTTAAACACCTCTCAAATAAAGATAGACGTTCGTGAGGGAACACTCACGATGGAGTTTGATGGACACGTCATTAAATTTAACATATTTGATGCAATTTAATTCTCTGAAAAGGACCATTTTGCTGTGCCCAATAATGTGATTAACCCGTTTGTTGAAAGAAACCGCGAGCTGAGCTGCAGGGATAAGCTGAATACTTCCATATCTTGGAAGAATCATAGAAAGGAGCGTGAGAAAATGAAGGAGACAACATGCTTAAATTGGTCAGGGCCAAGGTGGAAACCGCCATGGATTAAACGCTAACGGACAAGTGAACCAGTCGAGCCAACGACGTAAAACAAAGGTGCTTGGCGGGAGGCAACACGATGTTTATCATATTTTTATTTTTTTTTATGCATTTTTTTTTTATTTTGATGCTTTTTATTCTTGTTTTTGAAAAGTGTGTAGGAACTAACATTACTCGAAATCAAAGAAGTAGTGGAGCAGGATGGATAGAACAAGGACATCCAATGGGGCGCGATAGCCAAATAATGGAGCAAGCATAGCTTCCAACCACCATTTTAGTAGTAGCACTGTAAGTAAGCACCAATTTGTACCCTTCTTTTCCCACAAACTCTGGTTTTTAACCAAGTTTGGGGGAGGGGGTGTAAGTGGGACGATTTGGCCACTTTTAAGCTTTTTGAGCTTTGAGTTTTATCTTCATATATTTTCTTGATTTGTGCTAGCTACGAGTTTCTTGTTTATTTATTGAGTGTTGGCTTGTGAGCCATAGTTGTATGGCTGGTACGCGATTGTCGTATGTCGCTACCAAATTAATTAGTATAAAGATCTATACTTATCCTTATCCAACTATTCTAACTAGTAGAATGGTAAATAAGGGTCGATCCCATAGAGAACGGCCGAACAGTTTTGATTCTGATGCCAACCAATTTATAATTAAATATGCGAGAAATAAATACTTAAGAAAGGAATAAAGGTTGGGGGAACTTGATAATGGACTAACAATCTACTAGTAACAAATAAAGGCAACTAAACGAAATTAAAAGCATTTAACATTCGAATTCAAAGAAACAAATCATCAAAAACAAAAGAAGAGATCTTTTTCGATTTTGGTTTTCAAGTAATAAAACGATCCACCCTTGATCATGCTTCCCCTTGGTCTTGGACGATTGATGCAACTATGTTAATGTCCGATTAAATTGTGATTCAAGCCCTTATCTCAAGGCTATTAACAAGCTCTAATAGCCTTGTTGTCCCTTAATCTTAGTTAATCAAAATAAGCTCCTCGACTAACCCTATTCAATTTAATCGAATCCTTGAACAAGCTCTCTTAGATTCAATAACCAAATGCATTAAACACTAGGACAACGAGATAAATTCAACATAAAAATCACAAGCTCGGTTTTAGTGGTTGAACTTTGTGTTATCACCAATAAATAAATCTATTGTTTGCTACACGGGAATCGGAAATCCTACAATTACGGATAGTAATTTCCTATTCTAGCAACACATTCACAAATCCCTTAAAGGGTGATCAATCCAATAATCAATTCATAAATGTGACTCAATAACAGCAAATAACACAAAACACTTGAATACACAATATTTTCGGTAACATTAACCGCAATAATCACATCAATGTCTTCAACTCAAGGTTCCACAATGATCAAGGGTGAACTAAAGGGTGCTAGCCACCCATTTTACCTAATACAACCAACAAATAAATAGAAACATAAGAAAACATGATAAATTTTAAGATTAAACCAAGAACTTTGGGTTGAGGATGAATTGGCCTTCGAACTTCTTCCCAATGTGTTCTTGAGGAGGATGGAGGCTCAAAAGTGGCTGAAATTGTGTTCTAAAGTAGGTCAATTTCTAATTAGAGGATATATATATAGGGGAGAAAGTGTTAGCTCAAATTTAGGCAAAAACGTGTTTGGGTTTTTAAAACAGGGAACCCCGTCGCGGCCGTGGTACAAAGTTGGCCGCGGGCGTGGTGAAAACAAGGGTTTTGGGCCCAATTCGGGGCCGTGGCCGTGGTCTTGGTTGGGCTGGAATTGCCCTTCTTCTGGAGGATTGGCCACGGCCGCGGCTGATTCTGACCGCGGTCGTAGGGCTTGGCTCGCCACGGTCGTGGCGTTGGACTGCCTCGGTCGTGGCATGTAATGCAACAATTTGGCCCTCTTCTGGAGGATTTACCACGGCCGCGGGCTGGTTAGCCTCGGCCGTGGCCTGAGCCACGGGCGTGGCATCATCACCTCGGGCATGGTCCCCTGTTTTTCCTTATTTTCTTTTTTCTTTGAGCTCGATTTGTCAATTTGAGATCTTCGAACCTATTTTTCGGCGTTAATTCACCTGTCTTGACATGGAAATGAACCAAACACGTAAAATTGGCCAATGAGAAATAAACGCACAAAACACACGTGAACATGCACACAAAAGTCCGTAAAAAGACACATAAATTGACCTAAAAGTGTGTGCACTACCACGTGTACCAAATCTCCCCAAACTTAGAACTTTGTTCGTCTCGAACAAATAAAGAAAAAGAAAAAAGGACACTTGTTAGGGTAGATTTAAGTGGCGAAATTGATTTCAGAAGAAATTTTCAAAAGTTAGGCAATCATGATAACATTGAGCATAAGAGATAGAGCCATATCAACTACTTTCAAGACTTGACACTCTCAACTTGAAATCCTTACCGGATTGAGTGTATCTCTCGACTCTCAAGTGTATTGAATAGGTAGTATATACGCTCACATTGAAATGCAAATAATTTCTACCATAGGCTTGCCAATCATCTAAACTTCAACGTACTCGACATGTGTGACACGGAATCAAAAAGGTCTTTAACAGGTTGTAATGTTGGTTTGAGGTAAGGTGGGATAAATATGGGCACAAGTGATTAATTCTTGGACTAATTGAGTTAACTACTCTCAATCACCCCTCAAACAACATTCACTCTTCTTCACTCTCTCACTTCCCTAGTAAACCAATCTCGAATTGATTTCTTCAGCCTACTACAAACTCACAACCTAAATGCTTCTTTTTAAATTCTCCCTTGGATTTGGTTTCTTTTGAACCTTTTCGACTTTGAGAACACCGGTCAAAAAGAACATTTATATTACTAGTCTCTCCTAATCGAAAGCAGTGAACTAAATTTATACAATCGACTTTTTCTTTCTTTTTCTTTCTTATTCTGATTTTCGATTTTTTTTATTTTTTTTACAAACTATTTTCAAACACTAGGAGAGACTAGTTTTCTCAATTCTTTGCCTATTGTTTCAATTCCTTTCACCCTTCAATATTCCCAATAGTTTACCCCTTTCAATCCCAAATTTACCCGACTACCTTCCAACCGCCTACCTCATACTCAAATAGTCCAATTAAGGTCAAAGGCTAAATCGAAAGGTACTTGGCTTGTAGAGTTGGGCTGTCAAACAAGAGGCTAAAAGCTCAAGGGGTTAACTAGAGGCAAATTTTCGATCTTTTGGTGAAAAGGGTGTATTTTCAAGTTTCAAATAGGCTTAAGTCAAGAATTGCCTAAGATCATTTCAATGTCACACACGAAATCATTCAAAATAGAGAATCAAGGCAAGTTCTAGAGACAACTAGATGCACTCAATGAATTTCACACCGAAAAAAAGTTTAAATCACTCCAATTGTGTGAGTATCTTTTAAGGCTCAAAAACTCACTAGGCAACAATTTGATCAAAATTTTTGAATGTAAGCTCAATTTCGTCCCATAGCCTGTCATGCTAAATTTTAAAATTTGATGAAAAATTTTGTCATCATTAACCGTTTTCCACATTTTCATTCCAATTTGATCCAATCAACTTTTCCAAGCAGTCAAATCCGTACACCTACCACCCCCTCCCCAAACTTGATTGAAAATCAAAGTTTGTGGAAAGAAAGGGTACAGATTGGTGCTTAACGAACTCAACCATTTATTCAACACCATCCATCCCAATCTACTGAAAATACCAAATTATTACTACTATGCATGTAGGTGCCAAAAAACATCATCATATATAAATAACAAAGCTCAATTTAACTTAACCAAACAAATACGATAGTAGAAAATGGTACACAGGCCAATCAATACACAACATAGTGAAAAGGGTGGATTTTGTGTGTGAGTGAGTGTGTGTTTCGCAAATTCGCGAGGAGGAGGGGAAGAAATGCCCTACCTCGCCCGCGTCTGCTTATTTATACCTGGCAAATGGCCGCGGCCGTGGTCCAAGGCGTGCCGTGGCCGTGGTGAATGATCGAGCTTACCGCGGGCGAGGCACTGATATCCCTCGGCCATGGCAATTCTTCCAGTGGGCTTCAGGGATTTTGGGCATGAATGGCCTCGGGCGTGGTCTGGGAACACCACGGGCGAGGCTCTACTTCACCACGGCCGTGGGCTTCACTTGCCTCGGTCGTGGTCTTTTGTCCAGAATGTGTTCACATTCTTCTTGATAGGAGGCCCGCGGGCAAAGTATTGTATGCCACGACCGTGGTGTTTCTCCAGGGTGATTCCTCCATTTTGGACTCCTTCACCCCCATTTCACACCATCTCTTTGAATGGCTTGTTTGGTACCTACACACGTTTTAACCAAAACAATTCAAAATACTAAAATAATAGTAAAACTACTAAACTATGAATTTAAAATGCGAGAAAACGAGTAACTGTCGGGTTGCCTCCCGACAAGCGCCTTTGTTTAACGTCGTTGGCTCGACGGAAGCTCTTTTAGCTCAGTGGTGGGTCTTCTACTGGTTCTTTTTCACCGGAACTTTCTTGACAACTTTCGACATACAGCTTGAGCAAATGTCCATTCACTTTAAAAATCTTGCCCGTTTTACCGCTTTCTATCTCAATGGCCCCATGTGGAAATACCTTCTTGATAATGAATGGTCCAACTCATCTCGATCGAAGCTTTCCGGGAAACAGTTTTAACCTTGAGTGGTACAAAAGTACCTTCTCTCCAACCATGAAAATTTTTCGGGAAATTCTTGCATCATGAAAGGCCTTGGTTTTCTCCTTATATATCAACGCATTTTCGAAAGCCTCATTCCGAATTTCTTCTAGCTCTTGGAGTTGAAGTTTTCGGTGTACAACCGCCTCATCTAATCTCATGTTACATCTCCGGATGGCCCAATAGGCTTTGTGCTCGAGTTCAACCGGAAGATGGCATGGTTTGCCATAAACAAGGCAATATGGGGACATACCTATAGGAGTTTTGTAGGTGGTCTGGTATGCCCATAAGGCATCATCAAGCCTCAAACTCCAGTCCTTCCGGTTTGGTTGGACGGTTTTCTCTAGCACTAACTTGATCTCTCAATTTGAAGTCTCGGCTTGCTCATTCCTTTGTGGATGATATGGAGTAGACACTTTATGCAAAACTGAATATTTTTTGAAGAGTGCTTCGATGGTCCGGTTGCAAAAGTGCGTACCCCTATCACTTATGATGGCCCTCGGGATTCCGAATCTAGCAAATATGTTGGACTTGACGAAATCTGAAACAACCCTTGAATCATTTGTACGAGTAGCCCATGCTTCCACCCATTTGGACACATAGTCCACAACCAAAAGGATATAAAGATTCCCATAAGAAGATGAGAATGGGCCCATGAAATCCATGCCCCAAACGTCGAAAATTTCGCATACCATGATTGGCTATTGGGGCATTTGATTCCTTCGTGAGATGTTCCCCGTCTTTTGACAGTTGTCACATGATTTGCAAAAAGTATAGGCATCCTTGAACAAGGTTGGCCAAAAGAACCCACTCTCGAGAACCTTGTGCGATGTCCCCTTTGGACCAAAGTGTCCCCCACATGCATAGGAGTGACAGAAAGCAAGTATCGATTGAGCCTCTGCTTCCGGAATGCACCTTCGTATCACTTGATCTGAACCATGTTTCCATAAGTACGGATCATCCCAAAAGTAGTGTTTCACCTCGCTTTTCAATCTATCTCTTTGGGCCCTGTTCATGTTATCGGGGTATACTCCTCTCACCAAGTAATTTGCCAAGTTGGCATACCATGGGACACTCGAATCTAATGCCATAAATAACTGCTCATCTGGGAAGCTCTCTTCAGGAGCACTTCGTCCTCCTCTTGTATCAATCGGCTTAAGTGATCAGCCACCAAATTTTCCTTTCCCTTCTTGTCTTTGATTTCCAAATCAAATTTTTGAAGTAGCAAAATCCATCTTATTAGTCTTGGTTTAGCTTCCTTCTTTGATAATAGAAACCGAAGAGCTGCATGATAAAAAAAAAACGATAATCTTAGTACCAAGCAGATATGATCTAAACTTTTCTAAAGCAAAAACTGTGGCCAAGAGTTATTTTTCTGTGGTAGTATAGTATGCTTGTGCCGGATTTAGGGTCCTTGAGGCATAGTAGATCACATAGGCTGCTTTTTCCTTCCGTTGCCCCAATACTGCTCCCACTGCATAGTCGCTTGCATCACACATTATCTCGAACGGCAGTGTCCAATCTGGAGGATGGATAATGGGGGGCGATGTAAGGGCCTCCTTGAGCTGATCAAAGGCGATCTTGCAATCAGTCGACATCTCAAATTCAACGTTCTTTTGCAATAGCCGACACAGAGGGGCAGAGATCTTTGAAAAATCCTTATTGAACCGCCTATAGAAACCTGCATGGCCAAGAAACGATCGCACTTCCCGCACAGTTGCGGGGTAAGGCAGGGCAACAATAAGATCAACTTTAGATTTTTCAACTTCAATGCCTTTTGATGAAATTATATGCCCAAAAATGATGCCTTGCTCAACCATAAAATGGCATTTCTCCCAATTCAAAATAAGATTTGTTTCTATGCACCTTTTCAGAATTTTAGCAAGATTATCAAGGCATTTTTCGAAAGACTCACCATACACGCTAAAGTCGTCCATGAAAACTTCAATAATATGCCCAACATATTCGGAAAAGATACTTACCATGCACCGTTGAAATGTGGCCAGAGCATTGCATAGCCCAAATGGCATTCTCCTCCATGCAAAGGTACCGAAGGGACATGTAAAAGTGGCCTTCTCTTGATCTTCTGGGGAAATGGCTATTTGAAAATACCCGAAGTATCCATCCAAGAAGTAGTAGAAGGAATGCCTGGCCAACCTCCCGAGCATTTGGTCGATGAATGGCAAGGGGAAGTGATCTTTGCGGGTCATTGCGTTCAGTTTGCGGTAATCTATGCACATCCTCCACCCGGTTTGCAAACGGGCGGGAACCAATTCCCCGTCTTTATTCTCCACTACCGTCACTCCCGACTTTTGGGCACTACTTCTGTTGGGCTCACATATTTGCTATCCGATATAGGGTAGATAATCCCAACATCGAGTAGCTTGATGATTTCCTTCTTTACCACCTCCATCATAGGTGGGTTAAGTTGCCTTTGAGGTTCCCGACTTGGTTTTGAATCTTCCTCAAGTAAAATGCGGTGCATACAAAGAGATGGACTAATGCCTTTAATGTCGGCAATAGTCCAACCAATCTCTCCCTTGTGTTCTCCAAGGACCTCTATCAAGGATGCTTCTTGGCTTGGAGACAACTTGGATGAGATGATCACCGGTAGTGTCTCATTCGCTCCTAAGTAAGCATACTTCAAGTGGTCGGGAAGAGGCTTGAGCTCAAGAGTCGGGGCCTCCACTGTAGAAGGTAACATCTTCTTGTGTGTATCCGGAAGTGGGATGAACTTTTGCGCATATTTTGGTGGGGATGACTTAGGTGTATGCACTTGTGCCACTGTTTCCACCAATGCCTCATTAGTCTGCCAAACCTCTTCTTTTCCCTCCTCTAGATTAGTGGTAAGCGCAACTTCCATTGAGTCCCTATATAACAACTCAAAAAAATCTTCCACAAGTGGATCAAATACATCAATGGAAAATACGGAATGAACATCCTCCGGGAACCGCATTGCATCAAAGATATTGAAATTGACAATTTGACCATCGAATTCCATCGTGAGGGTGCCTCACGAACATCGATCTTGGTGTGGGAAGTATTTAGAAATGGTTTTCCCAACAAGATCGGTGTGGGCATTGATGGATTGCTTTGCATATCCAAACCATACAAATCAGCGGGAAACACGAGTTCGTCAACTTCAACTAGCACGTCCTCGATCACCCCATCGGGATACGAAGTGCTTCGGTCGGCTAATTGAATGACGACACTTGTTTCCTTGAGTTGTCCCATATTTAAAGAGTGAAAAATTGAACGAGGCATAACATTGATTGATGCTCCTAAGTCTAGCATAGCATGTTCAATCCGTTGGTTGTTTATTTTGCAAGGAATAACAAACATACCGGGATCTTTGCATTTCTGTGGAAGCTTTTTCTGGAAAACCGCATAAACATTTTTCCTCATGATCACTCTTTCATTCCCCTTGAGCTTCCTCTTGTTAGTGCATAAGTCCTTGAGGAACTTAGCATATCTCGGAATTTGCTTAACGACATCAATTAACGGGATGTTTACTTCCACCTTCCGAAACACTTCTAGAATGTCCCGATCCTTGTTTCTACCTATTACCCTCTTCATTTGACTTGGGAAGGGAAGTGGTGGAGTAGGACTAGGCTGTTCAGGGGCCACGGCCGAGGCAATAGTGGCCGCGGGCGTGGTGATTCTTCCAGTAGAGTTTCCTTCAAATTGCTCATTTTGACCACGGCCGAGGTCTCCTTGTGCCTCGATCGTGGCATGCTCTTCAGTAAAATTTCCCTCTTTTTCGTCTTCCTCTTCACCCCCAAAGTGATGCCCGGGCTTGTTAGGCTCTCCAAGCACCACCCCGTTCCTCAGGGTGATTGCACTGACGTTTTTGGGATTAATTTCTGGTTGAGCCGGAAGTTTTCCACTATTTGCACTTTCGAGTCTCGATACCGCCGAAGCTATCTGACTAACTTAATTCTCTATGCTCTGAAATCTCGAACTCGATTCTTTTTGCAATTGAAGCGTGCTAGTAGCTAAGCTTTTAACAATGTCCGAAAGAGATGGATCACAGGGTACATGCTCGGGTGGCTGTCTTTGCTGGAACAATCCCCTAGGAAAAGGGGGTCGGTTGTGCCCACTGTGATCACCTTGTTGATTCATCCTTGGATTCTGATTGCCATATTTGAAATTCGGATGGTCCCTCCATCCCGGGTTATATGATTGTGAATAAGGATCATACTTCCTCCCGGATGAGTTAGGATTGAAGTTGTGAACCGCATTGGCATGGGCCTCTATCTCTTCTCCGAGAATAGGGCAAGTGTCAGTGGAGTGTCGGTTACCTGGCAGATTCTGCAAGGTTTTGTAGTAGGAGTGCCACCCGAGATCACTTTCTTCACCAAGTCAGTGAGCTGGTCTAATCTTTATTCCACAGTTGAATCGATAACATCTTTGACTCACCTCACTGGTTCTCTACAACCGAACTGTTGGGTGTTGGCAGCCATCTTGGAAATCAATGCTCGGGCCTCGGTTGGGGTCTTGTTGGATAGAACGCCTCCACTCGTTGAATCAATCATGTTTCGATCTGTTAGACACAACCCCTCATATCAATACTGAATTAACAACTGCGGAGTGATTTGATGTGGAGGGCAACTTCCTACAAGCCTCTTAAATCGTTCCCAGTACTCATACAATGTTTCCCCCTGCATTTGCCTCACTCCACTAATTTCTTTTCGAATGTTGGTGGCTCGAGAAGCTGGGAATACATTTCAAGAAACTGTGTTTCCATCTGCTCCCAAGTAGTAATGGAACCCGATGGCAAGTAGTACAACCAGTCTCTAGCAAGGTCCTTCAGTGAAAACGGAAATGTTCGAAGCTTGATTTGTTCTTCCGTCACCCTCGATGGCTTCATGCTCGAACAAACCACATGAAACTCTTTAAGGTGTTTATGAGGGTCCTCTCCGGACAGCCCATGAAAGGAAGGTAGTAGGTGGATGAGCCCCGATTTCAACTCGAAAGCAGTATCGTTTCCTATAGCTGGGAAGGTGATGCACAAGGGTTCTTGAGCAACCCTTGTGTTAGCCAATTCCTTCATTGTTCTTTCCTGACCTTGATCTTCAGCCATTTCTTTTAAGTTGATGATCTCTTCACCCCTTAATTCAATACTTTGATTCCTTCTCGGACTTGCTCCAAATCTCGAGCTCTCCTTCTCAATTCTCGTTCACGTTCTACAATATCAGGTTCAAATAATAGTCCTTTTTCTCCTTGTGAACGCAAGAAAATTCACTACGAGTAAACAAAAATAAAGAAACAAAGTAAGATTGTAAAATTACTAATCTAAACAAGAAAATAACTATATATGTAATTAACCATGATGCTTGATCAACAAATCAACACTATTCTGTCGTCGTTCCCCGGCAACGGCGCCAAAATTTGGTACGCGATTGTCGTGTGTCGCTACCAAATTAATTAGTATAAAGATTTATACTTATCCTTATCCAACTATTCTAACTAGTAGAATGGTAATAAGGGTCGATCCCACAGGGAACGGCCGAACAGTTTTTGTTAGACAAATCAACTCCCAAACACACAACACCAAGAATCTGGAATGAGTTCGAAGACAATCAGTTTGAAAAACACACGACTGTTCGGCCAGAGTTGTGGCCGAAGTAAGCTTCGCGCAGAACTGAAAATAAAATGAATCACACAATCGTTTTACGTGGTTCGTTCAAGATGAACTACATCCACGAAGGCCAGGCACACCTCAATTCACTAAGATATCCAATCAATTACAGAAATCACACTCAGAAATGAATATGCCCAATTCGGGAACAAATTAGGGCAGAAAACTATCACTCTCAAATTCTCTCTGTAATCTAAGAAAACTGGAAATTGCTCGACGTAGTGTTGTTCTTCAGGAAGAGAGCTTTCCAATGATATAGGTCTTGTAGCTCGAATGTAACCAACCAAGAAGTTCTAACTGATTGAAGACGACTGCTGCTACCGGACAAATGTGACGGTTTATTCCGTCACAAAACTGTAACAAACTCGTCACAACTGACGGTTATCCTCCAACAACCCTGAACCCGGTTTTTCTGTACAGACTTGCTTCTTCACGTTAAAACCCGGTCTAACTGCCCGGTTCTTCACTTCATGATCCCGGTTCCACATTCTAGACACATCCTATTTCAAAATAGAGCTCACTTGATGACATTGAACACTTCCTTACAAATCTCCACCTCAATGAATCAAGTACACCTGTTTTCTGCCTCATCACTGCACTTCAGTTATTGCTCTTCATGACACTGCTCAAGCTGCAGCAAGCTCGAGCAATGATCCACTTTGTTACCAGGTACACCCTTTGTGAGAAAATCCGCAGGATTATGCAAAGTATGCACCTTTTTCACCTCCACAGATCCAGAATCTATGACATCTCTAGCAAAATGTAACCTCACATCAATGTGTTTTGACCTTTCATGAAATGCTTGATGTTTCACAAGGTGTAAAGCACTTTGATTATCACAGTAGATCACCACACACTTTTGCTTGATATCCAAATCTCTCAACACCCCTTTCAACCAGATTGACTCCTTGATAGCTTCAGTTAAAGAGATATATTCTGCTTCTGTAGTTGATAGTGCCACAACAGATTGTTGTGCACTCCTCCAGCTGATGGCTGTCCCATATAAGGTAAACACAAATCCAGAGATCGACTTCCTTGTGTCCACATTTGCTGCAAAATCAGAATCAGCAAACCCCTCCAATGCAACAGTACCTCCACCTGCTTTCTTCTCAAATTTCAGTGACATGTTCACTGATCCTTTTAGATACCTCATTACATGTTTCAAAGCTTCCCAGTGTTCAACTCCTGGATTTGACATGAACCTGCTTACCAAAGATACAGCATATGCCAAGTCAGGCCTGCTACAGATCATTCCATACATAAGACTTCCAACCCCACTTGCATATGGGATATTGCTCATCTGTATAATCTCCTCTTCAGTATTTGGACATTGATCTTTGGAAAGTTTCTTCTGTAAGTTGACTGGAGTAGAGAGAGGTTTAGCTTCATGCATATGAAACCTCTCCAACACTTTCTGAAGGTATTGTCTCTGAGATAACCACAGCACTCCAGCTTCTCTATTTCTTAGAATGTTCATTCCCAATATCTTCTTAGCTTCTCCCAGGTCCTTCATGTCAAACTCAGCATTAAGTCTGTCCTTCAACCATTGTATTCTCTCCTTGTTTCTGCTAGCAATTAGCATGTCATCCACATACAACAGAAGAAAAACTTTATCTTGCTTTGAAACTTTGTTGAAGTAAACACAACTGTCATAAAGGCTTCTCACAAAACCAGCACTGATCATGAAGTCATTGAACCTCTTGTTCCATTGTCTAGGACTTTGTTTAAGTCCATATAGTGACTTCTTCAGTAAACATACTTTGTCTTCTTTCCCAGGAACAACAAAGCCTTCTGGCTGTTTCATATATATTTCCTCATTGAGTTCTCCATGTAAGAAAGCTGTCTTTACATCCAGTTGCTGTAGTTCCATATCCTCCTGAGTGACCTTTGATAGAAGCAATCTGATTGAGCAATGCTTTACCACAGGCGAGAAGACCTCATTGTAATCAATTCCTTCTCTTTGTGTAAAGCCCCTGGCTACCAACCTTGCTTTAAACCTCACCTGTTTGGACCCTGCAGTTTCTAGTTTCTTCTTGTATATCCACTTTGAGCTCACAAGTTTCTGACCTTTTGGTTTCTCCACCAGTATCCAGGTCTTATTCTTTTCCAGAGACTCCATTTCTTCAGTCATTGCCTGTATCCAGTGTTCACCTTCCTCACAATCTAATGCTTCTAGAAAGCTGCTAGGCTCTTGTGATTCCAGGTCTTCAGCAACACTTAAGGCATAATATACACTCCCTGCTTGGCCATAGAAATCAGGTCTGTTGATTTGTCTTCTAGGCCTATCCCTTCCAATGCTGTATTCCCTGATATTTTGAACTGGTCCAGTTTGTGTTTCTTCTTCAGATGATGAATCACTGTCTTGTACTTCTGTGTGTGGTTGAGGTGTGTGATTGTCTTCTGCAGGTTGCTCCACCTGAATTGATATCTCCTCTGCTTCTTTTGCAGCATCAAATTCTTCCTTAGAGCCTGTAGAAGTATAGGCCATCACATTCTCATTAAACTTCACATCTCTACTTGTGATTATCTTCTGATTTCCTTGTTCTAGGCACCACAATCTGTAACCCTTAATCCCATCCGGATATCCAAGAAATACACATCTGAGAGCCCTTGCATCTAATTTGTCTTGCCTGATATGAGCAAACGCAAGACATCCAAACACCCTTAACCCTTCATAGCTTGGTTTCTGTCCACTCCACACCTCTTCAGGTGTTTTGAACCCAATTACTGATGAGGGTGACCTGTTAATAAGATAGCATGCTGTAGCAATAGTTTCTCCCCAAAACACCTTTGGCAACTCAGCATCCAACAGCATACACCTTACTCTTTCAAGGAGAGTCCTGTTAAACCTTTCTGCAACTCCATTCTGTTGAGGATTCATTAGCACAGTCCTGTGTCTCTTGATTCCTCTTTCTTCACAGAAGTTTGTAAACTCTGTAGAGAGGTACTCCAGTCCATTATCAGTCCTCAAGTGCTTCAGCTTCTTCCCTTTGACATTTTCCAATTGGATCAACCATGTTTTGAACTTATGAAAGGCATCACTCTTGTTCTTCAGCAACATGATCCATACCTTTCTGCTGTAATCATCAATCAGGGACATGAAATATCTGGCACCACCATGGGATTCTGTTCTTGCTGGGCCCCATATGTCAGAGTGAACATAATCCAATGGTTCTTGAGTTGTATGAACTCCCTTTCCATAGGGCAGCTTCTTGGACTTGCCCAGAGCACACTGATCACAGAACTCCAGTTCTTGATTTCCCAGATTTCCAATTACTCCACTCCTTGCCAATTCCTTCAGTCCTTTTTCTCCTATGTGTCCAAGTCTCTTATGCCATTTAGCAATCTCAGTATTGTTCAAGACCACATCTACACTTCCAACAATAGGTGAACCAATCAGGATAAATAGTCCATTATGCTGTCTTCCTTTTATCACCATTTTTCCATGTTTTGTGATATGCAAGAATCCCTCTACTGAGCTAAACTGACATCCACTGGTTACCAATGAGCCAAGAGATAGAAGATTCCTTTTAAGGCCAGGAACATACCTAACATTTGAGATGATTCTGATCACTCCATCAAACATTCTTATGCTCACTGATCCAACTCCTTTGACCTTGCATGATTGGTCATTCCCCAGGAGAACATTTCCACCATCTTCTTTCTTCAGTTCATTAAACCATGACTGATGAGGACACATATGAAAAGAACACCCTGTGTCCAGGACCCATTCCTTCACCATTCTTGAATCAGTAACATTTAATACTTCTGGAGGGTCTTGTTGATGATCAATGGCAGCAGCTTCTGCCCCTTGATTTCCAGCTTTCTTATTCTTCTTAGGACAATCCTTCTTCAGGTGACCTGGCTGTTTACACTTGAAGCATTTCCTCTTTTCAACCCAGTCATTCCCCTTCTTAGGATTTGAATCCCCTGACTTTGGATCCTTAGCATTCTGACCCTTCTTGCCTTGCCACGGTTTCTTGAATTTAACATTCAAACCTTCTCCAGATTGCACCATGCCTTTGTCTCCTTGAGTCTGGAAGCATTTTGACCTCAGAGCCTTCACTATTCCATCATAGGACAGCTGCTCATCTCTTCCATACATCAAGGCATCCTTAAAACTTTCCATGGATTTTGGAAGAATATTTAATACCATCAATGCCTTGTCATCCTCCTCCAGTTTCACATCCAGATCTTCCAATTCTTCAATCATCTTAATGAACTCATCAAGTTGATCAGATATTACCTTGTCTTCTGTGATTTTGAAGGCTAACATCTTCTGCTTCAGGAACAGTTTGTTAGATACTGACTTGGATTGATACAGTTCTTCCAATCTCCTCCATGCTTCTAAGGAACTCTTGCATCTTGAAACCTCCCTCAACGGTTTATCACCTAAACACAAGAAGATAAGACTTAGGGCCTTGTTATCCACTGCTGCAAACTTAGGTTTCTCAGTTTCTTCCCATGATTCCAGAGGTATCAGTGCAAAATCAAGGCCATTGTGAACCAGGACTGCGTTCATCTTGATCTTCCACAATGTGAAGTCATTTCTTCCAGTAAACTTCTCAAAATCCATCTTCATACCAGCCATTCCTCCTCTTCTTTGACTTGTGCGAGTTGATTCCCACAGACGGCGCCACTTGTTAGACAAATCAACTCCCAAACACACAACACCAAGAATCTGGAATGAGTTCGAAGACAATCAGTTTGAAAAACACACGACTGTTCGGCCAGAGTTGTGGCCGAAGTAAGCTTCGCGCAGAACTGAAAATAAAATGAATCACACAATCGTTTTACGTGGTTCGTTCAAGATGAACTACATCCACGGAGGCCAGGCACACCTCAATTCACTAAGATATCCAATCAATTACAGAAATCACACTCAGAAATGAATATGCCCAATTCGGGAACAAATTAGGGCAGAAAACTATCACTCTCAAATTCTCTCTGTAATCTAAGAAAACTGGAAATTGCTCGACGTAGTGTTGTTCTTCAGGAAGAGAGCTTTCCAATGATATAGGTCTTGTAGCTCGAATGTAACCAACCAAGAAGTTCTAACTGATTAAAGACGACTGCTGCTACCGGACAAATGTGACGGTTTATTCCGTCACAAAACTGTAACAAACTCGTCACAACTGACGGTTATCCTCCAACAACCCTGAACCCGGTTTTTCTGTACAGACTTGCTTCTTCACGTTAAAACCCGGTCTAACTGCCCGGTTCTTCACTTCATGATCCCGGTTCCACATTCTAGACACATCCTATTTCAAAATAGAGCTCACTTGATGACATTGAACACTTCCTTACAGTTTTGATTCCGATGTCAAGCAATTTATAATTAAATATGCGAGAAATAAATACTTAAGAAAGTAATAAAGGTTGGGGGACTTGATAATGGACTAACAATTTACTAGTAACAAATAAAGGCAACTAAACGAAATCAAAAGCATTTAACATTCGAATTCAAAGAAACAAATAATCAAAGACAATAGAAGAGATCTTTTCCGGTTTTGGTTTTCAAGTAATAAAACGATCCACCCTTGATCATGCTTCCCCTTGGTCTTGGACGATTGATGCAACTATGTTAATGCCCGATTAAATTGTGATTCAAGCCGTTATCTCAAGGCTATCAACAAGCTCTAATATCCTTGTTGTCCCTTAATCTTAGTTAATCAAAATAAGCTCTTCGACTAACCCTATTAAATTTAATCGAATCCTCGAAGAAGCTCTCTTAGATTCAATAACCAAATGCATTAAACACTAGGACAATGAGATAAATTCAACATAAAACTCGCAAGCTCGGTTTTAGTGGTTGAACTTTGTGTTATCACCAATAAATAAATCTATTGTTTGCTACACGGGAATCGAAAATCCTACAATTACGGATAGTAATGTCCTATTCTAGCAACACATTCACAAATCCCTTAAAGGGTGATGAATCCAATAATCAATTCATAAATGTGACTCAATAACAGCAAATAACACAAAACACTTGAATACACAATATTTTCGGTAACATTAACCGCAATAATCACATCAATGTCTGCAACTCAAGGTTCCATAATGATCAAGGGTGAACTAAAGGGTACTAGCCACCCATTTTACCTAATACAATCAGCAAATAAATAGAAACATAAGAAACATGATAAATTTGAAGATTAAACCAAGAACTTTGGGTTGAGGATGAATTGGCCTTCAATCTTCTTCCCAATGTGTTCTTGAGGAGGATGGAGGCTCAAAAGTGGCTGGAATTGTGTTCTAAAGTAGGTCAATTTCGAATTAGAGGATATATATATAGGAGAGAAAGTGTTAGCTCAAATTTAGGGAAAAACATGTTTGGGTTTTTGAAACAGGGAACCCCGCCGCGGCCGTGGTACAAAGTTGGCCGCGGGCGTGGTGAAAACAACGGTTTTGGGCCCAATTTGGGGCCGCGGCCGTGGTCCAGTAACCGCCTCGGACGTGGTCTTGGTTGGGTTGGAGTTGCCCTTCTTTTGGAGGATTGGCCACAGTCTCGGCTGATTCTGACCACGGTCGTGGGGCTTGGCTCGCCACTTTCGTGGCGTTGGACTGCCTCGGTCATGGCATGTAATGCAGCAATTTGGCCCTCTCCTGGAGGATTTACCACGGCCGCGAGCTGGTTAGCCTCGGCCGTGGCCTGAGCCACGGGCGTGGCATCATCACCTCGGGCATGGTCCCCTGTTTTTCCTTGTTTTCTTTTTCCTTTGAGCTCGATTTGTCAATTTGAGATCTTCGAACCTGTTTTTTGGCCTTAATTTACCTGTCTTGATATGGAAATGAACCAAACACGTAAAATTGCCCAATGATAAATAAACGCACAAAACACACGTGAATATGCACACAAAAGTCCGTAAAAAGATACTTAAATTGACCTAAAAGTGTGTACACTACCACGTGTACCAATAGCCTGTGAGCCAATTACTTGGTTGATCGTCTGGCCTGTGAGCCACTGTCTTTGTGAGTTGGGTCATGATTAGTCGTTATGTACTTTGCATTTTAGTTGAGTCCAGGAGTGAGTCAACCCGAGATTGTACCTTGATTGTAACTACGTGTTTTTAAGGCAAGATATGGGAAATTGATAAGTGTGCAACTAGTTAATGATGATCGTGATTCTTGCTTAAATTTTGAAAAAAATGATGTATGATAGAGCATGATAAGTAACGAAGATAAAATTGAGCTTGGTCTTGAGACTTGTGATCACCTATAACCCTGTGAGTTTTTTAGCCAAAAATTTGTACTCCCATCTTTGGAGTAATATCTACATTCTTTTGGTGTGAATTCTTTGGTTATATTTAGTCGTCTCTAGAACTTGCCCGGAGTCTCTTTTGTGAATGTGTCGGACATGCTGTGATGTAGGAGATGATATTAGGCGGTTTTTTATTTTTAACCTATTATTCAGCCTTTAAATGTTGCCCTTGTGCCCAAATAAATTTTCCGTAGTTAGCCCAGTTGAGCTTTGTAGCATTTTCATTGATAGCCTTACTTTACAAGCCATATCCTTTCTATATGAAACCTTTAGCCCATTTGGACTAAGAGTGAGTATGAGGGAGGATTGGAAGGTAGTTGGGAAGATTTGTGAAGTTCTTTGGATAAAAGATATGAAGTTTTGAAGCAAACAGGGGAATACAAATGATAGGTGGAAAAAAAAAAAAAAGCGAAACTAAGTAACCTCTCCTAGTTGTTATGTTTAGACAACCAATTCATCCCACTCTTTTCCCCGCAAACGTTGGTTTTCAATCAAGTTTGGGGGAGGGGGTGTGAAGTGTGAAGTATTGGTTGTTGTCACTAAAAAAAAAAAGGAAAAAAAAAGGAAAAGCAAAAGAAAAAGTCGTTGTGAATAAGTGTTTTATTATTTTTTATTCAAAGAGAGGTTAGCCAAAAAAAAAAAAAAAAAAAAAAAAAAAACCTTTATGGTTTGAATTGATGTTAGAAATTGGGTAGTCCCAAATTGTGGTACCCGGATATGAAGCATGAAGAAGTGTTTGGGTTATTGTAAAGACTTTTGGTTGGGTGAAGGAACCTTCTTATGGGAAGTTTGTTGAAATTGAAAGAGTGAGGATTGAGTGATTGTTGTAAGGGGTGGTTGAGTAGAAAGACTCGATTAGTCACTTTTATCCAAATGTTTCTCACCTTACCTTAAGCCTACATTACAACCTAAACTAAAGACCTTTTTGATCTTATGTTACACATGTCAAAGTACGATGTCTGACTTAGATAACGAGCAAGCATATGGTAGGCATTGCATGTAGTCCAATGCGAGGGAATTGAAATTACCTTATACACTTGAGAGATGAGTGATACACTTAACTGGTAAGGATACTTGTTGAAAGTATCGAGTCTCGAAAGTAGATTAAGTTGCTATATTGGATATGCTCGGATTATTGTATTGTCTTTCTTAAGAAAAAATGTGTTCTGAAACTATGTTTGCCACTTCAATTCGCCCTTAACACGTGTCTTTTGTGTTTCTTCTTTGTTTTGCATTGTTCGAGATGAACAAAGGTTTAAGTTTGGGGAAATTTGGTACACGTGTTTATGCATGCATAATAGGTCGAGTTAAGTGTTCATTTAATGACATTTGCATGCATAATTGACAGTGTATTTCTCGTATTTGCATTATTGGGCGAATTGATGTTGTTTGACTTGTTTTGAAGTTATTTGGGAAAAATTAGACCAAAAAGTCGAACTCGACCAAGGAAGGATATGAGAACATGGTAAACGTATTTATGCATGCATAATAGGTCGAGTTAAGTGTTCATTTAATGATATTTGCATGCGTAATTGACCGTGTATTGCTCGTATTTACATTATTGGGCAATTTGATGTTTGTGACTTGTTTTGATGTTATTTGGGTGAATTTAGACCAAAAAAGTCGAACTCGACTAAGAATGGGTGTTGAGAACAAGTCCCACAAGTGAAAAACCAAGAAAAATGGCCCCAGAAGCTGCAAGAAACTGAGCTCGGTCGAGCTAGTAAGTCTCGGCCGAGCTAGAAGGTCAGAGAATTCGGATTTCTGGCTGTAGAAGAGTCTCGGCCGAGACAGTCATTCTCGGCCGAGACAGATTGACACACCTCTCGTATTTTGGCCATATCTTGAGATCTACAACTCCTATTGAGGTGCAATTGGTGACATTAGAAAGCGGATTCGAAGAGCTACAACTTTGCGTGAAAGAAGAAAAACCCAAAAATGAATATAAGACCCTCAACAACAGCTTTGAAGTTGGAAAAGGAATACAGTGTCGGCCCATTACTTGGTCCATAAGCTCAAAAACGAGTTTTAGACTTATTTTCCTATTCCAATGAGGTTTTCTCCTTCTTTATCCTAGAGAGACACTCCTATAAATATCTCAAGGCTCTAGACATAAAAAGAAAATACTTTTACATTGATTCGAGAGCTCGGACTTGGGAATTCTGAAGAACACAGAGATTCAAGATTCAGCGATTCGGGTTTTATAGTTTTATGTTATATTTTATTAGTTTGTTCTTAGCGATCGCTATGATCGGCTAAACTTTTACTTTTCCGTCTTTGACTATGTTGAACCCTAGATTGTTATTTATGTAATTAATTCGGTAATTGTTTGACTTAATTATGTTATGAGATTACTTGTGTTATTGGATTACTCTATCTTTTATATGTTTGTTACGTGGACTGATCACCCCAATAATAGGCATATAGCTGTCGCTAGGTCATAAATTCATAATCCGTAATTGTTATGCGTTTGTGCCCAAAAGTAGCAAAAAGTGGTTACTCGCTAGGATAACATAAAGTCGAGGTCACTTGTACCGAGCTTGTGAGTACAACACCGTACCTACTCCGTTACCTTAGTTCCCTATGCGTTTGATTAATATTGTTCTAGCGAGCGTATCCAAGGACTACTTAATTGGATAGGATTAATTACTAAGCGTTCTTATAATTAATTATACTTAAGGGGTAACAAGGGTTAGCTAAGCATACCTATTAATTCTTGGAGTAGGGGTCTCAGAACTAATTAGTCAAGTAGTTGCATTAGTTACATGGATACTCAGGCTAGGGGGATACTGGGTTAAAGGCGGGAATACTTTTTTATTCATATTTTAATTCATCCTAATTTTCTAAGTTAATTATTAAGTGTTTAGTCAAATTTGCATCAAAACAACCCCCCGTTATTATAGTTATATTATTATTAGTACTTATATAAAATTTGTTAATACGATTATTTGATTAATTCATGTTCTCTGTGGGATCGACCCTGACTTGCTCTAGCTACTGTTAGGAATAGTTAGATAAATGAATATCTTATTTTGACTGCACCCGACAGTGTGGTCAGAACAAGTCCCACAAGTAAAAAACCGAGAAAAATCGAGCCAAAAGCTGTCGGAAACTGAGCTTGGCCGAGCTAGTGAGTCTCGACCGAGCTAGAAGGCCAGGGAGTCCGGATTTTGGCCACTTCACCATTCAGTATACATAATTCGTTCAAAGTTCATGTACTTAAATTGCACCTCGAAAGTACGTTCTTCCATCAGCCACCGTTCATCAGAAGGGGATATTTTTTATTTTTTCCACTTCAAGCCTTCAAGTTCAATCTGACATTGGAGCACTAGAGCGTGTTGTTGGTTCCCATATGCTTTCAGCCTTTGTCCAGTGGAACCTTCGATGTTATTGTACTTTTCTTCACCAAGTAGGTACTCAAAGTATCTGAGAATTTCAGCCGTCCTCCATTTATCAATTTCCTCTTCAGAAGGATTTCTCTTTGTTGGAATAAGATAAGTACAAAGATTCTCTAGCTGCTCATTTGAACATTCATTTATCAGCCAGTATTCGTACTTATAGAGGGTTGATGGATTTTGAGTAGCGTCATGTCTTCTTTCACTTGAGGTGTCTAGGCTACTTTCTGTGAACAGGTCAATCATGGACCATGCCAATAGCAAGATAGATCTCATGGAGTTCAGCTTCTTCATCTTTATGTATATTATGCACTCTTGTGGCTTACTCTTTGCAACGATCTTTCAAACTCTTGTTGTTTGCAAGATTTCGATTCTCTCATTTTCTCCTTGGTCTCTTATTCTGTCTCCGCTGTTTAGCAATGAACCGTTCCTGTAAATAAACCATTCCTGTTGTTCCATTTCATGTTCCAGCAAGCCTTTTCCTTGCCTCTTCTTCCCCCTTTTGACATCATCAATATTGATTCTAGTATGCACTTATGAACTTGTCACAAAAGCCGCTCTAAATCACTAGGATTCGAACGACCTTCTCAAACCGCAAAAGTACGGTTTGTGACAAAGGTAGTAAAAAAGATTTTTCGAATCCACAGGGAGGATTATCCGTGAGAATCTTCTTAAGCACATTCGAGTAAGTTATGCCAAACAAAAATTTAAGTTAAGATTAAACTAAACAAAATACAGCAAATAAATAATGCAAGGAGGGAAACGATCGATGGGGAGATATTCCCCAGTTTCGGTTTCACATACTCTAGGAAAAGAAATATAGCAAATATGAGTTAATAATGGGGCCTAAGATAAATAAAGGTCATGTTACCAAATTAGAAGTCCAAGTGGGTGAACAAGAGAGATTAACAAATCAATCGATTACACAATATTTAGCTCTAATTCCAATTACTATAGACCGGCAATGGAATTACTAAGCCAAGGCAAGCTAACTAATTATGCAACCCAATTACTAAGACGGGTGTCACAAGCCTATGAATAATCTATGAGTTCTTCTCCAAAGATGGCTTCCTCCTTGAAGAGGAAGAAGAAAACCCTAGCTTTTTCTTAAGAAAATCTGAGAGTTTAAGAACTAGAGAGAAAAAGTTTAGGAAGTTTTACAAATGAAGGCTTGTTCCTAAAATGAAAGGGGAAGGGGTATTTATAATACCCCAACCCTACACATGTAACAACACCAAAGATCTACAATATACCCCTTTAGTAAGGGCAAAAGAGTATAATTACAAAAGGGAGTGCTTGACCCTTTAAAATGTTGAGTTGAACCCTTTAATTGCGCTTGATTCGTCCTTCTCGGAAATTCTGGGCTATATGCGTCTAGAATCAGCTCTTGACTTAAACTAATAAGTTGTAGAACATCGTCTTGACTTCACGTGGCAACTGGAAACACTGAAATCGAAGTTTATATGAGGAAGTTAAGATCAAAATATGAAACTACGATGCCCAACTAGAATAAAATCGGACCTAAGAAGGTCGGTACCGGACCAGTGGTCAAAAGTGGGCAGTTGCTGGAATTTGTGCCGGACCAGTTGTCGAGCCGGTACCGGGTCTGGCATGCTGATTTTCCACCCGTTGCTCGCACGCCTAGTGATCCACGTGTTCCTGTCATGTGCCGTCTTCTTCCATCGCTATTTTGGACCCTTTCCTCTCCTTTCATCGACCCAACCCCTTCACGAGTTTTGTTGGTGACTCAATGATCTTGGGGTTGGGATTTAGTGGGATCTTAATTAGATCTGTTTGGGCCTCGACTTGTGGGCCAGAATGGGAAAACGCATGTCATTGACCTCTTCTTCTTTTATTCATCTTTTTTAGGCCTTTCCAACCATTTTATGGCTCGACGCCTTCACAACTTTGTTTGTAACTCAACAAAATTCAATTCAGGGGCACGTTTGGAAAATGAGTGCAAATAACCTTCTCGATCTTCCGGATTTTCGTAACCTTCAAAACATGACTACAAAACGCTAAAAACGCATCAAATTATATCAAAAAGGAAAATCAACCCAAAAATAAACTTTAACAAGAAATCGCACTTAAACGTGATAGATACTCATAATTCACACAAAAATATAAACGTAAAATATAAGAGAAAAACGAGAATTTTCACGTTCATCATCCCACAATTTATAAGCTTTGCTCGTCCCCGAGAAAATTTAGCATTTAAGCACAAATAAGAAAATGAGGTTGGAAAGTCATTGGAGGTCCCCAAAATTTAAATTTCTCTTTTCGGTTGATCATTTTTCAACTTTTTGATTCACCACACTTGCCTTAATCATTTGGTTTCAAGGAATTTGACAAACAAGCAAGGGAATAAAGAGGCATACAACTTAGGAAAGGAAGTAATATTTTTATATCACTTAGCCCTCTAGGCCATGCACTAAAAGCTCTCTCTCCAATCCCAAAATGTGCTTATGTGAATGACTTTGACGACTCACTATTTTTCAAACTCCTTGACTTTAGGTAGTTTGGCTTGGTTCTTTTTGAGAAAGATGTCATGCACTCACACGATGTAGGTGATGCGGCTCTTTTCTCCCTCGAGCCAACTTATTTTACTTTTAGCTCCCAATAATTTTTTTTTCTCCCGCCGGTTTAAGTCCAAAAAGAAATGAATGCTAAAAATCTAGTTTTTGTTCTTTTATAACCACAATACTCTTTTCAAGTTACATAAGAGATTTTCAATCATTACAACACTCGATATATTTTCTTGAGATTTTTTTTTTCTACGTTTCATACAAGGTAATTTTTTTATGCTCAACTGAATGATTCAGAGCATACAAAAGTAAATTAGAATCTATTGAACAAACAATGAACTACAGTGACTTCACCCAGCGACCTTATCCACCTTATAGCTCCTTCCTACATCTCCTTCATTTATTACCACCCAAAGTCAATTCATTCTATTTTTCACAAGAACGCCGCCAATCGTGTCGTGTGTGTTTTCGAGTTACAGTAATGCTTACAAGCGACACAACTTTGGGCTAAGTTATTTTATTTACAATTGTAATCCTATTTACTATGCCAAAGTGTCCCCTTATTCGTGAATCGCATCAACCTATCAATTTTATTGATTTTAGGCAAGAAATCCCCTAGTTTCTTTAATACTCAACTTCTTAGAGAATTCATTTTGAGATTGTCAAGATTTGGGACACTTCCAATAATTCTTACTCGCGAATCCATCAATTAGTCAACTCGACACATTTTTAGCCAAGCATACATTATTCATTCAAGCAATGAAAGACACTAAAAAAAAAATGGTAGAATAGGATAGAACATAATTACGAGCAATTCAATCAATTTTTTAGGAGCATCTTCTTCAAGCATATAAAAATGACAGTCTTTCCATTCTCCCCACAAACTTGGGCGAAATTCTCTAGTCGGAGTAGCAAAGAAGGTGGAATACATGCATTTCCTAAAGATTCATCAATAAAAAAGCTCATACTACTCACGTTTCCAAACCAACCATTTATTTCAACATAAACTCAAAGATTCAAGAATTGTGTAGGTACAAGGTTCCATGATTGATTATGGGAATATGAGGAGAGAATCTCAATTAATGCAAAACAATGTCTCTCTTCCCTCACAAACTTAAATGCAAGTATGTTATTTAAGTAGGCATATAAACTCACGTACATGAAGAAAAAAAAAAGCAAGCATATACTCAAATTCAAACAAATCCAACCATGGGAACGAAAAAAAAAAAAAAAAATCACGGATAACATGAATGAGGCAAGTATAAATTATGCACATGCAAAGAAAATAAATGAAGAAGGGTAAAGGGAAGCGAAACAAACATCCTATGTGCTTCCAGATGAGTCCTTCTTAGTACCAGTATGAGTGTAATCAGTTGTTGAAGCTAACTTTATATTTGAATTGCAACTGGTGGCTCACTCACTTGAGGTGCTAGGGGTACTAGCTCCATATTTTCAGTTGAAACCATTCAATGATTATTCATCTTGATTCGGTATCACCGTTGCTTGGGGACTTTTCATGGTTTTTGCTATTTCACATTGTTCATGTACCAAGAGTCAAGTACCTATTCACATAACTCAAGAAATATCAAATCTTAAAAGAGAAAAATAGGCTAAAACAAATAAAAATTAGATCCTAAGAAAGCAACATAAATTTTTAAAGCTTGGGTTGCCTCCCAAGAAGCGTTTGGTTTAAAGTCGACGGCTCGACTTTCACAAGTGTTATCCAGGATCCAAGAATAAGTCGATCTTGCCCTGCTTTTGTTTGCTCAAGAAAAAAAAAATGATCCACCAACATAAACATGGCATGATGGATCATGGATAATATTATGGATTTTAGATTTATACAAGAAGGGATGCTCAATGTCCATAATCGATGCAAGTTTTTCAAAATGTGATGGAAATGACAAATTAAAACTTTCATCCCAACCACTACATGATGCTTCAATAAATCGAACATTAATCAAGATAAGATCATTATTACACGTTTTATTGAGGAATTGAGATTGCTTTTCCAAAGATGATGCATTATCTTGTTTGAAAGAATTGTCACTATTCTCCAAAGGTGGCTCATGAGAGATGAGGTATTCACTCTCCTCTTCTTTCTCCGTTTCCCTTAATTGCACACTTTCATCTCTATTTCTCTAAACAACATGTTTGAGGATATGGGTTTCCAAAACCTTTGTGTGTGCCAAAAGTTCATCAAACTTTTGATTGAACTCATCCTTGTCTTTCTTCATTTCTTCTCTCAATGCTTCGATCGAAGAAATTCGGTAAGACTCGGATGACTCAATGGTTTGATGACTTGAGGAGGGAAAGTTTTTGTAACGCCCGGATTTCTAGTTGCAATATTTTATTTGAATTGAGTAAGAATATATTACTTGCATTATTTTATACGCATTTTACTTGTTGTAATTATTTTTCTTACACTTACATAATTATTGATCTTTATAAGTAATGGTATGAATTAATATTTTTAAACGGGTCGGGATACAGAAGTTTAATTAGACAACACTTAGGCGCTATATTATCCAATGATAATAGAAGCCTGCATTTTTATGGTAAGCCCTCTCCATAGGATTACTAACCAAAAACCAATGGCCAAATTCCATGGTTTTATGCCCACAATATTTCCCAAAACCAATGGCTAAATTCAATGGTTTTATGCCCACAATATTTCCCAAAACCAATGGCTAAATTCCATGATTTTATGCCCATAATATTGCTCAAAACCAATGGCTAAATTCCATGGTTTCATGCCCACAATATTGCCTAAAACTAGCAGCCGATACCATGGTTTTATTCTCATGGTTCTGTGCTTGATAGGTCTATAAATAGAAGTGTGAGGAAGCCTTCATTGCATCACCTCCTCCCACCAAAACATAGCTTGAAGTTCTCCTTTCTTCTCCCACAAAGAATAGCTCGTAATTTTTCTCTCTTTCCATCTCAAATGTTTCATCCCCAGCCACCTAAATACGTCAAAGTCTCCGAAAAACTGACCCAACAACTTTTTAGGCTCGTCGGATCAGCTACTGCCACATTTTCATTTTTGTCCCTTTATCAAAAACCATATTTTCTTATAAAATATGATAGGGCTCGGCGAGAAAATTATGGAATAGTTTTCAAAATCGCAATCCGAGCTTTAGGACTCCGGTTATGGCCGATCAAAGTTTAGGAGAAACTTATCTAACCGAACCACCTTCAAGGAGCCATAACTTTTTATTCCAAACTCCGATTCTGTTGTGGCTAGTCATTCTAGAAAGCTCTTGACGAGAGCTTTCCGTAGCTATGTCCCAATTGAAATTCTGATGATCGAGTCACTAGAAAAGTTTGGTCAAAGTTGCTGCAGAAATTCATGTACCATCTTTTTTTAAAATTAAATATTCTTTAAGGGCTAAAAGGCAATTTTTTATTTTCAATTTGTATCCCTAGTGAAATTCAGCCTTTTGGGAAGTCAACTAATCCATGTACTTATGTAAATGCCACTGCTCTTTTTATACAAAATTGTCACTCTTTTTCTAGAAATTACAACGATGCCACTAGATCTTCAAAGTGTCATAAAATGCTCGTTTTCAACCCAATTCCACTCAAATCAATTGTAAAAGAACCCAAATTCCAAAATATATAGTTTTCATAAAATATGAAACTTGAATATTTTATAAATTGCAAAATGGTCCCTCAACTTTTATAAAATTACAATCTTGCCCCAAAACTTCAATTTATGTTTAAAGCCTAGTACCCACCTATGCTAAGATAAATATTCTATATTATAGGACTAAAAGAAGTTGAAGTATAAGAGGACTCCTGTCTAGAGAAGGAATATACGACCAACTAGCCGTACACACTTCTAGGTGGGATAACTCTATGTGGCTATTTTATGTTGTCTACTTATTTTTCATGCAAATTATTGTTATAATGGTTTTTACATGAATGTTGCTTAAGCTTATGTTTATGTGACGAGTGTGCGAAATTTATGTGAAAATTATGTGGAATTTATGGAAAGTTATGGGTAAAATCATATTATGTGTATTTTATACGGGTAATACCGTACTAGCTATGTTAGGACTGCAGGTAGCACCGCACAAATCCTCGGGTCGCTCCCGAACATTCTATGCTTTTCAAAAACCTTACGGGTAAAACTGTATATGCTATGCTTTTCAAAAAATCTTACGGGCAAAACCGTACATGCTATGCTTTTCAAAAACTTTACGGGTAAAATCGTACATGCTATGCTTTTCAAAAACCTTACGGGTACAACCGTACATGATATGTTTTTCAAAAAACTTACTAGTATATGCTATGCTTTTCAAAAAACCTTACGGGTAAAATCGTACATGCTATGCTTTTCAAAAATCTTACAGGTAAAACCGTATATGCTATGCTTTACGGATAAAATCGTACATGATTATGCTTACGGGTAAAATAGTATATGATTATGTTTACGGGTAAAACCGTATATGATTATGCTCTACGGGTAATACCGTGCATGTTATGGATCGAAAGATCACCCTCGGGTCGCTCCCGAATATGCTATGCTGCTCGAGCGAGGCAAGACGTGCCCCACCTATGTGCTCCTATGTGTATCTATATAGTATGTATATATGTGTATATATATTTTAATTTAGATTTCAACATGTTTTCGGATGTGTTTTATGTGTTGATGGTATATGCATTATTTATGTAACTGTCCATTATTACAATTCTTCGTATGACATCTAAGTGGGCAACCGAGTGAACCCACGGAGTGTTTTTCTCAAACACTCACCCCCTCCTTTCAGGTACTAACATGGAAGAGGAATGAAGATGGATGTAAGCCCTCGTCCGAAGTGAAAGCTACTAGTAATTGATTAAGAGCTTTATTAAACTCTATTTTATGGGACATGTAAGCAAACATTGTAGATTTTGTTATGTACTTCTTCTTTAAACTTTGTTAAACTACTTTTCAAAACTATGCAATCTCTATTTAAAAGTTATGATGAATTATTTTTGTAGTAATATTTATGAACTTCCGCTTGTTTTAAGATTGTGTCAACGTGATTGACAAACGTCAAGTATTTATTATTTCTAGCAAAAATCATCATCAATTGGAGTTCAAAGATTTTACGGATTTTAGTGACGTTGCTAATTTTTCTAATAAATATAAGTTTCATTGAAATAGGGATGTCACAGTTTTGATTAAATTCTTATATTAATTCATAATTTTTTCGAAAAGAATTATGATCCATGAAATTGGAAGGGAAGGGGGGAGGATAGTTCATATGGGAAGAATAATAATGAAAAGAATCACAATCCGCAGATACGTGACCCTCCTCCCCACAAAGTTCACAATGCAGTATTCCCACACTTTTAAGAATAGGAGAAAAATATGAACCATCACCAAGCACAAAATGCAACACATTAAATTCGGATGGGGTAAGAGCATAATTCTCAATTAAGTATGGATAGTGATCGGCGTCTATATTTTTTAAAATTAATAAAAATAAAAAAAGACCTAATCTAACCATGATCGTGCTTAGGGATTACTTCACGAGAAGGAAATCCTCCTCGGCAACGGCGCAATGAACTTGCCACAAAGTCACTCTAAATCACTAAGATTAGAACGGTCTTCTCAACCGCAAGCGTATGGCTTGTGAAAGAGGTAGTATAAAAGATTTTCGAATCCATATAGAGGATTATCCGTGAGAATCGGCTTAAGCACGTTCGAGTGAGTTAGACCAAATGTAAATTGAAGTGGAGTTTAAACTAAACATCATAAACTAAATAAATAAGGTAAGGAGGAAACCGATTGATGGGGAGACTAGTACAAAAATGTTTGTACCCAATATCTATATTGGCGTCCTTGATTTAGCGGGATTTCGTCGATATATTGCCAACATTTGCCGCTATTTACATCATAGGTCTGGAGTGTCATCAATGATAATTACCTAATTAACAGTATGTATTGGGTCTGCAGTAGGAGTTGAAACATCAACAGGGTTATTGGGTGTTTGTTCCGGCTCCACTCCTACTTCAACTGCTTGTTGCATTTGTGAAGTAGCCTCTTCATCTCCTGCTACTTCCTTGATCCCACCTTGTGTACTTCCTTGATGCATGTACACTTGGTGATTTAGAGACGGACACTGTCTTGTCTACTGCAATCTCTCCTATGGTAGGTTCATCGGCGCTCTGTGAAGTGCTTGTTGCATTGTCTACTACCACTTCATCAATAGCAGATTCATTGGCATTTGCAGCGCCTGCCTCAGCTATTTGTTCCTCTTTTGAATGATTAATACATAGAAATTACTGAAAAACCGCATGATACGAACCTAGCAAAAAAAACCAGCTACCAAAGTTCTTGGGAAACAACCATAAACGTCCAAATTAACAAATACTTGACACCGACTCACGTTCTTGCTCGCTTGTACGGTAACAAGCCATATAATTCTCTACAACTAGATTGTGGTAACTCTACTAGGAAACTGAAACTGAAGAAAGTGAAAATAGAAAGGAGAGAGGAGATTCATGATCATAACTCACATGAGGTACATTGGCTAGGTACCAAACGTAATAGGAGCCAACCAAGTTGAATATGATGTCATAATGGGTAAGAGGAGTAGATGATTGGTGGACGTACTTACAATAAACAAACGACGATGTTCGATGATCGACACTGTCGATACCAATGATTCTCTTCAGTTGGAACTGTCACGAGCCGGGGAACCGAGCGACGGTTTATGCACTTAAGAAGTTCCTACGGAAGGGCCGAATATTATGTTTGTGATGGAAATAAAATGGGATCAGAGGCAGATGACTCGAGTTAATTCACGATTGTTGGGTTTTATAGGTTTTTTTGTTGTTGATTGCACAGGCCATGGGAGAGCACGTAGTTGTGGCCTCTACATCTTGTGGAAAGACAACATTAGCGAAATTACAACCAGAATCATATTACGATGGAAATTACTGACGATAGAGACAAAAATTGGATGTCTTCGGGTATATACGGGTGGCCGGAAGTAAATGAGAAACATAAAACGTGGCAATTGATCCGACAACAACAACCACTTGGCAATCAACTATGGTTGTGCATAGGGGCTTTTAATGAGATCTTATGGTCAGCTGAGAAACAGGGCAGAGTGTTTCAAACAAGAGGGTCGATGTACTATTCAGAGTGGTTTTGGAGGATTGCGACCTTACATTGGGGATATAAATTTACTTGGTCTAACGGGCAGGTTGGGGATGATAACATACATGAAGGTAAGACCGAGTTGTTGGGAACAGTGAATGGAGGAATATGTACCTTTATAGGTGGATAAGATATCTTGATCGGCTTAATCCGATCACCATCAGATTGTTATGAAATTTGATGCACATAACTTTCGAAGAAACAAGATGGATAATGGGTCTCGAAGGCCACATCTCTACCGATTTCCGAATAGGTGGATGGTTCATGCAGATTGTGAAGCAGCTGTACATACTAGTTGGGAGGGTCTTTATTGGAGTTAGATGGCAAAGTTTCAACAGTGTGGCGAAGCCCTCACAAGCTGGGGATAAGGAAACATTTGGCAACGTCAGTAAGAGAATTGTAAAATTATCTGGCAGGTTGGAGGAACTGCATAGTGCTACCTAGACTGAAGAGGTGTATGGGAAAGTCTAGGCATTGAGGATAAATTAGATGATTTTATGAAACAAGAGGAGATGTTACGGTTATAGAGATCAAGAGAATTTTGGCTTACTGAGGGAGATCGGGATACATTTTTCTCCACCACACGGCTAGTAATAAACGGAGAAGAAATACGGTTAATAGGATTATGTGGGTTGAGGAAGCACGGGGTGTTCAAGAACTATTATAAAGAGTTATTCAGTTGAGTTCCGCCATCTGGAGTTGACAAGGTTCTTGAAACGTTAGCGACGAAAGTTGACCAAAACACAAACACGAAGCTTACTGCTCCTTTCACCAAGGAAGAGGTTTTCCTAGCATTGAAACAAATGCACCCCTTGAAGGCCCCAGGACCAAATGATATGTTTCCTATTATCAAAAATACTGGTGTATTGTTCGTGATGATGTGATAAGTTTTGTTTAGGGGATTTTGAATAATGGGGTTGGCATTAATCTTACTTATATTGTTCTTATACCCAAAGTGAAATCACCAGCATCTCCTAAAGAGTTTAGACCCATTAGCCTTTGCAATTTGGTCTTCCCGGTAATTACCAAAACCATAACTAATAGGTTGAAAGTGCTATTGTGAAAAATTATTCTCTGTGTCAAAGTGCTTATCTACCGGGTAAGCTTATAACTGATAATACAATGGTAGCTTTTGAAACATTTCACTCCATGAAAAAAAACAAAGGGGAGGGTAGGTCAACTAGCCCTAAAACTTGATATGAGCAAAGGATATGATAGGGTTGAATAGTCGGTTCTTGAAGCTATTCTATTGAGATTGGGTTTTGATGGACATGTTCTTTCGTTGATACTTTGGTGTGTTTCCACTATTTCTTACTCTATTCTTATAAATGGGACACCTTCTGATGTGTTTTTTTCGAAGAGGACTCCATCAACAAGATCGTATATCGCTGTATTTATTTTTGTGTAGTGCAAAATGTTTCACGGCATTAATTCAAAAGGCAAAGCGAGATCATGCTTTGCATGGTTTTCGAGTATCTAGAGGTGCACTAGAGATATCTCATTTGCTGTTAGCATACGACATCATCCTTTTCTTCAGAGCAAATGAGAACGAGGTAGATAAAGTGGCAGAGATTTTTGGGAGTAGAAGGTTGCCTCGGGGCAGAAATTTTTTTTGCATAAATAGGAGATGAGTGGGGAAGGAAAAGCGAGCCAAGAAAAAAAAACATGCTTTGTTGGTAGATTAGGGGTGTTGTATGTGGAAAAACATGGCAAATATTTGGGTATGCATTGGTAGGAGAAAGAAGAAAGAGGTTTCTGGTGTGATTATAGAGAAGATTATTAGTAAGTTAAAAGGGCGGAAAGAGAAATCGTTGTAGTTAGCTAGAAAGAGGTGTTAATTAAGGTGGTCATTTAGGCAGTACCTACATACTTAATGTCATGCTTCCTTATGCCTGTATCGATTTGCATGGAGATTAAGAAGTCAATGAAGAGATTCTGGTAAGGGTGACGATGGTAAAAAGAAGCACCATTGGGCGAAGTGGAGTCTTATGGTACGAGTGAACGTGTTAGGGGGAATGGGTTTCCGGGAGTTTAGGTACTTTAATTTGGCAATGTCGGCCAAATAATATTGGAGAACTAGAGAAAATACGAATTCGTTGGTTTATAAGGTATTTAAGGCTAAATACTTCTGCCAGGGAGAAATAAAATATGCAAGGTAAGGATACCAACCTAGGTTGGTGTGGCAAAGTTTATTATCTTCGAGTGAGGGTTTGGATACGGAATGGAGGATTGGATCGGCTAGGAAGATTATCGTGTGGAAGGAGTGGTGGGTGGGAGTGAAGGACATAAGAAGACTGATCGGGGGCCAAACAACTATTCCGGAGAATGCCACTGTTGATACACTAATTGATGATGACTTGAAGCAGTGAAAGTCAAAAGTGATTTTGGAAAACTTTTACCCAGCTGATCCAGCTACAATTCTACAAATTCCTCTTAGTTTCAGATCTTACAAAGACCAACGAGTCTGGACGACCTCCAACCATGGCATGGTCACTATGTGATCAGATTATTGGTTAGCCATTTCAAACTTTTCCATATTGAGTGCTGCAGAACCAACATCTAGCTCGCTTGATCCCATTTGGCTGAAATTGTGGCGAGTACAACTACCCCAAAAATTCGAGTGTTCTTATGGCAGGCGATACAAGATGCATTACCCACAAGGCACAATCTGTTTAAGCGAGGCTGGCACGGAGACCCGATGTGTGCGTTGGATGGTGAGGACGATGAGACACTAAATCATATTCCCTCCGTCCCGGCTTAATTTTCCTACTTGCCTTTTTGGTTTGTTCTAAATAACTTTGGCAGCCCAAAAAATGAAATTTCTCTCACAATCTCAACCCTCAAAATCTCCACCCTCAATCTAGACCTTTGAAAAAATCAAAGATTCTACAAAATCTGCTTTTTTTTAACCTCTGTCCCCGGTCAGAGTAGGTAAATTAAGTCAGGAAGTATGTTGTTACATTGCCGAGCTACATGCAGACTATGGAAAATTAGCCCGGCACGCGTTGACGTTGAAAGCACACATTTTAGATCTATCCAAATTTTTATATGGGCATGCCTTGGAAGGTTTATGATAGAAAAAATGAGTACGGTGGGGAGCTTGGCTTGGTCCACATGGGGAGCACAAAATAATTTCTATTTCGAGAATAAGGTTTACAATGAATCTGCAGTGGTTGAGACCATGCAACGAATTACCACTGAGTGGTCAATAGGACAGACTTGCAACACAAACTCTAGTTTGGTACAGCAGCAGTAGAGCAACGCATCAAACTTTACTAGTTCGCACCAGAAGTTGGTTGCTGTAAAATTAACAGCGACGCAGCTTGCTTGAGCGATGGAGAGGTATAGAGGCCTGAGTTTTGTAATGAGAGATGGTAAAGGAGAAGTGTTGGTATTCGACATTAGCAGACGACAAATTAGGGGAGTGTCACGGCAGTGGAAGCTGCAGCCATGCTCCAATCGAGGCGAACAAGGTAACACATCACATAGCTCGTTTTGAGGGAAACAAGGTGGCATATCACACAGACTGCTGAATAACTCAAAAAAGTTGCATCAATTACCCATTCAATAAAAAAATAAGCATGTATAAGGCATACATAAAAACGTTAATATCACATGAATAATACAAAATATCCTCATAAAAATAAAATTAAAATACAGCATCATTACCGAGGTAGGGAGGGTGTGGAATATCTTAGAATAGCTTGTTATGCTATTGCTATTTATAAAATTATAAAATATTTATAAATTTAATATACCTAAGTAAGGTTAGGGGTGGCTTTAGCAAAACCCTATTCCCACTTCAAACCGGCTAAAACTCTTTTGACTAGATTTTTAAAGGGTTTAACTGAAGCGGGTTCGAGTTTGAACTCACTCATTGCCATCCCTAGCATGGAACTTGAGATTTCCTGAACTGTGTCGAAAAAAGATTCCAAAGCACACCAAATCGAAAAAAGATTCATCGACTTTCTCTAGACCAACTTATACTGAAAAAGAAAATTATGGTTTGGTTCTGGATACTTAGTGGATATCCGTACTAAGAATTATACCGAATTGTCTTAAATTATCTCATGCCGAAACTTGAGATTATAGAAATATATAACTATATTAATAATTTCATACATATGGTAATTTGAAAGTTCTGTGCATAATTTTCATACATTACTACTTTTGTACGATCTAACTTGAAATGTTTACCTATAACTTAATGTTAGTTTCGGTCACAAGTCTGATATGAGTATCTTGAATTTTCTTTTTAGTTATAACTTTGATATTAAATATTTTAAAAAAAAAAAATCTATGAATAACCGAGTTTGTTGTAATGAACTAAACTGTCTCACTAGGTCCATTATATCTAAAACATTGTATCGAACTATCCTGAAATTTGGGCAATTAAGGGCAGATCTTTATAAGATCTGTTTCGGTTCCGGTCCGTCCTTAAATTTTAAGATACTTAACTTTGGAACGATGCTAAATTTTTAAATTCCCGAATCATATTGTCTCGTGGACACCCTTTGCACTAGGCTCCCTGTCCCCTTTAAAATTTGCTATTGTATGGTCATATGTTAGCCGATTTTAATACAATTTAATTAAATAAAATAAATAATTTTATTGTTTAACTGAATAATTATTTAAAAATAATCAATAGACGTATTTTTAAGTAGATACTATAGAGACAAAAATTGTACAAAATGGAATGAAATGATAGAAACACTGTAGATTGACTATTCGTTTTCTAGAAAATTTATTAATCGTATCAATAATTAGTAATTTTTAGCTTTATTTATAATGTTGAGTACTGTTGAGGATCATGGATAGATTTAAGGGGTGTAGGGCGCTGGTCCATCCTTTAGATTTTTTAAAATTGTAATTTTCAAATGTAATTATCCAATATTTTAAATTGAAAACATAATATATATACTACAAGAAAAAATATCAAATTAGAGGTGGAAAAATTCGTCTCTAATATTCGTTCGTCACTAATCAGAGATCAAATTACCTATTGAACAGAGACGGAAAAGATTATGCCCGTCTCTAATATTCGTTCGTCACTAATCAGATACTAATGACTTTTTACCACTTTTTAATTTCCATCACCATGGCCGGACTTCCCTTAATCAGGAGAGTCCGTCGACTCGAGCCCAGAAAATTGTAATATGTTAGAGGCCTGAATTTACTTTTGGTATCTATATTTAATATTTAGGTATATCTACATGTGTTTTTTTAAACAATCCATTGATATATAATCCAATGATTAGTGTATCTTTTTACAATTTAAAAACGGGTTCGAATTCTCCTTATGACTTTTAACTTTGTTTCTTACCTATGATATCAATTTTTTATGTTTGTCTTTTAAGTTTGCATACCACGAAAAAAAAGTTATGAGCCCATTTGAAAAACTCTTTAATTTTCTTTCTATGATAAAATAAATATATAGAGCGTTGGAAATGCTTCAACTGTTTTATGTTTTTCTTTAGTTTCATAAACAAAAAGAAAAAAAAAAATGAGCCTATTTAGTAAAGTGGACTCAGGCCCAAATATTTCTAGAAACGACTATGTTCATCACTGTCTTATATCTATTTCGTTTTTATTTAGTGACCGATAATATTATCTATTACTAATTTTTATCTCTAATATAAAATTATTCCGCAGTGAGGAATTTAATTACGTTCTAGCCTTGTTAGAGTTACTCCTATTTAGTACTCCCTCCATTCTGTATTAATTGACGTTTTAGGATGAAACAAAAGAATTAAGGATGAAATATTTTGACAGATATACCCTCAACAAAAGATTTCACCAAATCAAAATATCTCTTATAGATTGAAAAGTAAAGATATTTTAAGATTCAACTGAGAAAATTGATAGAATTAGTAAAAAGTACGTAAAACGTTAAATTAACTAAAAAAAATAACATCTTAAGATGTCAATTACTATGAAACAAAAAATATAAAATTTGTCTCATGATTTAGAGTATACTTAAAAAAAAATTTTAAGAATTACCGCATAAAATGAAATTCTAAATTCCCCTGTAAATGACCGCTTCGATAAAAACAATTGGATACGTGAGTGCATATACTCATAGCACCTCGTGTGTTTTTTAAAGAATTAATCCATTTCTCGTATAATTACATAATTGTGTGTTATTATGCGATTACACGTAAGTAAATCATAAATATTACTATCAATATAATATTTGCACCAAAGGTAATTAAATTAAGTATAAAACTGGCATGTTGATAGGAAACCAATCATTGACTTAGCGCTGTCTTTTGCAGACTTTGCTGCATGCAGAAACCGCCAAAAACAGCCTATCGAAAGTGGTGTTGTGCTCATCATATTCATATATATTATGATGAAATAATCAGAGTTATGGGATCTCTATAAAATTAAAAAATAAAATAAAAATCACAAAGTTATGGAGACCGTCTTTTTGCAGGTAAGAATCCCCAAAATTAATATCGTCCCATACTGGATTTATTTATCATACCATCCCATCCCATCCCATGCATGCAACGGCTTTTGAATATCCTTAATACTCCCTCCGTCTCAATTAATTTGTCACAAGTGACCGAACACAAATGTTAAGAAAAATAGATTTTGTTGATTCTTTAAATTTTTTAAAGATGAAAATTAAATGTGGATATTTTGAGGGTGGAGATTGTTGCCTTTAATTGTCATTTATGGGTGTGACAAGTTAAATGGGACGGACCGAAATAGAAAGTAGGACAAGTTAACTGGGACGAAGGGAGTACAATATATATATATATACACACACATACATGCATTATTCTACCAAAGCACAGTCACAAATAAATAAAAAAGTAATGAAATAATCAGACACACAGACACGTACTTTTGTGCATGAGCTAAAAGTATGAAATTTTGAAAGTTTGATGTCCAAATTTGTGAATTATATACATGCATGCAGTGATGAAAACAGGCAAAACTACCGCATGGCTCACAACTCAGATGTGGGGTTTCTCCTCAGACAAAGCTAGTACAACCCTTTTGTTCCTACTTCACTACTTTTGTTGCCCACTTTAATTGTCAAAAGTGCAACATATACTTCTTTCTTTCATGTAAAAAAAAACATAATTAGTGAAATAAACCTGAGGAATTTGATCATATACACATTCCTTAATTCTTAAAATTTAAACCTATCAAATTTTAGAATTTCACATTTTAAATTATTAAATAAGTTAAATAATATAGAATATCCTTGTAAATAGTATAACATATTATTAAGGCTAAATAGCATAAATTATTCTTGTAATAGTATAGAGTATCTTTGTAATATCTGTATTGATTTGTTTTCTTATAAATTGAATATGATTGTTGTAACTCTTGCCTTTATATAGTGATTTATCTAATCATCTCATTAACAGTAAATAGAATACCAATCCTTTATTTCTCACATGGTATCAACCTAACTCATCGTTACATAACCGAAATCGGCTTATCTATGATGTTTCATGCTTTTGCCCCTGCCACTTTATGGTTTGATGATTTTGCTACTGCAGCTTATGTCATAAATCGTCTTCCTTCATCTGTCCTGGCGAATAATTTCACCTTTTGAATTGTTCTTTGACTGTGTACCAAATTATGCAAATTTCAAGCTTCTTAGTTGTCGTGTGTTTCCTTATCTACGAGATTATTCTGCTCACAAGCTTGCTCCACACAGGCGTCCATGTATTTTTTTGGGATATAGCAGCACCCATAAGGGTTTTCGGTGTTATGATCCTGATATATCCCAGGTCTTCGTTATCAGACATGCTCAATTTCATGAGCAATATTTTTCTTTCTCTGGGGACGTCTCGCCTTCGCCAGTTGCTAAGCTCGATATTTCCAGCTTCTTGGATGCAGCTATTGACCATGCTTCTTCGCCTTCGCATACACCTGTCTGTCCTCTTGCATCATTAAGTCATGTCATCCTTTCATGGCTTATGCACCTCCTACACTATCAAATCCGCCGAATCCGCCAAATCCATATCCATTCGCTCCTCTTACTGCTCTAATTGATGTCGAGCAACCTCTCGCACCACATCCGGATCCGCCTACTCCAACGCCTCCTGAACTGCCAGCTACCCCTCACCCATCTCATTCGATGGTCACTCGCGCCAAGTCCGGGATTTTAAACCTCTGTGAATGTGGCTTCAACTGCTCTTCTATCTACTTTGCTTAGCACATCTGAACCTCGGGGATTCAAGTCTGCTACCAAATCTCCTCATTGGCTTCTAATATGAATGAAGAGATGGATGCCCTTCATTCTAATAATACTTGGGGCTTGATGCATGTCATCTTGGCACAAATATAGTTGGTTCTAAATGGGTCTTCCACATGAAATTTCGTTCTGATGGTTTAATTGAGCGTCACAAAGCTCATCTTGTGGCTCAAGGGTTCACTTAAATTCCCGGAACTGACTTCCATCATACCTTTAGTCTCGTGGTTAAAGCTGCTACGGTTCGGGTTATTCGAGCTCTCTCGATTCACCATAAATGGCCTTTGCATCAACTTGATGTGAAAAATGATTTTCTTAATGGGGTTCTTACTAAACCCGTCTTCATAGCTCAACCCCCGGAATTCGTTGATCCAAGATTTCTCAATCACGTTTGTCATCTAAGAAGGCTTTCTATAGTCTTCGCCAAGCTCCACTACCTTGGTTTCAACATTTTAGTTCCTTCCTCTTGGGGCTTGGGTTTCGGCAGAGTCGTTCAGACTCCTCCCTTTTCTATTATCATCGAGGTACTTCTATTATATATTTGTTGCTTTATGTTGATGATATTATTCTCACTGAAAGTGATCCTGCTTTGCTTCAATGATTTATTAATTGTACTAGTACTGAGTTTACTGTAAAAGATCTTGGTTCTCTTAACTATTTTTGGGTCTAGAGGTTTTTTACCACTCCTGGTGGTTTGTTTATTAGGCAAGCCAAATATGATCATGAAATTTTAGAGTGTGCACAATTGTTAGAAGCTAAACCTGTTGTGACTCCCCTTGTTGCTGGTGAGTCACTTCTGAGTGATAGGCAGCTGTTTCATGATTCGATTCTATACAGGTCTTTTGTTGGTGCTTTACAATGTCTCACTATTACTCGCACAAATCTCTCTTATGGTGTAAATCTTGTTAGCTAATTTTTACACTCACCTAGTGATGCTCACTTTAATGCGGTCAAGAGGATCTTGCGGTATGTTAGAGGAACAATTAACTTCGGGCTCTCCTTTAGACGTCGTTCCAATCTCTCCACACTCTAATGCAAATTGGACCCGTTGTGTTGAGACATGCCGATCCACATATGGTTATTCAATATTTCTTGGCAGCAACCTCGTTTCTTGGAGTGCAAAGAAACAACCTACAGTGGCTCGCTCTAGTTGCGAGTCTGAATATCGTGCTTTAGCAAATGCCCTTTTTTAGCTTACGTGGCGTTCCAACTTATGGACAAAATGCATGCTTTGCCCACTACTCGTCCAATACTTCTATGTGACAACAAAATCGCTATTTTCTTAAGTCAAAACCCGGTTGCACATAAGTGTGCTAAACATATTGATATTGATTGTCACTTTGTATGTGAGCTCGTTTCAACAAGAAAACTTCACACTAAGTTTATTCCCTCGCACCTTCAATTACCGGATATCTTCAAAAAGAGCTTACCTCGTCCATCTTTTGAATTTTCACGGTCCAAGTTTTTTGTTTGTCTTCACCCCATGCGCAGCTTGAAGGGGGGGGGGGAGGTATTAAGGCTAAATAGTATAAAAATATCCTTGTAAATAGTATAGAATATTATTAAGGCTAAATAGTATATGTTATTCTTGTAATAATATAGAATATCTTTGCAATATCTGTATTGATTTGTTTCCCTGTAATTCAGATACGATTGTTGTAACTCTTGTCTTTACATAGTGATTTATCTAATCACCTCATTAATGGTGAATAGTATACCAATTCTCTGTTTCTCACAAAAATAACTATCCCTTTTATTGCATGAATTTAAAATGAAATTTGTGTAAAATGGCATTTGGTTTTAGAGGGGGGAATTTCACTTTTGACCACAGTGAAATTGGTCGAGTTCACTTTTGACACCTTTGTTTAGATTTCGCGTAATTTTTGACACTTTTGTCCTTTCGTTAGAAAAAATTAACAAAATCATATAATATTCTTTTAAGTCTTTAATAATAAATAAACTTATGTATTTTTCTTTATAATTTTTATATTTTATATTTTCTAAAATTTATAAAAATAATACATAAAAACATATAAAATAATTTTAACAAGAGAAAAAAAAATTAAAAAAAAAAAAACCAGCACCACCGCCCAGCCCAGCCCGCACCAGCCCCACCACTGCACCGCACCTCCCTCCTGGTCACTTTTTATTTCAGTTTTTCTTTTCTTAAATTTGTTTAATACCACACGGCACCATCCCACCTCCACCCTAACCTCCTGGCCATTTTTATTACCACACCAACCCCATCCCAACTTCTCAATAAAAAAATTTTTCATGTTTTTTCTTCAACTCATTTAATACCACACAGCCCACCCTACCTCACTCAGAAACAAAATGTTCCAAATGTTTTTAAAATTCTTGCTCTTTTTCTTTTTAATTTTTTCTTAAATTTTATATTAATAAAAAAATAGAATTCTTTGACTCGGGAGGTTGTTGGCGATAGGTCCATTAAGAAAAAAAAAATCAAAAAATAGAAAAAAATTAATTTAACTCGGTGGTTGGGATTGATGAGAGACATTAAGGAAAAAAGAAAATTAAAAATAGAGTAAAAATAAATTGACGGGGTGGGAGGGGGAAGATACATTTTGGGCCTCTTACTTCATACAATACAACATCTTCTACCATATTTCAATCCACACATGATACGTATATATGATGACATTACGAATACATCATAAGTGATTATGTGGTATGATTAATATAATATGTTACAAAAAATATTGTACCAAATGTGGTAGCAAATCCGAACCGAAAAATATAGGGGTGGAACCATTAAGAAAAATCTTAAAAACAAACATAAAAGAAAATCGATCCGGAAGGGGGTTGGGGATAAAATGGGTAGAGGCATTAGGGGAAAAGAAAGAACCCGAAATAGGAGGGTGGTGAGGGATCGGAGACATAAAAGAAGAAAACTTGAACAAAATTGACCCAGGATTAGAGGGTGGTGACTTTAAGATAAAAGAAACATAAGAAAAATATTGAGGGGGACGCTGTGTGGGGATCCTCCCTGTGTGTGTTTTCTTTACAATTTTAAAACTATTATATTATTTTTTATAAATTATTTTATATTTTTAAAAAACATAAAATGAGAAAAAGTTAAAAATAATGGAAGAATAAATAAAAAAATAAGATTAACGGGGGATTGAAGAATTTAAGGTATCTAGGCCAAAAAAATTGTGGGCCAAATAAATTTCTAAATAGAAAAAAGTTGGACCCTTGCTATTTTTTACTACAACATAACTGAGCTTATGTAATACTCAAAAAATGTTACATATATATTAGAATGTGAAAGTGTTATCTATATACTAAAATGTGTTACTATAAACTTTAGGTAACACTTTATTTGTGTTACATTTACCGGTATTACCTAAAGTCTAATGCAACACTTTTGATGAACTTTAATAACACTTTTGTTAAGTGATACATTAGATTTTAAATTGTAACATTAAGAAAATACTACATATAACCCCTTTATGTAACACCTTTTTGTCATTGTTGGGTTTCGTTTATGGTAACACTAAGAAAATGTTACACATATTTTGAACTCAGATTGCTAAATTGCATGAGCTTAAATGCAAAGTTAGAAATCATTAGGCTACAATAACTCTTTTCATATATACAATAGTTAATTTGCTGTAACATCAAAATAAAATACTCTCAAAATTAAACTCTAATCAAACTACGCAAAACTTAATTTTATTTGGTACCCCCTAAAAAAAAAAAAACATAATTTTATTTGGACTATCTATATATAATTTGACAAAAAGTTTCATTATTTTTCTTCCCGGTTTCATCCACTCAAATATATATATATACATATAATTAGTTTATATCATACTAATTTGTTACATCTAATTATTGTATATATATAAACTTTATGACACTATCATTAATTTTAATTACTATAATTTTATGTAATTAATTGTTGTAGACAATTTGAGACACCTAGATGCACCTTTAAAAGTAATTAAGTGCTTACTCTTTTTTTGTGTTTTATAGAATATAAAATTAAATAAAAGATAAACTTACAAAATGAAGAGACATGACAAATTGCCCCAAGTCTAGAATCTCACACATAAGAAATGTATTCAAATTCTTAAGCTACAAATCTCTTTTGTTGTTGTTTATTAAAAATATAACGTGTGTATATCTATATACAACCACACACATAAATCACTAATAAAATTTATTTTAGATAACAAATAAGGAAATCCTTAGATACTCCAATATATTGTTATTTTTGTAGATCTAGTCGATCGCTTTCACCACTTATGTTACGAATGTTCTATTGTGATAATTAAGATGTAACACATGAGAAAAAAAAAAAAAAAAAAAAAAAAAAAAAAGTCCATGAGAAAAATAAATCCATAGATATTTAATTTTTTTAAAATAAAATAAATATATAATCTACCTGTAATATTAAAAGAGAATTGCAAGAAAGTAGGGAAAAACACGTGTCGCTCTCACAAATTTTTTTGCCAAATTTTTATTTTTTTTAAATTATTAAAATTGCTCTAAAAAACATCTACTACGTGGGTTATTAAAAGAAAACCCTTAAAAGGGAGAGACATGTGTTTCATGTATTATACACCATTGGATTAGTGTATAGATGCAAGATAGAGGGTTAATATTATTTCCATCTTGTATCTATACACTAATCCAATGGTGTATAATACATGTGGGTAATACCCACAGGGGTAGGGTAGAAAAAATCGTGTTTCATCCACCTTTTTTTTTGTGGTAACTAATCCAATCAATTATTTTTCTTTTTCTTTTATCTTTTTCTTTTATCTTTTCCTTTCGAAATTTCGAGATCTTATTATTTTTTCGTCTGAACTTGGTTTTTCATAAGAAATATATGAAATTATTCATCTTTTAACGATTTTCCATTTAACATCCATACTGCATAAATTATAATTAAAATATTGACTTTTAAGTGTAAAATATCTTTTTAGGATGATAATGATATATTGCGATTTTCAAACATTTATATATAAAATTAAAATGTAGGGCTTTTCTGGGGTGCATCCGGGACACTATACACCTTAATGAGATTTACCTGCTTTGCAGGTTACATGTTAATATTTACTATTTTTAATTTATTTTTATTTTAAATATATTTTCCCTACCTTTTTATTTTTCACGTTTATTTCTATATTGGGACGAACTTTTACATATATATTTTTTTTTTGCCTTCGAATTTTATGAACTTATTTTATTTATTATTTCGGCGCAAACTATTTGTAGCCCAAGTTTTTTTTTTTTTTTTTAATGCAGTCCACTCATTTTATTATTAAAAATAGAATTATTGAAAGACCAAGTATCCTTAATGAAATTAAAACATAAATTATTAAAAAAATTAAAAAATCAGTAAAACGAAAACAAATCTATCTTCCTTCTTCTCTCCCATCTTTAACACATTCTTTCCTCTCTCACCATTTTTTATTTCAAAACACCATAAATCATTGTATTACGAGGAGTAGACAATGATATTTAGAATAATTATTTCTACATTTTTCAGAAAATTATGGTTTGTTAAAGCAAATGGAAAAAAATTAGTTGATTTAAGCAATTCGAAAATTCCTAAAATTCATAACAAGTAACCCTACTGCAAAGTGAAATAGTGTAATTATTTTGTAATGGAATCTGCAGTGCCTCTCGAATGAAGGTTAACTTAATAAAAAGAAAATCCAAAAGCCGGATCCTAATTATGTGCCGAAATATTGAAACCCAGATTGCAACAGTTTTTCTTATGTCTTATTTTTCTAGTTGATGTAATATTAATGTTTTCTTCAATGAGCAAAATCTTGTCTTCTTTTTTCTAGTTGCTTCAAGAATGTGTTCTGTTTTTTTCTAGTTGCTTTGAATTAAGTGTTCTTCAATCTCTAGATTCTGCAAAAGTGTTAATGTCCGCCATTGTAATCTTCTATTCTTCTTCTTTTTCTTCTTCTTTTATTTTTCTTTTTCTTTTTCTTTTTAGATTAATATAATTTGATAATAAGGGCATTGTTGGAAGTGAGTGTGATGTATTGAGAAAAAATAATGTATTTTTAAATATAAGTGGACTGTATAAAGAAATGAATTGCGTTAAGAAATTAAGTGAGTTGTAAATAGTCCGCGCCTATTATTATTTATGCCTTCAAAATATTTATATTTAGTGATTTTAGGACTTATTATTTTTTGTAGTTTTTTTTTTCTTTTTTCGAAATATGTAGTGATTCAATTTTTTTTTTTACATTTAATATGATTGAAAAAAAAAATTGGTGTACCTGAATTTAGAAATTTAAAAAAAAAACCGTACATAAAATCGATATTTGAATCATGATTTTGGTGATATTATTGTTATTAATTATTTAATGTTAATAATTTTAGGTGAACCGGTAGAATAGGTAACAAGTATAAGGAGAGAGGCTAGGATTTTGATCTAACGGTTGAATTATGAGTTGACAAAATCTAATGATTCACAATAGTTCAGGTGCACCGTGTCCCAGGTGCGTCAAAGTTGGACTCTAAAATGTAATATAATTTAAAAAATAATTGTTTTGAACAGATTAAATCTTTTTAAAAGATTAAAATTATTTACTTTAACTTTAAATTTTTTTTAATCTTAATAATTTTGGATATTTAAATTATTTGGCTTAAAAAATTTCATAAAAGATACATATTTGTTAGGTTTCCACTTTACAATAAATTAAAGCTTAGATATATTTGCTAAAGTGATTTGTTGATTGAATTAGTTTGCTTATTATTATTTTTTTTCTATTTTGTGAAAAGAAAATTATGTTACCTACAAAGATAATAAGTCAATTATTATTTATTTGAATATGACATGATACTATATTTTACCACTCATATATTTATACTTAAGTAACTATATGCTTGTGACTTCTTATACTAATATTATGTTATTTAATATTTGTGGTTTTCAAACAATAATTATTCAAAATATTTCACCTCTTTTTGTCCTATATGCATATATAATTATTACAATCTATTTAATGCACTGCTAAAAAAAAATAGAGAGAGAAATGAATCAAATTTCAAGTTATATATAAAATATACATAAAATATTCAGCATCATCAGATCACGCATTCAAATAATCGAATTTAAAAAATTTATGAAAATATAATTGGTAGTTTTAGTTTGTGATAATGAAAGGTACTAAAAGTAAAATATAAAAAATTGAATAGTCAAAATTTATGAAAATCTAAGTGGTAGTTTCAATTTGTGATAATAAAGGGTATTAAATGTATAAAAATACATATGTAGAAAAAAAGATATGTAAGGAGGAAGAAAGATAATTGAATATAAAAATATCAACTCTGGATTTTATATTCACAAATAATATATAGGTTGATAATTTTATTATATATTACTCCCTCCGTCCTGGCCTAATTGGCCAACCTTGGCCGGACACGGAGACTAAGGAAAAACGGATTTTGTGACATCTTTGACTTTTTCAAAATGTGGAGATTAAGAGTGGAGATTTTGAGGGTGGAGATTGTGTGAGAATTTGTCATTTATGGGTTAGGACAATTAGGTTGGGACAAATAAATATGGCAAGTTGACCAATTAGGCCGGGACAGAGGGAGTATTATTTTATAATAAAAAAATATTTATCTTGTGCATCGCATGAGCGGACATCTAGTTTTATTAATAATAAGTGTTACCTAAAAAGTGTAACTTATTCATAAGTGTTACTTACTCAAAAGTGTTAAGTAAAAAGTGTTACCTATTTAAAATTGTTACGTTTAAAGTGTTACATATTTAAAAGTGTTAATAACAATGTTATATATTCGCAGATGTTACAAAAGTGTTACATGAAAGTGTTGCATATTCATATGTTTTACATAAAAGTCAAAATTTTAAAAGTGTTAGAAACAAAGTTTTACATAAAGTCATTTTTATTGTAGTGTCTACGTACAGGGCTAAAATAATATTCGATTATCTAAGAGTGATTGTTGTTAAACTAGAGGACTGCGAACACTTCCTTGACCATATTGCACTAAGCAAACGGCAATCACCTACGTGTATAGCCCAATGGATCGATTGGCAAAATTGTAATTAAGATTAAATAAATTTAATTACTACAAAGTATAATTGTGAATGGGTGAGTGCAAAGAAAATAAAAAGGATGATAGATAGATATTGTGAAAAGGATGGGCCTACATGGATCTAGTTGCAAATTAATCAGGTGGAGTTATGTCTTTAGGTGGGGATGATGAATGACAAGTCTACAGCTAAATCCCACTTGCATAAACATCCTTCATTTTATAGATCTTAGCTACAATTCTTGACATTAGAGAGATATTCCCTCTTTTCATAGTTTCCTGGTTTTAGGTGAAATTGGATCATCTTTTTGACGGACCACCCCAACTTTATCAACCTTTTTCAACGTCATCCATCCTTGTATGCAATCCGAGTTAGGTATCAACATTCATGTTTAAAGATATTGAACATGTTCTGGGTCTTGGTATTGTAATATCTAATCCAGAATATGTAATACATTTTAGCATGAATCATGACATCTTTATTCATTATATGTATTACATTTAAACATGAATCGTAATATATTTTGACTCAAATTACACGAAGAACTCCCCTAATGGATCGAATAAATATGTTGAATCATATTTTGGACCGGTACTTATAATATCCATTCCAGCACTACCATTATGTTGGAGCCAATTCCAATACCATCTACCGCCGGGCCACATTAAATTATAAGTGTTCAGGTTGAGTTGATTTGCCATTAATTATTTTTACACGCCTCCAGTTATAATTACAGTTGAAATTGTTGGGGTTTGGGGGAAAATATTATGTAATGTAATAGACAAAAAAAAAAAAAAAATCTTTTGTGGCTGTGTTACAAATTAAAATATTATTCTAAATTATTTACTTTAACAATTCTAAAGATACAACATACAACATATCTTCTAACTAATATTAGGAGCAGAAACAACAAAAATCACCCAATAATATATAAAAGATAAAAGATAGCTATGAGTATATGTGTTCCCTTCAACCAAGCCAAACCACATACATAAGATTGGAGGCCCACATATGAACTCATGATAGGCACTAAAAACACTACTATAATTAATCAAATAATTATGTTGGAGGGCTCATTAATTTGGTCAACAAATATTAAATCATAATAATAAGAATTTAATGAATAATTTGAATGCAATAATAATAATAATAATAATAATAATAATAATAATAATAATAATAATAATAATAACATAAATATGTTTGCTATGACAAATATATGAATACAATATTCTTTTGAAATACATATTTTTCTAACAAATTCCACCTATTTCAAAAGAAATTATTTTATAGAAAATAATGAAAACTTCTATTGTTGGGCAAAGAGAGTAGACTGCATCGAATATGGTGTCTTTTGTACTATGAACTAAAAGTCGCAGAATTTTAGTGAAGTTTGTAACTTCTATGAACTAAAGTCTCCCGAGTGTCAGTTAATTTTTTTTGTCAATCACATTCCACTCTAATGTGGGATAAGTTGAGTACTCCAGAGTCCATTAATTAAGGGGTCCCAGTATATCTAGGAATTGCTTTTATTTTAATTTTCTTTTTAATTTAGGATTTACTTTCTTTATTCTTTTTTTTTTTAAATTAAAAATTTACTTTTCCTATAATATTTCCTTATCCTAATTAGTTTAGATTGGTTTTCTTTTAGTTTTTTGGATTTATATAGTCCTATAGATACCTTGTCTAGACTTTTGAATTTTCATTCATCAATTAATCATTTTTTCTCTCTTTTGCATTCTAGGTCTCTAGAATATTACTCCCTCCATTTCTTTTTATAGAAAAAAAGTGAAAGAATTAAGAATTCAATTTTTTTCCAAATATACCCAAGTAATCTCTTTTCTCTCTCATATCTATATCAAATCTAAGTTAAAAAGTAAGAGATATTTTAGGATTGACAAGGGCAAAATTGACAGAAATGGTGAAAAATAGCTAAAAGATCAATTAATTTGAAAAATAATTAAGAAGCTAAAAGATCAATTAAAAAGAAACGGAGGGAGTATGTTATTGTGAAGATCATTTGTCTTCCAAGTACCCGCCTTTGTCACATTCACATAATTTTCTCCGTTCAAGGCGGCGTTGCGCTTTCCATGCGTATGTGATAGATAGTTCACGAGTCTCTAAAGACTTAACCAGTAACTCATCGGAGCGGCCTCATTCAACACTTATATAGGTAATTAAGTCCATCAAATATATTTCAGCAAATAATATACCACCCATAAGGGATATGAAACTCATTAAAAGTTTTAGCCTTTCCTCTGAATTTTGCAATCTAGCAGCACACACATCATAGGAATGGACAAGATTATAAAGGTGGTAGCAGGAATAACAAGAGATTGATTCATTGGATCTCCAATCACACGGATTGGATTATCATCACTTGTTAATACTCAAATTAGCTTTAAAGTTTAGTCTTGTTACCCTCGAAGTTTTATTAAAACAATCAATAAATATTGAAAAATTGGTCAAGTTCTACTTTTGACTCCACATGGTTGATGGAAAGTTAACCACTTAATTATCAAATAATTTGAACACAATTTATCATTATTGTATAAACAATGAAGAACTAAGTATAATAATATCACAGTTTATGGTATTTCTCAATTATATTTGGTTACTAGTTACACCAATTTAATATTGGAATACACATCCCCACATGATTGACTCATAATATAGCAATCTCAGGTAGGGACCAAACACATCAAATTCCAATTAATTAGTGCATATTGACCACCTCAATTTATTTTAATTAGATGTTAATTAATTTGGTGAAACACCAAATTAATTTAATTTCACATGATATATTGGTGCAGCTAAATGTCACCATTAGATATTCAAGCTCTGTGGAGACATTTACCAATACTAAAAAAATTCATAATAAGAGAAAGCTAAAAGTTCGTATGTATGGTAAGTTAAAGGAAAGGTAGAGTAGGTAATTTGCTTGTAAAGCCATTTCAGATTTTTGTTAGTCTAACTAATAATTAAAATCCTTTTATAAGAGAATGTATGTGATATATGGTCTTCAAACACGGACTACGCGGTCCTTATAATAATTTGTTTCACGCAACTTACAATATCCAATATAATTTAATTATAAATCTACCAAATCTAAAAAAAATTACAAATAGTACACACTAAAATAATTTCTCAAAACCATACAATGCACATAAATAGTTTTAAAATTGCAATCAAGATTGGGAGCTTTTAAAATAACTGATTCCAAGGAAAAATTAAACTATAGAAACTTCAAATTGCCTACTTTGTTATAAGGTTTTTAGATATAACATTATCTCACAATTGACCTCGCAGTTGCATCAACCAATGGATCCAATGCTACTACTTTAAACTAAAATTTGCGATGATTAAAGCCTTTCCTAGTCTTACAACTGTGGAGACAAAAGAGTGCTGAACTAAAACTAGAAACACGGCATGCTAATATAATAATAGCTCCATATTTTTAACCAAAGATCATAGTCTACAATTTTCAAATACATACCCTTACAAATGTGACAAGTAAGATGACCAAGTCATCCGGAATTAGTAAGTTGAAACTTTTCCCGCCCATTTTAATAGTTATCATAAATAGATGTGAATTTGAATTTTGAAATTTGAAAAATTCGATGATATTAGCGGGATTCAAATTTTCGAATATTTTTTCCGTCTAAAATTCAGCAATAACAAATCTGCACATATATGTATAACAGAATTTGTTGCACATTTTTTAAAATTTTAAAATTTGAATTTTAAAAAAAATCTTTATCCAATAACATTATTGCTCCTATAAATACATAAGGTCTTCAGTAAATGAGAATCACGTTGTAGCTGGTATTTCTATTTCTTATTCATTTCGCAATTATTTCACCTTATTTTATTCACATTAGTGGAGAGACTCACGTTTACAGCTGGATATTCCTATTTCTTTTTCATTTCGCAACATTTCGCAATTTAATTTTTTTACTGAAAATTTCTATAATTCCTTCATTCCTGGATTATTATGGGTCAACTTTGATAGTTCATTTCACAATTACATTTTTTACTGTAAAATTTATATAATTCCTTCATTCTTGATTATTATGGGTCAACTTTGATAGGTACTTCACAATGGATGCTCGAAGTACTACATGCAAATCAAGATAAGAAAAAATCAGCAACAGTGAATCTTGATTCTGGCGAAAACAAGTTTGATGATTGCAGAATTCAAATCTATCTACCATCATCGTTTTCTACGGTAATATGTAATCATATAAAAATTCAACCTATATTTTTTATTTCTGTTATGTGAATTATTTATATTATTGTCTATATATTGTGCTAAACTTTACATTTTTTTTATAACATGTACAGTCTCAGTCCGTTCAAAATATTGGCAAAAGATTAGAGACAATCAGAGGCAGCTGAGATTGAAGACTAATTCTGATTTTATTGTAGCGGAATTCAATTTTTTAATTTCTGCAAAAATAAGTTCATGTATCAACTTCAATTGAAATTCTAATTTTATTGCAGTATTTCATTTTTATTATTACAATATGTTTACAATTAAACTATGAGTTTTTTTGTCATTACAATATGTTTACAATTAAACTTTGATAAAACTCAGTCGACTATACGTAGTACTTTTAAGAAGAAATATCTCATTTAACAACTATCATGAACTATTGCAGAAAAAGTTGCAAAATATTATCTTATAAACAAAACAAATTTAATATACAGATTGGTGGATAACAACTCTAAAATGATATCACATATAAATTTAGAACTATCATATAATTGGAATGATTAGCGAAATCAATACTCATTATAGACCGATTTTTATTTTAATATGAATTATAATTATAATGTGTATATTAATATATGAATTATCATACCTTTACTTAAAAGTAGATGTGATTTTATCATTTTTTTAATATATAATAACATCTAATCTTTAATTGAAGATATCTGATCATTCCAAATCTTTCAGATATGATTTCTGATTTTCTATACTCCCTATAAAAACGGCAAAAGTTATTCCAAATCTTTCAGATATGATTTCTGATTTTCTATACTCCCTATAAAAACGTCAAAAGTCATTCCAAATCTTTCAGATATAATTTTTTATTTTCTATACTCCCTATAAAAACGGCAAAAGGGTGGTCGCTTGCTCGATCTCAAGAATTTCTAAATTGTAAAAATCAATATATCAAACTATATATAGATTATTGTATATCAATAATAATATGAAACCACCGGTGGGTTTTCTTATAGAGCCCACCCATAATGTGTTCGGTCAGCTAACACACTCCACCAAAAAAACACGCTAAATATATTTTTTATTTCTTCCTCGCCTCGTATTCCACAAAATCAGTTTTTTTTAGTATTTTTCCACTGTACAATATATTTTTTTCCCAAAATTATTTTATCTCTAAATTATTTTATCCGTTTTATTTCTTCTCTCGAAAATAATTTCATTGGTTTTTCTCCTCTCATCTCTCTTCCAAAATCTTAATATTAAATTATAATAAATTTTGAAATAGATCATACTGATTAATAATAATAAACAAACAACGAAGATATACAATCTAGAATTGCAATACAATTTAATAAGATTGAGAACATAATATATTTTCTTAATGCTTATTATTATATAAAGTATTTTATTATTTTAGTTCATTAATTTTCTAAATCAAAATCCAACTTTATTTATATTAATGAGCTCATCTTATGGATATAAGAGATTATTCGATAAAAAAATTGAAAGATTTGAGGTCATCTATGTCTTTTAAAATTCTAAATCCAAATCCAACTCTATTTATATGAATGAGCTCATGATATGGACTATGAAGATTCAGTTCATCCTAAAATAAAATTGTATTTTCGATGTCTTTCTTAAAATTTATTTCCAACATAGAATATTTTGTAGGTAAACTAATAAAATATTTTATATAAGAATAATCCTTAAAAAAAATTATTTTTGTTTCAAATAGAAGATCATTTGTACGTAAACTAATAAAATATTTTATATAAGAATAATCCTTTAGATTATTTGTTTCTCAATTCTATTAACTGATATCGGATTCTGGATTATGTATGTTCGCTTTATTTATTATTATCAATCAGTGTAATCTATTCAAAATTTATCATAATTTAATATGAATGTTTTGATAGAGACAACAAAAAAAAAAATCTGGAATAAGATACGAGTAAAAAATTCGTGAAAAAATTAAAATGTGTTTTTATTGGTGGAAATTACTGATTTTCCGGAGTAAGAGGCAAGGAAATAACACTGCAAAAGAACACAAAAGTTTTCTTTGAAAAAAAATTTAACCATTTTTTTTTTATATATTATCAAATAAAAATGCGTTTTCAATAAAGAGTATTGTTCATGTTAATATTGATTTATTTTTTAAAAAATAGCCCGTGCATCGCATGGGAGCATTTACTAGTTCTTTCATATAAGGTGATCAAACTTTTCCAGTCGTTGAATGCTCAAATTTATGTATCATATTTTTTCCTCTTCATTTTATATATTTCTTTTATCTGTATTATAAATCTACTTATCGAGTAGTCAAACAACATATAAAAGCTAACAACTAAGAAAGTGTTACTGTTTTAAAGCTCGAATATGTAAATGATGATATCCAACAAAGGAACATTTCCTTTATCAAACATCTTGTTATAACGGGTTGCGAGAAAGATAAATAAACAAGAAATAAATGAACATAGAATTTGCGTGATATCCAATGAGATTTTACTTATTATAAATAACTTCATTGTCAATTAATATAAATTTGAATCATTTTCTATTTGAGATTTTTTCGTACATACCATATATTTATAAAAGAATAAGATGACAACTTAAATATTTGTCAAATAAAATGAATTTATATAGTTTATTATTTTTTATTTCTTACGTATTAATTATTTGTTTATGTGATCTATAAATTCTCTTATCAAATGTTATGTCGGGTATTTGAGTTAATATTTTAATTATCTCAAATATAGATTGCTTTTTTTTTTTTTCCGGATTATTGTCATCCAAAATTTGTATCATCTAATTTTTTTAAAATTTAAGGGATTCAGCAATCTTGATAGTCAAATATATTGATGTACTTAACTAATAAAAAATATAAAAAAAAATCTATACAATTTTAAATATATATAAATAAAATAATGAAAACGCTAAATTAATTTAAATTATTAATTAACGATATTTTAAATATTAATTATTTTTTCATATTGGCATTAAGATTGTGTTATCATGAAATTAGATATGAATTATTCTTAATTGATGGAATAAGTAGTTTGCTTATTATATGTGATTATTATCATCCTAAATGGTAAGTATCATTTAATTTTGTGAATGATTGAATGGATATTTTCCCATCTTAATAGTCAATTTATATATATTGTTTTTACATACAATGATTTTTACTTATTGTCATAGACTTGATTGCCAATTAATATTGATTATAATCATTATCCATTTGATATTTTTCGTACATACCAAATATTTATAACAAATTAAAACAACAGTTAAACCCATTCAAATAAAAATATTTGATATAATTTATAAGTTTTTTCTTCCAAAGATTACTATTGTCATTCAAAAATTGTATGATATTAAAAAAATTGTTATATATAACACTTGAGAGTCGAAGAGATGTATATACTTAACTAAAATTAATATATTTGACTTTACTACCTGGAATTTTTATTACAATGGATCAAAAAGTTTAATTATTTTCCTCTATAGTCTTTAGACACTAAAATTTTTGTAACAAATCCTTAAAATATTTTATTCTATAAAAATCATTCACTTTATTTTAATATACTGTTTCCTATCCTTTTTTTATATATGTTAAATCGAATATTTTATTTGAATTTATAAATTTTGAGTAATATTTTGTTTTATTATAAATAATCTGATTTGCTTACCATTAGGAATTAATATAATCTTCAACTATATTATTAAAATGCGCTAATTATGAAGTTGATTTGTAACCAAACTATAACTAATCTAACTCCAAAAAAATAATCTACCTTTTATAAATTAAGAGTATTGCACAATTCTCCTCATTACTCGCCAACGATATCAACCTGTATTATAGTGAACACTCTTCTAATGTCAAGCAGGTAATGCTCATTTCTTATTATATCATGAATTTGTAATATTTTAATTTACGCGTGTTCTTTATTATTAAAAATATTTCATAATTGTATTTTGTTTTATAATTTATTACTTTTAACCTTTTAGATTGTTAATTATACTTATGATTTATATTAATATAAAGGAAAATGTATCTTGAATCTGGCTTAATTTGTATAAACAAAAAAGTTTAAATATTTTTCTGTTAAAAAAAGTATACATGTTAACTTAATTGAAACGTAAAATTTAAACAAATAGAAAATACAAAAAATTTATAAAAATAAATTCATCTAATATTTTGGTAAATCAAATTTAATTCAAAATTATATTATGATGGATATATTTTCTACAATTATGATCATCATTTGTGATAAGTCAATGAAAAAATACATAATTAATTAAAATTATATGAAATTATTGTCATTATTAATTTTGTAATAATTGAAATTATTCATCTGCCTTAATTAGGATAAAATGCAATTTCCATAAATAAATACCTGCAACTTATTATTTAAACATACTATTCCAACTTTCTTTAAATGTATATGAAATATAAAATAAACAAAAAAAATGTATGTTTATGATAATTTCATTCGTAAGGAGAAGTTTTATAGGTTGTATCAACCATGCTTTCCGGAAAATGGTTGTAACGAAAACCAATGTGTAATTAAATTTTAAAGATATTTACTATTACTAATTTTGTTTCTTAATTTTTTATTTAATATTTTTAAAGTTGTTTATTCGTAAAATTATTGCAGCGTATTCCTCGAGCGTACGATCCAATAATAAAAAGGATTCTTCCAAATTGTTATACTTTGAAAAATAAATAGTGCGATGAATGCTATGTTCAAGCTGTTATGGACACTGATGGTAGAGTGTATTTTAGGCAGGGATGGTTTTCTTTTGTTCTATTTAATAATTTAAAATCTGGTGATTAAATTATTTTCACTATTGAGAATTTTGCGGTCATTCATGTTGACATACTTACGTCTATTGTGTGTTCAAAGAAGAATATCTACAAAGATTCTGACACTCCAATTACTTTTAACAAATGTATAATTAAAAACTTATTTTAAACTTATTTGGAAAACAATTTTCTTAATAATTTGGTTATTATTTAATATAGATGAGCATGTTTGTTTATTTTGTTTTTTGTTGTTTTCTTTTTTAGAATATGTAGAGGAATGTGGAAGTTAAGAGAGCTTTATCATTTACTTAGAAATGATATACTACCTCTGTCCTGGTTAAATTTGCACACTTGCCTTATCGGTCCGTCCTACTTAACTTTGCATACTCCTAAAATGGAAACTAATTCCCACAATTTTCACCCTTAAAATTTCAACCCTCAATCTCCACCTTTAAAAAAGTCAAAAGAAAAGCAAAATCTATTTTTCTTTAACATCCGTGCCCGGTCAACCTTGCTAATATAACCGGGATGGAGGGAGTAATTTGTACTTCTTTAATTATGGAGAGCCCTCCTTTCTTTGCCAGGAGAGAGGAAATACTTGGCAGACCACGATCAACAAATAGAATACTTTGTTGCAGAATGTGTATGTTGAAAAATATTGACCAGTCTCTAAAAATGGTGAAACTCGTACCATACTATTTGCACGGAATATTATACAATTTATTGATGATTATATTAAATTTTAATCAGATTTGTTTACCTGTACAGATCCTTCCACAAGAGTTTTGTCAACAAAATCTCATTAATTTTGGATGTTGAAAAGAGAGATTCAAGTATCATTTTGGATGAAGTTACTTTCAAGGTTGGTGTTATAAAGGACGGAGACTCAGTTGTTCTTTGCGAAAGCTTGGAGTATATTCTTATGATGAATGAAATAACTTTGGGTGTCGAATTTAAACTCAAAGTTTTAGATTTTGCAAACTTATTATTTAAAGCATCATTGAATGCTTAATGTTTATCTTTTTAATATTAATATTTTCATTAATAATTTATGTGATGATTGTTTTGTAGTATGTTCAATCTTAAGACACGTTGTTTTGTTCAGTAATAAAACTTAGAATATTTAATGAAAATTTTTAAGCAAATATTTCGAAATTTCTATAATCCTTGATACACATAATTATATGTCTTGAGTAGTATTTTTTTCGAGATTCTTCTTCTTTTTATTAACTTTTAGAAATAGAAATTAAATAAATTGATCTAAGAAAAAATAGTAGTATAATTATATCCTCTCCATAAAGCATTGAAATCTAACGTATAATTGTGATTTTGTAATAAATTGATCTAAGAAAAAATAATAGTATAATTACATTCTATCCATAAAGCATTTAAGTAGAAAATTTATATATATATATATTTTAAATTATATGTGTTGTAAAACAACAACATAACATCCTTAGTTATTAAGTAAGTTATACGATTGTTTTGTCATATCAAATCAAGTTTTTTTGTTGACTTTATTATTATTATTTTTTATTCCAATCTATTAACAATCATTTCCATTTAATATTCAATCATATATATATGAAAATATATTATTATTAGTAATTTTGTACTGAATAAAACAATATTCAAATATATATAAGTTAAAATTTCGAATTTTCTATAATCCTTTATATACACAAATATATGTTTTAATTAATAATTACTCCAAGATTTTTGTTCTTTTTATTGACTTTAAGTAATAGATATTACATCATTCTCTAAGAAAAAATAATAGCGTAATAATATCTTCTCCGTAAAGCATTAATTTGTAACTTATAATGTTTAATCAGAAGATTTAAAGATATATTTAATGTAGGTTATGTGTGTTGTAAATCGACAAAATAAAATTATTATTTATTAAATAATTTACACCTTATCGAAATTTTATCAAATCTATGGTTTTCATTTTGTTAATTATTTATTTCTTTTTTTATACTATTTGAATACCATATAAGTTCCAATCCATTAAAATCCTTGACAAACGCATAATCTTCATATATATATATATATCATCTAACAAAATTTTAAAACAAAACAAATCTCTTTTTCATTGATTCATATTATTTGTTTTCAAACTTTGGACGAATCAATGGCCCGACGTAGATCGATATATTATCTGTTTTCAAACTTTGTACGAATCAATGGCCGGACGTAGATCGACATGTGCAAACACAGGTAAAGGTCTCTTTTTTTAATTGTAATTTTTCCTTCTTATTTTTACAGTTTAGTTTATTATGTTTAAATAAAGTATTGTAGTTGTGTACATTATTTGATATTCGTACTATTTTTAGATTTATTTGTAAGAATATAATTTTTAGTTATGATTATCTATGCACATGTGGTTTGCTTAATTTTAGGGTTTTTTTTTTTTTTTTAATTTGATGATATGTTTTTTCCTTGAAACTTAAAATATTTAATGAAAATCTTTAAGCAAATGTTTCGAGTTTTCTATAATCCTTTATATACATAATTATACGTCTTGAGTAGTAATTTTTTCTAGATTCTTCTTCTTTTTATTAACTTAATTTAGAGATAAATTGATCTAATAAAAAATTAGAGTATAATTATATCCTCTCTATAAAGCACTTATTTCTAACATTGATTTTGTGACTTTGTAATAAATTGATCTAAGAAAAAATAATATTATAATTATATCCTCTCCATAAAGCATTTAAGTGGAAGATTGTAATATATGCTTAATTTAAATTATGTGTGTTGTAAAACAACAATATAACATCCTTAGTTATTAAGTAAGTTATACGATTATTTTGTCATATAAATTCAAGTTTTTTTGTTGACTTTATTATTTTTTCTTTTTTATTTTATCTAAATACCATTTAAGTTCCAATTTGTTAACAACTCTTTCCATTTAATTTTCAATTGTATTTATACAAAAATATGTTATTATTAGTAATTTTGTACTGAATAAAACAATATTCAAACATATTAAAGTTAACATTTCGAATTTTCTATAATCCTTTATATACTAATTAGTCCTAGATTTTTATTCTTTTTATTGAATTTTAGAAATAGATATTACATCATTCTCTAAGAAAAAATAATAGTATAATTATATCTTCTTCATAAAGCATTAATTTGTAACTTATATATAATGTTTAATCAGTAGATTTGAAGATATATTTAATTTAGGTTATGTGTGTTGTAAATCAAGAAAACAACATTCTTATTTATCAAATAATTTACACATTTCGAAATTTTATCACATTTATAGTTTTCATTGTGTTAATTATTTGTTTCTTTTTTTTTATAGTATTTAAATACTATATATAATATAATCCATTAGCATTCTTGGCTAACGCATAATCTTCGTATATATATAATCCAACCAAATTTCAAAAGCAAACAACTCTTTCTTTTAGGTGCATGGCGAACATTTTTATTATTTATTATTATCTGTCTTTCAACTTTAGACGAACCAATGGCTAGACGAAGATCGACATGGTGTGAACATAGGTAAAGGTCTTTCATTTTTAATTTTAAATTGTTTCTCCTTATTTTTACATTTATGTTTATTTTATTTAATAAAGTATTGTAGTTGTGTACATTATTTGATGTTCGTACAATTTGTAGATTTATGTATAAGAAAATAATTTTTAGTTATGATCATTTATGCACACGTGCTTTGTTTAATTTTAGGATTTTTTTAATTTGATGATATATTTTTACCTTCAAACTGAATTTATGATTTTGTTTATTATTAAGTTTGTTTTGTATATTTTATTGCAACTTTATGGAAATATCAATATTTTTGCACAATTTTCACCTATAGTTCATGCTATGACAAGCTGGTATGTGAAATTAATAACATGAACTTTGATTATACATTTTAACTTTGAATAATGAATTGTTTTATTGTTAATTCAATATATTTTAATTTTTGTAGGAGTTTCCTACTGGATTTGTCGCGGTTCTGCCTGGATATTTAAACAAGATATGCACTATTGAAACAAACAAAAATAGGAAGTGGAATATAGAAATTAGATTGGATGAAGATGATAAAACTTATTTGAGTAAAGGTTGGAGACAGTTTGTAGACGAGAATGCATTAAAAGATGGTTATTACTTATTTATCAAATATGACTCTTCCTCATCTATATTAAATGTTTATATACATGATCATGATGGTTGTGTGGTAGATGTTCTAGATAAAATAAGGTCATTCTACCTGACTCTTAATCAACATGAAGTTCTTGAAAGTCAGGTAATATAAAAGAATATTAACAATGTGTAATTCGACATTGATTTAAACAGATTTGTTATTTTAATTAATGCATCTTTAATTCTCAGGCTATATTTATTTTGTATTTTTTTTTTTCCAGTCTGTTTTGATGCCAAATAAAATTGGAAAACGTTTGGAAGTTAAAATTCTAAATTATTTTGCATTGGAAAATATAGATAGAGAAGTTTGGTTGGTTTTGATTGAGAACATTGCAGATCAGTATTTGTTCGCTTTTGGATGGAAAAAGTTTGCAAATGCAAATGAATTGATTGATGGTGATGTTGTTCTCTTCATGTATGAGGGTGGAAACAATTTATTTGTCATTGTCTTTTCTGGATCATCCAAATAATTGTGTGAAAGATACATACCAAGTCAAATTGTAATTTCTTCCCATCTTGAAGAACACCTAACTTCAACAGGTATTAGTAACATCAGTTTTTTTTTTTTTTCAAATTTTTAATATGCTTCACTGATCGTTTTTTTTTTTTTTTTTAATTGTAGACATCAATATGCAAGATGTTGATCAAGATAATCGTGTGATTATTTGTTGTTTGGACTATGCTAAAGATAGTGATAAGTCACGGTTGATTAAAAACCAAATTGAGAATTCTGTTTAAAGAATAAAACAGAAAAAAATTGTTGAAGAATGGATTAGAAGATTTCAGTCAATAATATGCGTTCAATGATGTGGCAAAGTGCAGTTCCAGAGTCGTAGATGAATAAAGATTTTTTTATTTATGTGTTTTTTTTATTGAAGTCGAATTTAGACCATATGAATATATTTCATAATTTCTTATATATGGACTATTTTGAACGTGTTTGAAATTTTATAATTGTTCAATGTTACTTGATTAGTTTTGCAAAATGAATCTATCAACAATTTCATTTTTCTTTTTTGGGAATTACTTAGTATCTTATTGTGCTCTAAATTCAATCATTTTTTTCAATACTGATATCGAATTAATAATTCTTTTTCTACATTTAAATATATATTTGTTTGGGATTAAGCTCTCATATTTCATAGACATTGCATTTTAAAAAAAAAATTACTCAAAGTGTCATGCAACTAAGTGAGTTGCATAATTCCTATCTATCATTTGGTGGGAATACAGTTGTTCTCCGAGGAGAGTTCAAACATATTGTTCTCGTCATAACAAAGGGTTCAAGACAGTATGTCTTCCATCCTACTATAATTTTATCTTATTTGTGGGATGATTGCACAGTCTTGCGACTCACGAGGAACATGAGAATACAAATACGTCTCAAGTTAAGACATAACATTGTAAATCAAGATTATTCGTTCAATAAAATAAATATGCAACCTCTGTTTATTATGACTATGGTTGATATGGTTAAAAATATCAATATTACGTTTTAAAATAATAATAAAAAAAACTCACCATCCGTGCATTTTGCACGGGTGAAGAACTAGTAATATATACTACCTCCGTCCCAGCTTAACCTGCCTACTTGTCATTTTAGTTTGTCCCACCTTAACCTGCCACTCCCATAAATAGCAAATTTCTCTCACAATCTCCACCCTCAAAATCTCCATTCTCAATCTCCACCTTTAAAAAAGTCAAAGATTCCACAAAATCTGTTTTTTCTTAATCCCCGTGCCCGGTCAACCTAGGCAGGTTAAGCCGGGACGGAGGGAGTATTTATGATTACTATAATAGATACAACAAAAATATGTTTATAGATGCTATGATAAATATATGAATAAAATAATTTCTTTTGAAATACATATATTCCCAACATGGATAGTTAAAGAAATTCCACATAAAAATACATAAGAGAAGGATATGGGCAATAATAGAAAATGGATCTTCATTGCAATGTGATTTTTTGGGAGGAAGTCTAAAATAAAATGGTGCAAGCCTTGGCTAAAAGAGGATAAAATCATACCAATATGAAGATGCGGCATATCAAGGGCCCAAAAAGTGGTATCAGAATCGATACAGTAGAGATCCTCGAAGTACAAAAAAAAGATCGTGGAGCCTGAAAGACGAGAGAACGGCCCTACGAGCCAAGTAATGGCTTAGACAGGGATGGGCTTATAGATATGTAAAGGTGTCAATTCGGTAGGGCAATCAGTACGGATCCGTCGGACCAGTTAAAGGTGCCACCTGCGTAGGAGGCAGACTCTCCAACATCAGTGCTGACCTTTCAGATCAGGTTAATGTGTCATCTGGTACGGTAAGCTCTCCAACGATGGTAAATCATGGATTTCACGTAAGGCGTGTGCATAGATGCAGTGGAGATGGTTATCAAAGTGAAGATGGGTAGTCAACTCAATAGAGCAAGTATCTTGCGGAAAAAAGGAAAAATGGAGATGATTATCAAGGGATGTGCATAGGACGAATAAGTTCGGATATTTGAAGATATCTAGTACTGTACCGAACTTTGGACATTTTCAAATCCAAATATCTGTACGAAAAAACAAAGTATCCATTCCCATACCATATCGAAATTTCGATGTGGTTCAATACAGATATTCAGTACTAACAGTTTGAATTGGTTTCAGAATGGGGAATTCAGTGATACAAATTCTATTATTATGTAAAGGTAAAATAAACGATTTTTTTAATTGAAACAAACAATAAATATTTTAGAAATCTACAAGAAAGTGAGAAATATTTCGATATCCATAGATATAATTATAAGTAATGTACAAGAAAGATTTTGTAGTAATCAATAATCATCCAATAAAATATTGCATTTTAATATCAACCATCTAGTAAAATATTCAACATTAACATCAATCACCTAGTTAATTTTAACAGAAAGCAAAATTAATATCATGAAATTTAAACAAAAAAAAAAAAAAAAAAAAAAAACCCAACTCCGATCAAGATGAAATCTACGTTTCCTTTCATTAATGAAATCCATATTTATAAGCTTATTTAATTGAAATGTGGCTTATAACTATTAAAAGAAGACCTCATTTTACTTATTGAAGCAATGCCCAGTTTCATGTTAAAACTATCTAATACGATGATTTTAGATTTAAACTCTTCATATGTATTTTTATTTGTTTGATACAATTCGGTATAGTTCGTCACAGTTTAATACGTATTTGATTTTAGAAAACTGAAATATTCAAATGCTTACCAAAAAAATTACCGGTTCAATTCAGTTCGGGAAAAGTCAAAAAGTCAACGGATTTTTTTTCATTTAGAACTTTTTTATTTCGGGGTTTTGTCCAATTTCTAATATCCAAGCTCCATGTACAATCCTGGCTATCACAACAGTCAACTCAATAGAGCATGTATCTCTTGGAAAGAGGAGGAGGGTCTTGAAACGAAGGTGGTGCACCTCAGAGTACCAAATGGAGGCAAAGGCGGTGAGCGCAATGATACATAGGATGATTGACGAGCTCTATGAACACGCTGAGATGACCTGGATATAGTTGAATTTCGAGTGCATTAAACATGGAAGTGAGCCCCAAAAAGAGATGACGGAGCTCTATGGACCATGTGGAAGATGGAGGTGATCTCTTGGAACTCTTGGACTAGGCGAAGGTGACATGGATATAGCAGAAAGTTCTATGGACCAAGTGGAGGTGATCTCTTGGAACTCAATGGAAATGGAAAGATGACCTGGTTACAGTGGAGTGTCGGGCGACAGTAAATGCCGACTCAATGGGATAAAATGAAAATTTCGAGCAATGGTAAGTGTCGGCTCGATGGAGATGTGTCGAGCGATAGTAACTGTTGACTCGATGGATAGAGCAAAGTTCCCAAGGATGATAAGTGTAGGCTCGATGGGCATTGTCGTCGGGAGGGAGGCTTGGTGTAAGTGTCACTTGGTGGTGATTGTTGTTCACGGAGGCTCAATTATCTTTATTTGAAGGGGAGAATTTTTGGGATAGTCAAACAAATTATACATCGAAAATATAAGGGATGAATCATGAACATCTAAGGAAAAATAGATCTCCGTTGGCATGAGGTCATTTGAAAGGAAACCCAAAAATAATATCGTGCAAGCGACACAAAGCAGACACTATCATATCAAATGGAGATGAGCCGATCAACTGCCCAACAATTGTTTATTTTTGGACTGAAACCTCCAAGGTACTTAAATTAGTTAAAAGAGGAGAATATAATTGTATAGAAATGCTCCCCTATTCGCGGTGGACACAAGTTAATGTGTCAATCGTTGATGTCTAAAAGCCGCATTTCCAATTATGGATGGGATAATTAATTGCATTCTATAAAGGGTTAGAGCATTAGTTGATGGATATATAACTTATGCCCTCCGTGAATAGGGGGCGGGATTGTGTAATCGTAACTTCAGATTAGTTGTGGAGTTAAATTACATTATACTTAGATTTAAAAATAAAAATAAAAATTATACATTAAAATTTTCAGTTTTATTCAGTTGTTGTCAATAAAATGAATTCAATTAGCTATGTAAAAAGTTAAGAACAATGGGTTTCCTTTTCTCCTCAAAAGCTGAAAAAGGCCATCACGATTGTATATCTATTTTTTCGTATGTGTGAGAGTGAAAAAAGGAGGACAGTCTGTTTTCGCAAAGTTACTATTTACACTTGATTAGCCAAAAAGGTAATTTCAAGCTATAGCATAGCAAGAATCTGTTGCTTTTGCAGTTTGTCACTTTGTCCATGTAATGTAGCATGAGAATAACAAATCATTTATTCCAATGGTAATGTAAAATGATACTTTTTCCGTCTCGACTTATTTTGTATACTTTTTTTTTTCTCGGTCATCCCATCTTATTTTGCACATCCCTAAAATAGAAACTAATTTTCTCAATCTTCACCATCAAAATCTCAACATTCGATCTCCACCTTTAAAAAAATTAAAGAAAAAACAAAATCTGTTTTTTCGTATTTCCTCCCTTATGTGGATGATTGTTTCATTTTTCTTTTCAAGGAAGAATAGCAATTTACATGGCTTAGGAGCTTAGAAATCATAACATATTTGCTTGGTTTTACCACAAAAAAATTAAGATGGGAAGTACAGTCCTGTTAGAGCTTTTTAGCTCGAATTGATTAATTAGCTCTCGATGTCTCAGAATGTAGAATGATTATGTAGAATAGGATTCAAACGAGCTTAATAGAGCTAACACACTAAGCTACACTACAGTTTTTATTTTTTTTATTTATTTTTTTTTCTTTTTCTGGTTGTAAATATAGAAATAGTGGCATATTATTTTTGTAAATAGTTTCTGAAGAATGTAATTCACTTTGAATGTGAACTAAAAGATTCGAATTTAATTTAATTGTAACATTGTTACATTTACTACTAAAGTTTTTCCTTTGACCAATTAACTTTTACAGCTTAGGTTAGTATCCGACGTCCGAGCGTGTTGAAATAATTTTAACTTTTATTTACACTCCAGAATCAATTAAAACAAAAGTATTTTTTTAATCATGCTAGTGATTAGGGCATGTCCCCATTCGGATGGGGCATGTGTCATTCTCAAAGTATTTCATTTTACATTGCATGACCAATCCCTTCATATCCACGTCCTATTACTTACATATCTTTTACGATTTTCAATACATCTTTTATAATTTTCAATGCACCTCTTACAATTTTCAATATACATTCTACTAACTAAAATAGTTTTTTGGATAACCCGTCCATGAATGTGCTCCATCGAACGTGATACAAGTCACTACATTCCAAACTAAATATCCCCTTATAGATTTGGTGATGATATAAAAATTATAAACTATAAAAATTTTATTATGTGATTTTAAATGTCACATATGTTAAATTGATTATTATGTGTGGCTTGATTTAAATAATTGTTTGAGTGATGTTACGATATAATGATCCATTTATTTTAAAAATTGAATAGAATTAGAAGGTAAGTTGACAAAATAGTTGGGGTATTTAAGAATTCGAGGCTCCTTTAATCTGAAATTTATAGAATCCTCGACTCTAATTTGTAATTACTGTAAAAACGAAGACCTACCCTGTAGTTAAACTTTTCTAGAAACTAGAGAAAAATGCAATAAAGAGATGTAAGAGTTGAAGGAAGGTTTTACAATTATTATTAATTAATAGTAGAAAAAGAAATCCATCAAAAGGGAATACAATGAATGAGACTTTTAAAATGATCGAGAAACATTATTTATTATTATTATTTTCTTCCAGAAAACTGAAAAGGACTTGGGTTATTTGAATTTCAGTAAAATAAATAAATTGTACTTAAAAATCAGTTCCGGCTCTCACGGGGACCGACCGCACGGTGGTTACACCCATGATCCGCTGACGCCACCTAAATCTCCAAACGGCTAACTCACAAGCCGAGCCGAGATACGGAGCCGTAAATTCCCACTTATCACACCTCATATATAACTTATAGAATTTGCATTTGCCTTAAATTTAGGGTTCATTTCATTTGGTGACAAAAAAATCTTTTTAAAGAAACCCCATCCAACCCATAAATTCTAACCCCAGTCAGATTTTAACCCTAGTTTTGTTTTATTTAAAGACATTGAAATCGTGAAGGGCCAGCTGGGCAGTGACACGCTCTACTCATCTTCCCCATCCCCCATCTCCCTCTCCCTCAATCTATCTTTCTTCTGTAGATCAACAGTTTTAGACCATTGTTTTCCAAAACTAGGATTCTCAAATTGATTGAGTAATCATGTGAAGAAAAAAAAATTGGTAGTACAGCTTTTGATTATTACTCATCTGGTTTAGGTTGGAATTGGGTTGTAAAACTTTTATTCTTGGTTTCTTGGGTTTTGGGTTTTGTATGCTTTTTCTTTTGTAATGGGTTCGGAGGCAGAGGAAATGATTAAAAAGGAGAGAAATGGAGTGCCCAATAAAGAGAGAAAGCTGCATAGTATTATTAGTAGAAATGTTTTTACGTGCATACAAAACTGTGCTTCTTGGGATTGTTTCTTTCATGGAAGTTTGGCCGCTATCTCCTAGAAAAACACACACTACTCTCTCTGTTTCTCTCTCTAGAACAAGGTTTTGGTAAATAAGTAGTCGAGTTAGTGGTGTTGAAGAGATCTATTGTAAAGTGATCACAGAATGAAGAGACTCAGCAGCTGTGATTCCTTGGGTGCTTTGATGTCCATCTGTCCTAACTCTACAGGTGTCTTGCACAAACATAGATATTCCATTCTGCACTTGTTTAACTTTTTAATCTTGATTAATGGATCTATCCATGTTATTACAGCTATAGATTCAAACATCCATGTTTTCTTGTCCCTAACCTATCGTCTCAAAAATGATGTTCAAATCAAGACCATCTTCCTTTTATTCCACTTTTGGCAATTCTTATGCTCCCCTGTTCTCAACCATCATGGGATCTTTCTTTCCACTATTGGCTTTCGCATTAACTCATGCTTTATTCCCAATTAATATTTAGTTACTACTTTTGTTTGTTGTTGCAGATGAACATAATCAAAACAACCCTATCTATTCGATGGAGTTTCAGACAATGTTGGAAGGATTGGATGAAGAAGGTTGTATAGAAGAATCTGGCGGCAGCCACAAGAAACGGCGATTGAGCGTTGAGCAGGTGAAGGCTTTGGAGAAGAACTTTGAGGTGGAGAATAAGCTTGAACCTGAGAGGAAAGTAAAGCTAGCTCAAGAGCTTGGCCTGCAGCCGCGCCAGGTCGCCGTTTGGTTCCAGAACCGCCGTGCGCGGTGGAAGACCAAGCAGCTCGAGAGAGATTATGGTGTTCTTAAAGCTACTTACGATGGACTCAAACTTAACTTTGACAAACTACAGCATGATAATGAATCTTTACTCAAAGAGGTGAGCTGATTGTATTGCTTTACTATACCACACCAGCAAATTCTTTCTCTCTCTTGACATTTGTCTTGTGTTTTATGTAGATTCGGGAGCTGAAATCGAAGCTGAGTGAAGATGGGAATACTGAAGAAAGATCCAAAGTTGAAACACCAGTGAATTCTATTGACAAATCTGATGAAGATGCAACTGAGACTAAGAATGGTGGCTCTGTTTTTGGTGATTTTAAGGATGGATCTTCAGACAGTGATTCGAGTGCAATCTTAAATGAGGACAACAACAATAGTCCAACTGGGATTAATCATCATCATGAATTCTTGAATGGGTCGCCATCAACTTCGAATTTCCAGTTTACAGAAATGGGAGACCCAAACAGAGGTTATCAGCCACAGTTTGTGAAGATTGAAGAACACAACTTTTTCGGGGAGGAATGTACGACGTTCTTTTGTGCCGATCAGCCTCCGACCCTCCATTGGTACTGCTCTGATGAATGGAACTGACGAAGCAGCAGAAGCATGTGATATGTCGGATGTCCACCCCAAGACAATTTTGTATAGTAACTTGAAATTAAGGTTTCGGTTTCTATGTGTTGTTTTCCTTACAATAAATCAAGAAAGGGTATGAGATAGTGATTGGGGTGTTCAGAGTTCACGTGGGGGGAACTGGAGAAGATGATGATGATGATATGGAGAAGCCGTGTGGGCAAGGGTGATAAAGGCATTTTGCTGGAATAATTATTACTAGCCTGTAAATTCCAACTCTCTTTTAACTATGTCACTCATTTTACTGTTAAGCTCCAACAAAATTTCATTTTCTGAATCGATGTTAATGTTTATTTCCTGAAACCTTGCCATGATTTGAAATTTTAGCTCCAGATTCCCCTAATAAAAAGAAACAGTTGTGCCAGATTTTCAAATACAATTAAGTTACGTGCTACCAAGGATGAAAATATCAGTTTTTACGGAGATATCGATCTTTCAATTTACGAAAAATATGGGAGATTTCGATTAATATCGGAATATCGATGCTATTTTTTAAAAAACGCCGGATAATGTATTAAAACAGTTAATTTATCACGATTTTTTTAGATTGTCATAAACCTAGTTAAATTCTAACGTTTAATTCAAAAAAATATAGTCAAATTCACGCATATACATTTAGTCGGTAAATAAGAAACATAACATACTCTGTTCGGCCATTCGGTAGCCATTCTGAACTATTATCAATATACATTACTACCTTCTAGTACCAAAATGAATTCCTATGAGGCTCGATTTGAGAAAATTGGTTATCGATTTAATTGCAATAGTGACACCAGCTCACCGAGGTAGCGTAATTATGAAGATAGTCATCAAGATAAAACAAATATGTTGCAGCGTCTCTCCCAACCGTCTGTCCATGGACCGGGTAATTCGGATTAACCTAAGAATCATAATGTTGTCCTTCATATAACATGTGAAGGGTTGTGTCATCAGACGTGCTACGATCAGTCCAAGCTGGATCGAGTAATCTATCTGCAATCTATGTGGAAATAAATTAGGATACAGATCTTCTATGTCGGCGCTCACACTCATCGAGTTAAAATTTGATGAGAGGGATGCTACGTCTGCATTTGAGCTCGTGCCTCGGTTTTGACCACGTCGGCTCGTGTAATCTTTGCCAATAGCCCCTATCCCTGGACCTCCAGCCCTACTTCCGTGGTTTTCAACTTGGGTAGTGTGTGTGTGTACGTCCCCTCAACAGTGAATTGACTCATTTGTCTCGGACTTAGGTTATTATCTTCATTGCTCTGTCTACGTCCACCACCGCTACTTCCATTAGCATCACTTCCTTGATCATCTGATGAGCTCCCTGTCGGTGACTCAGTAGACTCATTGCTTGATACACCAACTTCCTGATGCATGACCTGATCCACATCAAATCCGAATTGGCTAGCCGCTTGAGCGACTTGAGGATTAGGATTGCCTTCATCGTCGTCTAGGTGTGCTGGCCGTATCCGTTGATAAAGCTGATCACCCTCTTCGTTGTCGGTTTCATCGGTGATGTCCACTAAATCTAGGAATTCTTGCTCAGCAATCCTATCTGCTTCAGCCTCCAAATCTCGTATCCTTAACTTCATATTGTAGTAGCAAAATACGAGCTTTTCGAGTTTCGGATAAGCAAGACGATTTCTTTGTTTCGTGTGTATCAATGCGAATGTGCTCCAGTTCCTTTCGCATGCGGAAGATGACGCTGTCTGTGTCAATACTCTCATGGCTAGTTGTCTGAATGTCGGTGCTGAACTACCGTGCATGACCCACCAATCAGCTGTCAAATTATCAGTCAATGTCAATGAATTGAATGGTTGTAATTTGATGTAAGTTCTGCCAAATTAATATCCAATTAAAAATCTACTTACATGCTGGCATTGTATTTCTGGTAGCCACCGCGGTCCGGTCACCAAATGATTTTCTGGCATCACGAAAACAGATGAGCTACACAAGTCCCAACAAGAATAATTAGGTCACTATATTTATTTTAAATGAAAAGAGGTACTAGCAATTTTCAAATGTGGTAAGGTAACCTCATTCCCAAAATCTGTAAAACCGGGGGATTTGGGGTGTAGCTTATTGAAAACTTGAAGTACTGCCTATATAAGCCTTGCATCTTCACCTACTCCGGGTTGATACTGGAATCTCGGGTTTAGGTAGTAGGCTACGGAAATTATGCAATATTGTTAGGAAACGTAGATCATTTTCGCATAATCAAGGTTAAAACCGCAAAATAAAAGCATTTTTACTTGCTGCATGTAGTGGATGAGATAGTGTACGGTCCTACCTGGACTCAATTATTATTGTCACCCACTGCGAGACTCTAAGTGACTGGACCTTATCTTTCATAACGTGAATCAAGTCATACAAGATCGACATAGTTGGAACCACATATGTGTCAACCACTCGGAGCACCCGATATATTGGCTCAAAAATAGCCACTGCGTGTTGCACTCCGTCCCAAAATGAGTAGTCAAGCACGTTGCTTTCCACTTCTTTGCCAACCCTCGTTCGACTCAGTCTATTGGCGGCCCAATCATCACTAGTAAAGATCTGTCTCAGTGGGGTTTTTTCTTGTACAAGCTGTCCAATGCGATGTAGTTAGTTGCAAAATGTGTTGCTCCAGGTCTAACAATATCTCCCCGGCAGACCTCTCGCATCCTCGCAAGTAACCAACCATGATTATAGATGAAGTTGGTTATTTGCCTCGCCTTTACAACTACTGCTTTGATGCTATCTCTACTACCTATCTCTTCGAAAATGAGGTCAATACAATGAGCAGCACACAGGGTCTAGTATAAGTTGTAATGCTATTGTAGCTTTCTACCGGCTTTCACATAAGCTAATCCGTTATCGGTTACAATTTGAACAACCCTGTCCTCCCCAACCTCCCACACAACATCTCTGAGCAAGTTGTAAATGTATTCATGATCCTTTATCCTATTCGATGTATCAACGGATTTCAGAAATGCAGTCGTTCCCTTACAATATACCATAAAATTAATTATGGACATCTTCATCAGCCCGGTCCATCCATCCGCCATAATTGTGTACCCATACATCTTCCACTTTTTCTTTTAACCTCTGACGTATTCCTGTATTTCTTCATACCCTGCGTCTAGATATTTGTGCTTTATCTCATATGGAGTAGGTGTGGCAACACCCGGTCCTACTTCTTGGGCACAAGATATTCTTGAAGTGATGAGATGAAACTTTGTTCGGCGGTAAATTATCATAAATAAAAAATCTGCTGACCATCTTGCCCAACTTTTCCTTAAAGTTGGCACTAGAAAAACATCCTTTTTACCCTATTTTGCCGTGCGTTGGCTGATTTATACAGAGAAGGTACATGACAGGGCTCAAAGTTGGTCAACCACTCTGGGACCGACGAAATTGGGAAGATTGTGGTCCCTTTCGCCTATTGGGACTCCCTCCTCGACTACTACCAAATTGCCGGGTTTGGTCTCTTTCCCACTCACTAACCCTCGATGTTCTAATGGCAGCCCGACATTCGCTTCGTTCATCTGGATTAAGGTCCGGCGGGCACGCGATGTAATCATCTTCGTCTTCGTATCCCTATGACAAATCCTGCCGTAATTCTACTCTTATGTCAGCTATTCTTTCAGCTTTCTTTCCTTTGGCCGCATCTGCACGTAAGCCACAAATTATTAGCAAAAATGTATCTATCTACCACACCTTATGTAGGACTTAATTTCGCATATCGAATCTACATTTGGAAATAATTAAATTCACAAACCTAGTATTTTACAGGAATATGACTGCATACATAGTATTACATAATTAGCATTTTATGAACGTAATTATTTGGACTTTATAAAGATATTATTTCATCGTTTTATTTTCGGTTATCATTTTTTTAAAACTGTCCTTCTTATTAAACTACAAGAGAACAATTAAGTGAGAAACAACATAATATTTGATAAATATACATTAATATTGAAAAAGACCTATAATTGGAGAGATTCACTAACAACAAATTAGTTCAACAAGTATAAAATGAGAATTTATAAATGTGAATACCAAAAATCTATTTACCCTCAATTTATATCTACATTCAACTAGAAGAAAACAATTAATAGTTAACAATAGAATATTACATAAATATACATAAACTGTTGCAAGATAAATCATAAACTGTTGAAAAGACCCTAAAAGAGACTACACCCAATTTTATTATCATAATTCAATTTAATAAAATAAGAAATAACGTGGAAGTTCAAACAATTCATATTCGTTAAATGATTAAACAGCCAAACAAGGATTTAAATGACTAAATTCCCAAATACAAAAAAAAAAAAAATATATCAATGACTAAATTTCTACATACAAACAACTCAAGTGATTTCAAATCACTTCTTCCAAACCTGAAATTAATTTGAGATTCAATATTAAATTGCACGGATGAAAAAAAAATAATAATTTAATCATCCACCACTTGACAGGATTTTCTTATTAAATAATGTTGGTAATTACATATGGGTTCTGTTTGTTTATGGCTGTGGGTGGCTGAAAAAACGGTAGGCTGTGGAGAATAAAATAGAATATGGAGGTTGTGTTAAATAAGTGAGTGTTTGTTTGAGTTGGTTGGAGATTGGATTGTGGAGTGATTATAATATAAATTGTGTTAAAGTTGATTTGATGTGTGTAAGACGTAGTTAGTGAATGATTGATTATTGATTCAAGTGTGTATTAAGAATGATGTTTGATTGATGATGTGTGTAAGAGTTAGTTAGTGGATTGATGATTGATGTTTCATTGTCCACAATATATTGGGCACAACCACTTACAAAATAAACCATTGGTTCTGAACGGATCAGCCCAACCACAAACAAACAAACCCATGGATTTTCTTATTACATAATGTTCGTAAATTCAAATTCTATCAACGTGTAATACATGAGTATTATACTAGAAGTAGCTTAAAAAATTGTGTTATATCAAGTCCAAATCTTCTAAATAAAAGAATTAAAAATCGAGACGCAAATCAATTAAATTTACCGCTGTTCTTCACCGCTTCAGGACTAGGTAAACACTTTTTATTGGACTGCGAAATCGTTACTGCTCCTGCTTATTGCTCGATCTCTCTAATTCCTGGTAATTGCTTAATTTTTCTACTAAACCACACTACTTCAATTTATGTGTTCTATAATTCCTACATTTATACATGAATTCATGCTCACCAAATTATTGTTTCTGTAATTTTTTTTACATCAATCACTCCAAATGTCACATAAAGTTGGTCTTTACAGCTGGGATTGGCGTGCAACTACTGCCAAACACTTCCAAATCACTCCTCAAAATTAAAAAAACAAGTAAAAAGTTAAAACAGATATAACAATTAGATCCATTGTCGTATCACATTTTGCTTCTCCAGACCCATAGAATATCTATATCTCTCTCATTCTCTTTCTCACTTTCTCTGTAACGAGATATGTGTATATATCTGAGAAACAAACACACAAACAATGGCTGTTGGTTTCTGCAAAGAAAAAAAATAAATAAATAAACTGACGCGATTTTGGCGAGAAATCAGATTTCTCGCCGCGAGTTGGCAGGTTCACAGTGCACACACGGTGCGATATTGGGTTGTCAATATTCATCCAAGATTCTCGCGATAAATCGCGTGATCTCGGCGAAAAGATGATAAAATGCAATTACAGGGTGATATCGTCTCGGCAGCCTTGTTTATGCAAGAAATTAGCGAGAAATCGTCGATTTCTCACGAGATTTTAACAGTTGCGTGCTACATAAAGGCTGATGTTACTAATGTTTACTTTCTCCATTTCCAAATAGTTTTCGTTTCCAAATCATTGACATATTGTCAGGAAACAAATACATATCCCCACTCTCTTAAAAACAAATAGTTTCATTTTCGTTTTCGAAATATCTCAAAAAATGATAGTTTATTTCTTTTTTTTTTTGTTTTTCATAAGAAATGAAGAATTCATTTTATAAACAAAGTTTGAAACGACTTTACATCATTTGAAAGCAATACAAAAATAGAAGGTGGAATGTCTATTATTGAAAACAACTCCGAGCCAACATCGGCTATAAGATGGGGTAAAGCGTGTGCTACTCTATTAGTGTCTCTAGGCGTGTATCTAAAACTCGAACACGAGAAAGCTCTCCCTGGCTCAAGAATGTCTTGAACTACTTCCGCAGCAATAAGATCCAACACCTTTACTCCATTAAGCCTATCTATAAGGTCCGAACAGTCGCTTTCAATGAGGAAGAAGGTAATGCCGCTTTCAAACGAACTTCGTAAGCAAACAGAAGTGCCAAGCCTTCAAGAGCAACAATGCTTCCATGAACCTTTGTGTGCATCGAACCCGCAATTAAGACTTCCCCTTCTGAGTCTTGGATCATAAATCCAAACCTCACTGATCCATCCTTGAAGCATGCCACATCATTGTTTAACTTCAGAGTCCGCATAGGCGGCCATTCCCACGCACTCCGTCTAGCCTTTGGAATTTGTCTAGTTAGTGGAATTGGTGTACCATGATCCATTTCAAGGGTCAATCTCTGGGTTGTGTTGACAACGTCTTCCCAAATGAAGTCTTGGCCTTCAAAGTAGAACCTATTATGTGCGCACCATATTCCCCATGCAAGAAAACCAACAAATGCAATTCGATCCCCCTTCATCATTAGTAGACACGTCCGAAAAAAGTTTTTGAAAGTGCCATACTCAGTAGTATGTACATTTAATCTCAATGGATTTCTTTTCTGTATCAAGTTTTTTTTACTATAACGAAAAATTAAATGCTTGATGTCCTCAAGTACATCTGTACACAAACAGTATACATCCTGTCCATCCCATGCTCGTAGTCTCAAATTTCATTTGGAAGGTAAAGAATTTGAAATAGCTCGCCATAAGAAAATTTGTACCTTTGGAGGTAGCTTGAGATGCCAGAACTTCTTCCAAATGAAATCTATATTGCTCATAGATGGTTTATCTCGGTACAGGATCGAGTATGTTTCCACTGCTAGCCAAAATGTTGAGGTTACCGTGAATCTGCCATGTGGTGTGTGGTGCCAGATTCGTCTGTCACAGGGTCGATGGAAGCTTAGAGGAATTTTTAGTTGTTGCCTCGGCTTCTCCAAAGGTTTGCCACACCAATATTTCGTTCCATGTCCTAGATTCGGCCTCGATAAGAGATGCTCCAGTAGCAGTGGCTGGTACCATATGACGTACGATAGTGGGGCTTTCTCTTCTGTCAATTCGAATCCGTTTATCTTGCCTAATGTTGACACTCGTCCTGTTGCCAATTCACCACCTCGTCCCTTCTTTCATTAGAGCTCGTGATGCCAACAAGCTTCGCCAAACATAGCTTGGTTGGTATCCAATACCGACTGATTCAATGTTGCTCCATGGGAAGTATTTAGCTTTGAAACTTGCATTGTCAAAGAATCGTGGTTCATTTTGTAGCCGCCAAAACTGTTTTGCTAAAATGCCGAGGTTGGACATCTCCAACTCCCTAAATCCCATTCCACCTTTGTACTTTGGCATGGCCATGGTCGACCATCCAGCCCAATGGTATTTCTTTTTTTCTCCTTCCCCGTTATCCACCAGAATCTCATAATAGCTTTCTCGATCTCATGAAAACTACTTTGGGGTAGAAGATAACAAATCATTGAGTATATGTAGGGATAAATTGGATTATAGATTTGAGTAACACTTCTTTCACCCCTTGTGAGAGCAATTTGCCTATCCATCCTTTCATTTTGTTAATTGTTCTATCAATGATGGCCCAAAACACCTCCTTCTTTCTTTGACCTATTAAAGTAAGAAGACCCAAGTATTTACCATGTTGTTCCACATGCCTATCACCCTTCTGATCACATAGCATCATCCTCCTCCCCCCTAGATGTTTCTAGTAGAAGTCATCTCCGACTTGTCTAGGTTTATTTTTTGGCCTGAGGCTTCTTCATTGACCTATAGGATATTAGAAATTTTTTGTACCTCTCTTTTGTTAGCCCGGAAGAAGAGTAGATTCTTGTCGGAAATGAGAAGATGAGATATAGATGGGGCTCCCCATGCTACCTGAAAACCATGTAGAGCTTCCCTTTGTTCGACCTCTCTCAACAGGCTTGAGAACCCTTCTACACGACAAAGGAACAAATATGGTGAAAGAGGGTCACCCTGTTGGAGCCCTCTTCCTAGAAAAAAAAGTCAGAAGTGTGACCATTAAGAGGAATGGAATAGGAGAAGGTGGTCATGCAACGCATAATTAAAGCAACAAACTCGTGAACAAAACCCAGTTTCTCATGAATAGCTCTACAAAAGTCCCACTCGACTTATGGAATAAGGTTCAATTGTATCAAGTGAATGAACAAAAGTAGTATGGGGTGTGTAGGTTTGAGAACCGGGTTCAGGGTCATAGGAACCGGGTCAGAAATCGGGTTTTGCAGTGGAAGGTGTATGCTTAAACCGGGTTTGGACTTAGGTGGTTACGTTTCATAACAGAAATCTGCAACGGATAATAACCGTTGCAGAACCGTTGTCGTTGCCAACCACTTGCCAAGTTGAAGCCCGTTTTCAAGAAGCGGTTATAACTTCCGTCCTCTGAATATTCGAGCTAAACCACATACTTAAACTTGTTTCTCTCATTCGTGCTGTTAGGAATTAACTCTTATCACACACACAAACAACACTCAAACCAGGAAGAAGATGAAAAAACAGCAAAGAATTCGGCCAAATGAAACCGAACACAGAACATAAATAGAAAATGAAGAACACAAGGATTTTACGTGGTTCGATCAATGTGATCTACATCCGTGGAGGTTCCATACACCTCAATTCACTTCACTTATCAATCAATTACAAGAATCAATCCAGAAAACTAGAAACCCCCAATTCACAGACCGAATTAAGCTCAAGAACCCTAGCTATTTAATTCTATTGATTGAGTAGTGTTTACAGAGGGAAAGTATAGTGTATCAACTCGCATCTTCAAGTGATTTCAATGTATATAAAGGACGGAGTTCGAATCAGGAAGTAGAAACAGTTGTAACCAATTCTGTTCTCAACTGCACAAAACTGTTCAGCGGGCTTTCAACAACGGTTTTACATGCAACGGTTTTAATCCGTTGCAAATGACAGTTATAACCGCCTTGACTCCGATTTCCTTTTACACCTTATAACTGATCCGGCTAAAACCCGGTTTTCTAGCCCGGTTCTCCACATACTGAACCCGGTTCCGGACTCCTCAAACCCTCTACTACAATCTATGATCACTTGATGACATTGAACTGATATTTACAAATCTCCACCTCAATGAACTCAAGTGTACTTCATCACCTCATTCTGCCTTGTCTTCCAGGTTTAATCACGCTGTTCAAGCCTTATCAGGCTTGAACAATGAATCATCTTACTCCCAGGAACTGCCTGTGTTAGAAAATCAGCTGCATTGTCCATAGTATGAACGTTTTTCACCTCTACAGATCCTGCTTCAATCACATCTCTTGCAAAGTGAAGTCTAACATCAATATGCTTAGACCTCTCATGAAAAGCTTGGTGTTTTACCAAGTGAAGTGCACTCTGGTTATCACACTGAATGGTAACACAATCTTGTCTGATCCCTTCTTTAAGAATTCCCTTGAGCCACAGAGCTTCCTTGATTGCCTCAGTTAAGGCAACGTATTCTGCCTCAGTTGTTGACAAAGCAACCACAGGTTTTTGCACACTTCTCCAGATTATAGTCGTTCCATACAAAGTAAAAACATAGCCTGTAACAGATCTCCTTGTATCTAGGTTTCCAGTAAAATCTGCATCAGCATACCCAACAAGAGGTACAACACCTGATTCTTGTTTCTTAAACTTCAGACCTACACTGAATGAGCCTTTCAAATATCTCAAGACCTGTTTTAAAGCTTCCCAATGAGCCTCTCTTGGATTTGACATGTACCTGCTTACTAGAGAAACACTATAGGCCAAATCTGGCCTACTGCATATCATTCCATACATCAAACTGCCAACACCACTGGCATATGGAATATTCTTCATGTGAATCTCCTCTGCTTCTGTCTTTGGACATTGTTCTTTGGATAGCTTGGTTTGTTGATTAACTGGAATACTTAGTGGCCTTGACTCATGCATGTGAAATTTCTCCACAACCTTCTGCAAATACTGCTTCAGTGAGAGCCAAAGTGTTCCAGACTTCCTTCTTCTAATGATATCCATCCCCAGAATCTTCCTTGCTTCTCCAAGATCCTTCATGTTAAATTCTGAGCTCAATCTTCCCTTTAACTGTTATATTTTGTCCATACTCTTACTGGCAATGAGCATGTCATCCACATACAATAACAGAAACACTTGTTCAAGCCTTGAACCCTTATTAAAGTATAAACAGCTATCATACAAGCTTCTTATGAAACCTGCATTGATCATGAACTCATTGAACTTTTTGTTCCACTGCCTTGGACTCTACTTCAAGCCATAAAGTGATTTCCTGAGAAAACAGACTTTCTCTTCATTTCCTGGGATCACAAAACCCTCAGGTTGCTTCATGTATATTCTTTCAATGAGATCACCATGCAGGAATGCTGTCTTAACATCTAACTGCTGTAGTTCCATGTCTTCTTGTGTAACCTTTGATAGCAGTAACCTAATAGAGCAATGCTTCACAACAGGAGAAAATACCTCATTATAATCAATGCCTTCTCTTTGTGTAAAACCCCTTGCCACAAGCCTTGCTTTGTATCTGATCCTATCAGCCTTTCCAGCCTCCACCTTCTTCTTTTATATCCACTTTGAGCTGACTAACTTCTGCCCTTTTGGCCTGTCTACAAGTTTCCAGGTTTGGTTTCTCTCCAGAGATTCCATTTCTTCCATCATGGCCCCTATCCAGTGTTCACTTTCACTGCAGTTGATTGCTTCCTTGAAACTGCTTGGCTCTTGAAACTCCAGGTCCCCTGCTACACTTAATGCATAGTAAACACTCCCAGCTTGTCCATAGAAATCAGGCCTATGGATTTGCCTTCTTGGTCTATCTCTACCAATGCTATAAGTTCTGAGATTTGAAATCTCAGGTTGATCTTTATCCTCTTCTGATGAACTGTCATTTCCTGGTTGAGCTTGAGCATTTTTCTCTGGTGTCTTCTCTTCATCAGTAGGCTCCACCTGAATGGAAATTCTTTCTGATTCCATAGCACCATCAACCTCTTCTTGACTCCCAGTAGGGTTGTATCCCATCACATCCTCATTGAATCTCACATCTCTACTTATCAAGAGTTTCTAGTTTCCCTGTTCCAAACACCATAACCTGTAGCCTTTTATGCCCTCAGGGTATCCTAAGAATACACATCTCTGTGCCCTTGCATCAAGTTTGTCTTGCCTGATGTGAGCATTAGCCAGATAACCAAACACTCTCAAGTCATCATAGTGTGATACCTTTCCACTCCAAACTTCTTCTGGAGTCTTAAATCCTAGAGTTGATGATGCTGATCTATTTATCAAATAACATGCTGTGTTCAGTGTTTCTCCCCAGAAGGATTTGGGTAATCCAGCATCAATCAACATACATCTAACTCTCTCAAGCACAGTCCTGTTAAACTTTTCAGCAACACCATTTTGTTGAGGGTTCATTGGGACAGTTATGTGCCTTGTGATGCCCTTATCTTCACAGAACCCTGTGAACTCAGTAGATAGATATTCCAAACCATTATCAGTCCTAAGATGTTTCAATTTCTTCCCTCTTAGGTTCTCCACCTGGCTCAACCATGTTTTAAACTTAAGGAATACATCACTCTTGTGCCTTAAGACATATACCCATGTTTTCCTACTGTAATCGTCAATGATGGACATGAAATACCTTCCTCCTCCATGTGTCTCTATCCTTGAAGGCCCCCATATGTCTGAATGTACATAATAAAGTGGTTCTTGAGTAGAATGTACCCCTTTAGTATAAGGCAGCTTCTTGGCCTTTCCTAAAGCACATTTATCACAAAACTCAAGTGTTTGATTTCCTATGTCACCAATTATACCCCTCTTGGACAGCTCCTTCAATCCTCTCTCTCCAATATGACCCAGTCTTTTATGCCACTTCATAAAATCCCCTCTACTTATCACAGATTCAACACAACCTATCATAGGGGAACCAATCAGGATAAACAGGCCATTATGTTGCCTTCCCTTGATTACCAGCTTGTTGTGTTTACTGATATGGAGATACCCATCTGTGGAGTTGAACTGACAGCCATTTGCCACAAGAGAACCAAGAGATAGAAGGTTTCTCTTAAGACCAGGAACATACCTCACCTTTGAAATGGTTCTGATGACTCCATCATGCATCTTAATCTGAATTGATCTTGTGCCTTTAACTCTGCAGGAGTGGTCATTTCCCAGTAGTACACACCCACCATCTTCTTTCTTTAAATCTTTGAACCAGGATTCATTTGGACACATGTGGAATGAACAACCTGTATCAAGAACCCATTCATTTTCCATCCTTGTATCTGTGATGTTTAACACTTCAGGGGCATCTTCTTGATGTTCAGTCACAACCACTTCTGCCCTTTGATTTTCTTGCTTCTTCTTCTTTTGTGGGCAATCCTTCTTCAAATGTTCAGTTTGCTTACACTTAAAACATTTTCTATTTTCAACCCAGTCTCCATTCTTCTTTGAATTCTGAGTTCCAGACTTATTATCCTTGAATCCCTGGAACTTCTTCTTTTGATAGTTCGTTTTGAACTTTATGTTCAAGCCTTCTCCAGCCTGAGTAGAGCCCTTATCTCCCTGATTTTTGAAACACTTTGTCTTCAAAGCTGAGAGGATAGACTCATAACTGATTTTTCCATCCTTCCCAAACATCAATGCATCTTTAAAGCTTTCGATGGACTTTGGAAGAACATTCAACACCATCAAAGCCTTGTCATCATCCTCCAAGTTCGCACCCAAGTCTTATAGTTCTTCAATCATCTTGACAAATTCATCAAGTTGATTAGAAATGGCTTTATCATCAGTAATCTTGAAAGACATCAATTTCTTCTTCAGAAACAATTTGTTTGATATTGACTTTGATTGATAAAGTTCTTCCAATTTTCCCCATGCCTCTACTGCATTCTTGCACCTTGATATCTCCCTCAGGGGTTTATCACCCAAACACAGAAATATCAGGCTCAAAGCCTTCTTATCCACTTCTGAAAATTTTGGTTTCTCAGCATCAGACCATTGATCAACAGGAAGAAGTGCAGAGTCTAAACCATTTTGAACCAATACAGCATTCATCTTGATTTTCCAAAGTGAGAAATCATTCTTACCTGAAAACTTCTCCACATCCATCTTAACTCCAGCCATTCTTCTTGCCTCTTCTAGTGTGTGCTCAAGTTTCCCACATACGGTGCCACTTGTTAGGAATTAACTCTTATCACACACACAAACAACACTCAAACCAGGAAGAAGATGAAAAAACAGCAAAGAATTCGGCCAAATGAAACCGAACACAGAACAAAAATAGAAAATGAAGAACACAAGGATTTTACGTGGTTCGATCAATGTGATCTACATCCACGGAGGTTCCATACACCTCAATTCACTTCACTTATCAATCAATTACAAGAATCAATCTAGAAAACTAGAAACCCCCAATTCACATACCGAATTGAGCTAAAAAAACCCTAGCTATCTAATTCTATTAATTGAGTAGTGTTTACAGAGGGAAAGTAACGTGTATCAACTCGCATCTTCAAGTGATTTCAATGTATATAAAGGACGGAGCTCGAATCAGGAAGTAGAAATAGTTGTAACCAATTCTGTTCTCAACTGCACAAAACTGTTCAGCGGGCTTTCAACAACGGTTTTACATGCAATGGTTTTAATCCATTGCAAATGACAGTTATAACCGCCTTGACTCCGGTTTCCTTTTACATCTTATAACTGATCCGGCTAAAACCCGGTTTTCTAGCCCGGTTCTCCACATACTGAACCCGGTTCCGGACTGCTCAAACCCTCTACTATAATCTATGATCACTTGATGACATTGAACTGATATTTACACGTGCGATCATAGTTGTATCATTTTCCCTAAATTCCTGTTACTGTAGAGAGAGAATTAGAAGCTAGGGTTCGTTTGCCCTAAATCGGTTCCAGATTTGGGCATTTTCTAGCTTCCAGCTTAATTCTTGTAATCTCTTTAGCAATTTAGAGAATTGAGGTGTAGTGAACCTCCGTGGATGTAGATCTTCTTGATCGAACCACGTAAAAGTGTGAATTGTCCAATTTCATTTTTGTTTCTACGATGTTGTTTGTCCGGCCAGAATTGATCAGTTTTGGAGAGAACACCTCAAAGCTGTTCGGCCCAATTTCATCAAGTTTCGACAGAACACAGTTCTGAGATTTTATATGATTAGATTTTCAAGTCTTGTTCACAACAAATTGGCGCCGTCTGTGGGAATCTTTCTCACACAAGAAGAAGAAGAAGAATGGCAGGGATGAAGATGGAGTTGGATAAGTTTTCTGGCAAGAATGACTTTGCATTATGGAAGATCAAACTGAATGTTGTTCTTGTGCAGAACGAAATCTCCAATGCTCTCAAGTCTGTGGATCAATGGATTGAAGCTGAGAAGCCCAAGTTTGTAGAGGTGGATCAAAAGGCTTTGAGCCTGATCAATTTGTGTTTGGGTGACAAGCCATTGAGGGAAATTTCCAGATGCAAGACTGCATTGGAGGCGTGGGGAAAATTAGAGGAACTCTACCAATCAATGTTTGTGTCAAATAAACTGTTCCTCAAGCAGAAGTTTTTAGCCTTCAAGATGGTGGATAACAAGGTAATTTCTGATCAACTTGATGAGTTTAAAAAGTTGATTGATGAACTGGATGACCTGGAGGTCAAAATTGAAGAGACAAGCTGAGCTATGACTCAATAATCATTGCTCTGAAGACCAAATGCCTTCAGAATCATGCTGACAAGAAACCAAGCCAATTTGGAGAAGGTTTGAATGTCAAATTCAAGCCAAACAATAAGAAGAAGAAAGGCCAATTTTCAAAGGATTCTAAGGTACTTCTGATGGTTCTAAAGGATCTGGATCTTGGGTGGAGAACATGAAGTGTTTCAAGTGCAAACAAGTGGGACATCTAAAGAAAGATTGTCCTCAAAAGAAGAAGAAGAAGAAGAAAGGCCAAGGAGTTGAAGCTGCAACAGTTGAACATGAAGTAGATTATCCAGAAGTATTGAATATCTCAAATTCAAGGATGGAGAATGAGTGGGTATTGGACACTGGATGTTCTTTCCACATATGCCCACATGAGCATTGGTTCCAAGAGCTCAAGAAGGAAGATGGATGATGTTTTCTACTTGGAAATGATCACTCCTGCAGAGTTCAAGGAATTAGCTCAGCCAAGATCACCATGTTTGATGGTGTGGCTAGAACCATCTCCAATGTAAGGTATGTTCCTGGTTTAAAGAGAAATTTACTCTCCCTAGGGTCCCTTAATGCCACTGGATGTGAGTTCAACACAGTAGGGGGGTTTCTAAACATCACCAAAGGTAAGAAACTGGTTATCAAGGGTAGGAAACACAATGGTTTGTTTATCTTGATAGGGCAACCTGTTCTTGCTATAGTGGATAGTGTTTTGGGTAAATCTGACTTTATGCATTGGTATAAGAGGCTTGGTCATATAGGGGAAAGAGGTTTGAAATAACTATCAAGAAGAGGGGTAATTGGTAGTATAGGGACAGAAACATTGGAGTTTTCTGATAAATGTGCACTAGGCAAGTCTCAAAAATTGCCTTATGGAAAAGGTGTACATTCAACTCAGGAATGCTTTGATTATGTGCATTCTGATATCTGGGGTCCCTCAAGGACATAAACACATGGTGGAGGAAGATATTTCATGATAATTATTGATGATTTCAGTAGGAAGATGTGGGTGTTTATGCTAAGGAACAAAAGTGATGCATTCATGAAGTTCAAGTCATGGTTGATTCAAATGGAGAACTTAAGGGGCAAGAAACTTAAGCATTTGAGGACTGACAATGGCCTAGAGTATCTATCCATTGAATTCAATGAGCTATGTGAAGAGAAGGGGATAACAAGGCACAAAATTGTGCTAATGAATCCACAACAAAATGGTATTGCTGAAAGGTTCAATAGAACTCTTCTCGAGAGAGTGAGATGTATGTTGCTTGATGCTAGATTGCCTAAGGTGTTTTGGGGAGAGACAGTGAACACAACATGCTATCTCATCAACAAATCACCATCATCATCACTTGGTTTCAAGACACCTGATGAAGTATGGAATGGAAGAATAAGTGATTATATTGCCTTGAAAGTGTTTGGTTGTCTTGCCTTTGCTCACATCAAGCAAGATAAGATGGATCCAAGGGCAATCAGATGTGTATTCTTAGGATATCCAGATGGGATAAAAGGATACAGGTTGTGGTGCTTAGAGCCTGGAAATCAAAAGCTTATTATAAGTAGAGATGTGAAGTTCAATGAGGGTGTCATAGGATATACTTCCACTAGAAGTGTGAAGGAGTTTCAAGAGGCTGTAGAAGATGGAATGATATCAGTTGAGGTGGAGTGTTCACCTGATAACACTCAACCATAGGAAGAACAAGGGGATCACCAAGCAAGTTCAAGTTCTTCTGAAGATGATGAAGTTCAGCCTCAAACACCAAACCTCAGAAATTATAGTATTTCCAGGGATAGACCAAGGAGGCAAATTCAAAAGCCAGACTTCTATAGACAATCTGGAAGTGTGTACTATGCTCTTAGTATTGCTGAAGACTTAGAACACCAAGAACCTAAAAATTTCAAAGAGGTAGTGAGTGGAAGTGAATTTGAGCATTGGATTGGTACTATGGTGGAAGAAATGGAATCCCTGGAAAGAAATGGCACTTGGAAACTAGTGGATAAGCCTAAAGGGAAGAAGCTAGTGAGTTCTAAGTGGATCTACAAGAAGAAGATTGAAGGAGGAGACACTGAAAGAATCAGATACAAAGCAAGACTTGTTGCAAGGGGTTTCACTCAAAGAGAGGGAATTGATTTCAATGAAGTGTTCTCTCTTGTAGTGAAACATTGTTCTATCCGACTCCTTCTTTCAAAGGTGACTCAAGAGGATTTGGAGTTACAGCAGTTAGATGTAAAGACTGCATTCTTACATGGAGACTTAGTTGAGGATATATATATGAAACAACCAGAAGGTTTTGTGGTTCCAGGGAATGAGGAGAAAGTGTGCTACCTCAGGAAGTCTCTCTATGGGTTAAAACAGAGCCCTAGACAGTGGAACAAGAAATTCAATGGGTTCATGTTGAATGTAGGCTTCACTAGAAGCTTATATGATAGTTGTGTCTATTTTGACAAGAGTTCAAAGGATGATCATGTGTATCTGTTGCTGTATATGAATGATATGCTTATTGCTAGTAAAAGTAAGCATAAAATCCAGTTACTTAAGAAGAGATTGAATGCATAGTTTAACATGAAGGATTTAGGGGATGCAAGAAGGATTCTTGGAATGGATATCATAAGAAATAGACAAGCTGGAATCATGTTTCTATCTCAGAGGAATTATCTTCAAAAGGTGGTGGAGAGGTTTAACATGCATGAATCAAAGATTCTCAGTATTCCAGTGAGTCAACAGACTAAGTTATCCAAGAAGCAATGCCCTAAAACTACTGAATAAGAAGAATACATGAAACTTATACCTTATGCTAGTGGGGTTGGAAGTTTGATGTATGGAATGATCTGCAGTAGACCTGACCTAGCTTACAGTGTGTCCTTGGTAAGCATGTTCATGTCTAAACCTGGGAAAGAACATTGGAATGCTTTAAAGCAAGTGTTGAGGTACCTAAAGGGGTCAGTAACTTTAGGTTTGAAGTTTGAAAAACAAGCAGGAATCACTGTTCCATTGCTTGGTTTTGTGGATGCGGATTTTGCTGGAAATGTGGATACAAGGAGGTCAATCTCTGGATATGTATTCACATTGTATGGAACAACAATAAGCTGGAGGAGTATACAACAACCTGTAGTGGCTTTATACACAACAGAAGCTGAATACATTGCCATCACTGAAGGTGTTAAGGAGGCTGTCTGGTTGAAAGGGATCCTTGTGGATCTGGGTATTATTCAAAGGTGTGTCACAATACTTTGTGATAATCAAAGTGCTCTGCATTTGGTAAAACATCAAGCCTTTCATGAAAGGTTAAAGCATATTGATGTAAGATTGCATTTTGTGAGGGATGTGCTTGATTCTGGAAATGTAGAGGTGAAGAAAGTGCATATTAATGACAATGCTGCTGACTTTCTAACCAAAGTAGTACCTGGGAACAAATTGAGGCATTGCTCGAGCCTAATTAGGCTTGAACATTGCATTTGAATTATTGAAGTGAAGGGCAAAAGAGGTGATGATTTGCACTTGATTTCATTGAGGTGGAGATTTGTGGAATAATGTTCAATTGTATCAAGTGAATGAACAAAAGTAGTATGGGGTGTGTAGGTTTGAGAACCGGGTTCAGGGTCACAGGAACCAGGCCAGAAATCGAGTTTTGAATGAAGTCAGTGGAAGGTGTATGCTTAAATCGGGTTCGGACTTAGGTGGTTAAGTTTCATAATAGAAATCTGCAACGGATTATAACCGTTGTAGAACCGTTGTCGTTGCCAGCCACTTGCCAAGTTGAAGCCCATTTGCAAGAAGCGGTTATAACTTCCGTCCTCTGAAGATTCGAGCTGAGCCACATACTTAAACTTGTTTCTCTCATTCGTGCAATCAGAGTTGTATCATTTTCCCTAAATTCCTATTACTGTAGAGAGAGAATTAGAAGCTAGGGTTCGTTTGCCCTAAATCGGTTCCAGATTTGGGTATTTTCTAGTTTTAGCTTAATTCTTGTAATCTCTTCAACAATTTAGTGAATTGAGGTGCAGTGAACCTCCGTGGATATAGATCTTCTTGATCGAACCACGTAAAAGTGTGAATTATCCAATTTCATTTTTGTTTCTGTGTTGCTGTTTGTTCAGCCAGAATTTTTTAGTTTCGGAGCGAACACCTCAAAGCTGTTTGGCCCAATTTCTTCAAGTTTCGACAGAACACAGTTCTGAAATTTTATGTGATTAGATTTTCAAGTCTTATTCACAACACGACTCGATTGTAGGTCTTGCTCATATCCAATTTTAGAGCAAGGTAGCCATGTTTACCCGATGTTTTCTTTTTCATGGAGTGGAAAGTTTCAAAAGCCACCATTGCATTTGTCTATAATTAAGCGGTTGGGTATATAGGCACTGTAGGAATTCGAGATCACAAAAGGGAGAATTTTCTTCATGCGGTTTGGTATTTTTTTGTATTGATTCTGAAAACGACATTTTTAGCCTGATGGAGCAAAAGTTTTTGGGAGACTTAGGTATTCTTTTTAAGGAATCAGTACAATGAAAATTCTATTTAAGGGTTTGGGGTTAATTCGATTATTCAAGATATTGAGCACTGAATTAACGACATCATTTTTCACAACATGCCAAAATTTCTTAAAGAAGTAAGGGGACATACCATCTGGCCTAGGAGGCCTTGGAGGGGTGTATTTGCTTTAAGGCGACGTACTATTCTACCTCGGTGAAGGGGGCCGTCAGGTTTTCGTTCATGTCTAACGTAACCTTGTTTTCTACTGATTCAAGGACTATAGCGACGTTCGATGGTGGTACAGATCTGAAAAGCTCCTCGTAATATGTTTTGAAAACCTTTCCCACCTCGGCTTCATCTTGTACCCCTACCCCTCCATCCATGATTCTCTCAACAGTGTTGCGTTTTCTTCGTTGGATTTCTTTTTAGTGGAAGAAGGATGTATTTTGATCCCCCTCCTTTATCCAAAGTGCTCTCGATCTCTATAGCCACAGTTCCTCCTCAAGTACCATTAGTGTATCCAATTCTCCTTCAATTAAGTGGAATGATCAGACAACATCCTCCGTTCAAGATGCCACTTGTAGCTTGGCTAGCTTGGCATTTAGTTTTGATATTTTTTCATGAATGTTGCTGAAGGTCTCTTTATCCCGGGAGGTGAGATATGCACCACAAATGGCGATTTTTTCAGCCAAGCTGTCGATACGTGATTCTTTTTGCCATGCTTCTTTTATGACTTCTTCTAGCTGATGGTGGTGGCTCCACATCCGTTCAAATCGAAAAATTATGTCCCTCGGTTTTTTTAGCTTCTATTTATTACCCTGGTGCAGTGGCCTTTTATCGAATTTCAGCAGGGTCGGATAATGGTCCGATCGGTGGCGATTCAAATGTGAGACCATGTGGTATGGATATAGTGATCGTCAATTCATGTTGGCCATGTCTTGGTTAAAACACTCTTGTATATTGTTTGGGGTAGATTGTTTGTTCGTCCACGTGAACCAGTGCCCCATGTTAAAACCCAAGTTGGTGCTCATTTTGTTTTTCAATTCAAACATTAAAGCGGATACCATTTTCCCTAATTGCAATAATGTAGCAGCATATTTACTGCTACACTACTCATCAAATGCTTTTCTTAAACTCATTTTTATTTTAACCACACATATTTTATTCATTTAGGGTCTGTTTACTTTGATGGAACTCTGAAGGGATTTGGACTTGGGACTGACCTAATTAGTACACCCAAATCTCATGTTGACATTTGAAACTTATCGAAATTAGAATGTGCCCTATTTGTCCAGACCTTTATTTACTTTTTGTTATATAAACAAATGGGATTACGCATTTCACCTTTTTGTTAAAGAACCTCCCTTCTTCCTTTTGTCTAATTTTCTCATTTTTCAGATAGTATTTGTTTGTTGAATTGTTCAAAAGGTTTTTTTTTTTCTCTTCTCAAAATGATTTAGAGGGTGTTTGGTTAAGCTTATAAGCTCTCAAACATCTTATACGATGTTAAACAACTTATAAGATGTACAAATAAGCTCTTAAACCTTATCAGCTCCAAAAGAGATCCTCTAGTCCATCTTATTTTTTAAGATCTTATAAGTTACATTCCAAACACTCAAATTTCACATGCTACACAATATACACATGATACACGTTAATTATGCATGTTTAGGTCGATTTAGGAACGCATTTTATAACATTTACATGCATATTTGGTCGAGAGTAGTGTATATTTGTCATATTTGAGCTATTTAATGTGTTTTGACTTGTTTTTTAAGGTTTTGGAGAGTTTTCAGGGTTAAAAGTCGTGTTTTACAACTATTGGACGAAGGAACAAGTCAAAGAAGGGAAAAATTGATCTAAGCCGGTCTGAACCCGTCCGAACCGGTCTGGAAAGTGAACCGACGAAGAATCGACGCGACCGAGATATGTAAGGCCTCGCGGCTCCGACAAAAGGTGGCTAGAATTGAAAACAACACTGATCATGCATCGCGACCGCGAAAAATAGGTATCACGGCCGCGACAAAAGAGGCGTTCTAAAGCCTGTTTTGAGTTAAGGATGTCGCGACCGCGAAAAATGCCCATTTTGAGAAGGATATCTTATTCCAAGAAGGATTTGTAGCCTAGAACCATCAAGATTTGTCTCGAAGATTATAAAAAGCCACTCAATCTCGAGTTTTATCATATCATCTCATACTTGTATATACTTTGGAGTAGAAGGCATGAGAGCAAGGATTGGCGAGCAAGACGAGACGCAGATCGAAGAGCCGACTATCCGGGTTTTATTATTTCTTGTTTATGTTTGATTTCACAACAATGTTTTTATCGAATTATTATTTTGAATTAATTGTAGACATGAGTAGCTAAATTGCTCGTCTCCTAGGGTTAGAAAGTAGGGTTTTTACAACAATGTTTAGTTTTATCTTTTATGTTATAAACTCTAGTTCTTATTATCTATCTATAAGTTTGTTATTATTTTTTTATTGAACATAATCTGACCAATTAGGCTTAGTCTAATTGTTTAACAATTCCGCTTCGAGAGAAGGGAGTTTTTAATATATGTATGACGTATAACGTAGTTGTCTATGACTGCGTAGGCAAGGGTTAAAGGGCTTTTAGGAGTTGTTAGGATTAATTAACTCGAGAGAGTAATTGTTCTAACTAATCTGCAATTTAATCGCTTCGAGAGAAAGATTATGTTAATTAAGTGCCACCTAATAGATATTAAAATTGGTTTTAAGGTTTATAATTTAGAGATTAATCATTTATTAGCGTAATTCGTGAAATCAACGCCCTAGGATACATTCTCTTTGATTGGAAATCAATTCTTGTTACTTGATTCATTTAATAGTTTATATGCAATATAGTTTAGTATTAATCAATCTTTCCCAATTTCCAATGCCTAGTTAGGATAATCCTAGATAATTAGGGTACGGAACCTCCTAAACTTATTCTCTGTAGATCGACCTTGACTTCCAGTATATACACCTACACCCGTACACTTGCGGTTATGAAGGATTAGGATTAGAGTATGTCATGTTTTTGGCGCCATTGCAGGGGACTAGGTTTAGCGCCTTAGTTTTTATCCTGAGTAATAGGAGGACACTAGACTAGATTTTATTTTATTGTAATTTAATTTCTACTATTTATTATCGTTCTATTTATTTTAGTAGTACGTGGTATTCTTTTTGTTGGTGTGTTCATGTTTCACATACAAACAAGGTCAAAAGAGAAAGAACATCTTGTTCTTTTCGATCTTGAGATTGAGGCAACTGCTCAAAGATACCGAATAAGAACAAATCCCACAATCGAGATGGAGAACGCTCCACAGAACCAAAATCAAGAGGCTGTGCTAAATCGGATATTAGGGTCCTTGGCCCATCTGGATGATAGAGTAACGAATCTGTAGCAGCAACATCCACCACAACAGCAGAGATAAGTTCAAATTGTGCAAGATAACGTAGACGAAGACATCACACCTATAAGTGATTATCTTCATCCCATGCCAAATCAGTCGGAGGAGTGCAACCACCGCATTAAATGCCAATAGCTTCGAGTTGAAGCTAGCACTTTTAAATATTGTGAAACAGAACCAGTTTGGTGGTAGCGCACTAGAAGACCCAAATGTAGATCTAAATAAGTTCTGAGGTTGGCTGAAACAATTAAGGTAAATCATGTGCCACACGAGCAAGTAAAAATGAGGCTGTTCCCATTCTCACTGAAGGACAAAGCACTCCAGTGGTATAATTCGCTAGATGATGTCACAGAATGGGAGGACTTGAGCACAAGATTTCTTTTGAAGTACTTTCCACCTAGCAAAATGCTAGATCTATAGAATAAGATATACCAGTTCAAGCAAATGGATCAAGAACTGTGCGGTGAAGCTTGGGAACGATTCCGGGATCTTATCCGGAGCTGTCCCCAACATGGTTTTTCGAAGAAGCAGCAAGTGTGAAAATTCTATAATGGGTTGCTTGCTCCAACACGAGATCATGTGGATGTTGCCGCAGGAGGGAGTCTGGTGGAGAAGAACGTGAGGTCCGCATTCTGTATTTGGGATACGATGGCCAGCAGGGGCCGAAATGAGAGGAATTAGCCAAGAAGAGCGGCTAGCATCGTAGAAGCCGAGCCGAGTGATACTCTTACTTCTTAGTTGGCTGCTCTGACAAACCAAGTAAGCCTGCTAAGTAGTCTGACGTTAGCACAACACACTGATACCTCATCAAAAAAGTTATCGAACCAGGAAGATGTTGAAGATGTTGAGGAACTTCAATAACTTTCAGAATAATCAGCTGAGGTACAATAAGTACCAACCTAACCGGAATCACCAGAATTTCTCCTATGGTAATACGAAAATTTCACTCAATCCGCCACCAGGATTCGCAATTATGTATGGTATGATCAGTGATGCCCATAAGCCGACACAACAGGAGATAATGCAGTCACAATTTGCCAAGTACGATAAAAAACTAGCTCAATTGGAGAGAAAGACGGATAGAAAATTTATTGAACTAAACAAGAAAATGACTAGTCAAAGAGCAAACATCGAGCGACTCGAGAATAGTGTCAATGAAATTTCTACTAACATGAGTCAGCTAATAAAAATTATCGGAGCCTAGCATAAGCAAGGGCAATTCCTGAGTGACACAGTAGTAAATACGAGAGAACAGTGTCACGTAATTCGATTAAGAAGTGGCACTGAGTATGAGGGTCCGAAGCTGCCGGTTGATAAAGAGAAGGTAGGAGAGAAAGATAATTTAGAGAGAGAAAGAGGAGCACAAGGAAAAGAAAAGAGGCAAAAAGAAACCTTGAAATCGAGTGAGGGGTGAGCATCAAAGCCAACATACCAGAATATGTCCCTCCTATTCCATTCCCACAAGTCTTGAGGACGAAGAAGATCAATGAACAGTTCGCAAACTTTTTGGATGTATTAAAGAGGATACAAATCAAAATTCCGTTTGTTGAAGCACTACAACAGAGAAGATGAAGTGGAAAGATTATGAGATGGTGAATTTGATGGAAGAGTGCAGTGCAGTGATCCAAAGGAAACTACCTTTGAAGCGCATGGATCCAGGCAGTTTTACTCTTGAATGTAAAATAGGTAATGAAACCTTTAATAAAGCACTGTGTGATCTAGGAGCTGGTATCAACTTAATGCCTTTGTCTATATTTGAAAAATTAAGAATAGGCCCGATGAAACCAACTACAATTGCCCTACAAATGGCAGATTGCTCCATGACTTGGCCACGGGACATTGTAGAGGATGTTTTTTTGAAAGTTGGTAAATTTAGAATTCCCACTGATTTTAGCAACGGGTAAGGTTCTTATAGATGTCCAAAAGGAGGAGTTAACTTTGAGGGTAGATACGTAGAAAGTCACATTTTCTATATATGAAGCTCAACAACAACACGACAGTGAGGAAGTTAATCACATTGAAACATGTAGCCCTATACAGTGTTTAGATACCACATTAAATAAGAATTTAATCCCACCTAGTGATTATGATACCCCTGAAGTGTGCCTTGTTGATTCTATCTTTAATATCGATCACCATGACTCACTCACCTTGATCTTGTGGAAAATGTTAGTGCTCTAGATGCCTTACAGGAATCTTCAAAGGGAAGTCCAACCAATGGGGACATAAGGACAAAAGCAGTTGAGGAGGTACCAAAAGGGTGTGAAGGCTGCTCAGACCTAAAATTGTTGCCAAATCATCTACAGTTTAACCCCATGTTGAGAGAAGTAGTAAGGAGAAAAGTGCGGTTGAAGGAGCAGAATTAGAACCGGAAAGGTCGTTGGGCTGAAGACGTAAAATTTAGCGCTTTTTCGGGAGGCAACTCGATGTTTACTATTTTTTTTAAATTTTGTTGTTTTTATTATTATTTATGATTTTATGTTTTACGTGTGTTTTTAGTGTTTTTGATGTCTTAGGAACCAAGATGGATGAGTATAGCAAAGCAGGGGCATCGCGACCGTGAAGCACACTTCTCGCGGCCGCAACAAAAATGGCTTAAATAAAAAAATGAACTAAAGACGCATCACGACCGTGAGACACATTTCTCGTGGCCACGACAAAAATGGCGTGGACAAGGAGTCTGAAACTGAATGGCCATCGCGACCGCGATACACATTTCTCGCGGCCGCGAAAAATTCGGCCCAGAATACCCATATTTGAATTCAAACCATCACGACAGCGATGCATACATCTCGCGGCCCCGACAATGCCTAGTAGGTTTAAAATCGCAAACAACAGGTTTGCGTCACTTTACCCCATCTTCTCTCTTGCACACGAAGCACAAACCTACACACTCACACATCCATTTTTTTTTTTTTTTTTCTATAAAACACCATAAAATCACACAAAAATACCCACAAACACAAGCACACACCAAGGATTCATCAATTTTACCATAAATTTTCAGATTGAATGGGCCCATTCGGAAGAACTTCGGGCACTTCCAAGTTTCGACTTTTCGACTAAATTTCTTCGGTAAGTAAGGCTAACCCAAGCTTTTATTTGCTATAATCAATTGTTTATGCTTATTTATCATCGAAGTTTGTTGATTTTCGAGTTTCAAGAGTGCATGTTCATATATTGAATATTGTTGGCACTTGTAGTGCATATTTTGCGATAGAATCGATTGGGTTGTATAATGTGGATAGTGTGGTGATAATTGAACTTGAAATTATGTTGTTTGGAATGGTTAAATAACAAAGATATGGAAATTAACATGTTTTGTTCATTGAGAAATTTTATCGAGCATGTTATGGGTGTGATTAGAAAATAACTTTTTTGCTTGGTTTTGTTATCCCTTTTATGTTTTTATGTGTGATATGATGATGAATATAGGGTATGTTTGCTTGGGGCTGGGGTGGCTGGGCTTTGGTAAGTAGATGGTGTTAGTGGCTGGGGATGCCAAAGAGAGTGATGTTTGTTTGGGTGGCTGGGGTTGTGGGTTGGTTGTTGGGAATTAATTATTAATTGTAAAAGGTGATGTGATGTGTGTCAGAGTTAGTTATTAATGATTGTGGTATTAATTAAAGTAGTATTGAAATAAAATATTTGTAGGGGTTTTAATTTGTTTATATTTATAAAATTATGAATAAATTTTTTATTTTTATTTTTATTGTTATAATATTTATCAAACAAACTTGAAATTGATTTAATTCAAAAATTGAAAATCTAGGGGATGTTTTATTTTTTATTATTTCCATCAGATTATTTTTCTCTTCTTTTCTCTTTCTTCTTCCTCTTCTTTTTATCTTTCTTTCTCCCTATTTTTCCGTCTGTTCCTATTCCTTTTCTTTTGAGATCTTCTTCTCTCTCTCTTCTTCCTCTTCTTTTTATCTTTTTCTCTCTCTTTCTATTTTTTGGTCTGTTCCATCAGATTATTTTTCTCTTCTTTTCTCTTTCTTCTTCCTCTTCTTTTTATCTTTTTCTCTCCCTATTTGACCTTGATCGTTGATTTCTCCATAAACCCATTGTTTTCTCCGGTCATCTATCTCTCTCTCTCTCTAGAACTCTGTTGTCTAGCCATTCTTGTCAAGTCTAGATTATATATATAAACAAGGGTGTGGTATCATTAATTACCGACTTTAAAAATATTTTTTTTCTCAACTGCTGCTGCAATTTTTTTGAAAGGGTGTAGAAGAAGACTCCTCTTTTTCGATGTGTGCGGCTCAGACAGCGGGCGAAGAGGTAGAGGCGCCGCCATGGCTGCAAACCCAGGTGCACCAGGTTTGCCCCGCCAAGATACGGGCCAGATTTGTCTCAATGCCCGACCCAACTTCGATTTCATCATCATCGCCGCACAAAGATCCGAATCAACAAGCCGACAGAGCTAAAAATGGAGAGGAGATAAAGAAATACTCTGTAAAAATGAGGAGTGGAGGGCGGAGAAGATGAGGGAGATGAGAGAGAGGTTACAACAGAAGAGAGAGAGTGAGATGAGACCTGTCAGTCTCTTTATTGAAGAGAGAGAGTGTCCCAAACCCCCCTACTTGTTACAACCTGTATTAAACAAACATCACTTGGGTTGGCCCAACCGGTCACGGGTTGGGCCAACCCCAAGCAAACATCCCCATAGTTTTCTTTGCATGATTTATGTTCATATGATTCAGATTCCACCATAAATTTGGTTGAATTGAAGAAAGTAGAAGTTAAGCACAACAAAGGGGGTAAAAACTAAGCAATTTGGCTAGGTTATTGGTAGAATGTGATTAAGTTCATAATTAGGATTGAATTATACTTTGAGAATCAATTAGGTCTAGGAACAACTCTTTGTTGGACTAGAAGGAATTGATTTCTAGAATGTAGTTTTAACTTATTAAACTTTATTGGTTGTTGATTGTTATTTTGCTGCATTGAGTGTGTGTAGGTTCCCTAAAATGGCTCTAAAACAAGCAAGCTCCAACTGTAGTAAGGGAAAGCAACCAATGGTTTAAGATGTGGCAGCATAGAATCCAAATGACAGCCGAACGTTATTTGGGATCACATTGGAGCGAGAAGAGCACAAGGCTCGATTTGATCATCTTCGCCAATGCCTGGTTGTGGTGACCTGATTTAGCAATAATGAGCTAACCCGGGCTATGAAAATTCACGATAATATCAGAGCTATTCTTATAGCGGGAGGCTTGCTTAAATTCATGCAAGCGAAGCTCACTTACAAGAGACTCACACTAGAGTTTTTGAGCACATTTGCCATCACTGTGGCAAGTGAAATGCATTCTCGTCGACCGGATGGTATCACATTCCAGCTGATGGGAAAACAACGTACACTGACATATGCCCAGCTGGATCAGATATACGGTTTCCCTAAAGCTGTCAAGCAAAATCCCTCTGAAGTTTCCAACATTCAAAAATTCTAAGTTTATTAACAGCTGCTCCACCACTTGTGGAACCTTAAAGATACATTGTCAATGCTACTAAAACTTCATGGATTAGAAACTAAGTGATCCGGTACCTCCATAAAATGTTGGCCCACACTTTATTTGCAAGAAAAGAAATGGGTGTAATGACACAAGCCGAGCTGCAAATGATTTGAAATATGTTCCATGGGCATAAGTGGATAGTGTCAAGTTATTGATGGAGCATTTTGAGAATGTCCATATGGAAATAGAGAAACAACATTATGATTGGAGGGTTGATCACACCCATAGCCGAGTTTTTTTATGATATTGATTTGGATGATATGATACCGGTTAAGGGTGAAGTCTAACTCACCTTGGAGTTGTTGGAGAACATGCAAGTAGTAGTCATGGGAGAAGACCAAAAGATCCCTTATGTCTATCAAAATGTGGGACCATATCTTTGACTTCCCTTTGAGGAAGGAACGACCGTTATAAGCAACACTAATATAAATAATTTGGCCTTGTGTTCCGACGACCATATTGACCGCTCCCAAATGCCGAACTCAGTGGTGTTTCAGTCTAAGCAAGCAGCCAAAGGAAGCAGCAGAGCCCCTAGACCATCCAAGAAGAAGCGGTCAACAACAGTTGTTGCATCCGCATCCGAGCTGGATGAGGACGTGGAAGGGGTCATAACATCTCTCCAGCATGATGTTCAACTTTATCATCGAGAGGTGAAATCAATTGTCACCCACATGGAGAGGCATCGAACAGAGGTTCGAGGGGGTGGTGCAAACAATCAACATTGAGTTAAATAGTCAGCGAGCAATCTTGAACACCCTCCTCGAGCGAAGCAACGAGGAACGCAATTAGAGACAGCAACAGGACACTTGTCGGGATGAGTTGTCCCAATTTTGGAGTAAACATGGCTTCCAACTACCTCCACCACCACAATGACTGTGAGTTAGCACCAAGGCGTACCACTATTTTCCTCCAAACATTGGCTTTCAGCCAAGTTTGAGAGAGGAGGTGTACGTGGGACGTCTTGGTTGCTATTTATTTTTAGTTGTTGTTTCGCATTTTAGTTTCTTGTTGCTTGTTCGCTTGCTGTTTGCCTCATATTTGGTTTGATCATTGGGTCTGTGTGCCCACTTGTCTGTTTTAGCTACTTAGGTTGGAGTATTGGGTCTGTGTGCCTGTTTATCTGTTTTATTGGAGTTATTGGGTCTGTGAGCCTATTTGTGTGATTTTATTTGTTTAGTCATGTTGGGTGTTAGTTTTTCTTAGTTTAGTATTTTATATTTTTAGTTGTTTGTTAGTTGAAGTCTAGAAGAAAATGGAAAAACGCGAGTCTTTAGTTGGTAATAAGTGATTAAAAGAAGAAAAAGAAATATGAAAAGATAGATGATGAGAAGTTAATGATGAGGAGATTTGAGAAACATGTTTGCAAAATTGGCACATAGTAGAGCATAAGAGGTAATTTGAGACGAAACTGAGTTTGAACTTACAATGTTTGATCAAAGTGAACCTTGTGAGGATTTGAGCCTAATTGTATTACTAATTTTGGAGTAATATGATTTCATTCGGTGTGAATTTTCATTGGATATATGTATTAGTCTTTAGAACTTTCCTTGAGTCTTTATTATGAACGCGTCAAGTATATGTTGTGACTTAGGAAATGATCTTAGCAATTCTTATTTTCAGCCTATTTTGAGCCTTGAAAAGTTGCTCTTTTTACCATAAGTTCAAAATTTATCCCTAGTTAGCCCATTTGAGCTTAATAGCCTATTATTTCATAGCCCTACATAACAAGCTAAAAACCTTTCGATTTAAGCCTTTGGCCTTAACTGGACTAATCGAGTAAGAGGGAGGATAATTGGAAGGTAGTTGGATAAAAATATTGGGAAAAAAATGAAAAACTAGTGGACATTCGAAAATGTGAATGGAAGAGCAAAGTGATAGGTGAAAGGCCGAGAAGAATGACCTCTCCTAGTTCATAAAAAAAAAAAAAAATCGGAAAAAAAGAAAGAGTTTGCTATATATATGTGTGTGATTATTATTGTAGAGGAGAGGCTAGGAAATCAAAAAGTGCTTAATTGGTTGATTTGAATAGAAAATCGAGTGGTCCTAAGATGTGGTACCCGAACTAATGAAAAACACTTAAGTTGTAAGGAGTTCTGAAGGTGAATAAGTCATTCTTTGGGATGATTTGCTGAAATTTGAAGAGTGAGATTGAGTGATTGTATTGATGGGTAGTTGGGTTAGGAAATAACTTGATTAGTCCAAAGGTAGTCACTTTTATCCAAATGTATCCCACCTTACCTTAAGGCCACATTACAACAAAAAAAGAAGACCTTTTTTTTTATCCTGTGACACATATATCGAGTACGAGTTCTAGTTTAGACGATTGACAAGCATATGGTAGGTTGTGCATATAGTTCAATTTGAGCGAAAAAATGTTTTAACCTAAACACTTGAGAAATGAGCGAAATACTTACCCGATGAGGATTGAATAATTCGAAAGTTCAAAGTCTCGAAAGTAGTTGATTTTTGCGTTATCACATATGCTCAATTTTACTATGTTGCCTAGCATTTTGAGTAAAATCAGTCTGAAACTGAAATCATCATCTAATCGCCCTAAACAAATGCATAATCACTTGTATTCTTTGTTGTTCTTTGTTTTTTGTTGTTCGAGACGAACAACACTTTAAGTTTGGGGAATTTTGATACATGCTAATTATGCATGTATTTAGGTCGATTTACATTTACATGCATATTTGGTCGAGAGTTGTGTATATTTGTCATATTTGGGCCATTAATGTGTTTTGACTTCTTTTGAAGGTTTTGGAGTCTTTTCAAGGTTAAAAGTCATGTTTTACGACTATTGGATGAAAGAACAAGTCAAAGAAGGGAAAAAATCGATCTAAATCGGTCTGAACCGATCTGGAGAGTGAACTGGCAAAGAACCGTCGGGGCCGCGATAGGTAAAGCCTCGTGGCCGCGACAAAAGGTGGCCAGAATTAAAAACAACATTGATCATGCATCGTTGAGGCGTTCTAAAGACTGTTTTGAGTTAAGGATGTCGCGACGGCGAGGAGTGTTGTGCGCAGCCACAATAAAAGCCCGTTTTGTGAATGATATCCTATTCCAAGTAGGATTTGAAGCCTAGAACCCCCAAAATTCATCCAGAAGCTTATGAAAAGCCATTCAAGCTCGAGTTTAACAAATCATCTCATAATTTTACATATTTTGGAGTAGAGGGCGTGAGAGCAAGGATTGACGAGTAAGACGAGACGAAGATAGAAGATCCGACTATTCGGGTTTTCCTATTTCTTGTTTATGTTTGATTTCTTAACAATGTTTTCATTGAATTAATGTTTTTAATTAATAGTGGGCATGAGTAGCTAAACTACTCGTGTCCTAGGGTACTTCAATTCTCATTATCTATCTATAAGTTTGTTCTTATTTTATGATTGAGCATAATCTGATCAATTAGGCTTAGTCTAATAGTTTAACAGTTCCTCTTCGAGAGAAGGAAATTGTTAATAGACGTACGACGTATAACATAGTTGTCTATGACTGTGTAGGCAAGGGTTAAGAAGCTTTTAGGAGTTGTTAGGATTAAATGACTCGAGAGAGTAATTGTTCTAATTAATCTATGATATAATCGCTTCGAGGGAATAATTAAGTTAATTAAGTGCCGCCTAATAGATATAATCTGATTTAAAGGTTTATCATATAGAGATTAATCATTTATTAACATAATTCCTAAAATCAACGCTCTAGGATACATTCTCTTTTATTGGAAATCAATTCTTGTTAATTAATTCATTTAATAGTTTATATGCAATATAATTTAGTATCAATCAATCTTTCCCAATTTCCAATGTCTAGTTAGGATAATCCTAGATAATTGGGGCATTGAACTTCCTAAACTTATTCTTTGTGGATCGGCCTTGACTTCCACTATATACACCTACACCCGTACACTTGCGGTAATTAAAGGTTATGATTAGAGCTTGTCAACACACACTACACACACTTCACACAATTCACACCCTGCACACACTTCACATACTACTCTCACTTTTTTCCACACACACTACACAGATTTCACACACATACCACACACTTCACCCACAAATCAAAATGTATATTTGATATTAACATTCAAGTTAGACCCAAAATTCATAGCTAAATCATCACATTCAATTGCAAGCTTATAAACTCTTTTATCCAAACACTTTATTAACTTATAAGCTTTTACGAAATTGCATCTTATAAGCTTTTTAAACAACTTATAAGATGTTCGAGCTTATAGATGTTTGAAATAAGGTTAGTCAAACACCCTCTTAGTTCCAGATCATCATCATCATCATCATCATCATCATCATCATCATCATCATCATCATCATCATCATCATCATCATCATCATCATCATCATCATCATCATCATCATCATCATCATTATTATTATTATTAATAGTTCAAACGGTTTAGAAAAGAAATTACAAATGAGATAAAAGTTTATGTTTAACATATTTTTTAAGGACTAACAAATGTATATTTTCATTTTATATGATTTCATAAAATTATTTCAAAAATTAATTTATAGATAATTTTAATAAATTTAAAATATTTTAGATTTTTTAATAAATTATTATTATTATTATTATTATTATTATTATTATTATTATTATCATTATTATTATTATTATTATTATTATTATTATTATTATTATTATTATTATTATTATTATTATTATTATTATTGTTATTGTTATTATAAATTAGTATAACATTTTTCAAATAACTTTAAGATCTCCAAATATAATTTCTTTGATTTTAAAATTACTTTTTAGATGATGAAATAACTCAAATTTTAACATAAAACTAAATATTTTATTTATATATATTTTATAATCCATATTATAATTTAAAACAACATATTGATAATGCATTATAAAAAAGGCCGCCACATACATGACATTTTCATAAACTAAAAATTAAAGGTTATCTTCATAAATAGTGAAAACATAACAATTATTGATATAGTGCTTTGATGATATCTAGCCAACTGATTATCTGATGATGAAGATGGGTGGAGAAGAAACCACAATGGTCCGCAATTAAACTAATAGCATGACAACAGAAAAAATCTATCACCAAAATTGACCCAAAAAAAGCTTCCAATAACAAAATCTAATTATAGGGTAACATTGTAAGTAACTAATATTGATTCAATAGATCAAATTGATACTCGGGGTGGAGGAGGGACCAATAATCTATCAATTGGTCCCAAATAGTGCATTGAGTCCCTGGGTCGGTGGGATTACTTGCATCTTGTGGTCTTTAAAAGTAAACATTAGTTACAGCGGGATAAAATGTCCGAGTCCCTAGAAATCTTTAGAAGGCCCTTAGTTTAAGACGTTAAAATTTAAATTTAATAAATAATTTTATTAGTATAAGTTTTCAATACTTTAATAATAATTTTTAGGATAAGAATTGACTACTCTCAATTAATATGAAAATTACAGCATGCTTAAGAAACAGTTACTTTATTTACATAAAATAATACAATTATAGATAATACATAACATGCATATTGAAAACGACAATAACAATGTAAAAGAAGACTATACAAACACACTAAAAAGAAAATAGGGATTACACAAATACAATTACAAAAACACAATATAAATTGAGCATAAAAAACTTCACAAATTTTAATGCAAATTACATTAATTTATACATATTAATACAATAGGAACGCAGTTTTATGAGAATATTTCTTCAGTGCACCAAATTGGTGTTGAATTGTTGTAGATGACTTTCTGTTTGTAGCAATTTTTTTGTAATTAAGTTTTGTTAATGTTATTTTACACCAAATTGGTGTTGTAGGGCTAGATGTCCCAAATGATACATTACCAATTGTGTGTAACACACTTTTATTCATACATTAAATAAGGGTATAAAGTAATTTACATGTGTAATAAATGAATTTCTTAACATGTGTAAAAGTAGAAATATGACTTTTTCTTTTGAGATGGAGGGTGTAACCAATATACCTTTAGTTTATGAAGAATATATATTTATGATTACTTGGAAAATGATACATTATACATATTTCTACAATATAAATCAAGAATAAACAAGAGGAAACTGATCTTTCTATTTTCTAACAGCCTAACCACAAGTGCACGATGTAGTTGTTGGCTAATAGCAAGCAAAATCGTATCCTGCAGAGACTAGAGAAGGTGGTATACCTAGGGCCTCTTTACTTTGGAAAATTGGAAGGGATTGGGACTATTTATCCCACCCAAATCAATGTTTACTTTCCCGGTACCCCAAAACGGATAATCTACCCAACCTGGGAAAATGTCCACTATTTGGGACTATCTGAATGACTACTGATCCCACCCCCAGGAATAAATTAGTCTCGGGGATTAGTATTATTATATTCAAACCCTTTCTTAGGGTGTCTTACTAAAATAATCACAATTTATCTTCACTCCACTCTTGCGCTTGCAACTGGAGAGGAGCCGATGCTCCAGATTCTGGTCCCATTTTAGGCTACTGCGAAGGTCGCTTCTCCGGCAAGGTAATATTTTTTTCTTGTACCTTTTTTTCTTTTAATTTTGATTTACGATTGGGCCTCTACAACTTCTTTCTTGGAATTAGGCTGTAACAATTTCCTGTTAGTTTTGCTTCTGTTTAATATTGTTTTATAAATTGGAATCAACAACTTTGTGATTGAGCCGATCAGCTGCAAGGTTGTACTAATTTCTAATTATATCTACCAGTGGTGATGGAGGCTTGAGGCAGAAAAAATAAACAATGGATATGGATAACAGATGGGGTGATTTAAGCTTACAATGCAATTTGGAGGGTATATGGGTGCAATTTTAATACCTACCAGTATACGATACCACGCAAAGTAAACATAGGATAGTACGAGGTTGTCACAATCTGAATAGGATTGATCATTAAATGTAAACGTGGGTGTGACTAAGACCAATTGATCTTGTCTCACTATAAATCTCTTTGATAGGGATATGTAAGGAAATTGGAACATCCAAAGTAAACAAGCCCCTAAAGTACTACAGTGATCTTAGTCCTAGTATATATAGGCCGACCGAATAAGTAATGGTCGAGATTTTCCCAAATTACTCTAACTAGACCCTTTCTAAAGGTATTGTACACTTAAAACGCTTGACTACTTATAAACAAAATTAAATTACTAAAAGACTATCTTAAGACTGTTGATTTTGGAAGCAATTATAAGTTAAAAAAGGTAAATTATATCCCTAATCCATGTTATTCCTATTATTATGAGGCTTCACTTATGTGTACTCCCCAATTCCCATGTGGAGTGATTGAGGTGTAGATTATATACAACATACCAACCTCTAGTTAGGCCCCTAATGCAACTTCTAAGTGCCTAGGTAATATATCCATAATCATTCTCAACCTCCCGGTTTGTTGAATGATTATATTGTGTGTTCTTTGGCCATCCATGTCTTCATCTCCCAAGTTTTGGACATAGATTCGTGTCTGCAAGATATAGTTGATCAAGCTAATCATGCATCAATCAATACTCAACATAACAAAAAAAAAATGCACGGGATAAACATAAATCAAATGAGTAAAACAACCATCATCTACATAATAATTAAAACATACTTTCTAAAATCCCGAGATAAAAGACGACTACTCCATAATAGAATTCGTAAAAGGAATAACAATAAAGTCAAACATTGTTTAAATACTAAAATCTAAATACTAGTGTCTACCAAAGACGTTAGGTGGGGGTGGCAAGGTCTCCTCCTGGATAATCTGCTATCTAATCTTCTTTCTTCTCGGCTCTTACGGATTCTAACCCTCTATTGTATGTGAATTATCCGATCTCTAGTGTACGATGTCCCTTATGTAGAGAGCTTTGGAGGTATTTATAAGAGTGCATAAACTAGGTTAAAGTGTGAGAGCATGGGCCTTAGTTACGTACATAAACCGTGAATAGTCAGAAGATTTAGCTTAGCCGAGTGAATAAGTGAATGCGGCACTTTCTCAGTCGAGCAATTTTTTCTCAGTCGGTGGCTCTCTATTTCACCCTTCTTTTTTCGGTTTTGGGTTGGTACAACTCCGCTTTGGACGGTCTAAGGCATTTCTCACACCCCATCACTTCAATTATTCTTATTGGACCTCACGTTTATCATCAAGACTTCACAACTACTCCAAATAAGCTCAATTTTCTGCTAAAAATGCTATAAAATCGTTAAACAAGTAAAATTCGCTTAACTAAAAAATTATATGGTCAACAATTTTATTTCACGAACTTTTGCCATATTTTGGCCTAAAAATAGGAAAAATATCCAGTGATCATAATCCCCCAAACATTACTCATTGGGCGTCTAGAATAACAAAATAGAAAAACAAGACTAGAAAATGCACAACCTTTATTATGGATCACTATGACATATACAGCTTCAGACCTAATTTTTACAAAGATATGAAATATGGCAATATGAACTAGGGATGAGCAAAATACCAATCCATTATTTGAAGAACTAAACTACAATTGAACTGAATTAATTTGATTTGGTCGGTTTGGATCTCGGTTAAATCGAAATAATTTTTTTATCGAAAAGAAATTGTTATTCATACTAAAAAATAAACCTATAACATATCCATTCATGTTCATACAAAATTAATAGAAAAAGTAGATATCTATATATATATATATAAGTATAAAAAAATATATTAAAAATAAAAGTTAAAATTTATGGTTCTGTTCGGTTTGGTTAAGTTATTTTTTTATTGAAACCAAATCGAACTAACCGAAAATTCTAAAACCTAAAATCCAAAACCGTACCATTTTCTTTAAAACCAATCCAAATAAATAAATTCCAGTTCGGATCGATTGTTTAATTTGGTTCAAACCGAAGTTTTCTCACCCCTAATATGAACATTTGGCGACATGCATACTTCAACTACTCTTGGAATTTAATCCCTCGAGTTGGTGACCTCAATCCTCACAGGTAATGTGCACCGCTCTTCAATCAAGTGTATATAATGGGTCAAGTTTACTATCGAGTTGTATCATGCATAAGCTCTACTATATGCTTGCATATCATCTAGACCCTCATCGCACTTAATGCATGTAAGCTAGGAATTAAATAGGACTTTATTATTTAGTTGTAATGTAGGCTGTTTATTAAAAATGGGATAAAATTTTGGAAAAGGTGAATTTTTTTACTTGAATTAGTTGTGTAGGTTCGCTATTCTCAACTACCCCTCAACAATTTTTTACACGTTCTTATTTTTTATCTCTCGGTGAAGCTTCAAACTAGGTTCCTTCACCTTACTTTTCAAAGTATTTCACACTACGTTCACCAATTATATCCAGACTTTTTCCAGATTGTTCAATTGCTAACTTTTCAATCATTGCTAGACTTTCTTGATTGCCTCAGTTTTTTTTTTTTTTTTTTTCAAAAATTACAATGTAAGGGTGTATTTTTTTATGATGCCCTTTCCTACACAATAACCTTAAAATTTCAAATTTTCTTTGAATGCAACCAAGACTATCTAACTATTCTAATTCTAAACAAAAAAATAAGCACAACAAAAATATTCACTACACTCAACAACTTTCACTGAAATCAATTAACTCTCTCAAAATAGTTTAAGTAATAGGAAAAAAACTAAAATATGTTATCAACTTGTAATATGGATATAAAAAATAGCTAAGGCTCAACATGAGTGACTAGTGATTAATTATTATTTGGTAGTGAAAATTTTTGCTAAAGTACGCTAGAATTTATGAAACATGGCCTAAAATCATTTCCAAGCTAGATAGACACAGGCTTGTTCAAAATAGAACCAAGGCAAGTCCTAAAGACACGACATGACGTGATCAACAAAGCACATAAGAAGAAACAATTTATTACTCCAAAACTGGGAGTATTACTTAACGCTCAACGTCTCACAACTTTTTTTATCACTACTAAAGAGAAAAGTTTAATTTTGTCTCCCTTTGCCCATCAACGTCATCACATGTGTATTTTTCTATTTTAGCACAAGATTTTCTCATCACAAGCTCGTCACCAAGATCCTTCTATTATGCTGGCATAGTTACTAGCCCCACGCCAATTAGACTCTCTATTGAATGTAAATAAAAATGCATAATGAAAAATAAACCTAATGATGCAAACTACATGTAACAATGCAATCATTCAAAAATTAATGATTCAAATTAAAATATTGCAGGCTTGGGTTAACAAATAATTCAAATTTTAAAATTTAAAACATCTATTGCAGACTAACTTAAAAGAAAATAAATAAGAAAAATAAAAAGAAAAACATATAAGTGGACAACAAAAAAGGACGCTGTGATTGGACTTACATAACTAATTTCTTATTTTGTAAACAAGTGTGTGGGTATGAGTCGTACGCTGAGATTGGACTTATATAACTAATTTCTACTGATGTGGTGGTGGTGGAGGGTACTTCCAGTGCCCTTGTAAACAAGTGTGTGGGTATGAGTCGTACGCTGTGATTGGACTTGCATAACTAATTTCTACTGATGTGGTGGTGGTGGAGGGTACTTCCAGTGCCCTTGCGAGACATGTTTTGTGTCGAGCTACTCCAGCCCCTCCCCTAAACTTATTTTGTAAACAAGAGTGTCGGTATGAGTCGTACGCTGTGATTGGACTTACATAACTAATTTTTACTGATGTGGTGGTGGTGGAGGGTACTTCCAGTGCCCTTGCGAGACATGTTTTGTGTCGAGCTACTCCAGCCCCTCCCCTAAACTTATTTTGTAAACAAGAGTGTCGGTATGAGTCGTACGCTGTGATTGGACTTACATAACTAATTTCTACTGATGTGGTGGTGGTGGAGGGTACTTCTAGTGCCCTTGCGAGACATGTTTTATGTCGAGCTACTCCAAGATCTCCGTCTATCAGCCGACGCTTGTAATCAAGTTAGTGGGCTGACTAGCCATCTTGTCTAGACGACCATTCATTGCCATTTGGAACTCTTCGAATTATCGCTCAAGCCTCTGATAATATGAATCTTCAACCCGACCCAAAGTCCCTCGACTCGTTCTTAGCATAGTTCTTAGTTGAGGCGCAAAGGCACATCTTCCCCCTCCCCCCCACTCTCTACCAATGTCCTCATCAGAAGACTGTGGTGCATGTGGTGGTCCAAAAATGGCTACTGTCCAATGCTCAGGGGTGTTCATCAACAAATTGGCCTTGTACCCGGGCCAGTACCATAGTCAACGTCAAATTCGGTAATCACACACAATAATCGTGTGGCTGAATGAACAAGATGTCGTCACCATTGCATTCCAAAAAGTGTATGCCACTTAATTCCTTGATCATAAAGGACGTGTTATCCAGTATTTTCACTAGCTTCAAAAAGCTAACTTTGAGGTAGGCAGCTATGTCCGTGATCATACCATCAATCACCACATGTTCCTTCTAACAAGTGAGGATCCTCTCAAACATAATGGCGAGATATTTTGTCTCATCTACCTTGTCTCCATTGAGCATGCATCACATAATATATGTCTCATCCACACAAATGTAGCTTTTGTCCTTTCGCGGTGAGTACAATCAATGCCATTAATTTGTGAAGATATCAGAGCACTAGACTCTAAGAGGATGTTTCATTTCTCTTGTTTAAACGCATGTCCTTCTAAGTTATTTGCAGCACCTCAGATGTATCATCAAGTCCCAAACAGTTGTTGCGGGCAATAGGTCCTTACTTCTCCTCACATCAAGGATGTTAAAAGATTGTGCTAGCTTACCCATCATAATCGTGTACTGACAATTCCGAAGGTGGAAGGAGATCTTGGTTGGTACCCTGAGCTTGTCTCTCTCCAACCTATATGTACTCAGGGACTCAAGAGTAAAGGATAGGTATGTACCCCATATGCCTTCCATTACTCCACACCATCATATCCGGTTGAGTAGCTCCCACAAATTATCATGAATACCCAAGTTACAAGTAGTGAGCACCGTCAACTATTGTATGGGTCCTACTCTCTATTTCCTTTCTTTAGGCGAGAGCACGATACCATAGTGTTCAAATTCCTTTGGATTGTATACGTGTATCGATGTGCTCGATGACCTGCTCTTCCTCTCTTAGTCCTCTTAGGAGGTATATTTGGAACTTAAAATAAAAATAGTGAATTTGTGTTCTCATGAGTGCAAATAATCTATAACACAAATAATTAATTAGCTTAAACATCCACGTATATATAATTCATGCATATAAAAGACTAAGTTCATTATATGACTAGAAATATAAACATTAGTGTCAATTAATTGCAAATATTCTAGAAACTTTTGCTAGAGACTTGTTTGTATTTTGTCTACCAAGTGCTCAATCAAAAGAAGAATCAAGAAAAACTCTCTCTCTAGAACGCTATCTTCTCTCTCTAAACTAAATCTAACACAAGGCCTCCTCCTCCTCGGCCGGCGGCTGTTGCCGCCGGCCAATCCTTCTCCTTTTTTCATTTTTCTGCTTTTATTTATCTATTTTCTGTTTCTGTTGATTTTATACAAGGTTCGTCCAGATCTTTCTTTGTTCGTATTTCATTATTTTTAGGATGAACTTCTTGTACTTTTCATTTTTCACAGCACAGATCTGGTTCTTTAGAAGGATTATCTTCTTCGCCTTTTTATATTCTAGAGCTCGTGATGCGGACCCCCTTTTCGCGATTTATATCTAAATGCTCTTGGTTTTTTTAGCCTGAAAATCGAAGCATCCTGGACGATTTTTGTGCGAAGACCCATCTTCGTTGTGACTCTTCCAGATTTGCTTTAATAATCCCCTTTTGACTTGATTCTGTTCATTTCGCTGATATTGGCTATGTTCTTCGTCGCGAGTTTGACTACTCGGGATTACAGGTTTCCTGGGCCTAAGACCATCTCCAACCCATCACAATAACTCTATTTTTGGGGGGAATTTTAGAGTTTATCCCCCCAACCATACTCTAAAACATCCCTCTATAATTGGGGATGAACAGTGTCCCCCAATAAATAGGGGGACACTGTTTATCCACAAAAAAGCTGTATTTATACATTATATGCTCAAAATACCCCTAAATTCAATTTTAACTACATAAATGTTACATTTATATTTAATAATTTATCTAATTCAATTAAATTTAATTACCAAAAAAATTAGTTTAATTTTTTTATTAATCTTGCATATTTAAAAATAATGAAACAATAATAAGATAAATTACTAGTTACATCAAATTGCAAGATAATTTACACAAGGGAGACTTCATTATAACAATATGAAAGAAAACAATGTTGGAAATACTAATTGCATAAATCGAAAAAAATTAAAAGCTTAAATTAAAACAAAATACAGAAAGCTTAAATTAAAATAAAATACAGAAAGCTTAAATTAAACGCATATGACAAACATGAAGAAAAAAATTTAGAACGGCGGCAAGTTTTATTTTCATGGTGTTGAATGCAATGTTTTATCTTTAAGTGTGAAATTGTTAAATTTTTTTAACTAAAATAAATAGTGTTGATTTTTTTTAATATGTAAAACATAAATAATAATTTATAAATAAAATTAGAAGTAAGTAATCTTATTGTGTAAATTTTAGTGGAATAGAGTTGGGTTGAAGATGGTTACACAAAACTGTAAATTTAGTGGGATAGAGTTGGGTTGGAGATGGTTACATAAAACTGTAAATTTAGTGGGATATAGTTGGGTTGGAGATAGTGTACACAAAAATTGTATTTTTAGTGCAAAATTCACATTATAATAGATGGTGGGTTGGAGATGCACTAAATCTCTACTGGGTCTGGCCGAAGCTCTCATTTGGGCTTGATTTTGTTCAAATCGACTTTGATGACTGAAGATTTGGGCAATATTCTACTGATATAGGTCACTTTGTTTCGCTGCGAGCCTGTGCTTTAGTGTCTGATTCCTGAGGAAGCCATTGAAGCACCTCCAAGCAACTGAGTCACTGCGACTTTCCCGCTCTTACCGAGTTACAAGATTAAACTCGTTGAGTTCATCTTCGAGCTCAGATATGGACCTGGGCCACTCTCCAACGAATCTCCGGAGAACTGTTCATCTTCGCTTTTGGTCATTGGGCCTGTCACAGATCGGAGCTTCTGCGAGCCCTTACTTCTTCGAGATCTGTTCTTGTCTCGGGGCGGTGATGAAAGGGTCTTCTTCTGCCCCTGATTATTTCACAGTATCCTGTTTCACATTCGCTACTCATCCTTATCTGATTCTGCAATTTCGATGATGTTTTGGGCGATTTCGTTCTTGAGGACGCCATTGCAGATCCATGAAGGAGCTGAGTCACTGAGTCAACGACACTAAGTTTTTAACGAGTTGCAGTCCAACGGATATCTTTGCTGGGCAGGCAGTCTCGAACCGGTTTTCATCGACCCTGTTCACTTACGGGCTGACTCGGCACTCACAGGGGTGGACCGAACCGGCTCAGTCCAAACTTAAGTTATCTTCCTGACTTAAGCGAGCAGTCCAGTATCCTGACTTACGTGAGCATCCATTAGCTCTTCATTTGAAGGGTGATGTCATGCTTTATTGACTTCTGATTTTGATAGCTATTATTAAAAGCTTGTGTGCCACTTTGAAGGCCTGTGCTGGGACTTTGGTTTTATTTGCGTGATCTTTATTGTTCACACTTGCTGGGACTTTGGTTTATGGTGAGGAATTTCAGGCAGCGTGCTTGTCCATGATCATGTTTTGGCATTTATCGAAAGTTTTTTTATCTGGATTTTGAATTTGGTGCTTTGGCTCGGCAATCCCGGGTTTTGTTTGGAGGCAGTCCCTCGATTGTTTTTAGCAGGGTTGGCTACATGTCATGATCATGTTTTGGCATTTGATGGATTTTTTGGAATTGACTACAATTCCAACGCTTTGACTCGGCAATCCCGGGTTTTGCTTGGAGGCAATCCCTTCATTGTTTTTAGCAGGGTTTTCGAATGCTTCTTCGGGATTTTGATTTGTTTAGCTGGACCCTATTGGGTTAGTTTTGGAGATTTGTACACGTCTTGGGATTTGTTGTTGAGTCACAATGACAGATTTTACGGCTCTGAGCTAAGGCATTGAAATCCTCAGAGGGACTTTTAGACTCACACCGATGTGAGGAGCGTTGCTAATCCCCCACGCTCGGGTTTCGTGACATAGAGCAAAATGATTGGGAGCTCGACCTCTGTGGTTTGCTCGGTGACAGTTCTATATTGGTTCTTCTCTCCAACCGAACCGGTCATTTCCAGTTTTATTTACACTAAATTGGCTTTGTCTTGTACTTGCTTTATTTTATTTAGCCATTTTTAGTTTATTCTGGATACCTTTATCTGCCGGCTTGTGGCATGGAAAGGATTCTCGTTTGACCCTTGTGAGTGACCAACATGTGGTCTCCACATTTCTTCTTCCCTTTGTTTTTTTTTCTTTATTTATAATACCACCTATTTATCAAGTCTACCAAGTGCTCAATAAAATGCCAAAGTTATCTCTTTCTCCCCAAAAACATCAAATTCAATCTTCTATCCTGCACATAGTTGCAATCAATCAATTGAAAAAAATAAGCACCAAGTAACATGTAGAAGTGGATTATACGAGAAATTAAGCTTACAACTCAGCTAGAGCATCCAGCTGACACTTTAATCCTATTTTAGCAAACAAAATTGAAATAAAAATAAAAAATGTGGCCTCCTACAAGATATCATAATCTATTGCACATAATAACAATCACAAGCATACGATTTATCAACAAAAATTAGGCACTACAAATGCCGTCAACTACAATAAATGAATCTCTATGTTATACAATACTCAAATTAAACTACCCATACAATTAATATAACACAACAAACTAACTGAAAAAAGAATTAGAGTTGGAAGTGTACCGTTCGGTGATTGGAATTGAAAAGGAAAGCTTGACTCAGACGACTGTAAAGTTTAACCAAATTCAAAAGTTGAACTGGTCAAAAGACTCTAAATTTAAAGGGTAATCTAAAAATGTAAACAATTTTGTGTGATTGTTGTGATGAATAATTTGAGAGTGGAATGTGTGAGAATTTGAGAGAATTTAGGATGAAAGTGGTTGTATGATTTGAATTGGGGAAAGCCCCCCAAACTTGCTAAAAAATGCCCAACGAGTAAAGTTTGGAGGGATTATGATAACTCCATATTTTACGTTATTTTTAGGCATAATCATAGCCAAAATAATGCAAAACTGAGATAACACTTGTTGACCCTCCATTTTATGTACTATGAGAATTCACTTGTTTGTTTATTTTATAGAATTTTTGGTACAAAATTGGCAAATTTGGAGTACTTGTAAAAATCCCGTCGAAACATTAAGTAAAGAGAGGGTCCAGTAAGAAGAATTAAAGTGATCGTGCCCGAGAAAGGCATTGGAGCGACCCAAAATGGAGGAGAAAAGAAGGACAAAACAGGGAGAACCGCTCGACTGAGCAAAATTTGCTCGGCCAATCCAAATGAAGAATCGAGAAAGAACAACGAAGATCACGCGGCCAAGCCACAATGGATCTGCCAAGCAAAGTTCCTTGTCTGACACACATATTTACGCTATTTCGGCTCATATATCTAATTTTTCCCAACTTAACCTAGTTTATGCACTCCTATATATATCCAAAACTCTCTACGTAAGGGAATTCAATTAGCGTTCAACAAGATTCTGTGTTATTCTAGTTTCTACATTCATTCACATACAATACAGAGTTAGAGTCCATAGAGATCCGAGAATAAGAAATGAGTAGCAGTGGAGTATCCGGGAGGAGCTCGCTGCGACATTATCTGACTTTTTCGGTGAAATTCACAAGTCGGTGGCCTCAAATAAATATCTTAGGTAGATTTCTGCAATTACGACGACACAAACGAGGAGAAATAGACGGGAGCCAGGAAATTGGTTTCAAGAGTTTTTCCACTTTTCCTTATTTCTTTTTTTTTTCTTTCTCTGTGGGATCAACCCTTACTTGCCACTGCTACTAGTCAGTAGAGGTTGAGCAAAGATAATTTAATTTTGTGTGCCTCGAAAGCATAGTCAACTACTTAAATTTCGAAGATGGAGGGGACTAGCGATAACAAGCTATGAAACTGCAAATTTAAAAGGAAAAACAGTAACCTTAGAGCATCTCATTGTAGATAACCTATTGGTATTATACACATAAAATATTTAGAAGCTCTAAATTCGATGACTCTATCTTACCTTTTGCATGTAAATTTTTAAGGATGTTGTCGTAAGGAGGTAATTCATTGTTCATGTCAGTCAATAATTCCAAATAATAGCAAATAGATAGCACAAAGCGGTAAATAATAAGAATTTCATACTGTAACAACAAATTTCATATGTATTAAATAGACAAACAAGAAAAAGATGTACAAATTTAAATATTTAGATAAAATGAAAAAAATTTACAATTTCGCGAGTTTCTATCTCTAATTTCCTATGTCTACTCTTAAAAATAATATCTTTAATTCTTGGAGTAGGTTGATCAGCTTTGATCTTCTCCGCAGCAAATTTGTTCTTTAATAACGTTAATCTGAGGCTTCAAAGCCTTAATTTCAGATAAAAAATAGAAAATCTCAAGAACTTGAAGAACAAGAATTCTTGAGTCTTGAATAATTTGATGAACTTTGGGCATTTGATCCACACCAAATTGGATTTCTTCTATTTATAATATTAAATTCAAGGGCAAAATTCATATCTTGTATCAAACATTTTTTCTTGATTAGAACAACGTAGAACGCTTTTAGAACATCATTAAACAACATAGAACGCCTTTAGAACATCATAGAACAACATGAAACACCTTTAGAACATCATAGAACAACATAAAATGCTTTTTGAAACGCCCTTGCATCTCCGTAGAACATCTTTGGATCTTTGCTAGTACACCTTATAATGCTAGAGAGAATCCCCTTACTTCTTGAACTCGGGTTGTGAATTTCCGTGGGAAATCAGGCCTTATTTATAGTTGTAGGATGAAAAATCCTAATGGGCCTAAAATTCAAATGGAGCAATTTGATTGTTCCTCCAAATATCCTTGAGATACTTATTAAATTAAATGTATTAATTAATTTAATAATCTTGCAAACTTTCACATCCGCCAGAAAATCTTGGAAAAATCATGATGTTAATCAAAGTTAGTGGATCTTTTTAACATCATTCAAATCCTTCAATATTTGATACCCCTGACTTCCAATTCGGGGGCTATTCACGTGGATATACCAAACGAAGGGTCCTTATTTAATATGCCTATGCACCATCTTGATCTATGTAGTCTTCTGATTGGTCCATCATAATTTGATACCTATCTTTATCTCTTTTGATAATTACTAAATTAATGTGATTTAGTTTAATACTATCATCTTGACACGTGGCGGCGTCTAATATTTCAAATATATAGTAAATCACCAATTAAATTGAGTATATAATTTAGAAATTCTATTCAATTAATTCCTAGCATTAAAATAATCTATATCAAATTGATTCTCAACATATATTTTATTACATGACGCATTCTAATTAGAAAAAATAATTGTATAACTACAAATGTCTCCTCGAAACTTTGTTCACGGACGATGTGTCTTGGAGTGAATGAGTCTCGAACTGACTTCTGGAGTGTTCTTTGAACACATTGACATTTTTATACTCCTGTAAAGAGGTTCTTGATTTTGGAATTAAATTTGATTTAAAGACCTTGTAAACTTGTGTCAAGGCGCTTTGAATTTGAATTTGGATTTAATAGGTATTTTAAGCTCGTACCTAAGAGAATTCAAATTGAATTTTGAAATAGTTGATAGTTTATACTAGTATCAAAGAGTTCTTGAATTTGAATATGAGCTTAATATGTATTTTATGCCCGTATCAAGGAGCCTTCAAATTGAAGAGATTCGCTGATTGTTTATACTTGTATCGAAGAGTTATTGAATTCAAATTTTGAGGGGGCAACATAGTGGATTTAGATTATTCGACATGCAATGCCAGAGTTTGACTTGGAATGGCGGATTCATCTTTATTTTAGCTTGACAACCCAATTTGATGAAATCAGATAACTGGATGGACTTGGAGCTTAAATCTCTAAACTTGAAGTAACTTAGAAGAGGGGAACACAATATATATATATATATATATATATATATATATATATATGTATGAATGAAATTAGAATATTCTTAAGCTACCTATGTACCTGGTGAGAGGGACTAAGTCATAATGTAGTTCAATTTGCCACTTTGTGTTTAGGGAAGGAGGTATCATACATAGTTTATACCCATGCATGCCAAGAGTGACTATTCTTTATCCACTTTAGTCAAAATGGGGTAAGTTAGTGTTTTTACCACATACTTTACCATTGGTGGTTGTCGTGCATAATTTATACTCATGTGGTCATGAGTTTTTTTTCTTTTTCTCTTTTGTACAAGGCTCAGGCATAGCAGCGCTTCAAGAACTTCCCATTTATGGGACCGGCCCATACAACGTCTTCATAAATTAACTTTAAGCACCATGCATGTAGACTTAATTCACAAATAAGGGTCATCCTACTTTGATATGAACTTGTTTCCAACTCGGTGAGTAGTGATGATTTGCCTCCGAATGGAAACACCAAATTGCGCACTTAGGATGAACGTGTTCCTACATTTTTTTTGAATGCCTTTGACACACGACCTTGGTAACATTCAATTCTTTGTTGCGCTTCCAATCACTTTTCATCAAGAGTCTCCAACTCTTCGAGACGCAACCGCACATTCTCCTCTTCCGATAGCCCTTCTTGCATAGCTATTTTCAAAGACGGAATTCATTGTTCAAGAGGAAGAATAACTTCCACTCCATAGACCAGCGAGTAGCAATGTGCTTGCATAGGTATCTTGTGCGTAGTCTGGTATGCCTATAAAGCTTCGCTGATCTTTTCATGCAAATCACGCTTGGACTTTAAAACCAACTTCTTCAACAAGCTACATAGAGTTTTCTTGAATGACTCGACAAGACCATCGACAGTTGCGTAGTACATGGGCAATTTCATGTGCTTGAATCTGAAGTTCTGACAAAGATTGTATATCAAACTATTATGAAACGGCTTTTCATTATCGGTGATGATGTATCTTGGGACTCCATAGCAGTAGATTATGTCATGACAGATAAAATCATCCCCTGATTCTTTCTTGATTTATTTCAAAGGCACAACTTTAGCCCATTTGGAGAAATAATATGTTGCTACCAGGATATACAAGTGTCCACCTGAAGATTTTTCCATTGGTCCAACCATCTAAACCCCAAGCATTAAAGGGCCATGAAGAGACCGTAGGATGTAGAGGCTCGGGTGGTTGATGGATAAGATTTACCTGAAATTGACAAGCTTGACATCTTTGCGCATACTTTATGCAATTATTCACCATAATCGGCCAGTAAGAACCCATCCTCTTTATGATTTTTTTGTGATTTTGTGTTTAATTCTATATTTTTTGGTATTTTTTTTTTGCAGGATAATGAAAGATGATTCAAAAGAAAAGATGCGCCTCTGTAATGGATTTAAGTATAGATAAATTTATTTATGATTTTTTTCTTTTCTAGCTTTGAAACGTATTGTAACTTTGATATTTAGAAATAAATGAATTTTTTTAATCTAATATTTACTCTTTCTAATATGATATGTTTTGAAGATTAAACAACACACATAAATATTAATTTAGGTTAGTTATATATATATATATATATATATATATATATATATATATATAAGTTACGAAAGAAAATAAAAATATATAAAAAAAAACTATAAAAGAGCATCATCTATAACAACGGTTTTTGGAAAAGAAAAGACAATGGTCTTTGACCGTAGTCTAAGAAAGTCACCAACCGTGGTCATACATACCGTAGTCGTAGATGCTCCTATTACGACAACGGTTATCAACCTTAGTCTTTATCCTTAATTACTATGGTCCAGACTGTAGTCGAAGAAAATCACCAACCGTGGTCATACATACCATAGTTGTAGATGCTACTATTACAACAACAATTATCAACCGTAGTCTTTATTGTTAATTACTACGGTTCATCAGCCCTAGTTATTGATGGTAGGTCTACCACTACAGTATCTACTATTCTTGACTTCATATTCTCCGAGTAGCTGGTTGATTACTAACTTGGAATCTCCATACACTTTAAGATGTAGTTATTTCGTGTCAACCGCCATTTCTAGCCAAAGAATGACTGGTTAGTACTCAACAACATTATTTGAACAATTTTGAGTTAAAGTAAATGAGTACGGAAGTACTCCACCATATGGCGCCACGAGCATAACTCCAACACCAGGTCCTTCTCTATGAGCTGCTCCATCAAAGTAAATTTACCAAGGAGGAGAGATTTCAATGGCTAGAGCATCTTTGTCGGAAAGTCGTCCGATAACTCCTGTTCTGCCGGGATAGGATGATCAGCTAAGAAATTGGCTAACACTTGACCCTTCACTGCCTTATGAGGGATGTAAAGTATCCCAAATTGTTGTAGTTGGAGATACCATCTTACAAGTGTACCAGAGAGCACTGTCCTTCACGTAACATATTTTATTGGATTCACCTTCGAGACAAGACGGATAGTTTAAGCTTGGAAGTAATGTTTCAGCTTTTAGATTTTGAAGATTAGAACTAGACATATCTTCTCTATTGCAGAGTAGTTCAGTTCATTTGGCACCATCGTCCTGCTCAAGTAATACAAAATTTTTTCCTTGATGTCATTGTTCTCTTGCACTAATAGAGCTCCTAAGGACGGTCTTGTACGTCAACGTGAATAATCAATGGACCTCCAGGCACTGGTGCAACTAACACCAGATGCTTCATCAAGTAGTCCTTTATATTTTAAATGCATTGGTGCAGAATTCATCCCATTCAAATGGAACAACTTTCTTCATAAGCCTAATAAACGGTTTGACACTGCCCAACCAAGTTTGATATAAATTTTCGAAGATACGCCAACTTCCCGTGTAGACTTTTAAGCTCGTGAATGTTTCACGGCTCGCGCATTTTCAGAGTTGCATCAATTTTAGCTTGCTTGATTTCTATTCCTCAATGGCGATTGACAAATCTAAGGAACTTTCCGGATGTTACTCTGAATGCACACTTAAAAGGATTTATCTTACGTTGATATCACCAGAGGTGCTCGAATACTTTCCTTAAGTCTGCAGATGATCTTCTCGCTTTTTTTTTTTTTTTTTTTACTTCACGACCACATCTTTTGCATAGTACTCAATATTTTTGCAGAGCATGTCTATCTTCTGCATGGCTCTTTGATACGTGGCTTCAACATTCTTCAACCCAAACGACATCACCTTATAGCAGTATATCCCTTTCGGGTTTGAAATACCGTCAACTTTTTATCCTTTAGAAACAATGAAATTTGATTATATCCAGATGATTCGTCCATAAAAGATAAACCTTCGTACCCTATAGTAGCATTATGAGGTCGGTGATTAGAAGTGGAAAGTCATCTTTTGGGCATGCTACATTTAAATCTGTAAAGTCAATAGAGACCCACATTTGGTCATTCTTCTTCCTCACTAGTACAATTTTGGATATCCATGTGGGATATTTGACCTCTCGAATGAGTCCAACTTCAATCAGTTTGTTCACTTCTGCTTCTATTAGAGGGATTATCTCAGGCCTAAAGTGACATTGAGCTTACTTCACAGGTCGAGTGCCTTTCTTTATGGCTAGGTGATGGACAGCTACCTTCGGATCTAATCCATCCATCTCTTTGTATGACCATGTGAATTCCTCTCTAAATTCTTGCAATAATTCGACATAGACTTTTTGTTCATCGGTAGTCGATAAAGCACTGATGTAAATTGGTCATGGGCCATCAACATTGCCCAAGTTAACCTCCTTTAACTCATCTATTATCTATTTCACTCCCTCTTCGAGTTCTGGAGGAGCGCTTTCAGCATCTTCTTCCATTTCATGGACCTCGTCACTCTAGGTGATGTGATTTGAGGATGCAATGTTCTGATGTGGCTCACTTTTCTATTCTTCTTTCTTAGTTTGATTATCTTCATTATGCCCTCTATTTCATTTATGTATCCGCATCTGACTAATTGAGCAATCCTTTCATACAAATGACCATTTACGTTTCATGGCTTGAGACCATGGTTACCACCAATGATATGATATGATAAGCTACGCTTTATCTATCATCTTCATTGTGTGTTTGTGTGAATATGATTGTTTGCATTTAGTCTTCGGCTCTTTGTCAAATGACAAGATCAAAGTGATGTGTCTCTTCATGGGGGAAGGAATTAGGCTTCGAAGCCTTTGATTAACTTTTCATTCATTGCCCCCTTTTAACTTGGCATTTTTTCCTTCGGTGAATGCTTTCTCTTTATCATTTCATCAGGCCAATTCTTTCAAAGAGGGAGACTTCACTTACTTTCCTCCAATTTCTATCTAACGTATTTTCTATTAACAAAACTTCTCCTTCAATGACATAATTAGTGTTTGCTCTTTTGATGGCGATGCAAACATGCTTTGGCGGCTGATGAACATTGAAATGTTCACTTTTATTGCATTATCCACGTGCATATATAATTAGAAAAGGCGATCGTTTATTACGTTTAAGTGCAAATTCGTGTTAAATTGTATTCTTGCGTTGAATTCCTTTTTGATATGATTTGATGCGCTTTTGGGTATTTTTAAGTCGTGTTTTGAAGGTTAGGAAAAACCCGGGAGCTCAAGAAGGTCATTTGCACTTAGTCCCCCACACTAGTCTGTAAAATAAAGCCCAAACAGGCTCCAATCGGGCCTCGGTCTGGCTCACCAAGATAGAAGAACAGAATTCCCCGTGATTGAACGCTAGGAAAAATTGCATAGTATCACCACGGTTCAGCTCCAGTATCACTTCTAGGGCCTAACACCTTCGTGCGGTATTCACGGCGATTTTCGTTCAAATCCCTGTCGGGCATCCTACATTTGTATTTTGGTTATATCTCCCTCATACGAAGGTGGATTGAGGAGATTCAAAGTTCCATGTGGCACCGAGACAAAGATCTACAGAGTTTTAGCTGAAGTCTAATATTAATTCCAAACGAGGAATTCCTAAAATTTCCAAGACGATCGAGTTAAGTGCATTGACGTGTTTTGACCCAACATTAACGAAGACCAAACATGCTCTTATCGTAATTATCTTTATACCTTTACTAAAGGGTCAATTTATTTAAGGGTGGACAAGGGGGAATATGTTCCCCATATAAGTACCCCATTTCCTCTCTTTTACACAACAACTTTTTCATTTACTAGAATTCCATCTTTGTATTTACTCTATTTCAGGTTTTGTTTAAAGAATTAGGGTTCTTTCACTTGGGTAACAAGAACACAACCTAGGGTTTCTGTTTCCTGGAATAATTTAGGGTTTTTGCTAAAGGAATTTCGGAAAGTGTGGTACTACAACATTTTGAAGCTTTCCTCCTCATTAAATACCAAGACTGAGCATTCTTTCTCTTTTATTTATTTCAATTGCATTCATTGCTCATTTTATTCTCTTAACTTAAATGCTTGGTTGATGTTATTTAATGGTTGTTGGGATGCTATTAATGACTTGTGATTAGTTAATTAAGGTTTCCAATGGTTGGGAGTAGCCCAACCCTAGGATTGTGATTTCTAGCTAATTACTTGTTACTATTTAAGGATTTTGTGTTGGAATTGACATTATGGAATTGTATGGCTTATACTTCAAGAGTAGCTAAGCGGCAGTATATCGGTCCTCTCGGACAGGCCCATGGGAGATGACGAGAGGACCCGAATCATAATTATAAATCTTGTAGGATGTCTTAAGGCCTCGCTCCTTAAGAAAGACCTGCTTGGGGTGGAGATTGTTGGATATATTTAGTTGCTTTATAATTTCACTCGTCTTGTCTTAATCAATTCTAGTGTTGGACTTTAGTAAGTGAATTGTATTGTGATTTAGTTGATTTATTGATCCCTCTTTTTGGACCACTTGGATTTCTGATATGGAAACATGACATTCCTTCACAACGCATTAGTTAATTTATAGTTACTAGGTTATAATCCTAGGATTAAGGATTAAAAAATATACCTTGGGAACCCATTCTTTAAGCCTTGAGTTCTTTTTAGTTGTTTAGCAATATAATTGATGATTTGCATCGTAATTAATTAATTCCCCACCATTTCCAATTTGGGCTAACTTAATCGATTAATTGATTGTGAGTGTGTTAGACTAAAATATCCTCTGTGTGGTCCAAGAATCTCTTATACTACCCCTATAAAAAGCCACACGCTTGTGGTTTGAGAGGAGTGTCCTAATCATATTGATTTAGTGCACTTTCGTGACAAGTGCAATGTCATGTATTCAAGACCTACCTTGGAACTTTTGCAACCATGGCTGACCTTCTGATGAACGTGAAAAATACGTTTTTTTCTTACATATTTTATGTCCGCATTGTTATGAGAAATGTGAGTGTTTATCACATTTGAGTGCGTGTTTAAATTTATTTTTGGGTTGAATATCCTTTTTGATATGATTTGATGCGCTTTTGGGTGTTTTTTAGTCATGTTTTGAAGGTTAGAAAAATCCGGGAGATCAAGAAGGTCATTTGAACCTATTTCCTCACCTAGCCCAGAAAATCAAGGCCTAAAGGGCCCAAACTAGGCTTGGGTCAGGTCGAACTTGAAGTTGGTCAAGTCACAAATAAAAGTCGTGAAGGAGTCGAGGCAAAAAAAATGGGTGGAAAGGCCTCAAAATAGTGAAGAAGCTCAAGGAGGTCGTTGCACTCGATTCCCCATTCGGCCCACATACTAAGGACCAACTAGACCCAAATCAGACCCTAAAAAATCTCAACTCAAAGTTCATCGAGTTTTGAACAAAAGTCATGTAGGGGTCGGGTCGAGAAGACGAGATGAAGAGGCCCAAAACGATGATGGAAGACGATGGGACGAAAAAGGGGCAGGAAAAGGGGCGTATCGGTCCAAGACCGGACTGATACAAATTCCAATGTGTTGTAGCCCCACCCCTATGGGATTGGTACGAGACTGGAAGTTGACCGGTTCGGGTTGTTTCGTCCATTTTTAGCACGTGTTCTCCGTATTTTGCTCGTAACTTTCTCATACTGACTTAGATCTGAGCGATTCAAGATACTACATGATAGTAAGTTGAGGATCTACAACTTTTGCGTTCGGGACGAGAGCTGATTCTACACCAAATTTTCCTAGAATCCGCAAAAAGTCAGAGTCGAGCGCGATTGAAGGGTTTGACTCAACACTTTAAAGGGCCAAACATTCCCTTTTATAATTTTACTCTTTTACCCTTACTGAAGGGGTATTTTCTGCAGATTTTTAGTCTTTTGACATTGCTAGGGTTGGAATCTATATATATCCCCTCTCCCTCACTTTATTGCAACATTTAACAATCCTCCATTTGTACAAAACTTCCACAAGGCTCTTTTCCTTCTTCTCTCTCTGTTTTTCCGTAGATTTTTAGCTCTTAGGTTAGGGTTTTCTTCCTCCTCTTCAAGGAGGAAGCCATCTTTGGTGGAGAACTCAGCGATTATTCATGGGCTAATGACACCCGTCAAGATTGTCGGAGTTCTACAAGGATTCTTCAACTTATTAAGCATTTCTTATCTCTTCTCTTTAATTTTTGGTTTGTATTGCTTTCGTGCTTGATGTTGATGGTTCTTGTGTATGCTTTGATGATTTTTGAGTAGTTTCCTTGTTTCCCTAGGTTAGGAAGTAACCCAACCCTAGGATTGTGAATTCAGTATAATATGTGTTGATGTGGGTTTGTTTGATGATTGAAATTGACATTATGGAATTATATGGCTTATATCATAGGAGTCACAAACCTAAGGTATATTGGTTCTCCTCGCGGTCCCATGGGGGACGACGGGAGAACCGAATCACATGCCGATCTCGATAGATGTCCTAGGGCCTCTCTCTCGAGGCAATATTCACTTGGGGTGGGGATTTAATGGTTAATTTGATTGCATAATTAAGTAGCTTGCCTTGGCTTTGTAATTCCGTTGTCGATCGTTCGTAATTGGTATTAGGGCTAATTGTTGTTTGTTGATCCATCTTGTTTTGGCCACTTGGATTTTTAATTTGGTAACATAACCTTTCTTCATCTTAGGCCCTACTAATAGCTCGTATATGCTAGAGTTATTTTCCCAAATTATGTGAAACCGAACCTCGGGAATATGTGCCCATTGATCGGTACTCTCCTTGCTTGATTTATTTGCATTTATGTTGTCTATCTATCTAATTATTCCTTCAATTTGCACTTGACCTAATTAATTTGAATGTGCTTAAGTCGATTCTTAGGAATAATCCTTCCTGTGGATTTGAAATTCTTATACTACCTCTGTCACAAATCGTATGCTTGCGATTTGAGAAGGTCATTCTAATCATATCGATTTAGAGAGACTTTCACGGCAAGTTCACATTTTCTACCATATCTGAGGATACATCAAAATTACTGGAGCTACTTTCTTGTGGGTTATACCTAGCTTGCACAAGAAGTTAAAGGTTTTAGGGTCTTAGTGCTTGTCGTTGTCAGGCAACAGAAGTTTCCCATGCTTAGTTCTAGCTCCTAATGTCGGATGGACGAACCCCTTAAGTGGTGACTTGATAGAACTATTGCATCAAGCTTGTGTAATGGCAAAATGAACTCTTTCAGAGTTTCTTCTTTCGAAAGGAGCAAGTTGCTTTTCGAGGACTTTCCATCACCATAAAGTAAAGGCTTACACGTTTCATCTTCTACAACAGCTTGATCCTTTTTGGACTTCTTTTGAGATATCCTCTTTGTCTTTTGCAGTGTTTGCGTCTTTAAAGTAATATTTAGCATCGACAAAATGTCATTCAGCCTCAAAGAAAGGCTTATCATCAACAATTGCTGATTCAGCCTCAGAAAAAGGCTTATCATCAGCAATTACACTTTTTACGATTTTTTTTACTCTATTTCAGGCATTAATGTCAAGTAAAAAGAACTTCAGGAGATATCATGCAGTCATGGGTGACCAAGGAGCATATTATATGATTTCTTATGACTGTACTGTCGTGCATGCAAAGTTAATAACCTCATCTCTACCTCTACTAACTAGTAGCAGTGGCAAGGGTCGATCCCACAAGGAGCAGATGAATTAATTATGTCTCTGTTATTAATCAACGACAAAAAAATTATGGGGGGTTTGGTTGGACTTTTATCTAATTAATCTATTCAATTAATTAACTAACAATACGGTAATTCAAAGAGCCCAAATAAAAGTCTAGAAACAGTCAATAAAAGCAAGTACTAGTTCTCAGTTCAGTATCCCCCTACTCTTAATCTGTATTAAAGAACTAATTGCCTTTGATAATCTATCCCACAATTCTCTATCCCTAGACCGACTATACGCTATGTCGGCCCGAGTTGTCCCTTAAGTATAGTTAACTAAAACAAGTTGTTAGCTAACTTTATTGAATCAAACAACTCAGAACAAGCTCTCTAGACTCCGAATATAGAAGCTCGACATGGATGACCTAGAATCGTGTTACCCCAAATGAATTAATCATCAATTGCCGCTGATGAATATAAAATCACAACAAGTACGAATATCAATCTTACACCCTCATGATAGATATATCAACAACCTAATCTGACGTGCCCTATCAAATCAAGTTATCAATATTTCATAAAATAATTCAACCAAGTAACACAAATAAACTACGAAAAAGATATCAAAACTCAATTACGAATCATTCAATGCAAATTAACGAGTATGGTTCAACATCCTTTTGAACTGCTAAATAGGAAATTAGCTACCCAACATAGTCATAATCTCCATAAATCCACAACATAAAATCAAAGTCATAAAATGAGAATAAGAGAATAAAAATCAAATACAGTTCTACAGCGTGTCTCCTTGCTTCTTTTGTGTCTCCACTCTCTTTTCCCACCTTTCTAGACTATTTTCCTCTTCGTGTCTCTATTTATGTCACCCTAGTTCTTACTTAACACCTTATAAGGGTTTTGTGGGCTCACAAAAGGCGGTGGTCCATTTGGCCCAAGCGAACTCTTCCATAGGCCCGTTCCTATTAGTTATGCTCTTGGGCTTTTGGGTCAACATTAGGTCACCCATTTTCGGCCCATATGATCCAATGTATTTGTTTATTTCTTCTTCTCAAGCCTAAATTCTCCCTTTATGATCCAAAATTATTCAAAGCCTACTGCATTTGATATGAAAAACCAACAATTGGAGTATTTGGATCCAAAGTGGACATAAGGAGAAAAATAGCAGGTGCATGACAATAAAACACAATAAAATTACATTCCTGTTAATCTAAATAATGCACATTTTTCTATTTATGATTCTGGCATCAATCATGTTGAGCAAGATTGTCGAAGTCATCTCATCCATCAGTAAGTTTAGCCTTTTTACCAAAGATCTCATCGCCCTTGTTGTTTGAATCTTTGGATCATTAATCAACTGCTTACAAGTCATTTGTAGGGATTCCCAATTCTTTTCTTTATTCGTAGAGGCATGATGTTTATGGTAGAGCCTCTATCAATGAGTATTTTGTTCACCTTTTGCTAACGAGTGTATACAGTCATGGACAATTCTTGTTATGCGGATCAGAGCCGAGTTGCAAGTCCTCGTCAGTGAAAGTGATTGCAGAAGTATAATCATTATCAGTAGAGTGATTCTCTATCTCGGATAGGAAGACATATTTATTTTGATGACTCGTTGTGGAACATGTAACGGTGGTGAGATTTATCGCAACATATTCCTGTAATAGGATCTTCCCTTGTCTTTGAATACAAACAATCCTGAATCGAATGACACACCAGCAAATGGTACTTGCAATATTTTACATTGTTAGTTCTTCCGCCATCTTTAGGTTGCTTCATTTCTAGAAACTCCATCAAACTTTTCTTAAGTAAGTCATGAAAGATCCATGGAACATCAGAGTCTAGAAAAGGATATTCCTTCACATGTACTACCTCAAGGTCAACCTTCTTTATCCCGACTCTTGATAGATACTCTTCTTTTCATCTTCTTTATCATTCTTCTTGTTCGAAACTTGATGGATTTGATATTCACTGCCATTGACTCCTTTGGTTGATGGTTTGACGAAAGACTTGCGCCTTTCTTAGTTTATTACCTTTCTTTTGATTTAGGGAAGCCAAGGTTTGGTGGTCCTTCAACTCCAATTGTGGCCATGCTTTGCTCCATGTCATGTGCTCTGGCTAGCTCTTCAAAAACCTAGGCCGAATTCCTCAGAGGATATACCAAAATCCGCCACGCATCCCTCCTGTGTACATCTCAATCGCAGAACCTTCAGACAGACGATCTTTGCAATTAAGTCTCAAATTTCTCCATTGGTTGATGTAGTTGCCTTTCGGCTCTTCTTTCCATTTACGTGTGTTGAAATTAAGGAACTCTTGCACTAACTGATCCTAACTGCAAATTGTGTTTGCATTCAAGTCGGTGTACCAATCAAATGCATTGCCTATCAGAGATCGAACAAATTATTTCACTAAGTGGCCACAAGAAATTCTGACATCATTTCATGTCTCAGTAAATTGGGCAATACGTTGTTTAGGGTTTCCCTTTCCATCGAATTGTTGGAACTTGGATGGTTGATAACCCGTCGGCACCTTCAAGATGTTGATTTGTCGAGTATATGGCTTAATGTATGTGAAAGAAGACTTCGAGCTTCCCTTGGATAGTCCCTATGGTGATCTCCTTTAGTTGGTCAACTGGAATCACATCATCAACATATACTTGAATCTCTTTTCGAGACTTTTCCTTGTCAATGGTATCATGTCTTGTAGATGTTCAAACTTCGTCTTGATCTTTAGCTCATTTTCCTTTTAACTGACTTGCATCACCGCTATCCACCTTGCTCATTAGCTTAGCGATTCCATGATTCTATTTTAGTAGCAAATAGATAGTAGAAAATGCTAAATAAAAAGAATTCCATAATTTTAACAATAAATTTCATGCATTAGATAGACAAACAAGAAAAGGATATACAAATTGGAATATTTAGATTGAACGAATAAATTCATGAGTTTCTATCTCGAATTGTCCTCTAATTCTTCTCTTAAAAATAATGTCTTTAATCTTTGGAGTAGATTGATCAGCTATGATCTTCTCAACACTAAATTTGTTCTTCAATAATGTTAATCTGAGGCTTCAAAGCCTTAATTTCAGATCGAACGTAGAAAGTCTCAAGAACTTGAAGAACAAGAATTATTTGAGTCTTGAATATTTTGTTGAACATTTGGCTTTTGATCCACACCAAATTTGATTTCTTCAATTTATAACGTTAACTTCAAGGACAAAAGTCATATCTAGTATCAAACATTATTTCTTGACTAAACAACATAGAACGATTTTAGAACAACATAGAACATCATAGAACGTTTTTACAACAACATAGAACATCATAAAACACCTTTAGATCTCCTTAGAATGCCTTTGGATATTTGCTAGAACACCTTGGTATGCTAGAGAGAATCCCCATGCTTCTTGAACTTGCCTTGTGAGTTTTGGTGGAAAATCAGGCCCTATTTATAGTTGTAGGATGGAGAATCCTTATGTGCCTATGGTTCAAATGGAGCAGTTTGATTGATCCTCCACAATATCATATATGTCAAATATCTTTGAGATAATTATTAAATTAATTAAATTAATTAATTTAATAATCATGCAAACTTTCGCTTCCGTCAGAATCTCAGATAAATCACGAAGTTAATTGAAGTTATTAGATCTTTTTAACATCATTCAAATCCTTCAATATTTGATATATGGAGTCTTCTCATTGGAGTCTTCTGATTGGTCCATGCACCATCTTGATTATATTTAATATGTCTATGCACCATCTTCATATATGGATTCTTTTGGTTGGTCCAACACAACTTGATATCTACCTTCATCTCTTTGATACTTTCTAAATTAATGTAATTTAGTTTTGTACTATCATCTTGACACATGGTGGCTTCTAATAGGCCAAATATATAGTAAATCACCAATTAAATTAACTATGTAATTTAGAAATTTTATTTAAAAGCGTTCTATTAAACATTAAAATAATCAATATAAGATTGGTTCTCAACATACATTTTATTGCATGATGCATAATTAGATACAAAATTTGTGGATTTTAAGTTCATCCAAAATCTCTAGTTTATTTTTAATGGATTTAGAAATATTTCCCACAAATTAGTCCTTTTGACACCCATTTCTACTCTCATATATAAACAGACACATAATCACCCACATAGCACATACAACATGATACACGTAGTGTATCCATGTATTTAGGTTGATTTATATGACTATTTGGTAGTGTGTATCAAACTTGGTGATTATATGCGTGTATTGATTATCTTGAGTTGGATAATGTGTTTGCTCGTGTTTGTACTTAAAACGAATTATTTTAGGATAAAAAGTCCATTTGGGCAATGTCCAAAGAAGAAACGAGCAGGAAAAGAGCAAACACGAAGAAGTTTCGGAATAGTAGGACAGTAGGTCCCATACGGCCGGATGGTTTTTATCCAATCCGGCCGGATAACTTTGCAAGGGAAAATAAGGCCGAGTCTAGAAGCTTCCATCCGGCGGGATCAAATTTGTGCAATCTGGTCGAACCCATTAACAAGTGTCCAGGAACCAGTCTAGTTTCGCTCATCCAACCGGATAAGGTTTGTGCAATCCGGTTGGATCGCTTAGTGGGCCTGCATGGAATTTTCCAATTAATCATATTTCGGCCCATTTTCATCCCTAATCCTCCCAAAACTATACAAAGGCTCCCTTATGCCCAAAAAGCACCTCTTACATCATATTGAGAACTTGGAGACTTGAATTGGAGAGCAAGAAACAAGAGGCGAAGAAGATCAAGATTAAAGACAATTCCGGATTTCGTCGTTTATTGTTTACTTTAGTTCTTTGTCAATGCTTGTCTATGAACATATGATGGTTTTAAATATGGACATGAATAGCTAAACTCGTTTTTATTCTATGAATAGAAAGTAGGTTGTGATTAAATGTGTTTTAATTATTCAGATTATTCTAGACCTTGTTCTACGTATTTACCCTATGCGCTTGTGCTTATCTTATGAATTGATCGATTTGGCCGATTACTTTATTATGCCTGCTTAATAACTCGGTACCTGAGAGAGTAGGGTTATGAATAGGCCTACTACATATAACATATATAAATAACATCTGAGAGGAGTGAGATATTTGTGTAGGCACTAGTTTTAAGATCCCTTGGGAGTTGCGTATGTGATAGTTAGCCCGAGAGAGTAATTATTCATGCATGATCAACACGTTAGCATCGCCTGAGAGAAGGGTTAACTATACTAGTGATTGCCTAATAAACACTCAAATTTCGTCTGAAGATTTAGAATATTAGGATAATTATACATAGGAAATTGTAATTGGAACTGAACCCTAGGATACGTCTTTTTATCTAATTTATTCGCACTTGTCAATTGTTAGGCGTTCTAAGTGTTTTACTTGTTTTCTGCAATTTTAGTTTAATAAAAAAATCCCTTAATTCAGAGTTTGGATAGAATTGTATTATCCAAATTAGGGTATTAAATTAACATAAGACACAATCTCTATCATGCACTTGCGGTCATACTAGGGGTTAGAAATAGTGTGTCAAGCTTTTGACACCGTTGTCGGGGACTAGTAACTATGTTAATTTCTATCTTCATAAATAGTTCAGCATTAGGCTTGGCATTTATTTTCTGCAATTTATCTTCAGTTTTTGTTGGTGTTCCGGGTTTTATCTTTTTCTCTTTAACTGTGATTTCAGGTAGTGCATGCACACTCGGTATAATGGGAAGATCAATCTTGTGCCTTTTGACCCTGAAATCAAGGTTGCATAAGGCGGAAAGCAGAGGGGTTTAGGACCGCCTAGTGCCTAGGCCGCCCAGTTTTTTTATTTTTCTAAAAAGAGATTATTAATTCAAAAACCATGATAAAAAAGTAAAATATAAATGAAATAGAAATACAATCCTTCGCAAGATATGCTTGTATTTGTATTTTAAAAAAGCTGCCATTTAAAAATTCAATACAAATTATTTTTATTAAATTTAAAAGAATTCATGCTAACATAAAATTAAAATCCAAATCGACGGCATCCAAGGAGCGAGAAACGACGATGCAGACAGCGATAGCAGTGACGAAGAGTGGCGGGCAATGGCGATGAAGAAAGGCAGCAACGACGGTTCACATACATAGACAGTTTTCCTTTTTAAGTCTCCTTTGAAAAAAATGCCTAAATGGACCAGTTTGCATAAAAGCAGAGTGGAACGATGGCGCCTAGCACCTACGCGGTCGCCTAAAACGACTTGCGCAACACTGCCTGAAATTGAAGCTGCTGCTCGAAGACGCAGAACGTGGAGAAATCTAACACTCAAGATGGCCGAATTACTGGAAAACATGTCCTAAGAGGATATGCTTAGGTGGTTTTTTAGGATGGTGACGTAGCAGAATACCATCATACTTGATATATGGAATCAGGTAAGTGAGGTGTGAAGTCTACCTTAGCAGCTGCCACAACCATAGCTTTAGGACGACCTTGAAGAGGACCAGACACCTATACGGGACTGTCTTCATCCCGTAGCTAACCAAAACTATGGAAGGGTCATACAACCACCAATAAGTGCAAATAGCTTCGAGCTCAAGCCGGCATTGATCTCCATCATCCATTGGAATAAGTTCGGTGGGGGGCGTTTAGAAGACCCCAATGTACACTTATCTACCTTCATAGTTGTGTCCGAGACTCTTAAGGTGAATGGAGTTCCACATGATCAGGTCAAGCTTAGGTTGTTTTCTTTCTCTCTTAGAGATAAGACGAGAGCATGGTATAATTCGCTGGCATTCGATAATGTCACCGCGTGAATTGAAGTACATTCCACCAAGCAAAACACTCAAGCTGAAGAGTGAAATCACCTTGTTTAAACAGTTTGATGCCAAGCCACTAAGTGAAGCTTGGGAGCATTTCTGGGATCTTCTTCGGAAGTTCCCTCAGCACGGATTTACTGAGAATGAGTAAATTTTCTCTGCTATAATGAGCTACTTGAGCCCATGAGAGTGCTTGGAGATGCAGCATTGGGTGGATCGATATTAGCAAAACACACAAGGAGTGCATTTACTATTTTGGATGAGATGGCCACTGCTAGTTGGCAGTAGCCGAATGAGAGGAATCAACCTAGGAGAGTAGCCAGCATCACTGAAACTGAGCCATCTGAATTACTTGCAGCTCAAATAGCGTTAATATCCATGTAGTTGAGTGTGCTAACTAGTGTTAGCTCGTCCCAGCACGCCAAGCTTAGTTCAAAGCAGCTACCCATGCAAGAAGTAATTGAAGATGTCAATTATATGAACCAAAGGAACACAAAAAACTTCTGAGGCAATTAACAGCCGTATCAGTCAATTGTGAGAAATCATCCTAACTTCTTGTATGGTAACCCGAATAATGTACTTCAACCGGCCCTGAGCTTCTTTGTTACAAATGGAATGATAAATGATGGAAGGAAGTAGACTCAAGAAGACATCTTGCAGTCTCACATGGCAATAGATGACGAGAAGGTTGCTAAAATTGAGAAGATATTGGTAACATGAGCACAAAGATGAATAAAATACTCGTCAGCTATGGGGCGGAGATGAAGGAGCTTAAAGCTCAAATTAGCGAAATTTCACAAGTCATTGGCTCCCTACACCAAAAGGGGCGCGTTCTGAGTGATACAGTGGTAAATCCGAAGGAACAATGCCAAGCCATTCGTCTAAGGAGTGGTACCGAATATGAAGGACCAAAGTTACCAGTTGACCAAGAGAAGTAATGGAAAATAGAGCACTTGGAGGAAGAAAGTACTAGCAAAGAAAAGGAGAAAGAGTCCAGTAAAAAAAAAGGCTAAGAAGCTAAAATCTATTTCTATCTCTGATTCTCGTAAATACATCCCTCCACTTCCTGTCCCTCAAGCTTTCCGTAAAAAGAAAGTACACAAATAATTTGCGAAGTTCTTAGAAATGTTTAAGAAGATTCACATTAACATACCTTTTGTTGATACTTTACAATAGATGCCAAACTATGCAAGGTTCTTGAAACAGGTGACACCAAGGAAGAGGAAGTTGGAAGACGATAGTCAATCCGACGGAGGAGTGCAGTGCGGTGATTCAAAGAAAGTTACCTCGAAAACATAAAGATCCGGGTAGTTTTAATATTACTGTATTATTTAGCATGAGGTATTTGAACGAGCATTGTATGATTTAGGTGCAAGTATCAACCTTATGGCTTTGTCTGTATTTGAAAAACTAGGAATAGGCACAATAAAATCCACTACAATTGCACTAGAAATGGCTTAAAGGTCTTTGACCTACCTAAGGGACATTATAGAGGATTTTTTATTAAAGGTTGGTAATCTTATAATTCTGGCAGCTTTTGTAGTCTTGGATATGATGGAGGACAAGGAGGTCCCTTTAATTCTAGGTTGCCCGTTTCTAGCAACAGTAAGGGGATTAATTGATGTGTAAAAGAGTGAGCTTACTTTGAGGGTTAATGATGAAAAGGTCAATTTTTTTTGTATATAAAGTAATGAGATTTCATAATAATGAGGAAGCGAACCAAATTGAAGAGTAGTTTTATTCGTAGTATAGATGCTATCTTGGATAGGAAGTTTTCTGCGATTGATGAAGACCCTGTAGAAGTTTGCTTGCATGATTCTATTTTTGCCTTGAATCACCTTGACTCTACTAATCTTGATCTTGTGGATTGTGTTAATGTCATGAATTCTCTGCAGGAGGCAACAAAACAAAGCACTACGAGTTAGAACTTGAGCAGAGAGGTGGCACACGGAGAAGCAAGCAAAGCCACGCCCAGGCACAAACCGAAGCGCTATTGTCGGATCATCTACGATATGAGTTTCTTAATGAAGAAAAGAAAAATGTGGTAATAATATTTGCTTATTTGTCTAACACTGAATGTGACAAGTTGTTGAGAGTTTTGAGGAGGTATAAATCTGTCATAGGATGGTCAATTTTTTTTTTTAAAGGGATTAGCCTAACTGTCTATATGCACAAGATTTAATTGAGGAAGAGTATAAGCCATTTGTTCAAAATTAGCATAGACTTAACCCTATGACGCAAGAAGTAGTTAGGAAAGAGGCACTCAAATGGTTAGATGCGGGTATCGTGTTGCTTATTTATGACAGTAAGTGGGTAAGTTCAACCAAAGTGGTCCTTAAGAAGGGGGAATGGCGATAGTAAAGAGCGAGAATGATGAGATCATAACTACTAGGCTTGTTATGGGTGACATGTTTGTATTGACTATAGGAAGTTGAATGCGGGTACCTATAAGGATCAATATCCGCTCCCATTTTTAGATAAAATGTTTGATAGGCTAGCATTTTACGAGTTTTATTGCTTTCTCGATGGTTGTACGGGGTACAATGAAATCATGATTGCCCTGGACGACCAAGAGAAAACTGTTTTTGTGTGCCCTTATGGTGTTTTTGCTTTCCGAGAATATTACTTGTGTAATGCCCCTGCCACTTTTCAGCATTGTATGATGGCCTATCTTTAGTGGGTTGATTGAGAACATCATGGAGGTTTTTATGGATGTTTTTTCTGTCTTTGGGTCACCTTTTGACGATTGTCTACATAACTTGGCTCAATTTTGCAGCAGTGTAAGACTCCAATTTATTTCTTAATCGGGAGAAGTGTCATTTCATGTTAATGGATGGTATTATTCTCGGTCATAGATTCTCCACTGCAGGTTTGAATGTGAATCGGGTCAAGTTGGTTTCCATAGAACAACTACCTCCTCCAGCAACTGAAAGACCATTACAGAGCTTCCTAGAACATGCGGGATTTTATCGATGGTTTATTCGCGACTTTTCTAAAATTTCTAAACATTTAACTCTTTTATTGGAAACGGAAATTGCTTTTGTTTTCAATGATTCTTATGTCTAGGCCTTTGAGACTTTGAAGAAGGTGTTGGTATCAGCCGTAATCTTGATCCCACCAGATTGGTCCCAACCGTTAGAATTGATGTGTGATGCTAGTAACATAGTTGGTGGGGCAGCCTTGGGCCAAAAGAGGGAAAAGTTGTTTAGAGTGATCTACTATGCAAGCAAGACCCTCGACTCAGCCCAAGCCAACTATACCACCACCAAGAAGGAGATGTTGGTCATTTGTCTATACGCCCGACAATTTCCAGTCTTACTTGATCAGAGCTAAGACTATTGTTTACACTGACCATGCCGCCATCCGCTACCTATTTGATAAGAAGGATTCAAAGTCGAGGTTGATCAGATGGACAATCTTGTTGCAAGAGTTTAATTTAGAGATTCGAGACCACCAGGGGTGTGAGAATAATGTCGTCGATCACCTATCAAGAATTGCTAATGAAGCCAATGAAGAGGGGCAAAGTGAGGCAATCAAAGAGACAGTTCCGAATGAGAAAATTATGATGGTAGAAGAGATGTCATGGTATGGAGATATAGTCAACTTCTTGGCTTGTCGTTTAACACCTCCCAATTTGGCGTCGCGCCAAAGGAAGAAATTCTTCCACAACGTGAAGTTCTACAAATGGGATGGTCCCTACTTACATAGGAAGTGTGCCGATTTAATCATCCCACGGTGTATCTCCCAGCATGAAGGGAGGGAGGGGGACATAATGAGGCAATGTCATTAGTCTCCAAGCACAGATCATTTTGCGGATAGAACGGCTGCAAAAAGTGTTACAATCTTCAAGGATTGCCATAATTTCATACTGCAGTGCCATCGATGCCAAAGGACCGAGGAATCTCTAAGAAACATGAGATGCCTCTCACGAGCATCATCGAGGTTGAGTTATTTAATTTGTGGGCATTGACTTCATGGGGCCTTTCCCATCTTCACTAGATTTCAGTACATACTATTAGCAGTGTACTACGTGTCGAGATGGGTGGAAGTTGTTCCAACCCAAACCAATGATTCCAAGGTGGTAGTGAAATTTCTTTAAAAGAATATCGTCACGAGGTACGGGGCTCCAAGATCGTTAATTAGTGATGGGGTTCCCACTTTTGTAACAAGTGTCTAGGATCTTTATTGGCCAAGTATGGGGTCAAGCATCAAGTGACTACATGGTACCATCCTCAAGCCAACGGACAAGCGGAATTGGCTAATCAAGAAATCAAGTAAATCTTGGAGAAGTCCGTGAATGGGAGTAGAAAGGATTGGGCAATGAAATTGGATGATGCCTTGTAGGCATATAGAACGACTTATAAAACGCCTTTGGGGATGTCACCATATCAGCTCGTCTTTGGGAAGTCATGTCATTCGCCGATCAAGTTGGAGCATAGAGTATATTGGGCCATGAAGATGTTGAATTTGGACTTCTACTCGATGGGGGTGGCACGCATGATCAAAATCAATGAGCTAGACGAGTTTCGGTGCCAAGCATTCAAGAATTCTCGGTTGTATAAGGAGAGCACAAAGAGATTCCATGATACATTGCTCAAGAAACAAGATTTCAAAGTCGGCAACCAAGTCCTACTTTTCAACTCTCGGTCAAGGCATTTTCCAGGAAAATTGAAGTCAAAGTGGTAGGGGCCATTCATGATAAAGAGAGTGTCACAAGCCGGAGTAATCAAGCTGCTAAATAACGAGGAAGTTCGTTTCAAGTGAATGGACAACGTGTCAAAAGATACTACAAGCCGGTGCAAATGGAGATTCTGCATGAAGTGCAATTGATTGAGCCAAACTAGAGCTTAAAAAGATCGTCTGGTTGAAGATGTAAAACTTAGTGCTTGTTGGGAGGCAACCCGACGGTTATTGCTTATTCTTTATTTATTTTTTTTCAATTTATGTTATTTTTTGTATTAAGGAACTAACATATTGTGAGTTAATAATACAAATGAACAAGTCAAGAAGGCAAGAAAACGTGGATGCAAAAATGCGAGGGTGTGGTTCGATTAGAAAAGTTGGACATTCTGAGTTAGGGGGTAGATTGTGTCATCCAGACAGATCACATAAAGTAATCTGGCCAGATCAAAGTGGTGCAAAAAGGCACGAGTACAAAGAGTCTCATCCGGCCGGATCAGAATTCACAATCCACCCGGATCCGTTGGGCGAGCAAAAGAGACTGAGGACAGTATGTTCGTCCGGGCATATAAATTTCACACTTCGTTCGGGTCTGTTGATTGGTGAAACTAAAGGCTGAGACAGACTCTCTCATCCAGCGGATCACTCCACTCAGTAGGTTATATTCGAGAGGACCAACATACAAGTTTTTCAAACCCTTTTCCCTCCACCTTCATGTTAATTCTACAAATAGGTAAGAATCTCCCAATAAATAATCTTTCTTCCATCATAAAGCACAAAACACACACATCTACACACCATAATTCGCACACATCACAACTAGTTCACAAATTTGCACCCATAATCCGGATTCAATAACTTGTTGGGCGAAATGCAAAGGGAGTCGATTCTTCAATCTTCTCCTACTAAATCAAGCTGGTAAGTGATGGCTAACACCATACTCTTCATTGATGTGAAATGTTTTGATCTTATATGATGAATGGGGGTAATTTCAGCAAGAATTGGTATTAAGCTTGATTAGTTATTCTTTGAGCACTTGTAGTGCTATTTTGTAGGGAAATTACGAAATTACTTATCCTTTTGCTTATAGGTGATATGGTAAATTTTAATTGCTGAATTGATGATATGGATCGAGCATATATGATAATAAATTTGATTTTGGGATTGATTCTTGTTGACGCATTCTATCGAACGCCTTGTGTGCTATGGTTTTTTAGTGCCTAGATTAGTTATTCTGTAATTGATCATGAATTATTATGAATGTCGTTTGGGAGTTGTTTATGTATGATATATTTGAATTTTGACATAAGTAACTCTCAATTCGTCGAGTTTAGAGTTACATTATTCAATACTTGACCATTTATATGATTATAGCTAACATTGATGATTATTGTCAATAATATGTTGGCCTTGATTGGTGTTAACTGTATTTGTAGGTGAAACTATGCCTCCTAGAAAGAATAAAATAAAGAAAGGTCACTGAAGCCGGTTCCTCAGCAGCAGCATCACCATCGCATGTGGCGCCAGTCTATGTGCCAATTGAAAATTGGATATATGGCATTGAGTTCATAATCGAATGAAATCAAAGACAGTTGGAGAAGCAGATGCTCTATAAGATAGTACTGACCAGATACTCCGATGATTTGATCATGAGGAGTATGGGGATACATAACAATGCGTGGAGGTTGATTGAGAGGAGTGGGGTGGACTAAGTTGATGTTCACCAGTTGGCCAGTGTACAAGCTCATCACTTTGGAGTTCTTGAGCTCTCTTGAGATATAGATGTCGTGCACTAAGGGCGGCCGGTCATCATCTACCATCTCATATCAGCTGAACGATGAGGTCTACACACTTACTCTGGAGGAGTTCAATCGTCTATATGGGCTCCCATCCACGGGGAATTATGGGCATCCTGAGCAGTATGAACAACATCTTTAATCAGGAACACGGTGTTCTGATATGTGCATCATATCATGCTCTCACTATATATTTTAGACTTGAGAGCGATTCACTTCACAAGGAGGAAATTTTCCTCATCTGGTGCATGCTAGCCAGCCATGTGGTGGATATTAGCATGCAATTGATTAGCTAATTTGAGAGAGTCGTCACTAAAAAGATGGGTGATATATATTTATATATAGATAGGTTGATCATGCAAATAGCTCTCGGTGCCGGTTTAGACTTGGATAATATCATTCTGGTCAATGGTCCCACTTTGTGGACATGGGAGGATATGGAGAAGTTTAGGATTACAAAGTGATCGGAGTACTCGGGTTGAGATCCGAACTCATTTCAAAGATCGTAGAAGGAGGTGCTGCAAAACTGTGGTCCGTTCTTATGTTACCAAATACCACATTGACTACGGTGAGTGATCTAGAGGACCGATGAAATTGGTCCTTTTCCACCCCTTCCCACTTAGCCACTTCCCGGAATCCCTCCGAAGAAAATATAATAGAGTTCTAAGCCGCACCTGGACATCAGGCTAACGAGGGAGACCAAACTGAGGGAGGCGAGGAAACCAAGGTGGAAGTCAGCAGGTGGCGAGAGAGCCGGCCACCTAGGAGAGGATCGAGAGCATCGAGATCATCGAGGCGAGGAGGAGCCTCTTCATACGTAGAGGCCCACACAGGAGAGCTTGTTGAGTTCTTCTATACACGAACACCACTTTATGATCCGCACCACGATGGCATCATAACGACCAGCAAACTATCCTGGATTGAATTGAAGGAATGGAAGACCGACAAAGCTAGTCTTTCTAGTAGCAATAAATGTGGATCAGATGACTCAATTCATGGAGCAGTACGACTTACCACCGCCGACAACATAGTCATGATGTCTGTGAGTGCCACCAAGGCGTACTATTTTTTTCCCAAAAACCTTGGTCTTGGATCAAGTTTGGAGGAGGACTGTAGAATGGGACGTCTTGGCAGCTATATTTATGTTCGTATTTTTCTTGTTTGCAGTTATTTTTTTATGAACTCGTTTGATTGATAGCTAGTTGCATTGTGTTGGATACAGTAGTTTTTTTATGTTATGCATTTCGTTTGTTTGTTTTTGAGTCAATAGTTGAGTCAAACCTGGAATATGTAATGAATTGTGAACCAATTGGTTGATGGACGAAGACGTGTCAATGAGGAGTCGAATTTTAATTTTTTTATGGTACATAGAAGAGCATGATAGGCATATTGAGACAAAATTGGGCTTGAACTTTGAAGGATGATCATATTAGCCTGTGAGAATTTGAGCCTTAATTGAACTCCCATTTTTGGAGTTATACTTTTTATTCTTGAGTGAGTTGTTGGTTATAGTGTAAATGTGTCTCTAGAACTTGCCTTGCATCTTCTTGAATTCATCAAATACACATTTTGGACCTACAAAATGAGTTTAGGTATTCCTTGTTTTTGCCTATTTTAAGCCAAGTCCTTTTGACCGAATTTTATAAAAGTCCCTAGTCAGCCACTTTGAGCCTTTTAGCTTTGTTTTTCATACTTATAACCGTTTCTTTTAACCCCCTTTGTCCCTTTTCTTGGACTAGTTGAGTGAGAAGTAGGTGAATTAGAAGGTAGTGTAGAGAAAAGCTTAAAGTTTTGGAGTGGAAAATCATAGTTAGGATGGTTCAGTGAAAGAGAAGTGTTGAGATGGGTAAAAAATTAGAAAAAAATTGATCCCTTCGGGTCTTTATTTCTGTATTGTTGTTTGTTATAAAAATTGAAAAAATGTTATTTACAGCATTGTTTTAGTTGATGTTTAGTAGAAGGGGTTCAATTAGAAACAAAATGCTTGAATATGCCTTGGTCTTTATAGTTGAGTAGTCCTAAAGTGGTACTCAATTATTGTTGGCATTGAAAGCACTTGGGTGGTGTAGTGCAAGTTGATCGTTTTAGGAGGTGAAGAAGCTATACTTAGCTTTCTGAGATGTGAAGAGTAAGAAAAGAGTGATGTTATTCGAGGGGGAGTTGAGTTAGGAATAGCTTGATTAGTCCACCTTACCTTCAGCCTATATTACAGCAAAAACCAAAGACCTTTTTTATTCTTAGTTCACATGGCTCAAGTATGATGGATAGATTAAACAATACAAGCATATGGTAGACTGTGCATGTGATCCAACCTGATCGAAAACACGTCATGTATTAGACACTTGAGAGATGAGCAATACATTGAAACGGTGAGGATGATTCGTTTAAAGTGTCTTCTGTTAAGAGTAGTTCATGTATTACCATGTCGTATATGTTCCTTGCCTATGTTGTCTATTTTCGAAATCTAATCTAAGACTAGATTGATTGTCTAATCGCCCTAATTCTTGAGTTCTTGCTTTTGTCAATTTTTTTGTTTGGGGATGAACAACAGTCTAAGTTTGGGGGGTTGTAATACACGTAGTGTATGCATGTATTTAGGTCGATTTATACGAGTATTTTGGCAGAGTTTGCATACAAATTAGGTGATTATATGCTTATATTGATTAGGTTGAGCCTAATAATGTGTTTGCTCGTGTTAGTAGTTAAAATGCATTATTTTAGGATAAAAAAGTCCATTTGGACGAGGTCCGGATAAGAAATGAGTAAGAGAAGGGCAAAACAAAAAAAAGTTTCGGAGGAGTAGGACAGTAGGTCTCATCGGCCGGATGGTTTTATCCAATTCGGCTGAATCACTTTGCAAGGGAAAATAAGGCCAAGTCTAGAAGCTCCCATCTTGAGGGATCAGATTCGCTCATTCGGCCGGATCTATTGACAAGTCTCGAAGAACCAGTTCAGCTTCGCTCATCCAGATGGATGAGGTTTGTGTAATCCAGCCGGATCGCTTAGTGAGCCTGCACGTAATTGTCCAAGTAATCCTATCCTAGCCCGTTTTCACCCCTAATCCTCACAAACCTATAAAAGGCTCCTTTACGTCTGAAAATTCACATCTTGCATCATATTGAGAGTTTGGAGGCTTGCATTGAAGAGAAAGAAATAAGAGGAGAAGAAGATCAAGATTCAAGATAATTTCGGGTTTTGATTGTGTATTTTAATTCTTTGTCAATGTTTGTTTATGAAAATATGATGGTTTTAATTATGGACATGAGTAGCTAAACGCGTTTGTATTCTAGGGCTAGAAAGTAGATTGTGATTGAATATGTTTTGATTATTCTGATTATTCTAGACCCCGTTCTATATGTTTACCATCTACGCTTGTGCTTATTTTATAAATTGATCGATTTGGATGATTGCTTTATTCTTCTTGCTTAATATCGTATGAGAGGAATGAGGTATTTGTGTAGGCACTGATCTTAGCATGAGAGGGTTATTATTTGTACGTGATCAGCACGTTAGCATCATCTAAGAGGAGAGTTTACTATAGTAGCGATTACCTAATAAATACTCGAATTCGGTTTAAAGGCCTAGAATATTAGGATAATTATATATAGGAAATCATAATTGAAATTGAGCATACGTCTTTTTATCAGATTTATTCACACTTGTTAATAGTTTTCTATTTTAACCGTTTTCAGTGTTTTACTTATTTTCTACAATTTTAGTTTAATCAACAAATCACCCTTAATTCAGAGTCTAGATAGAGTTCGAATATTCTAATAAGGGTATTAAATTAACATAGAACACAGTTTCTATGGGATCGACCTTACTCACTTCTTTCTACAGTATCACCGTGTACTTACGGTCATACTAGGGGTTAGAAATAGTGTGTCACTACACATATTACACGTGCACGCTTCACACACTTTACACATACGTTTTACACACAGTTTACATGTACAACTACACACACAACACACAACACACAACATACAACACACACACACACACTATGCATATATTTCACACACAAAAATTACATACATTTCACATGTATACACTTTACACATACACATATTGCACGCACTTCAAGTGCACACACACATACACAACACATATATAGACCCTTTACACACATTTCATATAATATACATATACCACGTACACAGATAATACATACTACACACTTTATGCATGCACTTCGCACACCCACTTGACACTCACACTACACACACATTTCACATATGCACACTTAACACACATATATGCTTCAAGCACACGCCCACACATTCACATTCTACACACACACACACACATATTTTATACACTTCACAAATATTAAATACCCACACAACACATTACGCTGACATTTCTCACACACACCCCACACACACACAAAAAAAAAAAAAAAAAACCTACATAACCCAAACTGCACACACATTTCACACACATACATACACACGTTTCACATACTATACACACTAAACACACATTACATACCTAGATAATACACACTACACGCACACACACTAAACACACTTTATACACATACACCAGACACTACACATACCTATTTTACACACACTTCACACACATTAAATATCCACACAGTACATACTACATACACATTAAATACTCACACAACACACTATAAGCACACTTTTATGATCATTCTCTTCTTTTTTTTTTTTTTTTAAAGAAATTTTCAAACAATTTAAATCCATTCATTAGAATTCAAATATCCAAATAAGGGACGTAGATTTAAAATATAAAGAACTTTAATTTATCTAAAACCAATTTAATTTTTGAATCCCTCCATGTTACCTAATTTTTTCTTTCACTTATAATTCAAAGTTAGGCCCCATAGATTTTAATTAGATACCTATTTAGAAATCCTTTTAATTAGAGTAGGATCTTCCTTAAAAAATTAAAAAAAGAGTAGGTAGGACCTTATTGTTATCTGACAAATAATTTTTTTTGTAGGAAAACATTCTTAGAATATGTGCTTTTATCATATATTTATATATTCTAAGCTCCCATTCGTCATATTTTTATCGTATTTTCTCTCTCGTCGGAAAATCATTTTTGAGTGATTTTCATGTTAAAACTAGCCAAAAGTATGACGACCGGAAGAAGGACAAGAAAGGAAGAAAAGGAGTCATGCACGGCCTAACCGTGCAGCCCAAAGCAATGGTGCATGGGTCGTGCGTCAATCCAAACAGGAATCCCAAATTCAGGATCCGCATGGCCTAATCGTGCACCACAGTTCATTTGTGCACGGCCTATGCGGGAGTCCAAGGAAAAATTCCAGAGCGCATGGCCTAGTCGTGCCTCACAATGCAATTAGCTAGGCACGGCCTATGCCTGAAATGGGCTAAAAATGCATGGGCTAGATTTAGGCTCTAAACCTTCCCATTTTGGGTAATTACCATTGAAAGCCCTCGATGATGTATTTCAACCCTTCTTCTTTCAGATTTTTGTAACTAGAAAAATTTGTATAAGTTTAAAAAGAGAGAGTGAGTGGAGAGCAAAGAAAATGAGAAAATCAAGTGAAGATCAAGATCAACATAAATAGGTTTTCTCTTTCCATTTTCATAATATTTGTATGAACATGATTATGTCTATATATTTGTGTTCATCATTTATTATGATTATAGTTGGCTAAATTTTCTTAATCTAGGGTTAAAAGTAGATTATGAGTGACTAGTGATTTTTAACCTATTGATTAGATCTCGTGTTATGTTATTAGCTAATTAATTGTGTTATACTGCTTGTTCAAGGACTTGATCCATTGTTTAGAAATTTATTGTGGGTCAAATTGGAACCAAGAGATGAGATTTAATTGAGATCACATTAATTAGCATGATTATTCAATAAAATCGAGAGGTTTGAGATAAGTGTGGGGGCTTTGGTCTTAGGATCGTTTGCGAGTTGTATATGGTTTATAGATCGGAGATGGTGATTAATTGTATACAATCAACACGTAATCCGTCTCTTAATGACTAAGTATTTAGTTTAAAGATTTAATCGGCCGGACTACTAATCATTTGGCTACCCATAATTGAAATCTAAATTCTAGATTATCCTTATTACTTGTTTAATCCCAAATCTTATTACAGTCAATTTTGTCGCTATTCTGTCGTTAAGAGGTGATAGCGACCAATTAGCGACAGAAAAAGTTGGTAGTAATATGGCTAGTCGCTATGAATACCGACGGACCTAACAATCCGTCGGTAAAAATTACAACGGATTTTCGACAGAATGTCGACAGAAATTTCCTAAAAAAAGTTTACTCAATTGCGACGATCTACCGACAGAAATATTGTCGCTACACTAATCCGTCGGCATTTCACGGCTTCATTCTGTCGCTAATCAGCCGGGAATTAGCGACAATATTGTCTGTCGCTAATTTATTCTGTCGCTAATCTGTCGGGAATTACCGACAATATTGTTTGTCGCTAATTTATTCCGTCGCTATCTTGTCGCTAATTATTAAAATATTTAGTCACTATTCTGTCGCTAATTATTAAAAGCTTTAGTCGTTATTTTGTCGCTAATTATTGTTGTCGTTATTTGGTCGGCAATTACCAATATATTTTTGTGAGCTCTGTTATTATTTTCTTTTGTCGGTAAATATTCAATTTCAAATATTTTATATTATCAGTGCCCTGCCTTTTTTTATTTATATATAAAATATTCGGCAAAATAATTAAAAATCACCCAACACAATCTAAAATAAGTAATTCAACGTCCAAATATGAATTAAAGTCTAAATATCCCCACAAATCAACAACGCATGTTTAAAATTCAATCTCAACATAAAAAAGATGTACCGAAAATAAGACACACACTCCAAATTCAAAACTAAAATAAACTCACATAATAAAGTGCCCCATGTCACAGTATAATTCGAATCCAAAATAAGACAGGTGGTCAACTTTCACACACACACACACGCAGAGGTTTTGCATACTGGATATAACTGTGAACCCAAAGTTGATGGCTGCTGATATTGCTCTGCATTTCTTAATAATGGAGGGTTTGAAGGAACAAATTTCGCTGTAGGCTGAGAAGTATTAACAGGAGGCGGAGCAAAGTTTCCCTGCAAAAGGAAACAGTTATACTCTAATCAAAACTATTTGCCACACTGGCCCAGACCAACATTTAGATCAAATTTTTTGTGTTATCACTTAACTCACACCTACAAGATTAATCCATCTTTCTAAATACAGATTCCACCTTATCTCTACAAATGACACAAATTTAACATCACAACATTAAATCTACAAAGTCCACTCTGAAAACTATAGTTCCTAAACATAAAATGTATGAAATTAATTAGGAAATATATGGCAGGATGCCTTCATCTAATTAATGCATACTAATCCTTGAAATAGTACAACATGCAGAGGCATCCAGCAAGCAGAAAATATTGGGAATTTGAGTATTCAAAGAATTAAAAATACAGTACGATGACGATCTATATATCTTTTGCACTGGGTGAGGCCACCATTTGGAGCATTACAAACGTCAATTTGGTTTTTAAGAGAAAACAGACTTACAGTACAAAATAGAGCAAGTGTTTCCTTCCATGATTTCAAAGGTCTAGTGTTGGCTATGCTCATCGCAGCAACAACCTGAAGCAACCAAAGAATTACTATGGGAAATCAGTAACAAGAGATGGCCATTTTCACAAAATAAATGAGGTTCACCACTTGGGCATTCACAAAATCGATTTTTCACCACCTTCAGGTAGGGGGATCTACTTGTCTTGAGGTACTGATCACGTGTGCTCTCCCACAAGTTAGCACCACCAACATGAGCAATGACCAAAGCAACTGCTAATCTATTTGCAGAAATACATTGTGCAACTGCCCCCTTGTAGTCGCCGACGACCAAAGCACGTTGGACAGCATCATCAAATGAAGGATCTGCACTCTCCTCATGTCCATCAATTTCCAGATCGGATTCCTTTACGGAGTCTTCAACAACAACTTCAGCCTTAGAGTTCGCCGTAGGCGTCTCAGCTTTGGGACTGGGAAGATTGTTAAAGAAATCTTCCCCATTGTCAAGTGCCAACAGAGCAGATTCTTTGTACCCAGAAACTCCTGTTTTGATAGTTTTGCTCTCATCAAGACCAAGAGCATCTACCTGCTCCGATACATCATTCTGTACAGTATCACTTTCTTCAGCAGGCAGGCTGAAACCGAGATGCGAAAGTAGTTTTGACCTTGCAGTCCCATCCTCATTGAAAAAATAATGAAAAAACAAGACAGCAAGCAACACAAAATTTCTTTTATTTCTATCAAGGAAGATATGTCAATCTTTCTTACATTTTGCACCATTTTAGAAATAAATTGAGCAATGAAATCAAAGACAACTTATATCAGCTGAGTACCTGCTCCTCTAAGAATTCACTCTCTATGAAATCTGCCAGCTGGGGATCATTGTTTGAGTCAGCAACCTGTTACATCAAAGACAGAGACAAGTTACATGCCAATGCGAATCTCAAGCAGAAACTCTATATTGCTCATTTTCGTAAAAATCACAAATACAGCACAATGAAATGTCAAAGAAGCCTTACACTGTGGACTTTCAAAAGCTTTTCATTGGTTAACTTCTCCAATGACAATGCCAATGCCAATTCCATAGCTGAACCAAGAAACAGTAAACAGTCAGTCCCATTATAGGATCATAACAAATACATATCAATGAAATCATAAGACAAAGAAATCGAAAACAAACTTACCATGAAGCGCATCACCCTTATCAGCATGATCGAACTCTGCAGGGGGCATCTGTATGGAATGCAGCTTCACTCTCCCTCCACGTTTATTCTGTAATTCGTGAATATTGTAAGAAAACCATCCATATTGTTTTCTAGAGCAAAGAGACTATTCTTGGATTTTCTTTTTAAAGTTCTTGTTAGGTAATAACCTGATATTCCATTAGCTTCTCTGCATGCTCTCTTTCTTCTAGGCTGGCCTCCTTGAAGAATCTGGCCACACATCATCAAACACAGGTTTAATAAACAACAATTATAAGATTAAAGCTAATGCAAATTCGAGTTTGGTTGTGCTTACTTAGCAAGGCCTTTGAGGGCGACATTATCCCTGTCAAAGTAAGCATATAGTGCATGGTACACATAGGATACACAGTACTCCACACTGAAAACAAAAGTGAATGAAGATACCTGGACTGTGAACGACGAAACGCGACTCAGTTGAACTTATATGCCTTCCGCTCCACCAGTATCACCTTCGCGTCATTTCCGGCAGTAACAATCTGCAAAATTTGAAACACACACACACACTTGGAGTTATTAAAGAGAAAATTTAGCTCAACATAGGAGGCAGCAATAACTACGAAAAAGACGAAAAGGATGCAAACTTGTGCATTTCTTTTCTCTCCTAACCTAATGTTCTATCAATCCTAGAGAAAGGGGGAACAATGCTCTTTCGGAGCTAACTGTAAAAAATGTGAAAATTATATTCATGCTTCCAATTAATCGGATCACAGACAGTAATTGAAAACAAAATTTAAGAAAATAGAGCAGACAAGAGAGAGGCAGGTAGTAATGCGAAAGGAAATTGAAAACCTTATAAGTGGTTGTGTGGTTTTCGTCCATAAGCTGTGAATTGTTGGATTTAGAGAGAAATTCATTTCATAGAGGAATTCGGTCGGAGAGAGAGGATCAGTGATTCATTATTCTGACATGGGATTTCAATTTTGAGGGGTGACAAAGGGGATAAAGTGGAGCTCTATTCGCCACAACTGGGTTAGGATTTTTGTCTGCCACACCAACCATGGACTTCGGCCCGTTCTGATATTTACAGCCCGGAAACATATCAACATTTCATTCATTTATGTTTGGACTACTCAAAATTGTTAAAGCTGGGAGTGTTAAGTACATTAATTACATAATTTGGATACATATAACACATACTAAAGCGTAATTTCAGAATGAGGACTACCTTAGATCCTTCGAGGCCAAACTGAAAGAGGCGAATTCCATTCGCTTTGAGAGACTGAATATTTGATTCAGGATAGGGCTCCGGGCACAGGTATCTGCAACATCATCAGAAAATTAATTTCCAAATATGGAGGGAGAGGGAGAGAGAGAGAGATGTCTAATTAAATACTACGAACATGATTGATCGGAGGCCTAGGGTTTTCAAGAACGGAAAGTTAGGAGTGTCAGGGAATCCGGATCGGTATATTCCATAATCGACCATAGAAAAGTTCAGCGGTGGCACATATAGATGCTCTTCGCCATCGACGGCGGACGTATTATTATTTTCCGGCGCGGAAGAGGTTAGAGGGTTGATGGTGTTGAGGCACATTGGAGCGTGGCAATTGTGGATGGTCATATCATTGTCACCGAAGAAGCGCATCATCAGAAGACGAGACGAATAGAGAAGGAAGATGAATCCGTATCGAAGTTGAATATTTTAGAGGAAAGGGGATCAGGAAAGGAATTGAGAAAGAACTGGAATCAATCCACAATTTTTAATTATATCTTAGGGAGTCTATTTTTTAAGTAATTTTCAGCTGATTTTTTAATTTATATTACCGATCAAATTTTGGTCGGTATTTAGCGACTACTATATCCGTCGATATTTTTCACAAAAAAAATTACGACAGAATTATATGGGTCGGTATGATTTTGAAATAAATAATTTTGATTATATTTTAGGAGTGTCTAAAATTAATTTTCTTAAATCATTTTCAGCTTATTTTTAATTTATATTACCGACCAAAATTTGGTCGGTATTTAGCGACTACTATATCCGTCGATATTTTTCACAAAAAAAAAATTACGACAAAATTATATTGGTCGGTATGATTTTGAAATTAGTCGGCACTTTTAAAATATAAAAGTTACCGACTGAATTTTTTTCGTCGGTATATTTCTGCCACTAACTGGTCGACATGTTTCAAATAAAAAAAAAAATTATCGACCGAATTATATCCGTCGGTAGAATTCCGTCACTAAATTGGTCACTATTGCGTCGCATAAAAAAATAGTATATTGGCCCTTAAATAACGTCGCTAGTCTGTCGGTAATCCGTCGACGAATTTTAATTTTGAAATATTTTTTATTTCTGTCGATATATAGTCGCAATTTTGTCAGTACTTAACGACAAAAAATCTCTGTCGCTAAAATCGGTCGCTATTTTAAAAATTTCTTGTAGGAGCTTTGTTCCCCGTTCAATTACCTTAGTTAAAGGTACTTGTTTGTTTTTAATTTAATTTTAGAAATATCAAAATCAACACTCGACCGTCTAAATAGCTATAAAATAATTATTAAGACTTTGCATTCGATGTCAAGTACCGATCTTTGTAGGATTGACCTTATACTCATTTGATTACAATAATAGCCGCATGTACTTGTGGGTGTGCATTCTTAATCAATTTAATTCAAAGTTAGGCCCCGTAAATTTTAATTAGATTCCTGTTGTCATATGTGTCCTTGATTAAAGATATTCTCACTTAATCAACTTGTTTATGCATTGGGCCATTCAATCTATTAATATTCATAATTCGAGTATCCCTCTCACTTTTTCTTTTTCTTTTTTGTTTTTCTTCTTTTCCTTCCTTTTTATATTTTATAGATAGTTCCAAGCTGGTACCACATAAGGTGACATGCTACACTTTGTTCATTCCTAGTATTTGTGTGACACCTTTTAGCAAAACCAATAGACATCAATCTCGTCACTTAAATTATCATTTTTGTAGATTTTGAATCTGGCACGTACCTATACATCAATGAGGTACGTATGGTGAACTTAATTACTACTACATTTACTTTGCAGTCACATTAAATATTTAAATATATGAAAATAATGATGAGCACAATAACGTGAGAACATTTTCATTAGTATAAAAATGGTTAGACCTTTTTATCATAATAAAATAAATAAGAAAATTTATTTACTTTATTTATTTAGATATGCCTATGTCAACGAAAAGTCAGAAGACCTGCAATTAAATAATTTAACTAACTAACAATATTATTCTCAACCTGATTATAGGGAATAAGATGGTCAATAGGAAAAAAAATAACAAAGCGATGCTACTTCTACAACTTTAAACAAAAGATGAAGGAAACCCCTATTAAATTGTTGTAAATCTTCAAATTGTGCTAAACAGTGTTATAAGAGACGCTAGTCAGTTGGTAGATTAGGCTCTAGCGCCTAGTTGATGATTAAGAGGGGTCGATCAGTTTTAGTCAGGATTATGCGGAGAGGAGGTGGTAAAGAAATATAGACGGTCAAGGACAGTCTAATGCCTAAACGAGGTATAATCGAAGTTAGACGAAGACTTTTAAACATAGGTGCTAAATGAATCATTTTTCTCCGATGAAACACTGCTTGCACATTTATTAGAGAAATTATGGTAGGTCGTCACTAGAACAATAGCAACACAAACCCAAACTGATCCATCTTTAAAAGAGATTGGAGGCTGCATGTATAAGGCGTAGAGCAGAAGCATAATGATGATGATGTAGTACTTAGCTTGTTATAAGTTATAACCATGACTAGGTTGTAGCATTGTACTGCATCTGATGATGATGATACTAAACTTTCATATCTTCTTTTTGTTGCCAAAGACAAGTTATATAAACTTGATATTTTATTATGTTGGAAATTGATTTGGAATTTTGGGTTTTAACTCAAAATTGACCAATTTAATTAATTCAATTCATTTGTTAAAAATGGAAATAAGTTGCAAATTCATAATCTACACTTCGAGTAGATGAATTTAATGTATTAATATGCTCAAAACCAATTTCGGGTGAATGAGATATTAATTGTCAAAGATTGCAACTTAAACATGGAAGTTGAAAAGTTTATGAAGGAAACATATGGGAACGTGTCCCACATAGAAAAATTGGAGTAAGTGGATACTCCTTATTTAGTAGAGCACATGATAAGTAGTTATCAAGTGTACTCCCCTACGGTGGACCTTATGGTGGATCCTAGTGGGATTTTAGCCTTTGGCTAAAATGGACCCAAGGATGGTGCTTCGCACCATCTGAGCCCGAGCCCGGGCCTGCACGCACACGTCGCACATGTCGCATTGAGTCGCTTTAGAGGCGCACTTTGCACTTCGCACGTACGCGTCGTCTGGAGGAGCCTTAAAGTTTTGGCTAGGTGGTCCAGGCGGTGCGGTGACGTGGACCGGCCTGTTGGGCGGCTCGGACTGGGCGATGGGTCGAACCGGGTCGGGTCGGACTGACTCGCCAGCAAGGCGGGCGGGTCGAACCAGTGCGACCCGTCGCCCGCCAGGGCGCGGGTCAGCCTGCGGGTGCTACCGCCCAGCGAACTGATGGGTCAAGTCCAAAGGGTGCAACCAAGGGGTGAAGAGGTGTCTTTTCAAAAAGGCACCACAACTCTTCAACATATATAAATAGGCCCCTCCACATTTCATTTCATTCATTCGAATTCACAAGTTCTTTAAGATTCAAAAGCTTTCTAAATTCTGCATTAGTAGAGTCCGAAAGTTCCAAATATCCGAGTACGTTCACCGATAACTTCCGACTCGTAGTGCAGCGGTCTGAAGTTTTAAAGTCGTTGTATCTTGGAGGCGTTTTGCTATTAAACGTATTGCACCAGAGTACGTGGCAATTTCGTCTTACGGATATAGAATCAAACTCTAGCCTCAACTTTGTCTGAATTTCTACATCTTCGTCTATACAATCACATACCGAAATATAATAGCGTAAGTGAAGTTAATTACTTGCTTGAGTGTTCTAATTTATGGCATGGTAGATTAGGACATGTAAATCGAAATACACTTCGACGTTTAGTGAATTTAGATTTACTTCCTAGAATGGAATTTGATTCACAAAAGTGTGAGATCTGTGTGGAGGCAAAATTGGCCAAAACAGCATTCCATTCAGTTGATAGAAGTACTTCACCTCTAGAACTTGTTCATACTGATGTGTGTGATTTAAAGTTTGTGCAAACTAGAGGTGGTAAGAATTACTTCATTACTTTTATTGATGATTGCACAAGATACTGTTATGTATATCTTTTGAAAAGTAAAGATGAATGAGGTTGAATGAGGTTGAAAATCAACTTAGCAAAAGAATCAAAGTGATTCGTAGTGATAGAGGTGGAGAATATGTAGCTCCATTTGAAGAATTTAGCCAACAAAATGGTATTATTCATCAAACTACAGCTCCATATTCACCTCAATCAAATGGTGTTGCAGAACGCAAGAACCGAACTCTAAAAGAGATGATGAACGCTATGTTGATAAGTTCGGGCTTACCCCAGAACATGTGGGGGGAAGCAATCTTGTCTGCCAACTACATTCTTAACAAATTGTCATATAAGAAAAGGGACAAAACTCCGTACGAGTTGCGGAAAGGAAGAAAACCTTCCTACCATTACCTTAAAGTGTGGGGGTGCCTAGCTAAGGTTGAAGTACCTAAGCCGAAACAAATGAGAATAGGACCCAAAATTGTTGATTGCATTTTCATTGGATATGCGCATAACAGTAGTGCATATCGATTTCTGGTGCACAAATCAGACATTCCTGAAATAAACGTGGGAATGACTATTGAGTCAAGGAACGTGGTGTTCTTTGAGAACATATTTCCTAAAAAGGAAAACACAGAAGTAAGTTCTCGTAAAAGAACTTATGAAATTACAAATGGTTCACCTGTTGAGGTTAATAAAGAACCTCAGGGTAATGATGAACCGAGACGTAGTAAAAGGGCCAGAAAGAAAAAGTCCTTTGGGCCGGATTTTCTATCATACATGATGGAAAGTGAACCCAGGACAATACATGAGGCATTGTCCAGTCCAGATGCTCCTCTCTGGAAAGAAGCAATAAACAGTGAAATCGAGTCCATCATGCAAAATCACACGTGGGAGATTGTAGATCTACCACCAGGCTGTAAACCACTTGGATGCAAGTGGATCCTAAAGAGGAAGTATAAAGCCGATGGATCAATTGATAAGTATAAGGCTAGATTGGTAGCCAAAGGGTTAAATCAAACAGAAGGATACGACTTCTTTGATACGTATTCCCCAGTTACGAGGATCACTTCCATTAGAGTTCTCATTGCTATTGCAGCTCTGCATAACCTTGAGATACATCAAATGGATGTGAAGACGGCCTTCTTAAATGGGGAATTGGAGGAGGAGATATATATGGCACAACCTGAAGGGTTTGTAGTGCCTAGCCAAGAAAAGAAGGTGTGTAAGCTTGTTAGATCTTTGTACGGACTCAAACAAGCACCTCTTAAATGGCATGAAAAATTTGATAATGTGATGCTCTCTAATGGTTTCAAAATCAATGAGTGCGATAAGTGTGTCTATATAAAGGGCACTCCAGAAGATTATGTGATAGTGTGTCTATACGTCGATGACATGCTTATTACGGGGAATAATCATGACTCGATCGTGAATACTTAAAACATGTTAAAACGAAATTTTGACATGAAAGACATGGGTCTGGCTGACGTCATTCTAGGGATGAAAATCTCTAGAACTTCTGATGAAATTTTCCTACCACAAACTCATTACGTTGAGAATGTGTTGAGGAAATTTGATGCTTATGATGTACCCCCGGCTAACACTCCTGTAGATGTTAATCTACACTTAGCCAAAAATAGAGGAGACCCAGTACTGCAACTGAAATATGCAAGAATTATCGGAAGCCTGATGTACTTGACAAATGGTACGCGTCTGGATATAGCATATTCAGTTAGCAAACTTAGTAGATTTACAAGTAATCCTAACAAGGATCACTGGAAAGCTCTGATGAGAGTTTTAAGGTATTTAAAACATACCATGAATCATGGAATTTTGTATACAAGATATCCAGCCGTATTGGAAGGATACACAGATGCAAACTGGATATCTGATACAAAAGATTCAAAATCCACCAGTGGTTATGTATTCACTATAGGTGGAGGAGCTGTGGCTTGGAAATCCTCTAAACAAACTTGCATAGCTCGTTCCACAATGAAAATCGGAGTTCATTGCTTTAGACAAAGCTGGTGAAGAGGCAGAATGGTTTCGGAACTTCTTAGAGGATATTCCTGGTTGGTGCAAACCAGTGCCTCCCGTGATGATACACTGTGATAGCATGTCTGCTATAGGGAGGGCACAAAGCCACATGTATAATGGTAAGTCTCGACACATCCGGAGGAGACACAATAGCGTTAGACATTTGATCTCAAGTGGGGTAATCTCCATTGACTACGTAAAGTCAAAAAACAACATTGCGGATCCGCTGACTAAAGGCATTGATCGAAATCAAATGTATAGCGCGGTAAGGGGAATGGGGCTAAAACCCACACACTAAAGAGTGTTCATAGTGGTAACTCGTCCATGATGACTGGAGGATCCAAGAACTTGGTTCAACGAGACAACTAAGCTTTGAAGCACTCAGTTTTGCACTTGAAAATAAATTTCAAGCTCATTCTCGATTCCGCTCAAGTGTCAATTGTACCTATTTGGTACAAAACCTGATGACGTGTGGTAAGGGTAAGCTTAACAGCTTTTAATGATTCCTATACCTTCGTGGTAAGGTATTTCAGGGTACCTTTAATAGGAGATCACCTATATAAGTGTGAAGTGGGGCCGCTTCAAACTGACAAATGTAATATTTTCAGTACACACTTATGAATCCGAGATAAGGTCCATGGCCAAAATGGACAACAACGTGAGAACCAAAAGGATATTAGAGTCGTTACTTTGTGGTTGTCATTGTACTTGATTTACACAAAAGTTGACCAGTTCAAGACATCATGTTCACTGAGCAGCGAGTAAATCCGATGGCATCTCACTAGGGAAGGTTCAAAGCCTAAAGCTACCTATCCTGATGAAGGGACGGCTCGTTGGGACTTTCTTAGGTGTGCATTGCATTAATATCATTCATGTGGGGGATTGTTGGAAATTGATTTGGAATTTTGGGTCTTAAAGTTGATTTGGAAATTCATGTGGGGGATTGTTGGAAATTGATATGGGGGATGATTGTCGTCGCGAGGAGTTGGAGGAGCCTTAAAGTTTTGGCTAGGTGGTCCAGACGGATGGCTCGCGGGTTCGTGGCGGTTCGAGTCAGGCGGTGCGGTGACGTGGACCGGATCCGGTCAGGAATCGGACCGGACGGTTGGGCGGCTCGGACCGGTCAAACCGGACCGGATGGTGGGCCGAACTGGGTCGGCGGCTCGGACCGGCCGAACCGGACTGGGCGGTGGGTCGAAGCGGGTCGGGTCGGACCGACCCACCAGCAGGCCGGGCGGGTCGAACCAGTGCGACCCGTCGCCCGCCAGGGCGCAGGTCAGCCTGCGGGTGCGACCGCCCAGCGAACTGATGGGTCCAGTCCAAAGGGTGCAACCAAGGGGTGAAGAGGTGTCTTTTCAAAAAGGCACCACAACTCTTCAACATATATAAATAGGCCCCTCCACATTTCATTTCATTCATTCGAATTCACAAGTTCTTTAAGATTCAAAAGCTTTCTAAATTCTGCATTAATACAGTCCGAAAGTTCCAAATATCCGAGTACGTTTGCCGATAACTTCCGACTCGTAGTGCAGCGGTCTGAAGTTTTAAAGTCGTTGTATCTTGGAGCCGTTTTACTGTTAAACGTATTGCACCAGAGCATGTGGCAATTTCGTCTTACGGATATAGAGTTAAACTCTAGCCTCGATTTTGTCTGAATTTCTACATCTTCGTCTATACAATCACATACCGAAATATAACATATTATACCTACGTTTCATTATTAATTATTAGTATTATATTTTTCTCTGTATGACATATATTGTCTACATGATTGTGACAATTAATATTTGATATTTTAGGTGATAGAGAAGGTAGATTAGCTAATTATAGGAGTATTTAACTTAGCTAAATTATTATAATAATGACAAGTATGATGTAGGTTCGGAAGCAGAATCAAGGATATGATGCTGCTATTCATATAAGAACTCGAATGATATGGTCTACACATAGGATAAGATTGCAGCATAATTTGTATATGGCAAAAATTTGGGTGCATAAGATGTACCATAGTATTATTGTACACTTTGTGAGTCCCAATGGTTTAGCCCAAATAAACCGTCGGTCTGAACCGACCAATTATTATTATATTAATATTTTTGCGCGCACATTTTATATAATTAAGGGCCTGTTTGTTGAACACTAAAAGCAAGTGGTTTGGTGGTATTTGATTCAGTCTTAAATATCTCAACCTTGACGTTAAGGGTTCAAATCCGTTTGCATTTTTTTTCCTTCTTCCTTCATTTTTTTTCCTTTTCCTTTTCCTTCTTCTTTCTTTTTTTATTTTTTTGCCCTTTAATTTTTTTATCTTTTAGCCGGTGAGTTTGAAAAAAATTATAAATTGTATTATTAATTTTTTTTATAATACAACAATAATTGTATTATAAGTTCGAAACATAAATATTGTACAATATACAAGAAAAATTAATCTAACCAAATCTATACTGTCATACATCATAATATACACCGTATCGAAATATTAAATATACTGTGAGTATTGTAAGTTGGAAAAAATAAATATTTCGCAGTATGAAACAAAAATTAACTAAAACAACATATACTGTCAGACATCACAACGTATACTGTATCGAAATATTAAATATACTGTGAGTATTGTAAGTTGGAAAAAAAAATCGCAGTATAAAACAAAAATTAACTAAAACAACGTATACTGTCAGGCATCATAACGTATACTGTATCGAAATATTAAATATACTGTGAGTATTGTAAGTTGGAAAAAATAAATATTTTGCAGTATAAAACAAAACTTAACTAAAACAACGAATACTGTCAGGCAACATAATGTATACTACATCGAAATATTAAATATACTGTTAGACATCATAACATATACGATGCTCGAAATTTGAATATACTGCTGGTGAAAAATAAAAAGGTGTTGTTCATATACTAGGCTTTATAACATATACTATGCTCGGAATTTGAATATACTGTTGCTGAAAATAAAAAGGTGTTGTTAAGATTCGAACCCCCGCACTGAAGGGTAAAATGCCGCGCCTTTACCAACTAAGTTGGCGCCTATTTTGTGATCCAAACACACCTTAATATTATGACTGCCACAACAAGAAATATTTGCCACAAATAGGAAATATTTTCCACGAAATGCCTCGACGATAAGTTCTGACACGTGTATGATTACCACGAACAAGAAATATTTTCCGCAAAATGGAAATATTTGCCACGAAATGCCACGACAAAAGTTCTAACACATGTATGACTGCCACGAACAAGAAAGCATTTGCCACGAAATTATTTCCTATATTCAAATTATGCCATGACAAAAAGCGATTTACTCATGAACCTAGTGTAAAGAGAAGTGCTCATACACACACATATTTCAAATAAGAAGTAAACATAAACATAACAAGTAAAACACCAATTCAGTAGAGGAAATAAGTTAAGTCAACTTTCTATCTATTTCTTCCAAAATCACCTTTGCATTTGTAACAAATATAGAAAAAATATACAAATATTCAAACTCTTGCTACTACGAATGGATTCCCCTTCGCACATTAAAGCTTTTCCTAATTTGGAAAATTGAGGCGAAGCATAACAACATAAACAAAGCACTATAGAAACTTAAACAAGAGAAACTAAAATTCAAATTTGTTCAAAATATTGTATTGTTTTTTTATCATATCTGATATGAGATGAAACTTATGCAAAGATTGTAAATAGAATTTGTAGCGACATCGATTGATTTGATCAAGAAGAACGACTGATAGATTGAGGAAGAAGAATCATATTGATATGGAGAATTCAAGATGCGTGGGAGAAGAATATTTCCGGTGCGTGGGAGAAGAATTAAAAAAAATGGCGTCAATTTTGAATAGAAAAGGTAAGGGAGTTGTTTAAAAGTAAGGGCAAAATGGGATTTTCACATGATATAATATGAGAGGAAGGTATAGAAAGGTTAAAATTAGTATATTTTTGTAAGGAGGTTAAAATTAATATAAAATTTATCTGGAGGATTATTTTAGGTACTTTTCACATATATGTTTATAAAATAACATTTATATTTAATTATAGAGTAAGATTTAATGTTCTGGTAATTTTAGATTCTAAGTTTATTTGGACTTGTATAATTAGATTGTGATTTTATACTTGTCTTGTTTTATTCTTTTATGATACGAATAAATGGTTTGTAGGATCGTAAATTCAATTTAGAATTTTAGGCTTCTAGTTTTACTAGTAAATTTATAATTTTGAACCAACAAAAATTTTAAGTTTTTTTTATAGAAATTAATTAATTTTCAAGGTCCAATACGAGTTGATGGGTCAACCCATAATTCAAGTAGGTCGTGCTCGGATTATGAATCTTTGACCCGAATAGCTAGACGGGTCAGATTTGGTTTTGTATAAAATATGTTATAATCGACACTCATTGGCGTATCGAAGATTTTAGAATTGAGGGTACGAAAGATTATTGAAAGTATATATTAATAGAGTATTATTAACACAAACTTTATAGAAAAAGATAGTTGTAAAATTTTTAGTGGTTTTTCTTCTTTTTGAAGGTTTTGTTGTAGCAAAAGTTATTATTCAGTTATTTCAAAAGAATTTATAAATAATTTTTTAGGGGAAAATAAGTTAGCCTTAATCCTAAATGTGTAGGGCAAATATTGTTAGAAACTGGACAATGACAATAAAAGTTCCTATCTATTACACTGAAAAAAATATCATAAATAAATCGAGTCGTGGAAGATCGCACTACCCTTAAGACAAAACACGTCCCCGCTAGTGCTCACGGCATGATGTGACTGTCTCCAAAGGTGAAACGATTTCGTCTCTTCGGAAGTAGCACCGCAATCTGAAAGCTCCGGCGAACTGAATACGTTTTGTTTTGAACTGGAACCTGATATTTGGCTAGTATGTATGCAGAGAGAAATGAGTTGTGTTTCGAATTCTATGTCTCTTCAGCCTAGGAAGTGCACCTATATATAGTGCTTCTAGCCATGCACTCAATCCAGCCACAAACCCATAACTCGACCTGTTTGATACACCATAGCATAGAATTTCTCTATAATGCCTTGTGGAAAGTAGGCAGGGAAAAAAGTCAAAATAATCTCATAACTTTTTGCTTTTTCGGATTTAGTCCCATAAGTTATTGATTTTTCGATTTAGTCTCACATCTCTAATAATTGTTCAATTTTGGTCCAATTTTGACCAAATGACCGGAAAAAGTCACATGACCTTCACGTGCCCGCGCGGTTTTGAAAATTCCTTCCAAAATGGTCCCATAACTTTTTACTTTTTCAAATTTAGTCCCATAAGTTATTGATTTTTCGATTTAGTCCCACATCTCTAGTAAGTGCTCAATTTTGGTCCAATATTGACCTAATGTTGACTAGCTGGCCTGAAAGGTCATGTGACCTTCACGTGCCGACGCGGTTTTAGGAATTCCACCGACTTATATGTTTTATCAACTCATTGTTGATGGACTCCAACTCTTTGTTCTTTAACTCCACCTTTTTTTCTTTAACGAGTAGCTCATTCTCTCATTATCTATCTCGGTTACGAAAATAATATCTTCGAGATTGATCATGGGAGTAAATTGGACCAAAATTGAGCAATTACTAGAGTTGTGGGACTAAATTGAAAAAGCAATAACTTATGGGAGTATATCCGAAAAAGTAAAAAATTATGGGACCATTTGTACTTTTTTCCCAAAGTAGGCATGTCAACGGGGCGGGTCAGGTCGGGTTTCTGGATTTTCTGCCCCCCCTCCCCCCCGGGGCAAAATTGAGCGCCCTGTGATCTGCACAGCCTCGCCTCTATCTTTTTCTTTAAAAAAAAATACTTTTTTTTTGTTAAAATACTTGAATTTTTTTATTGAAGTCAATAGGGTTTTAATTTTGAGTGGGACTTGTGTGCATGTGATGTATAATAGGCTTATTGTACATCACTCCAAATTAAAGCATGGATTAAAAAAAAAAGATCAACTGTAATGTATAAAATTTCGTGTCCGCAGAACCGGGTCGCGCGCGCGACCTGGCGGATCGCGCAATTTTTTTTTTTTTTTAATGTTCAGTTATTATGTTTAAAGTAATAAGGCTGCATTTGAACCACAAAGATGCTTGATGGCCTGTTGGTAAGTGCTCATTGCTTCAATTGTAACGTGTTGGGTTCGAAAACCCAGCGCCTCACCTTCTTTATTATTATTTTTTTCTTTTACACCTTATTAGTATATATAAATAATTAAGCATTAATTACATATAAATGTGTTGTGTCTTGGTGGTTTAGTAAATAAACTATAAAATGTGAGGTCCTGGGTTCAAAACTTGTAATTATTATAGAATTAAGATTGAATATACTATAAGCTAACAATAATTATACTATTAATAAATGAAATTATATTTTTAATCAAGATAGTTTATACTAACAATATAGTTTATACTAACAATAATTATACTATTAATAAATGAAATTATATTTTTAATCAAGATAGTTTATACAATAATTATACTATAGAATTAAGATTGAATATACTATAAGCTAACAATAATTATACTATTAATAAATGAAATTATAGTTTTAATCAAGATAGTTTATACTAACAGAAAATAATAATTATACCATTACGACATATAATATATATACTATAAGAGAACAATAATTATACTGTAATTTAAAAAAATAAATGTACAGTAGTAGACAAAAAGAAAAAGAAAAAAAAACAAGAATTATTAAGGATATTGTTGCTGAAAGAAAAGTATAGTATTAGGCAACAATATATATACTACAAGTGAATCATATTTATACTATGAGTAAGAAAAATAAATATACAGAAACAAAAAGAAAATTATACTATTAATAAATGAAATTATTTTTTTAATCAAGATAGTACATACAATAAGAAAACAATAATTATACTATTAGACATATAATATATACTACAAGAGAACAATAATTATACTGTAAGTTAAAAAAATAAATGTACAGTAGTAGACAAAAAGAAAATAAAAACAAGAATTATAAAGGATACTATTGCGAAAGAAAATTATACTATTAGGCAATATTATATATACTACAAGCGAATTATATTTATACTGTGAGTACAAGAGAATAATATTTATAGTGTGAGTAGGAAAAATAAATGTACAGAAACAAAAATAAAATTATATTATTAATGCAATTAAGAAAAATTGTAGAGTTTAAGATTTGAACCCAAGACCTCAAAGTATGAGATGAAGAAACTATCACTAAGCCACCAACATTTATTGATGTTTATCTACCTATTAATTTATATTATTTCATACACTAATTTATATAAAACACACCAAAAAAAAAAATGAACACACCAATTGGAGACAACAGGGTTCAAACCCTTGCCTCCATATTCCAACACCTCCCAGCAACTAGGATACCATTGCGCCACTCACTACCTTGTTATAACAAGTGCGGTTTTAATATATATAACCTATATGTTCCGCGAATTAAAAAAAAAAAAAGGCGCAGGTCGGACCAAAAAAACGGGTCGCGCGCGAATCTTTAATTAGGTTGATGTACAATAAGCTTATTGTGCATCATATACAATTTTAAAATTTAAAATTTACTCGATCTAGTCATAATTTAATATATTATGATGACATATATATAACATATTATCTATAAAATTTTATATTATGAATACATATATATATTTTATATTTTTGTGTGTGTATATATAATAATACATAATAAATATTTAAATAAATATATATATACACACATAGGGTCAGGACGGGGCATCGGGTCGAATTTTGTCACGTCCCGCCCCGTTCTTGTGAAGTGTGTGGATGTGTCTTCAACAATCATAAAGATAACCTGGAAGGAGTTTAGAAGCTAATCAAGATCAGAAGCACAAGGAATTCAGCTCAAGAATCTGGAAAATCTGTTTTCATCAATAAGACAACGGTTTTAACAAACTTAACTGTCAAAACCGGTGTCTATGAGGAAGATAACCGTTGTCTATCCTGTGTTGTCGTTTAGCTTTAACAGAAAGGTGGTTTATTTGTGATTTTGTGGAGATTACGGTTGTAACTTCTATTTTCTGGTCCAGCAAGTGGGAAAGTCTGTTATAACTAACAGTTTAGCACATGGCTAGGATAAGCTCTCTCTCTAGAAGGTAGTTACAATAGATTAGAACTTATTAAGTTGGTTCAAGTTCTTGGAATTCATTGTAACTTGTAAACTCTTTGATCTCTCTAGTGAAATCTCTCTTTCCCTGATCCGTGGATGTAGGCATTTGCCGAACCACGTAATTCCTGTGTGTTCAAGTTTAATTTCTTGTGTTGTGAGTGATAAATTCATCTTGTATTCAAAGAGTGAATTTAGTATTGTTTGTGAGGTTTAGGGAGTGAATCTTGGTGATTTCTTTGCATCATATTGCAACAAGTGGCGTCGTCTGTGGAAAGAGGTGCGAAGAAGAAGAACCTAAACTCAAACATGTCAATCACGAAGATGGAAACCGAGAAATTCAATGGCAAGAACGACTATGGATTATGGAAAATCAAGGTTAAAGCCCTCCTGGTTCAACAGGGCTTGTCTGCTGCGCTGAAGGGGGAAGATGCATTCCCAAAGGATATGGCTCCGGCTCAGAGGCAAGAAATCGTGGAAAAGGCTCACAGCCTAGTGGTTCTCTGCCTCGCTGATAAAGTTCTCCGGGAAGTATCCAAGGAAGAGGATGCTGCAGGAATCATCCAAGCACTGGATAAGATGTATATGGCAAAATCAACTGCCAACAGGTTATTTCTTAAGCAAAAACTTTTCTCCTTTAAATTCTCTGATGAAAAAGGAGTAGAAGATCAGTTAGATGATTTCAATAAGACCCTTGATGATTTAGAATCTGTAGAGGTCACAATGAGTGATGAGGATAAAGCGATTTTATTGTTAAACTCTCTCCCTAAAGCATATGATCAGTTGAAGGATGCTATGTTATATGGGAAAGAGTCTACTGTGACTCTGATACAGGTTCAAACTGCATTGAGATCAAAGGAAATGCAGAGAGTGCATTTGGACAAGTCAGAAGGAAATTCTGAGAGCTTGAGTATAAAAGGGGGAAATAATTGGAAATCTAAGAAACCTGAAAATTTTGAGTCATCAAAGAAAAAGGCAAATGGTAAAGGCAAAGCTGCAGAGGATAAAGAATCCAAGAAGTGTTTCTGGTGCAAGAAGCCTGGCCATTTCAAGAAAGATTGCTTCGAATGGAAGAAGAGGATGGCTCAAAAGAACAACAATGCATCAAGTTCTGCAGAAATTGCAGAATCCAAGGAGGAAGATCCACAAATCCTGAATGTATCAGAAACAAAAGGAGAAGATAGCTGGATTTTGGACTCAGGATGCAGTTTTCACATGAGTCCAAACATCCACTGGTTTTATGATTTCAAAGAACTCCAAACTGGAAATGTTATGCTGGGAAATGATCATGTGTGCCCTGTAAAAGGAATTGGATCCATTAGACTGAAAATTCATGATGGATCTGTAAAGATACTCAAGGATGTAAGATATATACCTCAACTGAAAAGAAACTTGATAAGCCTAGGGACACTTGAAACCAGAGGATGCATCTTCATATCTGGAGAAGGTTATCTGAATGTCATGAAGGATAACAAGGTGGTTCTCAGAGGGATCAGAAGGTCCAGCTTATACTACTTAGATGGTACTGTAATTGAGGGAGAAGCTGATGCCACAATCTCTGAAGACAAGCATCTTTGGCATGCCAGATTGGGTCACGTGAGTGAATCAGGAATCCAATAGTTGATCAAGAAGAAAGCAATTGAGTGCAAAGGCATAACAGACAACTTACCAAGCTGTGAAGACTGCATCCTTGGAAAATCCAAGAAACTACCATATCCAACAGGTAAAATAAATTCACAAGCTATATTGGACTATGTTCATGCAGATTTATGGGGTCCTTCAAGGGTCCAAACTTTAGGTGGAGGCAGATACTACTTCAGTTTGATGGATGACTTCTCAAAGAAAGTGTGGCTCTATGTTATCAAGACAAAGACAGAAGTGTTTGATAAGTTTCAACACTGGTGCAAGGAGGTGGAAAATGAGAAGCAAATAACTCTGAAATGCCTGAGAACAGATAATGGCTTAGAATTCTTATCAGAAGAGTTCAATAACTTCTGTAAGAACAAGGGCATTAAAAGGCATAAGACAGTTCCAGCAAACCCCCAACAAAATGGTGTTATTGAGAGAATGAATAGGACCATATTAGAGAGAGTAAGGTGTATGCTCTCCAGCTCTGGACTAGACAAAAGGTTTTGGGGAGAAGCTGCTTCCACAGCAGTATATCTGATAAATAGATGTCCATCAGCAGCAAACATGGTGTATCACCTGAAGAGAGATGGTCAGGGAAACCTCCAAAATACTCACATCTGAGAGTATTTGGGTGCAGAGCCTATGTGCACATTAAACAAGACAAATTGGAGCCTAGAGCATTGAAATGCATTATGTTAGGATATCCTGCAGGAGTAAAAGGCTACAGACTTTGGTGCACTGAATCTGGGAAAGGTCAGTAGAGATGTAGTGTTTGCAGAGGATATAATGCCATTCAATGAATCATACAAACAGAAACTGATCACAGAATCCACCTCAAAGGGGTCACAAGTTAAGGTGGAGCATACAAATGAAGATGACACTGCTGAATCAGAAGACTCTGATGCTGATGGAACAGAAGAAGATGATATTCAAGACTATCAACTTGTAAAAGACAGAGAGAAGAGGGTAATAAAACCATCCACCAGATACTCTGAAGATTATCTTACAGCTTATGCACTGATAACAGCTGAAAAGGTTGCATTCCCTGAGCCAAGAAATTTTAAGGAAGCTGTTAGCAGTCTTGACAAAGACAAGTGGTTAATAGCTATGAAGGAAGAGATTGAATCTCTAGAAAAGAATAAGACATGGGTGTTAGTGGATAAACCTCGTAAGCAGAAACTAGTGAGCTGCAAATGGATATATAAAAGGAAGGTGGAGGTAACACACACTGAGTCCATCAGATTCAAAGCCAGGTTGGTTGCAAGAGGATTTACACAAAGAGAGGGTATTGATTATGATGAGATTTTTTCACCAGTAGTAAAACACTGCTCCATAAGGATTCTTCTTGCAATAGTAAATCAGTTTGACATGGAGTTAGAATAGTTAGATGTAAAGACTGCTTTTCTCCATGGTGATCTGAATGAACAGATTTATATGAGACAACTAGAGGGTTTTGAGATGCCAGGACATGAAGACAAAGTGTGTTTATTGAAGAAGTCTTTATATGGACTCAAACAGAGCCCAAGGCAGTGGTATATTAAGTTTGATTCACATATGAAGACCATTGGATATGAAAGATCCAAGTATGATAGTTGTGTGTATCTAAAATTCTCTGGCAAACAGGTAGTGGTGTTTCTACTACTGTATGTTGATGACATGCTAGTAGCAAGCAAGGATAAAGGAGAGATCAATCAGCTCAAGTCTGAGTTGCAGAGAGTATTTGACATGAAGTTACTTGGAAATGCCAGAAGGATATTGGGGATGGATATTGATAGAAGAAGATCAGCTGGAATTCTTTGTCTACATCAGACAGATTACATAAAGAAGGTACTCAGAAGATTCAACATGCATGAATCAAGAAGAGTGTCAATTCCATTAGGTCATCAATTCAAATTGTCAGAACAACAGAAGCCAAAAACAAAGGCAGAATCTGAAGAAATGGAGAGAATACCTTATGCAAATGTTGTTGGTTCAGTAATGTATACTATGATATGCACTAGACCAGATCTTGCTCATGCAATCAGTGTAGTCAGCAGGTATATGGCCAATCCTGGTAAACCTCATTGGGAGGCATTAAAGTGGGTACTCAGATACTTAAATGGAACTAGCAGTATGGGCTTGGTGTTCAAAAGAATTGATAACTCTGATGGAAAGATAATTCAAGGATATGTTGACTCAGATTATGCTTCTAATCTGGATTCAAGGAAATCTCAGACTGGATATATTTTCACCATGTACGGAACCGCTGTAAATTGGAAGTCTATGCTACAACAAGTTGTGGCATTATCAACTATAGAGGCAGAGTATTTGGCTTTAACTGAGTCAGTAAAGGAAGCAATGTGGCTTAAAGGAATTCTTACTGAATTTGGTCTTGGACAGAAGTATGTAGAGATCTTGTGTGATACCCAGAGTGCTTTACACTTAGCAAAGCATCAGGTATTTCATGAAAGAAGCAAACATATTCATGTCAGATTACATTTTGTAAGAGATATCACTGATAAAGGTTTGATAAAGCTGGTGAAGGTAAAAACAGAAGAGAATGCTTCTGACATGCTAACAAAAGCTTTAACTGCTGGTAAGTTTCTGTTAGTGATTTCAACTCCAAACACACAGCTAACCAAGAATCTGGAAATCGTACAAAGATCAATCTAAAAACACACACTGAATTCGGCCAAAGTTGTGACCGAACACTACTTGCGCAGAACAGGAAATATAAATGAATCACACACAAGTTTTACGTGGTTCGTTCAAGATGAACTACATCCACGGAGGCAAGGCACACCTCAATCCACTAAGAAATCCAATCAATTACAGAGAATACACTCAGAAATCAAAATGCCCAATTCTGGAACAAATTAGGGCAGAAATCGTTCCCTCTCAAAATACTCTCTCTAATCTAAGAAACTGGAAAATTGCTAGACGTAGTGTTGTTCTCCTTGATGAGAGCTTTACAATGATATAAGAATTAAAGCTCGAATGTAACCGTAAAAAAAATTCTAACTGAATCAAACTGAGCTCAGCTACCCGACAAAAATGACGGTTTTCTTCGTCACAAATCCTGAACTAACTCGTCACAATCAGCGGTTATTCATAACTGCCACGAACCCGGCTCATCCTGACCAGCTTTGCTTCTTGATGCTCAAACCCGGTCCAAACCTCCGGTTCTTCACCTCTTGAACCCGGTTCCACATTCCCAATACACCATATTACCAAGTATAGCTCACTTGATGAGATTGAACACTACCTCACAAATCTCCACCTCAATGAATCAAGTGTTCCTCTTAATGCCTCACCACTGCCTGTCTGTTATTGTTCTTCATGACATTGCTCAAGCTGCAGCAAGCTCGAGCAATGCTCCACTTTGTTTCCAGGTACACCCTTTGTAAGAAAATCAGCAGGATTATGCAATGTGTGTACCTTCTTCACCTCCACAGAACCAGAATCAATGATATCTCTAGCAAAATGTAACCTAACATCAATGTGTTTTGACCTTTCATGAAATGCTTGATGTTTCACAAGGTGTAAAGCACTTTGATTATCACAGTAGATTGCCACACACTTCTGCTTGATATCCAAATCTCTCAGAACCCCTTTCAACCAGATTGCCTCTTTGATAGCTTCAGTTAGAGAGATATATTCTGCTTCTTTTGTTGATAGTGTCACAACAGATTGTTGCACACTCCTCCAGCTGATGGCTGTTCCAAATAAGGTAAACACAAAACCAGAAATGGATTTCCTTGTGTCTATGTTTGCTGCAAAATCAGAATCAGCAAACCCCTCCAATGCAACAGTACTTCCATCCACTCTTTTTTCAAACTTCAGTGACAAATTCACTGATCCTTTCAAATACCTCATCACATGTTTCAAAGCTTCCCAATGCTCAACTCCTGGATTTGACATGAACCTGCTTACTAAAGACATAGCATATGCCAAGTCAGGCCTGCTACAAATCATTCCATACATAAGACTTCCAACTCCACTTGCATAAAGAATATTGTTCATATGTATGATTTCCTCTTCAGTCTTTGGGCATTGTTCTTTGGAAAGTTTCTTCTGTAGATTAACTGGAGTGGAGAGAGGTTTGGCTTCATGCATATGAAACCTCTCCAATACTTTCTGTAGATATTGCCTCTGAGATAACCAAAACACTCCAGCTTCTCTGTTTCTTAGAATGTTCATGCCCAATATCTTCTTGGCTTCTCCTAGATCTTTCATGTCAAATTCAGCATTAAGTCTATCCTTCAACCATTGTACCCTCTTCTTGTTCCTGCTGGCAATTAGCATGTCATCCACATACAATAGAAGGAACACTTTATCTTGCTTTGAACCTTTGTTGAAGTAAACACAACTGTCATAAAGACTTCTTACAAAGCCAACTCTGATCATGAAGTCATTGAACCTCTTATTCCACTGTCTTGGACTTTGTTTAAGTCCATATAGTGACTTCTTCAGTAAACATACTTTGTCTTCTTTTCCAGGAACAACAAAGCCTTCTGGCTGTTTCATATATATTTCCTCATTGAGTTCTCCATTTAAGAATGCTGTCTTTACATCCAGTTGTTGTAATTCCATGTCCTCCTGTGTGACTTTTGATAAAAGCAACCTGATTGAGCAATGCTTTACTACTGGAGAGAAAACCTCATTGAAATCAATCCCTTCTCTTTGTGTAAAGCCCCTAGCCACCAATCTTGCTTTAAACCTCACTTGTTTTGATCCTGCTGTCTCTAGTTTCTTCTTGTATATCCATTTAGAGCTTACAAGTTTCTGACCTTTTGGTTTCTCCACCAATATCCAGGTCTTATTCTTTTCCAGGGACTCCATCTCTTCAGTCATTGCCTGTATCCAGTGTTCACTTTCTTCACAGTCTAGTGCTTCCTTAAAACTACTAGGCTCTTGTGATTCCAGGTCTTCAGCAACACTCAAGGCATAATAAACACTCCCTGCTTGACCATAGAAATCAGGTTTGTTGATTGTTCTTCTAGGCCTGTCCCTTCCAATGCTGTATTCTCTGACATTTTGTGAAGGTCCAGTTTGTTCTTCTTCTTCTTCAGATGATGAATCACTATCTTGTAGATTTTCTTGTGGTTGAGGTGTGTGGTTATCTTCAGCAGGATGCTCCACCTGAATTGATATCTCCTCTGTCTCTGTAGCACCATCAAATTCTTCCTTAGAACCTGTAGAAGAGTAAGCCATCACATTCTCATTAAACTTTACATCTCTACTTGTGATTATCTTCTGATTTCCCTTCTCTAAGCACCACAATCTGTAGCCCTTTACTCCATCCGGATATCCAAGAAATACACATCTGAGAGCCCTTGCATCTAGCTTGTCTTGCTTGACATGGACAAAAGCAAGACACCCAAACACCCTTAACCCTTCATAACTTGGTTTCTGTCCATTCCACACCTCTTCAGGTGTTTTGAACCCAATCACTGATGAGGGTGACCTGTTAATGAGATAACATGCTGTAGCAATGGTTTCTCCCCAGAATACCTTTGGTAACCCAGCATCCAACAGCATACACCTCACTCTTTCAAGAAGAGTCCTGTTGAGTCTCTTAGCAACTCCATTCTGTTGAGGATTCATTGGAACAGTCCTGTGTCTCTTGATTCCTCTTTCTTCACAGAAATTTGTATACTCAGTAGAGAGATATTCCAGTCCATTATCAGTCCTAAGGTGCTTCAGCTTCTTCCCTTTGACATTTTCTAGTTGAATCAACCATGTTTTGAACTTATGGAAAGCATCACTCTTGTTCTTCATCAACATGATCCACACCTTTCTGCTGTAATCATCAATCAAGGACATGAAATACCTTGCACCACCATGAGATTCTGTTCTTGCAGGACCCCATATGTCAGAGTGAACATAATCTAATGGCTCTTGAGTTGTGTGAACACCCTTTCCATAGGGCAGCTTCTTGGATTTGCCCAAAGCACACTGATCACAGAACTCCAGTTCTTGATTTCCCATATTTCCAATTACTTCACTTCTTGACAGTTCCTTCAACCCTTTCTCTCCTATGTGTCCAAGTCTCTTGTGCCATTTAGCAAGCTCTGAACTGCTCAAGACCATATCCACACTTCCAACAACAGGTGAACCAATCAAGATAAACAATCCATTATGTTGTCTACCTTTTATCACCAATTTCCCATGTTTTGTGATATGCAAGAATCCATCTATTGAGCTAAACTGACATCCACTGGTTACTAAAGAACCGAGAGATAAGAGATTTCTTTTAAGGCCAGGAACATATCTTACATTTGAGATGACTCTGACCACACCATCAAACATCCTTATGCTCATTGATCCAACTCCTTTGACCTTGCATGATTGGTCATTTCCCAGGAGAACATTTCCACCATCTTCTCTCTTCAGTTCATCAAACCATGACTGGTGTGGACACATATGGAAAGAACAGCCTGTGTCCAAGACCCATTCCTTTACCATTCTTGATTCAGTAACATTTAGTACTTCTGGAGGGTCTTCTTGATGATCAATAGCAGCAGCTTCTGCCTCTTGATTTCCACCTTTCTTATTTCTCTTAGGACAGTCCTTCTTCAAGTGACCTGGCTGCTTGCACTTGAAGCATTTCCTCTTCTCAACCCAGTCATTTCCCTTCTTAGGATTAGAATCCCCAGACTTTGGATCCTTAGCATTCTGTCCCTTCTTGCCTTGCCAAGGTTTCTTGAATTTGACATTCAAGCCTTCTCCAGATTGCACCATGCCTTTATCCCCTTGAGTCTGGAAGCATTTAGACCTCAGAGCCTTCACTATTCCATCATAGGATAGCTGCTCATCTCTCCCATACATCAAGGCATCCTTAAAGCTTTCCATGGATTTTGGAAGAATGTTTAACACCATCAATGCCTTGTCATCCTCCTCCAATTTCACATCCAGATCTTCCAATTCTTCAATCATCTTAATGAACTCATCAAGTTGATCAGAAATTACCTTGTCTTCAGTGATCTTGAAGGCCAACATCTTCTGCTTCAAGAACAGCTTGTTGGAAACTGACTTGGATTGATACAGTTCTTCCAATCTCCTCCATGCTTCTGAGGAACTCTTGCATCTTGAGACCTCCCTCAACGGTTTATCACCCAAACATAGGAAGATAAGACTTAGGGCCTTCTTATCCACTAATGCAAACTTGGATTTCTCAGTTTCTTCCCATGAATCCAGAGGTATCAATGCAAGATCAAGGCTATTGTGAACCAATACTGCATTCATCTTGATCTTCCACAATGTGAAGTCATTCCTTCCTGTGAACTTCTCAAAATCCATCTTCATACCAGCCATTCCTTCCCTTCTTCAAGCTGTGAGAGTTGATTTCCCACAGACGGCGCCACTTGTTAGTGATTTCAACTCCAAATACACAGCTAACCAAGAATCTGGAAATCGTACAAAGATCAATCTAAAAACACACACTGAATTCGGCCAAAGTTGTGACTGAACACTACTTGCGCAGAACAGGAAATATAAATGAATCACACACAAGTTTTACGTGGTTCGTTCAAGATGAACTACATCCACGGAGGCAAGGCACACCTCAATCCACTAAGAAATCCAATCAATTACAGAGAATACACTCAGAAATCAAAATGCCCAATTCTGGAACAAATTAGGGCAGAAATCGTTCCCTCTCAAAATACTCTCTCTAATCTAAGAAACTGGAAAATTGCTCGACGTAGTGTTGTTCTCCTTGATGAGAGCTTTACAATGATATAAGAATTGAAGCTCGAATGTAACCGTACAAAAAATTCTAACTGAATCAAACTGAGCTCAGCTACCGGACAAAAATGACGGTTTTCTTCGTCACAAATCCTGAACTAACTCGTCACAATCAGCGGTTATTCATAACTGCCACGAACCCGGCTCATCCTGACCAGCTTTGCTTCTTGATGCTCAAACCCGGTCCAAACCTCCGGTTCTTCACCTCTTGAACCCGGTTCCACATTCCCAATACACCATATTACCAAGTATAGCTCACTTGATGAGATTGAACACTACCTCACAGTTTCAATATTGTCAGCAGTTGGTTCAGGTGGAGCAGGTTTGAGCAAATAGCAGCCGGATAAGGCTGTGATTGATTGAGGAGGGAAGAAGGATTGATTGAGACTATAGGAGTGGTGAGAGATAGATTGTTTCAGACAAGGTGGAGAATGTGAAGTGTGTGGATGTGTCTTCAACAATCATAAAGATAACCTGGAAGGAGTTTAGAAGCTAATCAAGATCAGAAGCACAAGGAATTCAGCTCAAGAATCTGGAAAATCTGTTTTCATCAATAAGACAACGGTTTTAACAAACTTAACTGTCAAAATCGTTGTCTATGAGGAAGATAACCGTTGTCTATCCTGTGTTGTCGTTTAGCTTTAACAGAAAGGTGGTTTATTTGTGATTTTGTGGAGATTACGGTTGTAACTTCTATTTTCTGGTCCAGCAAGTGGGAAAGTCTGTTGTAACTAACAGTTTAGCACATGGCTAGGATAAGCTCTCTCTCTAGAAGGTAGTTACAATAGATTAGAACTTATTAAGTTGGTTCAAGTTCTTGGAATTCATTGTAACTTGTAAACTCTTTGATCTCTCTAGTGAAATCTCTCTCTCCCTGATCCGTGGATGTAGGCATTTGCCGAACCACGTAATTCCTGTGTGTTCAAGTTCAATTTCTTGTGTTGTGAGTGATAAATTCATCTTGTATTCAAAGAGTGAATTTAGTATTGTTTGTGAGGTTTAGGGAGTGAATCTTGGTGATTTCTTTGCATCATATTGCAACAGTTCTTCATCGGGTCGAATTTTGCCCTATCCCAAAGATCTTGAATCGAAGCGAATCGGAACGAGACAGATTAATTTTAACATGCCTAGTGGAAAGTACTAGGCAATGGGCCCAAATATTTTGTCGTTTTGTCGTATCTTAATAGGTAAAAAATGAATGAAATATGAGATCCCCTACTCCATGTGGCACCTGATCTCGTATTTCAAAATTAACACCATATATCATGTGTCTTCAATAATATTATTAATTAAAATATAATATGTTTTAGAAACTACAAAATACAAGATGGAATACGACATAAAATAGGAAATCCTATCTTAAAAAAACTTATTCGCATCTTCTTTGCCCGACCACACTTTGGGGAAATTGGTATAAATGTCCAATATGTTTTCTCTATTTAGAAACTAGGACACTAAATATATCACTTTTATAACTTACGAAAAATTGGTGAAAATGCCCTGTAACCGGCTATAGGCTGTTAACCAGCCAGTCACCTGTGAGCTGTCTTTTTACTTTCGGAAAAATTTGTATAAATGGTCAGTATGTTTCTCTTATTTAAAAACTAGGACATTAAGTATATACTTTTTAAAATACCTTCTAACTTACCAAAAAATTGTGAAAATGCCACGCGACCATCTATAGATTGTGACACAACTGGTCATTAATGAGGTGAAGCTCTTTTACTGACGTGACATTAATTTTTCGTTTTTTTTTTATTTTTTTTGTTGACTCATTTGTTAGCCTGAAAAAAAATATGTCGTCGACTTTGGCGGTGGCGGATTTGACAGGGAGGAGGCGAATAGGCAAAGAATTGGGTGATTGGTCAGGTTCCGATCAGTTAATGAATGGGTGGGTTGGGCGAAGCATTGTTGGCTTCTTCGTCGTCTTCCATGTTGGTGTCTTTGTTAGACTGCATTACATCCATAAATATTAGGGTTTAGTATGTTGTAACTAGGGAAGAAGAATGGAACAAATTAGTTTTTAATTTTTTAAAATAATAATCTAAAATTTATTTATTAATATTTCATATAATTATCATAATTCATAATTTAAAATAAAATAATAATAACATGAGAAAAGTAAAAAAGAAATTTGAAAATATTAATGAATTTTAGAAATTTTAAAAAAAATTCATAATTATTTTATTTTTCTTATCTTTAATTAAATTTTAGAATTTTAAATCAATTTTATAATTTTTAAAATAACTTTCAAAAATAATTTTTTTTTTTAAATTAAAATGAATTTCATAATTTTTTAAAAGAATATCAGAAACACATTTTTAAATCTTTAAATTTTATAATTTTTAAAATAAATTTCACAAATAATTTTTTTATTTTTCTAAAGTTTAAACAATTCTCTGGGGATTATAATTCTTTATAAATTCAAACTAATATTTTATTTTATTTTTCCACCCTAACAAATGAGTCAGCAGAAAAAAAAATAAAAAAAAACGAAAAATTAATGTCACGTTATAAAAAGATCCTGGCCTCATTAATGACCTGCTGTGTCACAGTCTATAGGCGTTCACGGGGCATTTTCACCATTTTTTCGTAAGTTATAAGGTAGTTTTAAAAAGTGGTATATTTAATGACCTAGTTTTTAAATAAGGAAAACATACTGGCCATTTATACCAATTTTCTCGAAAGTAAAAGACAGCTCACAGGTGACCGGCTGGTTAACAGCCTATAGCCGGTCACAGGGCATTTTCACCATTTTTTGATAAGTTAGAAGGCATTTTTAAAAAGTGGTATATTTAGTGTCCGAGTTTCTAAATAAAAAAAAACATACTGGACATTTATACCACATTTAATTTTTTTTCATATTTTCAACATTTTATATTTAAATAAGGTATATCTTTAAAAGTACGTTTATAAAGTATAAGAATTGTGTTAATCTTTTAAATAAGCTTACTGGACGCCTTAAATCTGGATTTAAAAAAAATCAAATTTATATTTCGACAATATGAATATGAATATTTTTAATTTAAAAATGTGAAAATTTAGAATCAGTTGTCATGCAATCTCTTTATAGTCCCACTCTCCCAACTACCTACCCATCAGCTAATGTGATAAAATTTCATAGGAGAAAGTTAATTATTTATCCAAAATATAGGGATAATATTTTACACATCAACACTGAACACAACAACATGTGCCCACGCTGAATATGAGAGCATTTTCCTATTTCTTAAATTGTATGGAGTGACCTAATTTCTAATTTAAAATATAATTTAAAATATTATTTCTTCCTTTGTCAGTTCAAATAAATCAATAATTAAATTAGTATAGAAAATACGGAAACCCTATATATGTGCTAAAGAGTATTATTGTCAACTGGAAAGACACATTACGTCATGCATGAAATAAAATTTCTTATTCCATTAAATAGACAATTATGATTTATTATTTGATAAAACAATGATATTTTCTTAAAAGAACAATAAAAATAGGGGGTCATATTCTCATGGTTGCTTGGAAGGGAATGCAAAATTTGATGTGACTATAGAACCGACGGATTCTGTTTCAAGATTAAGATGTTTATTATTATTATTATTTGGTTCTTAATTTCTTACCGGGGGTACTAGGTACGGTTGCAATTATATTATCTGAAAAAGAATAAGGTTAAATAATAGAGTTAATAACAGCAATCTCACAAAACTATCAGCGTTTTCATATATAAATCACTAAATTTTTTATGACATTGATACATATAAACTATAGACAGATATTGACAGATAAATCTCCAAACTTATTTTCCGGTAAATTTTTTATATGAATTCCACACATGACTTGTGCTTGATAAACTTTTAAGGATTTTTCGTCCAACCATATATTTTAGTAGGTAGAGGTTATTAGGAATAATGTTGTATGTGTATTGTGAGAAACTGCTCTTGTATCCCACATTGTAAACTTAGTTCTTGTATTAGGTTTTCTCTTATGTATTTATACATCTATTCTTGATATATAAAATTATTTTTGGATCAATATCTTTAGATGTTGTCCATCTTCAACAATGGAAGTTCTAGATAGTGGGGAGAGAACCATTGGTGAGTCAAATGAATTGTTAGGGTAAGAAAGGTGTGAACAAATTTACACTTTTGGCATACCAAAAAGGTTATTTGGAAAAAAAAAAATAAATAAATAAGCCCTTAAAAGTTTATTAAGCCGCAAGTCATGTGTGGAATTCTGGCAAAAAATAAGTTTAAAGGTTTATCTGCAAAATCCATGTAGTTTATATGTATTGGTGCCAAAAAAAAGAGAAAAAAAAAAAATTAGTGGTTTATGTGTAAAAACGTTGATAGTTTGTTGAGGTTGTTGTAATTAACCCTAAATAATATTACTCCCTATGTCTCACTCAGTTTTGCACACTTTCCGTTTCGCTCCGTCTCACTCAGTTTTGCACACCCTTAAAAAGGAAAGTTTTCTTACCATCTCCACCCTCAATCTCCACCTTTAAAAAGTTATCAAAAAGCAAAAAATAATTTTTTCTTAATATACGTGTCCGTCCCTTAGTGCAAAACTGAGCGGAACGGAGGGAATAGTTTTTAGAGGACTATTATGTACTAGTTTCCATACAATTCAGGTCATGGGCAATACAATAGTAATATTTATATCTAAAGGTATTACATGTTCTGAGTAAAGTTATCATGATGAAAATTTATTAATATTTATGTTTAAATGTATCACTTGTTTTGAATAAATGTTTTATATATTTTTAATCAGAACAAGCAATATCTTTAAACATAAATCGTGATACCCACCTTAAATTACACCGTGCAATTAATGCACGTGAAACTTTTAACTCTTGCTATTGGTTTGTTGTAATTATATATTTGATATAACTAATTAGATCTTGTTCATATTCAATTTAGTTGGTAACCAGATATACACTCTTGACATAATTCTAAAGTTTGATAAACACTCAAGCTCGGCTGCACCGCGACAGTGTACTTTGACCACAACCCTCTATACCAAAAGGTCATAACTAAGAAGCTATAATCTCCAATCACAAAATATAGTTAAGATTAGTTATTAGTGGAAATGGGGTGCAATAGCCTGTAAGAGCATAGTGAAATATTTTTTTCACATAATTTAATTTTTTATTTGATAAAGTAGCCAGCATGTGTCAAGCATGATAATATTATCGTGAACACGATAATTTTTATTATCGTGTATACGATAATTTTATATCGTGAACAAATAAAATATTATCTTGTACATGCAGCAAGAAATAATTATATCGTGTACACGATAAATTTACATCGTGTACACAATAATTTTTATATCGTGTATATGTGTACACGATAATTTTACATCGTGTACACGATAAAAAAAAAAATTATCGTGTACATGATGTAAATTTATCGTGTACATATAAGTGTACACGAAAATTTTATATCGTGTACACGAAATGAAAATTTTCTCTGACAGACTTTGGCTACTTTTACATGTAAAAAGTTAAACTATGCAAAAAACATTAAACTATGTGTCTGACAGGCTACAATGACAAGAACCCCTAGTTATTAATTCTCTCCGGTTATAAAATTTAGGTGTCGTTTGGTAGGGATAAGTGAGGGTGGATACTGGGTCTCATTTCTATATTATACGCTTGGTACAAATAAATAAGTTAGTCATTACCCTTATTTTATCAATAATTCATTTCATATTATTCTATAGTATAATTGACCCCTCATCATACCCATTATCATTATCATTCCTGATCTTGAACAAAGCGGACCATACTAGTAAGTTGCTCGTGCGTCTTTTACAAATTAAGTATGGATACAAGAAGAATTGAAAATTATTTATTTTTAATGGCTATAGGGGAAATTGTTACGAAATTTATGTTACAAAACCTCAATTGTAAGATAGGAACTAGCGCCCCCGTGATTTCTGTAATCATTGTAATAGATAAGGGCTAGTACTACTTAGGCTAAGTCACGGCAAGCATGCAACAAAGAGACTACATGCAGCAAGCTAGGTAGTTCGAGGAAGCAGTAAGAAAAGAAAAACTGTAACGAGCGCATAGTAAGTTGTTTATGCTAGTCCAGCATGCAACATTGCTTGCAGTATGGAAGATCCAACCAGCAAACAAGTAGTAGTCATGTCTACAGTGTCAACTGTCAATGGTCAAAAGTCAAAGGATTGATTTAAAAAATATAGTCAGTATGGACAAGATTCAAATCTTATACTGACTATTCAATCACGTAGGGACACGTTACCTGACAAAAAGTAAAAGTAATATTGGACACTGACGTCAAATCGCAACGATTCTGACATAATTAATCTCTGCAGAAAAGACAAACAACTCTTAAGTCGTATGAGGAGCATTAAATGTCTATAAGATATCCCAACTACTATAAATAGAAGGAGATAGAGGACGAAGCAAATATTGCCGAATTATTGAGCAACTGAAACTACTTCGCACCAAGCACTCAAGCATTCTTATTCTAAGTTTCAACACATACAACATTCTAATATTCTTTCAAGTGTTTGTGCAAAGTATACAAGAGCAATTAGCAAGCATCAAAAGCATTCAAGTGACCTAGATTCTCAAGTCAATCTAGCTCTCAAGCTTTGCCTTGTCCGTAATCCTCCTCAAACAAGGAAGCTTGTCCGCACCTCAACTGATATTCAAGTTTAGAGGCAGCTCCAAGAAGTTGAAGAAATACTTTCATTAAACCCATCCCACGAGCGATTTTTGAACGGGAAGTCTGTGTTTGAATTCAGGATTCAATGTAGACTAGGTGTTCTGAGGAACATGTGTATAGTAGAGGAGTAGCATTTCGAGGATAGACAAAAACTATTGTAAGGAGTTAAGTTAGAGTTAGACTTCTACGTAGCTAAATGTGTACTGTATGAACATCTTAATGATTTTTTCCTGTGTGAGGGAAAGGTGGACGTATAAGGATTACCCTCTCCATTGAACCACTATAATCTTTGTGTCTATTTATATATTTTCCTTTACTTACTGTTGTTGGCATACTACTTACGTACTGCATTGATTTGTACGAAAATGGATTAACAATATTCTGCTGCATAAAACTCTGCCTAAGCATTACTTACTCTACTAGTCTGCTTCGTGTCTACTATTTTAAGTCAGCTTACTATATTAGCTTTGCTGTAAGAACAAGTTTCTTACAGTAAGCAGCAAACTACTACTCAAAGTATTTGAAAAAGAAAAACCGAGTTACAAGTTTATTCACCTCCACCCCCTCTAAACCTCTACCACTTGGTAGTTTCACACATTAATTGTCTTTGGTAGCTATACCAGATCTAGCTGTTTTCTAGCCAAAAATACATTTTTAAAAGCAAAAGTATTTTCTTGTATATTAGCCACAATAATGGAACTTCTTCAACTAAGGCTCCCATGTTTTCCTTCGAGGAGTATGACTATAAGGATGCAAGCACACTAAGCTTCCATGCATGATGTGATGTGGACAATCATCACTGAATGTCCACCAGTAATCATGAATATCAACACTGTGGTGCAAGTGGATGGTGAACCTGCACCTCTTCCCATAGTGGAAAAGACATGTATTGAATGGACTCCTGATGATCGAAAGAAGTCCATCTTGGACAATCTGACCAAAAATGTACTTTTTGCCACATTGGATAAGGTTATCTTTAAGTAAATTCAAGGCATTCAAAACTACCAAGGACATTTGGGGCGTGTTGAAGAAGATCTGTGTTGGCGCAACTCTGCTTCGTGAGAATAGTGTTGCTACAATAACTCTAAACTTGGAGCTCTTCAAGGAAAAATATGGAGAGTCTCTAAAAAACTTAGATATTAAATACACAACAATCTTGAATGAGTTATGTGAGTTACGTGATAAGGTACACTATGTAGAGTTCACTCAAGGAAAATGTGATGCTAAGTCCAACCAATAAAGCTTAAAGGCACTAGAAAGGGTAACACGTATCTAGCTGACTGAGAATCTACTAGAGGACAACCCTCATGCTTCATAGCTAAAAGCACTCCAGAAGTCAGCTAGCTATGGCACAAGAAGATGAGTCATCTGAATTTCAAGACTATCAACAAGTTGGCACGCAAATGGTTAGTAAGAGGTTTACCAGATGTAGCATACATAAAGAAGAGTGTGTGTGATCCATGCTTGAAAGACAAGAAAATTAGGAAGTCCTTCAAAGACAAGCCTGTAAGATCATCTCAAAAGCGCCTGGACCTACTACTCATGGATCTTTTCGGACCCATTGAACTAGTAAGTTTGAGTGGGATGAAGTACTCACTAGTAGTAGTAGATGACTTCTCCAGATACACTTCGACTGTGTTTTTATCCAAGAAATCTAACACTTAGAAGAAGCTCCCAGAACTTATGAAGTGAATTCAGAATGAAAAAGGCCTCAACATTGTCAAGATCAGATCAGATCGAGGTACTGAGTTCACTAACAAGTTCAAGAGAGTTTCTGTAGCATTAATGGAATTCATCATGATTATTCAGTTGAAAGAACTCCTCAGCAAAATTATGTAGTAGAAACAAGAAACATAACATTGAAAGAAGCGGCTAGAACCATGATTGTTGAAGCACAATTGCCAAAGATATTTTGGGCCAAGGCTACCAACACAGCAAGCTACACGCAGAATATATGTCTTACCAACAAAGATCTAGATAAGACACCCTATGAGTTGTGGACTGGAAGAACACCTAACAATTCATAGTTCCATATCTTTGGTTGTAGGTGTTTTGTGCAGAGCAACGGGCAGGAACATCTAAATGCTTTTGATGCTAAATCAGATGAAGGAGTATTTTTGGGATATTCCTCTGTAAGAAAATTATTTAGAGTATTCAACAAAAGAACACTTGTGGTGGAAGACTCGCCACACGTGGTCTTTGATGAACCCTACTGGAACCCAGAAGGAATTGAAGAGATTACAGCAAGGGTAGAAGAATCAGGTTGAAAAAGAAAAAGGAACAAGTTCCTTATGTGGAGATTCAGCAACCAACTATAGCTGAAGAAGAACCTACTATAGAGGATATTGTACTAGTTAAGGAACTGCAAATCCTACAGCAGAGGCTACAAAACCAGAACCTACAGCACATCAGGTGTAAAGTAAGCTGCCGTGAATCAAGGCTTGGAACCAGAATAGAGATGGCTCAGAGATCATCTACCAACCTTGATCATAGGGAGAATAAATGATAGAGCAAGGACAAGAAGAGCTGCACCTTACGAAGTCATGTTCTCCTACTTTGTATCTCAAATAGAACCTTGCACCATTGAGGAAGATTTAAATGATCCTAATTAGGTACAAGCCATGCAGGAAGAGCTCAATGGGTTTGAGAGAAAAGAATTTTAGAATTTAGTTTCCAGACCTACTCATCAAGGTGTAATTGGGACCAAATGGGTGTTAAAAACAAGCTAGATGAATCAGGATTTGTTACCAGGAACAAAGTAAGGTTAGTTGTTAAAGGCTACTGTAAGGAGGAAGGCATCGATATTGATGAAACCTTTGCCCCTGTAGCCAGACTTGAAGCAATCACAATATTTCTGGCCTTTGGTGCATATAGTAACTTCACTGTATATCAGATGGATTGAAGAGTGCATTCCTGAATGAATTTCTAGCTGAAGAAGTCTATGTTGACCAACCACAAGGGTTTGATGATTCAACTGGTGATAGAGTAAACAAGCTAAAGAAGGCATTGTATGGCGTCAAGAAAACACCTTGAATTTGGTATGATACTCGCTCTCAGTATCCAGTCCAAAGAGGATTCTAGAAAGGTGTTGGAGACAGAACCTTATTTAGAATCCAAGATGGAAATAGTACATTGTAGTAAAAATTTATATTGATGACATTATCTTTAGGTCAACTAACAACACACTATGCAAGAAGTTCCCCCAGCTAATGCAAATCAAGTTCAAGATGAGCATGTTGGGAGAGTTAAGTTTCTTCCTCGAACTCCAAGTAAGACATTTGAACGATGGTCTCTTCATCAATCAAGTCAAGTACACAAAGGAGATGCTTAAGAAGTTTGGGTAAGACAACTCAACCTCTGTAAATGTTCTTATGGGTACAACAACTAGACTTAACAATGATGAAGATGGAAAGGATGTTGATATCACACAGTACAGAAGACTCATTAGCTCATTTCTATATCCTACAGTAAGGATACCTAACATCTTATTTGCTTTAGGAGTTTGTGCATGATACCAAGTAGCATTTAAGTAGTCTCACCTCCTAGCAGCTAAGAGAAGTCTGAGGTATCGACGGGGCACATCTGGAGTAGGCTGTGGTACCCAAGAGATGGAAAATTCGAGCTTAAAAGATACTTAGATTTTGACTTCACTAGTTGCATAGTTTAGCTAGAAGCAACAATCAATTATCACGTCTACAGCTGAGGTAGGATACATTGATGTTGGAAGCCGTTGTGCGCAGATAATGTGGATGTAACAATAATTGAAGGACTATTGGATACTCGCAAGAGAAACTCCTATAATATGTGACAATACTGGTGCGATTTTTATCACACACAATCAACTTCTTCATTCTCGAACCAATCATATAGAAGTAAGACATCAATTTTATCCGAGATCATGTGAAAAAGAAGGATGTCAAGCTTGAAAAGATACCCACAGACATACAGTTAGCTGATATATTCACTAAACCGTCGTGTGAGTCTCATTTCAATATGCCTAGGACGTAATTATGGATGCTGCTGATGTAGGAGAACCCCTGTAGGAAAAGTTTGTTGCTAGTGAAAGCATAAAAACAAACATTAAAACAGTCAATCGAAAGGTTACTGTAACCCTACTGGAGTGAGGGGGGATGCTATAAGTATTGCACGGTGAGCATACTATAAGCTTACTACATACTTGTTGCCACATTAATATTTCCTCGTACCATTTAGAGTGTTGAACCTTAAAAACTTTTCAGTTTTTAAAGTGGGAAAACATTCATTTCTTTCCCCGTATTTAATGTGCACGTCATTTACTACGCCGCAGCAGTTGCCTTTTCACAGAGGTAATTATGATGATTTGTATTTGACTAATGCATCCATTATATCACATCCACTAATTCAAATTCATTTTCACATCAATAAATCTAAACCATTCAAATCGCACGGATTTCTTGCCGAATCCTGCCGAGTGAACCAAGAATCATTTTAGATTATCTACCGTGAAAGAATATATATGCCTAAACATAGAAAGTTTGAAAAAAGAATTCAATCATATCTTCTTGAGAGGAAACCCTAAAGATCCATTTTATTTTTATTTTTAGGCCTTCTTCTCAAACAAGCTTCAATGGAAACTCAAAAATCCTCTCCAATAAAAAGAATCATGACTTTATAGAAGGACGTCTTGCATATCTCGAGTATCTTTAGATACGGAGGGTGGAGAGAAATAGAGAATCTCAGTTGATAAAGACGGTATGACGAAAGCTATTGTCGAATCATCTTACCTTCTTTCTTGGTACTGACCCACCAAGATACCAACAAAAGATGGTGAAGCAATTTTACCCGACTGCACAGGTTACCCATGATCAAGAGGGTGAACCATCCAACATAACATGTACTGGGAGAGGAAGTAGTGTTGAGATCACTTCTTCCACACTCGCCAAGATCTATAATATGCGGGAGGAATCATTGACTCTGTCGCAACTAAAGACCTATGGTGGGGATTCGATGTTGGAATGTTGGAAGGTTTTTACAAGTGACTAGTGATACACGTTAATTATGCATGTATTTAGGTCAATGTAGGATTATATTTGATAATATTTACATGCATATTTGGTCGAGAATTGTGTAGATTTGTAATATTTGGACCATTTAATGTGTTTGACTTGTTTTGGAGGTATTTTGAGTATTGCAAGGCTAAAAGTCGTAGTTCACGACTATCGGATGAAAGAACAAGTCAAAAGAGAGGAAAAATAAGCCTAAACCAACTGGTGGCCGCACTGTCGGATGTAGTCAAATTAGTTATTAATTCCTAACTATTCCTTTTATAAATAGTAGAGAGGGTAAGTCAGGGTCGATCCCACAAAGGACAGGAAAACTAATCGTATTATTGTATTAAACCAAATTATGCAAATAATTATAATAATATATAATATATTATGGGGGAAGTTGTTTTGAGTTAATTAACTAAAGCAAATAACAATTAAACTAGCAACTAAAGATGAATTCGAATATGATGAAAGGTATTCCCACCTTTAACCCAGTATCCCCTAGTCCGAATTATTCTTGTAATTGATTCAATTGCTTGACAAACTAGTTCTGAAACCCTTATCCCAAGAATTAGTAAGTACGCTATGCTAATCTTGTTACCCCTTAGGTATAATTAATCACAAGTTTGCTCTGTAATTAATCTATCTAATTAAATAGTCCTAGGATACGATCGCGAAAACACCATTAATCAAACGCATAAAGTTTTAGGGCAACAGAATAGGTACGGTATTGTACTCGCAAGTTTGGTACAAGTGACCGCGATTTACATTATCCTAGCGAATAAATTGACTATTTGCTACTCTTAGACATAAGTTCATAACAATTACGGATTATGAATTACGACCTAGCAACAATTATATGCCTAATACCCGGGTGATCAATCCAAATAAAACACACATACAAGATATGAAGAATTTAAATAACATAAATAATCTCAGAATATAGTTTAATCAAACAATTACTGTAAGAATTATAAAAATATCGTTCTAGGGTTCAACATAGTTAAAGATGAGAATAAAGAGACTTTAGCCGATCATAGCGATGGCTAAAAACAAACTACTAATGAAAGAAATAAACATGAAACTATAAAAACCCGAGACGCCGAATCTTAACTCTTCATTCTTCAAAATTCCCAAGTCAGTGCTTCAACATCAATGTAAAAGTCCTATTTTCGGACTTAGGGTCTTCCTTTTATAGATGGGGATGAAATGGGCTTGAGTTGGGCTTGAAAAGGTAAATTACGAGCAAATCTGTGTTGACCAGATTTGTGTCTCGACCGAGAGCCATGTATCGAATTCTCGGCCGAGATAAACTATCTCGGCTGAACCTTTCCTCCAGCTGCCATATGATTTTACACTGTTCTTTTGTCTCGGCCGAGACAAACGCACAACTTTCTCATGCTTGGCAGGAAGTTGCTTCGTTTTATACTTGCGAAACTTATTTCCTCATCCATCGTCAATTGAGTTCGACTTTTTAGCTTAGATTAATCCAAATAACTTCAAAACAAGTCAAACAATGTCAAATTGCCCAATAATATAAATATAAACAATACACGGTCGATTACGCATGCAAATGCCACTAAATAAACACTTAAATCGATATATTATGCATGCATAAACATGTTTACCAACCGGTCCAACCCGATCTAGACTCGGTCTGGGAGTGAACCGTCGCGACCACGACGAGCAAGGCTCGCGGCCGCGACAGAAATTGCGAAGAAGGGGAGATTGAAGTTGTTCATGCAGCGCGGCCGAGCCACACATGCAATGCGGCGTGCCAAAAGACGTCGTTTTTTAATGTTGTTTCAAGTACAAAGCAATGCGTCTACATGAGGAAGACGAAGCGGTCGCGACAAAAAGTCGTGTTGAAAGGAAATCATGTTCCAAATAGGATTCGAAGTCTAAAGACCCCAGGACTCGTCCCAAAGCCTATAAAAAGACATAAGAGCTCGTTTTTCAGAAAGGAAACAATTAGAGAATCATATTACATACTTTTACATCGGAGTAGAAGTCGTGAGAGCGAGAAGACGAAGATCGACGAGCCGATTATCGGGTTTAATTATTCCTTGTTTATTTCAATTTCTTGACAATGTTTTCTTTGAATTCTTATTTAGATTTGTTAGTAGACATGAGTAGCTCCTAAGATTAGAAAATAGGGTTTTAAAACAATGTAAATTTAATTGTTTAATTTATAGACTCCATTTTACATTATCGATCTATGTGTTTGGTTTATACCTATAATTGAATTTAATGTGGCCAATTAGGTTTAATTTACTTGTTTAACGATTCAGCTTCGAGGGAAGGGAATTGTAAATAGACGATAACACATAGCACGATTGTCTATGATCGTGTAGGCAAAAGGTTAAGGGGTTGTTAGGAGTTGTTAGGATAAATTGACTCGAGAGAGTAATTTCTTATTTGATCTACAACTTAGTCGCTTCAAGAGAAGGATAAGGTTAATTAAGTGTCGCATAATAGATAATTAACTGGTTTAATATTTTATAAATTTGGGATTAATCATCATTAGCGTAATTCCTGAAATCGAAATCCTAGAATACATTCTTGTTGATTTGAATTTTCCGTTTGTTAATTAATTGGTTTATTAGTATATGCAATCTAACACTTTGAGTATCTAGTTAGGATAATCCTAGACAGTTAGGGTATCAAACTATGTTAACATATTCTCTGTGGATCGACCTTGACTTTCCCTACATACATCTACACCCGTACACTTGCGATATTTTAAAGGTTAGAAATAGGTCTGTCAAGTTTTTGGCACCGTTGCTGAGGAATAGGTTTAGCGTCTTAGTTTTTATCCTGAGTAATAAGAGGATACTAGACTAGATTTTATTTTTTTGCAATTTCAATTTTGTTATTTAATTTTCTTTTTATTTATTTAATTTTCGTATTACATGGTATTTCTTTTTTGTTGTGTATTCAGGTTTCGCATGCAAACCAGGTCAAAAGGGAAAGAACATCTTGTTCCTTTAGATCAGAAATTTAAGTAACTACTAGTAGACACCGAACGAGAACAAACCACATGGTCGTGATGGATAATGCTCCGCAGAACCTGAACCAAGAGGAGGCGTTGAATCGTATATTGGGGGCCTTAGCCCATCTGGATGATAGAGTAATGAATCTGCAGCAACAACAACCTCCACTACCGCAGTAGAGACGTGTTCAGGTCGAGCAAGATGAGTTAGATGTGGATAACACACCCATAAGTGATTGTCTTCGCCCTACGCCAAATCAACAGTTCGGAGGAGTGCAACCACCACCACTAAATGCCAACAGCTTCTAGTTGAAGCCTACTTTTATAAACATTGTCCAGCATAACTAGTTTGGTGTGAGTGCATTAGAAGACCCGAATGTGCATCTAAACAAATTCCGCAGGTTGCTGAAATCGTAAAGATAAATCATGTACCACACGAGCAACTAAAGATGAGATTATTCATGTTCTCTCTGAAAGACAAAGCGTTACAGTGGTATAATTCATTAGGCGATTTCACAGAATGGGAAGACTTGAGAACACAATTTCTATTGAAGTACTTTTCGCCAAGCAAGATGTTAGATTTGCAAAATAAGATCAATCAGTTTAGGCAGGTATATCAAGAACCATTCAGCGAGGCTTGGGAACGATTCCGGGATCTTATCCGGAGTTGTCCCCAACATGGATTTTCGAAAGAAGCAGCAGGTGCGCAAATTTTATAATGGTTGGCTTGCTCTAGCACAGAATCAGGTAGATGCAGCAGCAGGGGGTAGCCTGATGGAAAAGAATGTCAAGGATGCGTTCTCAGTCTTGGATGCAATAGCCAGAACCAGCTATCAGTGACCTAACGAGAGAAATAGCCAAGAAGAGTGGCTAGTGTCAAAGAAACAGAGCCCGTCAAGAATGAGTCGATTGAAACTCTTACATCTCAGCTGACCACTCTGACGAATTAAGTAAGTTTGCTAACTAGTTTAACGTTAGCACAGATAATGACACTACATCGCAGCAATTAGTGGGCCAGGAGGAGGTTAAAGATGTTAACTTTGTAAACCAGAGGAACTTCAACAACTTCCAGAACAATCAGCCGAGACACAATCAATATCCACTTAACCGGAATAACCAAAACTTCTCTTATGGCAATACGAAAAATTCGCTCAATCCACCACCAGGTTTTGCTGTTATGAATGACATAATCCACGATGGCCAAAAGCCGACACAAGAGGAAATATTATAGTCACAATTCACAAAGTATGATAAAAAATTAGCTCAACTGGAGAGAAAGATAGATGGAAGATTTATTGAGCTAAACAAGCAAGTGACTAGTCAAGGAGCGGAGATCAAGCAGTTGGGAGAGAACATGAAGGAAATATCTAGCAACCTAAGTCAATTGATAAAGATTGTTGGGGCTCAACATAAGCAGGGACAATTTCCTAGTGATACTGTCATCAACCTAAGGGAGCAGTGTAATGCAATCCATTCAAGGGGCGAGACTGAACGAAACCAAGAGGAGGTGGTCGAATCTGAGTTTGCACCATCGAAAAGAAAAAAAGTCCCCAAATACATACCTCCCATTCCATTTCCTCTAGCAGCTGTTAGAAAGAGGAATGAGCGCAGCTCCGCATCGAACATGCTAAGCACTTGGAAGAACGTGAAGCCAAGAAGAAGTTGGCAAAAGAGGAACGGGCAGAAAGGAAGAGATTAGCAAGAGGGAAAGCAGAACATTAAGAGAAATAAAGCAGTGATGACAAAGATAAAAAAAACACTACTTTCTTCTTTTAATGATTCATCTAAATTTGATTTACATGATAATATCTCTGCTAACTCGATTCCTTTAGAATGTTGTAGTACGTTCTCTGTAGTGCAGGACAAACCCGAGGAAGATAGTGAGACTAAGGGGGTCATGAAAGAGTCCCTGGTTAGAAGTGTCTTGGAAGCTAATTGTGAGCTAAAGGACTCAAAGATTATACATGCTGAAAAAGAGGCAAAGATGAAGGAGGATACGAGGCCCTCAAAGAACACAAACACTTACACAAAAAGAGCAATTAAAAAGTAAGATCCAGGAAGTTTTTCCATATCTTGTTCTATAAGTAGTCAAGTGTTCAAGAATGTGTTGTGTGATTTAGGGTCGAGTGTTAATCTGATGCCTCTTAAAATGTATGCACAATTAGGAATAGGGGAAGTAAAGCAATCCTTTACTACCATCCAATTGGCGGATGGATCAATACTAACGCCATTGAGGGTAATCGAGGACGTGCTTGCTCTAGTTGAACATTTTGAATTCCCTAGCGATTTTCTAGTTGTTGACATGCAAGGGAATATGAATGTCCCTTTCATTTTAGCTCGACCATTCTTGGCCACAAGTCAAGCGGTGATAGACATGCCTAAAGGGAAGTTGGCGTTTTGTATACAAAATGAAGTAATCATACTTCCCATTCATAATAGGGAAAACCTAAAAGAAATGGACAAATATTGTGTCATTTATACTGCTGAAAAGAGTAAAAACTTGCTAAATAGAGTCGTAACTAATCCTAGAGCAAGTAAACACAGTTGGTTGGGCTTTGGTTAATAAAGAAACCAAGAGGGTCGTCGGGCTGAAGACGTAAAATTTAGCGCTTGTCGGGAGGCAATCCTATGCTTACCGTTTTGTTTAATTTTTGTTAAGTTTTGTTATTAATTAGTATTTTATAGTTTACTTGTGTTTTTAGTATTTTTATGATATTAGGAACCAACATTTACGAACTAAGAGCAAAAGAACGCGATAGCAAGATGTAGGAATCGAAAAGACGGAAAATGACATTTGTCACGCAAAAGCATCATCGCGGTCGCACCGAGTTTCAAGCACGGTTGCTTCAAAAACTTAATTCTTGAACTACAGAGCAGTAAGTTGGGCGAGGTCGCATCAAATTTTTTCACCAAAATAGAAGGTCAGTGGCTACGACGCGGTCGTGCCGAGTCATGAAGCGGTCGCGCCGGTTTATGGAACTGAGTTTAAATAGACGGAATCCAGACAAACTCGAGCTTGGAGACAAGAGCAAGATCGTCTTTAGGATGCGATAGCTCAATTTTGGGGCCAACACGGATTCCAACCACCACCACCGCAATGATCTGTGAGTCGAGCACCCAGTCGTACCACTCTTTTCCCACAAACTTGGCCTTTGACCAAGTATGGGAGAGGAAGTGAATAGTGAGACGACTTGGCCGCTATTTACATTTTTGCGCATTATCTGTTTTATCGCTTTTGCTTAGTTAGTTATTTATTTTGTGCTTTGAGGAGCCTGTGTGCTCGTTTTGTGTTGGCATTTTTGTGATTTAGTCATTGGATCTGTGAGCCTATTTTTGTGTTCTTTGCATTGCTAGTCATGTTGGTCGTCGTAGGTTTTATGTTTTTTTTATTTATTTGGCTATTGGAGTCAAGAAGTAATGAACCCGAGTAGTTGATTGAGTCGTGAAAGAAAGAGAAACTTAGTTAAATGATAGACGATGATGTGTTAATGATGAAGTGATTTTGAGTAAAACATTGATAAATTAGCACACAGTAAAGCATGCGAGGTAATTTGAGACGAAATTAAGCTTGAACTTAGAATATTTTATCAAAATTAACCTTGTGAGACTTTAATCCTAAGTTGTACTCCTATTTTTTGGAGAAATATGATTTCTTTCGGTGTGAATTTTGATTGAATATATGTATTAGTTTCTAGAACTTGCTTTGAATCTTTACTAAAAATGTGTCAAGCATGTATTGTGACTTAGGAAATGATCTTAGGCAATTCTTGTTTTTAGCCTTGAAAAGATGCCCTTTGTACCAAATATTTTATCCCTAGTTAGCTCATTTGAGCTTAATAGCCTATTGTTTCATAAGCCCGATATTACAAGCCAAAAACCTTTCAATTTAAGTTTTTGGTCTTAACTGGATTAATCAAGTAAGAGGGAGGAGGATGGGAAGTAGTTGGGCAAAGATTTTGGGGAAGAAAAGGGAAACTAGTGGATAGTCAAAAGATGAAGGAAAGGAAAGAAAGATAGGTCAAAGACGAGAAGAATAGCCTCTCCTAACTCGAAAAAAAAAAGTTTGTATATTCATTGTTTAGTACTTTTGTTTCAGTTGTTAAATTGTGCTTAAATTGTTTCAGTTGAATAGAACAGTGGGGTAGTCTAAAAAATGTGGTACCCATATAGTTGAAAAGCACTTAAGTTATAAAGATTTTTGGGAGGTGAAGAAGTCATTTTCTTTTGGGATGATTTGCTGAGATTTGAAGAGTGAGGTTGAGTGATTGTATTGAGGGGTAGTCAGGTTAGGAATGACTTGATTAGTCTAAAAGTAGTCACTTTTATCCAAACTAGTAAAGTCTTACGTACGTTGCACGTGACACACGTGAATTTATAAAAAAGAAATAGATCATAATCTAATTGAATTAAATTGGCTAAAAACTAAGGTATATCATAAAAAAGAAAATAATTAGATTAAATAAACTTAGAATCGGAATTTTATACAAAAAAAAAAAAAAAAAAAAAAAAAAAAAAAAAGAGAGAGAGAACACCAACACTAAAGAAGTTTTTACTTGATTTATGACAGTGCTTCTTAAATGGTCTCATTATGTTGTATGCATAAATTATTATCTTTTTATTTTTTATTTTTAATTAGACTTATGGTTCTCAAAGTTCATTGTGTTGCATACCGTATGCATGAATTTTCATAATTATATTTTTTGATTCTTTGATGAATAGGCTAGAAAAGTTCTTGGTGTTCTATGACAAAAGAATTAATTAGATGATTAAATATACTTAGAATACTTTCTATACTTTTTTCTCATCAATACAAAAGAGGTTTTGCTTGATCTATTATCACATTATTTGTGTTAGCTCTTACATTATGTTTCGTTGGATATTTACTAATTTTGAAAAAAAAATCCATCTTAGGTGGATGTTGTCAATGATTTAAAGGAAAAATGATCAAATGCACATAACCACAGTGGGTTTTATAGTTTCAGGACTAAAGCTTAAAATTTCACCTAATGATTTTAGATGGCAAATCTAATAAGCCACAAAGATACATAATTATGTAATAATTTTTAAGTGATTACTTTTCATTTACTTAACCTAAGGACCTTCTAAAATCATTGAATGGTTCTTGGAGACTTGCTTCTGTTTTGATCTTTTCACTATTATTTAGAGTAATAGCAATATATATATATATATATATATATATATATATATATATATATGATTTCTTCTTCCTCTTTTTGTTCTCTTGGTTTTTGCATTTTATTTGGACTTCTAATTCTCTATGTTCATTGTGTTGTACAATGTACTCATGAATTTCAAGGTTATATTTTCTAATACATTGATTAAATAGGCTAGAAAATTTCTTGGTTTTCTGACTTAAAACTGATTAGATAAATATACTTAGAATACTTTCGATACTGTTTATTTTTTTATTAACACAAAATAGTTTTTGTGTCTTACGTTATGTTTTCTTGCATATCCATTGTTTAATAAAAAAAATCCAATCTTCGGTGAATTGTCAACGATTTCTAGTAAAATTGACCAAATGCACATAACCACGAAGGTTATTGGGCTTTATAATTAGAGGACTAAATTTTAAATTTTACCCATTAATTTTAGATGTCAAAGCTAATAAGTCATAAAGATACATATTTATATAATAATTTTAAGTGGTTAATTTTTCTATGAACGGTTCTGGTGGTTCCTGGAGACCTACTTATTTCTATTGTCAATATTTTCACTTTTTCTTTAAAGTAATAACATAATTATTTTTATTGCTTCTCCTTCCTCTTCCTTTGCAAATTTGAAAATCGTTTTTACTTTGAAATTAATTATACTTAATGTTACATGAAGTTCCTTTAATTTATTTTATAATTTCCGCAACTATTTAAGTATATATATACAGAGATATATATACTTTTTTCTAGTTTTGATTGATTTAATATCACGGTCACTATTTCTTTTACTTTTTTCTCTCCACATGAACTATTTTATAAACCTTTCATTATAAGATATGACATAACTAAGTAATTAAATCAAACCATAAGAAGAAAAATAAACATAATTTAACAACTCGAAATATTTGTCATGTTTGCTTATATTTTTTGTTAAATATCAATGTTAAATAAAAATAATTATAAAATCACAATTCATTAGCCTATAATTTTTCTTCTTCTCCATATTGTATATATTTACATTCATAGTTAATTAAAAATCACTGAAATGTCGTTTCCTTAACTTACAAATGATGAAAATATTATCAAATAAATTTTTATATATGTACTTATGAGAACCCTTTAAAATTTTTCATTTAAAAGGTATGGCACAACTAAAATAATAAATTTCAACAATTTTTTCTTAAACTACCTCTATTATATTAACTCACTCTATTGTTTTGAAGATTTACGAATAATCTAAAATTATATAATTCTTACTTGCATCACTTTGTCAAAATTGAAAAGGAAAAAATATTTAAATTTTTATAATCCTTGACTTAAAATGATAAAAATCACATCAAGTAAATGTCTAAGTATATGCTTAAATTGTTTGCAAGATCTTGAGATATAATTTAACATAAAATTAACTTTTATTAAATTTTGAATAAAATTCTAGTTAGAAAATAACTATTGAACTCTTGTTTACCCTTCTCAATATATTTCAATTTTTATTCAGATTTTTTATGGTAGGCATCATAATAATCCGATTTAATCTTGTTGAATATGTGTATCAAATTACTTGATTCTTTGTATATGTTATAATATGATCTAAGGATATTTTAGTTATGGTATTAATTTGTAAGAAGCAACTCATATTTTTAAGAATAACGGAGATATGAATAATTTAAATGACGTGAGCTGAAGTTTAAGTATCAATACTATTTTGATATAATGTCATCATCCATATCATAAAACAATATTATTTTCTTTAGTAGTGAAATATCACATTCTCAACCAATAATTAGTATAAGGTGCCATGATTCAAACATAAATTGAAATACAAAAGTTATTGGGCATAAAAATTAGAATACCTGATATCGATGATTTAGAATATGAAGTTGTAAAAATTGAAAGTGCTACTCTATAAACTCAATCCAGAACACAACCAAATAAACTTAAATTAAATTTCTTTTATAAAAATTCAACTAAACAGTAATAAATATATCATATAACGACAAAGTAACAAAAAATAAATATAAATATTTTTTTTTTTTTTTTTTTATGTATCTTTTAATTTAGTGGGAGTTTATTATAGTGATAGATATAGATTATTTTTCTATCATTATTGTTTTGAAATTAATTAGTACAATTTAATTATATGAAAATTATGTATTTGACCTTAACTTATAGTTATAGATGTAAGGGTATTTATGTCCATTCATTATTCTGTAAGAAACACCCACACTTTTATAGGTAGGGGATGTATCCCACCTAACTTTAAGCCCGCATTACAACCAAAAGAAAGACCTTTTTTATCATTTGTCACACATATCAAGTACGAGGTCTAGTTTAGACGATTGACAAGCATATGACAGGCTTTGCATGTAATTCAATGTGAGTGGAAATTATATTAGCCTAAACACTTGAGAGATGAGTTTACCCGGTGAGGATTGAATAATTCGAAAGTTCAAATTCTCGAAATTAGTTGATTTTTGCGTTATCACATATACTCACTTGAATTGTGTTGCCTAGTTGTTTTAAGAAAAATCAGTCTGAAACTGAATTCATCATCCGATCGCCCTAAATCATTCCATAATCACTTGTATTCCTTGTCTTTTGTTTAAACAACGGTTTAATTTTGGGTGGTTTTGATACACGTTAATTATGCATTTATTTAGGTCGATGTAGGATTATATTTGATAACATTTACATGCATATTTGGTCGAAAATTGTGTAGATTTGTAATATTTGGACCATTTAACGTGTTTGACTTGTTTTGGAGGTATTTTAAGTATTTCAGGGTTAAAAGTCGTAGTTTACGGCTATCGAATGAAAGAACAAGTCAAAAGAGAGGAAAAATCGCTTAAACCGGCCTGAACCGGTCCAACCCGGTTTAGACTCGATCTGGGAGTGAACCGTCGTGACCGCGACGAGCAAGGCTCGCGGCTGTGACAGAAAGTGCGAAGAAGGAGAGATTGAATTTGTTCATGCAGCATGGCCACACCACACGTGCAATGCGGTCGTGTCAAAAGACATCGTTTTCACATTGTTTCAAGTCCAAAGCAATACGGCCGTGAGAGAAAGACAAAGCGGCCGCGATAAAAAGTCGTGTTTCAAAGAAAATCCTGTTCCAAATAGGATTCGAAGCCTAAAGACCCCAGGACTCGTCCTGAAGCCTATAAAAAGACATAAGAGCTCACTTTTCAGAAAGAAAACAATTAGAGAATCACATTACATACTTTCTCATACGTTTACATCGGAGTAGCAGTCGTGAGAGCGAGAAGACAAAGATCGACGAGTCGGCTATTGGATTTAATTTATTCCTTGTTTATTTCAATTTCTTGACAATGTTTTCTTTGAATTCTTGTTTAGATTTGTTAATAGACATGAGCAGCTAAACTACTCGTGTCCTAGGATTAGAAAGTAGGGTTTTACAATAATGTTGATTTAATTGTTTAATTTATAGACTTCAGTTTACATTATCTATCTATGTGTTTGGTTTAATCCCTATAGTTAAATTTAATCTGGCCAATTAGGTTTAATTTACTTGTTTAATGATTCCGCTTCGAGTGAAGTGAATTGTTAATAGACGATAACACATAGCGCGATTGTCTATGATCGTGTAGGCAAAAGGTTAAGGGGCTGTTAGGAGTTGGTAGGATCAATTGACTCGAGAGAGTAATTATCTTAATCAATCTACGACTTAGTCGCTTCGAGAGAAGGATTAGGTTAATTAAGTGTCGCCTAATAGATAATTAATTGGGTTAAAAGTTTATAAATTAGGGATTAATCAACGTTAGCGTAATTCCTGAAATCGGAATCCTACACTACATTCTCGTTGGTTGAAATTTTCTGTTTGTTAATTAATTGGTTTATTAGTATATGCAATCCAGTTTAATCAAATCATTTACCACTTTGAGTATCTAGTTAGGATAATCCTAGACAATTAGGGTATTAAACTACGTTAACCTATTCTTTGTAGATCGACCTTGAATTTCCCTATATACATCTACACCCGTACACTTGCGATATTTTAAGGGTTAGAAATAGGCATGTCAACTAGCAAGCACTGAATGTGCATGAGTCGTGTGCCAAGGTCACTTTTCTCCCAGAGTTCGAGTATCTGCTCGATATGTTTAGTCGCAGCATAGAGTGCAAGACTAGGAGTTACAGTAACTGTAGCAGTCACAGATTCCGCTTGATGATCGTTGTGTAGAAAGAGGAACCAGTGAACTAGTCATCATTTCTCTTTACTCATCTAATGGATGAGGTCACTAAGATAAAGGGACGCAAGTGTTACGGAATCGCACTTAACTACATTCTGTACAGTCTCAGTATCGGCATTACTGGAGGTGTGGAACTTGGGAAGGGCAGGTGGATTGGTGGTACAAGGGAAGGTACCAAGAGGAGGGGAGAAGAAGAGAGAAGGATCACCCAAATGCCTACTACTGTGATCAGTAAAGAATAAGGTCATTTCTTTAGCCCTCTTCCAAGAAGAGATCTCAACGGTTGAGACCTGTAAAGGAATCAATCATTTCTTCTAGTATCGTAGAAGAAGATGAAGTGGAAGAGAGTAGTCCAGAGGATCAACCTCTACAGAAAAGGAGAAGGAGACTAGTCAAGGCCCATCTCAAGGAAAGCATTGTCAGGTAACTCTTTGATGAGCCTGAGATAGCACCCTAATCACCACGAATTGCTTCACCTGATCGTGAGGTCGTACGTAACGCAGGATCAAGGGTGTACAATTTTAAAAATCCTATGATGACCTTTCTATCCCGGCTTTGAGCCAGCAGTCACCCACAGCAAAAGCATTCAAGTGAAGATTCAAGTTGCATTCAGATTCTCAAGTCAAGATAGCTTTCAATCTTTTCCTCGATCCTAATCCTTCTCATACAAGGAAGCTTGCCCACATCTCAACTAATATTCAATTTTAGAGGCAGCTATCAGAAGTTGAAGAAAAACTTTCGTTAAACTAATCTCATGAGCAGTTTTTGAACGGGGAATCTTTGTTTGAATTTGGGATTTAAAGTGGACTAGGTGTTCTGAAGAGCGTATGTATAGTAAGGAACCAAGTTAGACTTAGACTTCGTCGTAGCTAAGTTTGTAATCTTTGTGTCTATTTTTATATTCTCTTGTACTTACTAGTGCTAGCATACTACTTACGTACAACATTGATTTATAAGAAAACGGATTTGCAATAATTCGCTGCATAAAACTCCGTCTGAGCATTGCTTACTCTAAGTAACGTAAGACTAGTCATTATTTGTGTCTACTATCTTAAGTCAGCTTACGGTATTACCTAAGTTATAAGAACAAGATTCTTATAGTAAACACCAAACTACTGCTCAAAGTATTTGAAAAAGAAAATCGAATTAGAGGTTTATTTAACCTCCCTCTAAACTCCTACCACTTGGGACCAGTAATAAATCTTATAGAAAATACTATGAAATAAGATATGTAAATTAATATTACTATAAAAGTATAAAGACTTAAAAAAAAACAAAAGAAAGATAGAAAAGAGAGAAACTAGAAATAACACCAAATATTAGTGTTCCGAAGGGAGAATGAGAATATATTTGTTTTTATAGGAACGGAAAAGGGGTGAAAAATAGGTCGTAGGCCCCCAGTTTCTTGTAATTGGGACCCAATATTGGGCCCAACCAAGTTAAAATAGTGTTGTCTTAGTGGGCCTAGCGCAATATAAAAATATATTGGAAAGCTATTGTCGTGGGCTCTGTTCACCCAAGTAGTCTTCAGCTGGGCCCAATGATATGATAGCCAGGGCCCAGGTTCTTTAATGCAGATATAATATAGTGCACACGCTCGTTCGTGGCCAAAAATCCATGGATTATTTGTTTCTATCTTCTTTTCATGTACTGTACATGTATGCTATGTGAACTTTAGGGGATATTTATTTTGGAATGTCCCAATCCGGATATAGCATGAGTGATCCTCATCATATTTTACTTTATACCGGATGGTCTATTCCTTTACATTCACACCATATTGCCTACATCACCTTTTACAATTTCCAACACACATTTTATCGGACGTGGCACATGTTACTACATCCTAAATCAAGTATCCCTTAGGGGTTGTATCCCTTTCCATTTCTCTTTTTCTACTAAAAGATTATAGGCTAATTATTATTTGTTAATCTTATTCTTAGAGATAAAAAGATGAATAATTAGTAAGCAAATCCTAAAAGGCTAAAACACCCAAGGCTAAACTCTATCTGAAAATGATATATTATTATTATTGAATCGCTAAACTATAATTGTTTCTTAAATTTTATTAAAATAATACATGCTCCATTTGATTAAGTAAACCTAAAAAAGGAGATAATATTTTCTCAACCCCATCTATTGGTTTCAAGTTTCAAGAAACCATTAGTTTAATGCAATGTTATAATAATCCTTATGCGCTAGTCCAATGATAGATAAAGATAATCAGGCTTTTGGTGAAGTTAAATGTAATATAAATAATTAGAACCTAAATGAAATATTAGATGTAATATAAATGTGAATAGACGAAAGAAATCGAAAAACAAAATGTAAATGATAGTCGGAAATATTTATACTAGGGTTCCATAGTTTAGTAGTAAAATATAGGATGAATGAGTTAAATCTTGGATTGCAGTTGAAAATGAGGGTGCGGAATAGTGATTAGGAAATGAAAAGATGGTAACCAAAGAGGTGAGGTGAGGTCCCATCCCATGTACGTCACCGAAGCTCAAATCCCCATGCCTTTCATTCATACCCATTCCCTCATTCCTGCAACTCTGTTTTCTCCTTTCTTTCTTTGTTTTTTTTTTTTCTCTTTTCTTTTCCGAAAATACGATTGTTTTGATGCATAGACATGGGCATCCGGTTCAGAAAACCGTGGAACCGGCGGTCAACGGTTCCAAAACCGTTGACCCGGTTTCGGTTCCAAACCGGGACCGTAACCGGTCACATCGCGGTTCGGTTCCGGTTCCACCTAATCTGGAACCGGAAACCGGCGGTTTCACAGGCGGTTCCAACCGCCGGTTCTAAACCGGCGGTTCCGCGAATTTATTATTTTTTTTTTTTTAAATTCAAAAATGCCACGTGTCACGATCTGGTGAAGTGTCCGTTGGAAATGGACGGCGTGATCTTCGTGGCCGTTACAAGAACCTGCGGTTCCGGAACCGGCGGTTCCTCGAATTTTTTTTTTTTTTTTTTTTTTTTTAACGGCTATGATCTGTTGGCCGTTGAAAATCAACGGCCCAGATCATTTGGCCGTTACAAATGCTCAATTGATTTTTAGGGGGGGGGCTTGGTTTTTGGATTTTTTTAAATTTTTTTGTTATTTTATATTTCAAACCCCTATAAATACATCCAACTTCAACACAAATCACTACACCTCTCTCAATCTATCTCAAGCTCCCTCAATTTCTCTCAAGCTCACTAGTCTCTAGTCTCTACTCTCAAAAAAATTGAATTTTAATTCCATTCTACCAAAAAAATATTTATTTCTTCTAGTTCTTTTTCTTCAATTATATTTTGTTATTTGCATCTTTATTCTTCCTACTTCTACCAAAAAAATGTCTAGCCAAAGGGGAGCTTCTTCAACTTCATCATCTCGCGGTTCTCGCCTTATCTCCGATAAGGGCAAGAGTCATGCGTCGGAGGAGTATGCTTCACTTCCACCTCTTCCTCCACCTCAAGTATTGTTCGACCTCAATGATGATGATGATGATGATGACATTCCAATTGATTTGGATGCCGATGACATAGCCGCTTGTCTAGGTAAATTTTATATTTGAGCAATTTAATTTTTAAGATTTAATTGTATTATTAATTATAATTTTTCTTGTAGCAAGTAAAATCATTTTATATTTGAGCAATTTAATTTTTAAGATTTAATTGTAGTATTAATTATAACTTTTCTAGTAGTAAGTAAAATCATTTTATATTTGAGCAATTTATTTTTTAAGATTTAATTGTATTATTAATGCTAACTTTTCTAGTAGTAAGTAAAATCATTTTATATTAGTAGTGTTTTAATAAATTTAAATCCTATTGAGTAATATGTTTTTTTATTTATTTCAAATAATTTAGGAGAAAACGCCGCCGCCGCATTTGCCGCTCAAGAAGAGGGAAATCAACATCCAACACAAGAAAGCCAAAGTCAAGGCCAAAGTGGAGGACGACGATCTCGTAATCGTAGTGCTTCACAAGGAAGCCAAGGAGATACGGCGGCTTTAAAATCCGAGGTCTTCACTATCCACTTTACAAAAGTTCTAGTGCCGGGATCATCAACCGACTACAAAGTCACTTGCAATTATTGTGGGGCACCTTATAGTTTCAAGCACGGAGGGGGATATGGAACACTAACAAAGCATGTCAAAAAACATCATCCCGATAAGTGTGGACTCGACCAATCCCAAACCCAAATGCCAAGATACACCGTTGGAGGTTCGGATTCTAACTCTCGCTCTCCTTTATTTTCCTTTAGTGAGACAAGATTGAGGAGAAATTTGGCTAAATTTATTTCCGTAAAGCATTTGCCTTTTAACTTCGCCGATGATGGATTTTACGAAGATTTTATGCAACTAAGTTGTGGTCCACAACATAGGAAGATTTCTAGAAGAACATTAACTCGGGATATTGCGAAAGTTGTCGGGGAATTTAAACTTGTTTTACTAAATATGTTTGCTTCACTTAAACAAAAAGTTTCAATATGCTCGGACATTTGGGGTGATCATTGGCAAAATCATCACTACATGGGCATCACTTGCCATTGGATTGATGATTCTTGGACAATGCAAAAAAGATTAATAGGTTATAGAGAATTTGATACCGAGCATACCGCATCAAACATTTGTCACAAAATTATTTCCATTCTTCAAGAATACAACTTGGTTCAAAAAATTTTTTCGATATCTTTCGATAATGCTAGTGCAAACAAAGCTTCTTTACCCCAACTAATTGATTTTTGCAAGCCATCTTGTGGAGGTAAATTTTTTCATATTAGGTGCATTTGTCATTGTTTGAACTTATGTGTGCAAGATGGCCTAACAAATTTCATAACATATGTTGCTCCTATTAGAGAAGCAATCACCACTATTTCTAGACATTCCTCTTTAACAAAAAAATTGGCAAGATTTTGCAAACAAAGAGGAATTCATCCCAAAAAAATTTCTTTTGATGTTCCTCACCGTTGGAATTCTACATATAAAATGCTCAATGATTCTTACATGTATAAGGAAGCTTTGTGTGCATTTTTTCAACACCATCAAGTTGGTATTTGTTTATTTCCCAATCAATGGGATGCTTGTGCTAATTTAATTTCACTATTAAAAATTTTTGAAGATGCAACTAAGGAACTCTCCGCTTGCTACTATCCTACTTCACCTTTGGTTCTTGATCATTGTGTTAAAATTGCACTTCTTTTTAATGAATATAAAGACGATCCGATTTTGCATGAAACGATAGATTCTATGAGGAAAAAATGGTTAAAATATTTTGAGGAAATACCCGATTTATTTTTAGTAGCAAAATTGTTAGACCCTAGGATTAAAGAAGATGGCTTAGAATATTTGTTAAAAATGTATTACGAAGCATTGTTCCCCAATGAAAATGATGTCCTAAACCCCTTGCATATTGTTGCCAAAGCAAAGAGTCTTTTGTTTGATATTTTTAGAGAATATAGGATCCAATTTGGTGATGGTAATGATAGTGATGTTTGTTCAAGTGGTCTTGGTTCTTCAACCCAATTCGTTGGAAATTCGAGTCTTGCCCGTTTGCAAAATTTTTACGATATTCGTTCACAAAAAAAGGCAAGGTCTTCCTCTAATCCTTATGGGGAAGTTGAAAAATTTTTACAAACTACTTTTGAGGAACTTTCTTTTGAAAATAATACCGACCTCCTAAAGTGGTGGTCGAAAAGATCCAACTCCTTCCCGGTTTTATCTATTATTGCCAAGGAAATTTTTGCTTGTCCCGCTTCAACCGTTTCGGTTGAGCAAGCTTTTAGCATTGGAGGATACACCTTGGATGCCCGAAGATCTAGATTAACCGTGGAGAATCTAGAAAATCAACTCCTCCTTGAAGATTGGACAAAAGCCGAAAAACGAGCTCAAGAAGTTGACTTCGATGAAGACGAAGAAGGAGATACACGTGATTTCGACACCGGCTCATCCGGCACACCACCTTCTCAAGGAAGTGAATGTGAATGAGCACAACCGAACCAACTTTATTTCGAAAGGTAAGTGAGGTAAGAGAACTACGTGGGCTTTGATTCCTTGACCTTAAGCCGGAAGATCGAGGATACGTAGGCAATTTGGTACTAAGTTAAAAATTAGTTTTAATTTTTAACTTAGAATCAAACTCAAGCCCTTTAATCTTTTTCCCTTTTCCTTCCCAATATTATTAGTTAAAATTGTATAGTTGTATACTTGTATTGAACTTTGTAGGTTGATTGTGTTTTTAATTAGTGTTATTGTATTAAATTCTACTTTGTAATTTAAGAGATTATAAATGGTATTATAACATTTAAGTTGTAGTTTATATTTGTACTTTGTGTTATTGTATTAAATTTTACTTTGTAATTTAAGAAATTATAAATGGTATTATAACATTTAAGTTAAATTTGACTTATTAACTTTATCTTTTAGAAACTATAAGTTGTATATTATAATAAAAATAAAAATAATAATAATTAAAAAAAAAAAAAAAAAAGAGAGAGAACCGTCTGGAACCGGCGGTTTGGAACCGGAACCGGCGGTTCTATGCCGGTTCGGAACCGTAACCGTAACCGGGGTGTTCCCGGTTCGGTTCCGGTTCCAGTAGGGGCGGTTCCAGGAACCGGCGGTTCGGAACCGGGAACCGACTGCCGGTTCAATGATGCAGCTTATGCTTATGTTAGGCTGAGCCAAATATATGGCTTTAGCCAGATGCGTTATCCATGTGTCGACTCATTTATCCACGTTCGCTACGTACGATAATTGGTTCATGTATTTTTATATTAATTTTTTAGGATCGTTCTGTTTTGGGGTAAATCTTATATATTACGAAACATTAAATAAATTTACAAGTGTGCTTCACAAAAAAAAAAAAAAAAAAAAAAAATTACAAGTGAAAATATTGGAGCCCATCAATTGACGGACCTACGTTGGTGTCAAGGGGGTACTAGACCTCCGATCCCGTCATAATGTGTTTATATATCAGTATTTCTTTGATTCCCGTTACAATGTGCTACTCACTCTATTCCACTTAATTTTATTCGAACTCCGGTTCAGATAAGATTCAGACCACCACTTCTCTGATTGGATCTCTTCCCGTCCCGGGGCATACTCCGGTGTATCTGTTTTTGCTTTTAAGTTGATTTTATCAAAGGTGTAGACTAAGGGTGGAGATTGTGAGAAAATTTTCCTTTTTAAAGATGTGCAAAGTTAAGTGGGGCGACGGACGGAAAAGACAAGTATGCAAATTTAAGTGGGACGGAGGGAGTATTATATATGTTTATTTTAATCGATTTTAGTATAATTAATTAAATAAAATAAATAATTATAGTTTAACTTGAATAAAATGGAGGTATTGTTATGTATAAGCAACAAAGATATAAAGATGTTAGTAAATATAATGTATATGGATACATTATATCTTTATTTCTTTCCTTTTTGTAATTAAAACAATTTATTGATCTTATCTAAATTGTTAATACTTTTTAGTTTTATTTATACAGTTGATATACTCATAGATATTATATATAATGTAATTTATTCAATATTTTAAGTTTAGAGTCAAATATAAAAAAAAAAAAAATGGATTTCTATCGTACTCAGAATTTGTCCCTTTTTTTTGCTAAAAATTGTCACATAACCTTAGAGCATAGTTAAAAAAAATTAAAAAATTACCCTAAAACGAACTACTACATTGGTCTATAAATGGACTGATAGGTATGGCCCAATCTCCCCGGGTCGGTCCAGCCCGCCAGACGGGTCAATTGGGCTCAAGAGCGCAAGCCCAACGCAGCTAAGCTCATGCGCGACGTCTTTAGGAAGTTAGGAAAAGATCCCCATGATCTTTTCCAACGGCCATGCAGATATGATTGGCAGATTTGTAGGAATTTTGTTAGGGTTGTTATTATATAGTATAAATAGGAGAAATATTGTTGAGATTAGAGTTCCAATTCTGAATTCTAAAATCACTACTTGTAAGGTTGTACTCCTGTGTTCAAAGGAAGATAGTGAAACATCTCTGAAGGTGATTGCCTTCACCCGTGGACGTAGATCTCCGGATCGAACCACGTAAATTCTTGTGTTGCTTATATTCTTGCTTGTTTGATTATTCTGAGGAACTGTCTTAATTGCGATTCACTTGATATTCAGGTCTCGACTTTATCAATTGGCGTCGTCTGTGGGAAACGAAGAAGCAAACCCTAGCATCATCCATAGCCATATTACGTCAAATATGGTGAATACACGTCAGTCAGCCAATCCAACTCAATCTCGCCGGGACCCTCTCGTCTATCAAAATCCTCCGTTGCTGCGTCAACAAGTCCAGGACCCACCCGTGGGGCAAATAGATGCACAACATCCCGCGCCCGCCCACGCGCCGGTGTAGGTTGATCCTCAACCAACCCCTAAACTATTGCAGGCACAACAAGCATTCCTTCAGGAACACGCTGTCCTATTCCAAGAACGAAATCATCGGCGCACCGACTCCGGTGTGCGTGCTAACAATGGCGCTAATCAGGTGGCACGACATACCCGCCAAGATCACTCTCGCACACTCAACGACGATCCTCCCCACAGAGCCAGACAGGACCGTCGCCGTCACCGGACACTGTCACCCCGGGAGAATCAAAGTTCTAATGGCTCAAGGCCACGTTATGATGATCAAGCCGCCGCTGACCGACGACGACCTGTCGATGTGGCGAAGCGGGCTCGCATGGAGAAGTCCCGTTTACTTGATCCCATAGAACAGGAGCAGGCTCAATTTGATGCCAAGCTCGACAAGGTACTAGGCCTTGACGCTGATGGGAAAATAATCACCCCTTTATCCCCAGAGATCCTCGACACACCACTCCCCGAGGGGTTTAAACTTCCACCAGTACCCATCTACAATGGTACCGGGGATCCAGGTAACTTCATGAGCACATTCAAATATGCCATGTTCAATCGGAACTGCACGCCACATCACTTGTGCAAGGTGTTCCCCAAATACATTCAAGATGAGGCCAAAATTTGGTTTGATTCCTTGCCTCGCGGCAACATCAGTTCTTTCTGGGACCTTGCCGAGCAATTCTGGGCCTGTTTTCACACACGGGCCCAACCTATGGCCACTTTGGCCGATCTGATGAATCTTGAGCAACGGGACGGAGAGACTGTTTCTCAGTTTCTCGAACGCTTCACTGCAGAGAGCCTGAAGGTTGGTAGCCGGTCCGATGATGTTATCATCAGTGCTTTTATGAACGGCCTCCGAGCTGGATCGCTTTACACCGAGCTTGCGCGACATCCTGCGACCACAACCCGGGCTCTTTTCGGAACTTTAAGTAGGTTTGCCAAGGCTGAAGAGTAAACCCGGCAAAAGCGAGAGAAGTACACTGCTAAGAAACAATCAGACAGAACGCAAGCCGGGAACAATACTCGAACCAGTGCTTTTAATCGATTGGGCAAAGGCAGGTTGGAGCCTCGCAGTGATCCTCCTCAATTCACACCCCTTACGCGATCAAGAACAGAAATATTTTATGTTCACAAAAATGACTTGCGACTATGCCACGGATGACTGCTCCAGCAGAGAAGTGTAATTGTGAAAAGTGGTGTGCGTATCATCACGACCATGGGCACGACACCGAGGAGTGTCGAGAACTTTGTAAAGAAATCGAGGACTGTTTGAAATGTGGTTTTCTCCGGCAATATATCGCTCGGGCCGAGGACAAGTCTCAGCCGAACCAAAATGGGGGTCCATAACAAGGTCGGGGAGCTACCATGGCAGAGGCCCAAGATAGAGCAGACCCCAATGGCAAAACAATAGGTCGGGGTATGACAATTATCCAAGAAAAGACCAGGGTGGTCGCCAACAAAATCAACCTCAACAACCTCAATTGTTGCCACCTCCGCCATCTCATGGAGGTCCTGGGGACAACCCACCGAATCATGTTGCCCACGGGATAATAAATGTGATCTATGGAGCCATGCCAGCAAGGACTTCCCGAAGTGCCCTCAAAGCCAAAGCGCGTAGGCCTCCTCCCGAGGAGTCACGTCACAAGCGCCTCCATAAATCTGAAACAGTGAGCTTTACCGAGGACGATCCTGTTCCCAAGCTCACCCCTCACACTGGTTCCATCGTCATTGACATGGCCATGACCAACGTTACTATTAAGCGAGTTTTTATCGACAATGGCGCCGCTGTAAGTGTTACATTCTCCGATTGCTTCCAAAAGATGGGCATACCCCGCGAGCAGCTCCGACCTGCTCCCGGGCCTTTACAGACCTTCACCCAAGGAGAGGTCCAACCTGAAGGCATTATCAACCTCCCCGCATCGCTAGGTACATACCTAGCGATAAAATCTATTTTTGTGGATTTCTATGTGGTATCTTCCTCATCGCCGTACAACATGATCCTTGGTCGGGACTGGCTCACCCCAGCCAAGGCCATTTGTTCCACATATCACCTAACATTGAAGTTTCCTACACCCGATGGAGAGGTCGCCATCCGTGGCAATCAGAGAATTTCCAAAGAGTGCATATATGTTGCAATCAAGAAAACAACCAAGGCTCCTCCTAAGCCTCAATTTCAAATAGCCACTCCGGAACCCTCTTCGGATGTCTCCGAGCCACTTGGAAATGGCATTGCCGAAGTGCCACTGGATCCTGCTAAACCGGAGCAAACTGTTAAAATAGGCGCAGTGAACGTGCCTTTGTTGCACGATTCCATCGTCCAGGCATTAAGGGAGTACCCCGAAGTCTTTGCCTGGTCACCTCTAGATATGTCGGGCGTCTCTCCTGACCTCATCACTCACAAACTAAACATTGACCCTAATGTGAAGCCAATACAACAGAAGCGGCGGCTTTTTTCCCCGGAGAGAAATGCAGCTATCCGAACTGAGGTTCAACAGCTCGTGGACGCCGACATCCTATTCGAAGTCCACTATCCATCCTGGCTCTCTAACCCAGTGCTGGTAACAAAGTCCAATAGGGCTTGGAGGATGTGTGTCGATTTTTCTGACCTCAAGAAGCACTGCCCAAAACACTGCTATCCTTTACCGCCTATTGACCAAAAAGCCGAAGCCATTACAGGGTATAAGGTACTTTGCTTTTTGGAATTGTATAAGGGATACCACCAAGTCCACATGGACCGCCGGGACGCTGTCAAAATAGCCTTCATCACTGATTTTGGTGTCTTCGCTTTCAAGAAGATGCCCTTTGGACTCAAAAACGCCGGGGCCACATATCAGCGTCTTATGGACCACGTCTTTCGAGATCAGATAGGCTGCAATGTTGAGGTATATGTCGACGACCTCGTTATTAAGAGCTATTCATCTGAATCATGTGTGTAGGACATCGACGAGACATTAAGCACACTGTGACGCCATAATCTTCGACCCAATCCAGCTAAGTGTACTTTCGGCGTCGGATCGGAAAAATTCCTTGGGTACATGGTATCTCAGCATGGTCTCCAGGCCAACCCAACGAAAATCAGGGATGTATTGGATCTTCAGACACCGAAGACCGTGAAAGATGTCCAACGTTTGACTGGAGGCATCACCGCTCTGAATCGCTTTTTATCCAAGGCAGCGGAGCGCCAGCTTCCCTTTTTCAAAATTTTGCGCCAGGCAAAGAAATTTGAGTGGACTTCGCGGTGCGATGAAGCCTTTGAGGCTCTAAAACGCTATATCAGCCAGTTACCTATTATGTCAGCGCCTTTCCCCGGAGAGCCCCTCTATATATACTTGGCCTCTACCGATGAAGCAATTAGCGCGGTCCTCGTCCGCGAGGATCACAACATTCAACAACCCGTGTACTTTGTTAGCCGAGCCCTCCAGGAGGCAAAAACCCGTTACTCCGTGGCAGAAAAAATAGTTTTGGCTCTAGTCATGGCGGCACGCCGCCTACGTCCCTACTTTCAGGGACATGCTATCCGGGTCCTCACAAATCAACCTATTCGTCAGGTTCTTATCAAGCCCGATGTATCGGGACTAGGGTTGTAAGCAAATCAAATATTTTTGATTCGATTCGTGATTCGAATTCGATTAAGATGATTCGAATTCGAAAAAATCAAATTCGAATTCGAATTCGAATATAGTTGTATTCGATTCGAATAATTCGAATATTCCATTCGTTTATAATATAATATATTTTAAAAATTAAATAATACATATAATACTAAATATATGTATATAATATATTTCTATAGTTATATATTTAAATAAATTTATATATAATATATATTATTTAAATTTGTAATTGAAAAAAAATTAAAAATAATAATATTTAAATATTTAAAAAATAAATAATATATATAATATAAAAATAAAAAAGAACTTTTCGAATCTCGAATCGAACTGAATAGTTCGAATATTTCTCACGAATCGAATTCGAATCAGCTATTTAAATTCGATTAATATTCGATTCAAATTCGAATTCGAGTTTATATTTACGAATTCGAATCGAATTTCTTAATATTCGGTTCGATTCGATTCGTTTACATCCCTAATCGGGACGTTTGGCTAAGTGGGCGATTGAGCTCTGGGAGCATGATATACAGTTTCTATCTCGCTGAGCCATCAAGGGTCAAGCTCTCGCAGATTTCCTCGTCGAAGTCCCATTCAACGACCCCGATGCAATTAAAAGTACCGAGCCTACACCCCAACCCGACCTCGAAGCCGAAGCCAACAGGTGGCATGTCTATGTCGACGGTGCCTCCGCTACCCGAGGCAGTGGTGCTGGGGTCCTTCTTACTGGTCCCAATGGTATCGAAATCAAATATGTCCTGCGCTTCAAGTTTAAAGTGACGAACAACGAGGCTGAGTATGAGGCAGTCATTGCTGGGCTCAGGCTCGCTCAAACTTTCAGGGCTTCGCATATCCGGTTATACACTGATTCTGAAGTGGTCTCTAGTCAAATCAAGGGCACATATGAGGCGAAAGATGATACGTTGAAAAGGTATCTGGCTTTAACTCATAAAATTTTGTTAACTTTTACCTCCACTGATGTTCAGCAGATCTCCCGCGAAGAAAATGCTAAGGCCGATACTCTCAGTAAAATGGCCTCCGCAGTCCCGTCAAATGTGTCTCCGGACATTATTGTCGAGGAAGGTACCCATCCTTCAATCAATGAACAGATGGTCTTTGTGTTGACTGATTTCGATCCCAATTGGATGACTCCGATCCTCCAGTATCTCCGGAATGGCACCCTGCCAGAGGATAAACTGCTTGCTCGGCAGATACTTCTGAAAGCACCGAAGTACACACTTCACGACGGGGTCTTATACCGTCAGTCATACTTATAGCTGAGTCTCCGTTGTCTCGGCCCGGTTCAAGCCGACTATGTCCTCCGGGAACTTCACGAGGGATCATGCGCAAATCACATCGGGTCACGTACTTTGGCCAAGAAAGTGCTCCGGTGGGGATACTACTGGCCCACCTTGTTTAATGATGCCCACAATTTGGTGTCGAAGTGCGAAAAATGTCAGCGGCACTCCATAGTGAAGCACCTGCCACAAACCAAACTCGTCGGAATACAGAGCGCCTGGTCGTTCATCCAGTTGGGTATCGACATCGTGGGCCCATTCCCAATTGCTCCGGGAGGATTTAAATTCCTTGTGGTCGTTGTTGACTATTTCACCAAATGGGTCGAAGCCGAGCCGCTCACTGCTATCACTAGTCAGAACATTCTAAAATTTGTCTGGCGTAACATTATATGTCGCTTTGGCATTCCAAGTTCAATTATATCAGACAACGGCAAGCAATTCTCCAACAATCCCTTTCGATCCTAGTGCGAAGAGTTACACATCAAACATGCTTTCACCTCAGTCGCTCACCTCCAAGCTAATGGACAGGTCGAAGTCACGAACCGCACTCTTGTTGATGGCCTCAAGAAACGACTGGATCAGGTCAAGGGTCACTGGGCTGAAAATCTTCCGCAGGTTCTCTGGGCTTATCGCACAACGCCACATTCCTCCACCGGGGAAACTCCTTATAGCCTCACCTACGGCTCTGAGGCTGTTATTCCTACCGAGGTAGGGGTACTCAGCCCCAGACTTTTACACCTCGATCCCAAAGCCAACGACGAAGCACTCCAAACCAACCTTGACGAGCTTGAACATCGCCGCGAACAATCTTTCATCCATCAAGCTAAGTGTAAACAGCAAACACCTAGGTATCACAATAATCGGGTCCGAGGAACACAGTTCCAGGTGGGAGACTTGGTGCTTCGGCTAAACTCTGCTAGCAAAGCTACCCCCGAGGGTAAACTGCACGCCACTTGGGAAGGGCCTTATCGCGTCACTGCTACTCACGCCTCTGGGAGCTATCAGTTAGAATACTTGGATGGCACCCAGATGCCTCGCACTTGGCACACTAGCAACCTGCGGCGTTTCTATCTATAGTTTCCTGTTTCAAGTACTTATTCTTCCTTTTATTTTCTGTACATGCCTTCACTTCCCCACCACGCATAGTAACAAAAAACGTATTCGGGAATTATTCGGCATGCTAAAAAATTCGGAATTCGGGTTTTAATCGGGTTAAATACGAAAAAAATCGGAAAAATCTCGTTAAATGACAAGAATTCGGAGATCTATTCGTGAATAAAACGGGTTTAATTCGCCGAAATATTTTATTACCAAATTTAATAGTTTTTTGCAAAAAAATAAAATAAAATTTAATCTACCTATTAAAAAATACATAAATAATATCAGTAGTTACTAACTTACTACTTTACAAGTTTATAAACCACTAAATGATATAGTTTATCACTATAGTAACTAATATTGAGCAATATAATTATATTAGAAGTCCCAGTCTCCCAGATATACTTCTCAATTCTCATTATTGTTTGTTAACTTCAACAAGAAGAAAATGTACTAAAGTTGCATTCATAATCATACGTACCCAAATTCAAAAGCATTTCATAATATAAAAGAAGTTGTCCATGCCTGCAATGATAAACATTCTTGCTTTCTTCAAACTGTAAAAGAATCAATATAAATTATATATAAACTTTGATAAAATATACTACTCAAAAGTAAGCTGAAATTCATTCTCATTTGGCTCTTTGTCTTCACTTGAAGAAGATGAGGATGCACAACTATTATTTGTTTCTCCTTCATTGTAGTAAAACTCGTCTATCTCAAATGCACATATGTTCTCAAGTGATATTGGCTTCGCATCATTGATTTCCTTATTCTTTGAAGTCTTCTTCATGTGCAAATTCATCCGTACGTATACCAAATTATGAAGGTTTTTCGGCTCCAGACGGTTTCTTTTCTTTGTATGAGCAGCCTCAAATGCGCTCCAATTTCTCTCACAAGCCGATGCACTGCATGGTTGACTAAGTATTTTGATAGCAAGCTTTTGCAACATTGGGATTTCTGCTCCAAATAACTCCCACCATATTCCTAATGAAGATTAGATAAAACTAATTGAATGATCAATAATACTACTATGAAATAAATAATTGCATGTGAAGTAAAGGGAATACATAAACTTACTTGGGTGTGCATCATTCAAACCATTTATTGCAAATTCAGTGAATATACTTGGTTTTCGACCAATATATTGCAAGAGTTCAGCAGTTAAACTCTTCCGATCTTCAGCATTAGGCACCATTTTTGGGATTAATCTCTCAAGCGCGGGCTTTGTTTCTTTATCCATCAGCACTTGCTTGGAGTATAACAAGCTTGGATTCAACACGCCCGCAACTACATACAAATCATTGTATAAATTCTTGTCCCACCGAGCATTTATTATATTCCAATAAGGCATAAACTTGTCAACATTATCACTGTAATATGCCTTTATGGATTCTTTTGCTCTATTCATGGCAGCATATAAATAACCAATGGTGGAACCATCTCCATCAACCATCCTTAAAACTTTGACAAGTAGCTCAACGACTTTTATTATTTCATTTCCCCTTGCCCAAAAGTCATTCTCCTGAATAGTTCTTGTTACTTCTCGACCATCATTAGTATTAAATTGAGACATATTTCTCCAGTCATTAGAAGCAACCATGTATCTCAAGTTTTCCTCTTCCTTTAGGATTCCTTGTAAGCAAATAAATTGTGTAGCAAATCTAGTCATACCTGGACGCTTTAGCTCTCTTCCATTAGTGTGAGATCTCATCAAGTCTAGAACCTGTTGATACTTGTAGATGAACTTCACAATTTTGCGAGCATCTTCTAGAGTTGACTTTACAAGTGGGAGCTGATCGATGTCCTCAAGCATTAAATCTAGACAATGTGCTGCACATGATGTCTTCACAATGTGAGGATACTTCTGTTCAATCATATACCCTGCAGCAACATAGTTAGAGGCATTATCAGAGACAAATTGCACAACATTCTCTGGTCCTATTTCTTCAATCCCGGATGAGATGAATCTAGAAATATATTCAGCTGTTTTTCTAGATCCCACAGTACATTCCGACTTTAAAAAGACAACTCCTTTCGGACACGCAACAAGCAAATTAATGTGAGGCCTCTTTCGCCCATCAGTCCATGTATCTGACATCAGTGTACAACCCGTTTCACCCCATGTTGACTTAACTGTGTTAACATACTCGTTGGCTTCTTCTTTCAACTTTGCTAAGACCTTCGTTCGAGCTGTCTCACTGCTTGGAGGGTTATATCCAGGACCATGCTCTGCAATTTTTACACAAGCTTTGACAAATTCTTCGCTCCTCAAGACATTGAAAGGAATATTATTAACGATCAGTGCGGCAACCAAAGCATCATCTGCAATTTCCTTTTCTTTCTTCCGTGTAATTGAAAATAGTGTTTTCTGCTTCACGGATCCTCCCACCAAAGGTTGTGGATGTACTTGATTAGAAGAATTTGAAGCCATGCATTTTTCAACCGGATTAGATGTTTCATGCTTTCTTTTACCTCCAACTCCAATTGCTTGCACAGCTTTTTTTGCTATTTCACATATCTCATCACTAACAACTGTGCAAGGTCTCACATCATTGCATGCTAGTCTAGCAAGATGGTATTTGATCCTCGTTATGCCGCCTTTGAATGTAGTTTGACATGCATTACACCGAATTCTATCACCTTCAAGTGTAGCATACTCCCAAAATTGATCTTTTTGTCTTGGCATCTTAAGACACCCTAAAACATCAAAATCCAAATATATAAGATTAAAGAAAATGTGATTGAATCCGCAAACTACACCAATTTAATGTGGTAAAGAATTTAATCTTAAATTTTAAACTACTAATACTACATGTTCACATGCAAAACTGATATCAAATGTATCCAAAGAATAGAACTTCTCATTTGCAAATATAAAAAGTGTCAAATTGATTTTTCAATAAAACTAATACTACATGTTCACATACAAAAATGATACCAAAGGTATTCAAAGAATAGAACTTTTCATTTGCAAATATAAAAAATGTCAGATTGATTTTTCAATAAATTAAATTCAGTAAACTGCATACATCTCTATTTCTTTGATAGTCCATGACTTTTGTGAGAAAAAGAACATATATAATGAAGAAAATTGATGAGCTAACAATTAACAAAGAAGCTATTTTGTAATTTGTACAGGTGCTTGAACTCAAGAGTACAATATGAAGGCATGGATCGCATGGTACAATATTACTTATGCACACATGAATTTGATACAAAATAGGCACTTCAACAGTAGTTGATATATAATTATATATAATTCTTTCTTTCTTTTGTCTTTTTAAATCCAACTTCCAAAACAAAAGAAACAAACTGAACCAAAATTTATTGCTCAAAACAAAAAATTTCACATAAACCAATTATCAAACACATTGAGTGCATTAGCAAATAGTGTTCAAAATATAAAAGAGATTTCCTTATAAATCTCTTCACACGCATCCAGAATCAATTAAACTAGTAGGAGCAAACAAGCAATCAAGATTCAAGATTAACCATACCTTAGTTGATGTTTTAGTGTTCTTGAAGTTGTAAACAGCAGAACAAGAGCAGCAATCCAACGGAATTTTTTTTTTCTGAAGTTTAATTCGAAATACAAATTAATTGGTATTAAATATTGGATTCTCATATCAACTAATGATTTGAAATTTGAAACGTGGAAATTTAGGATATGGATTGAGATTTGAGAGAGAGATCGCGATAGACACGGCTGTAGTTGGAAATTTGGAAGAGAGAGAGAGGAAGAATATCGTTCCTTTTTTTTCTGCAGATTTCCAATCAACCAATCAGCCGAGAAGAAAGATTAAAACAAACAACCGCGAATAACTCGCGTTAATTCCGTAGTGTACGCGTTATAATGAAACTGACGCGTTTAAAATGGCATATTCACGGTAGCTTATAAACTCGCGTTATACACGCGAGATTTTCAATTATTCGGCGTTTTTTGTTACAAAGCCACCACGGTACTTTATTCTTCAAGATTACTCTTGTATTTTTTCAATTGTTCCGACAATAACTATGAATAAAAAGTTTTTACTTTCAACGTATATACTGCTTCTCTCCTACGCCGCGGGGACGCCCCGGCCTAGATTATACGCATATTTGTTGCATCAATCGTCAATTGTCTCCGGACACATTTGTCTCTCGCCCGATCCGTCCGGAGAGATCCTAATCCTTGTCCCCGGACAAGAGTTCCCTCTCGCCTGATCCATCCGGAGAGGTTCCCAACCTTGTCATCGTACAAGCATTGACTCCCCGCCTGATCCCTCCGGGGAGATTTTGTACCTTGTTTCCGGACAAGAGTTTATATACATTATGTACTCCCGAGTACTAATCAATATACTACTTGCATTACATCATATTAACACAATTAAAAAGAGCATCACATCATGCGACGCATACATCAAATAATCTGTTATTTGCAAAAGAATTTCATACGTACACGTTTGTTTTCAAATACATTTTATTTCTAGAGTGCATTTCATTTATAGTACTACCTAAGCCTAAACCTATCTACCTATCACCTCCTAACCAATACCCTGCACTCCGGCGCCGAGGCCCGCCTCGGGAGCTTCTCTGAGTCCTCCGGGATCTAGAAGCACCCTGAGTCTGGACTCCGGTCCTCCCACTCCTTCGGTCTCCTCACCGGCCGGGACTCGGATGCCGAGCTGGCCCTGGGGTGTTTGCCCTTCCTACAGTATCCCACTCTGCCGGGGCCATCACCTCAATCTCCTCGGCGAGCCTCTGGACTTCCTCATCTGAGACCGCTGCGGAGCCCGGCTCTCGGATCACAACTCCGGTTGATTTTTTAGCCGCACCCTTTGGCCTCCTCCGATGGGCTTTTGCTGATTTACCCCGGCTGCAGCTGGCAATATTTTCTTCCGAAGCACGCCACCATCTCCTGCGACCTTTTACGTCTTCGTACATGCTCAGGAGTATTTCTAGTACTTCCTGTTTCCTAACCACCTCGGCGGAGTCTATGTGTCCGGCCCCTATCAGTACTCCTATCTCTTTTTGAATCTCCGCAGTTCGCTCCTCGAGCTCCTCGAAGGTTAACAGGCCGAACTCCTACAGGATCCACTCATATTCCCTCTGGTGGATAAAGAGCCGCTCCACTTCAGCGCATTTTGATAGATATTTCAGTTGATGATCCAAAGCTTTTTCTGCAGCCTCGGTTCTCGCCTTTTCGGCCTCGGTTGCCTTCTTCTCTAAAGCCGATAGTTTTTTCTCCAACCTGGGGACCACCGACATCCTCAAGTCGTCTCTCTCTCTCTCTGCAACAAGTTCATTGACTGCATCAACTTTTGAATGACCTCGTGGAGGTCTTCGATGTTCACCTGCTGAACATGTGATATTTAGAGCACAGTTATAACAACACCAATAAGCAACGACATATTAGATCCTAGCCCAAAACATGACTTCGGTATTCAAATCAAACAGACATCGACAAGTCGTCGTTTATAAATCGTCAAAACAAGAAATATACAATGTAGTGTTTGTTACAATTACATATTTCGAAACATGCGCTCCTATACTACATCTTCGCCTGAGTTAAGAGGGGCACTGACCTCCCCTGGGGCCGAGGTGGTGGCACCCGGCTCTGTTGCTGGGTTAGCTGCCAGCTTTAGGACACCGCCCTCCTCAGGAGCTGGTTCCAACATCTCAGGTTCACTCCTTAGGGGTGGCGCTCTCTGTCGTGGCTCCGGCACGTGCATACCCATTCCGTATCCCAGGAACTCCTCGTCCTGGTCCACTGTACAACTCATCACGTCCTGAGCCGTCAAAATAGTCCCCTTTTGAGCCAGTGCCTCCACCAGCGGCCACTCCGGCATCTAGGACAAAGTGTTGTAGTAGGCGGCATCCACATTGCCTACAGATGCGTAATCGTACCCGAAATCCTTCCTGTACACATCTACCTCCGGGTACGTATCCTTCACAACCTCAAGCACCTTGGAGCGGGTCGCCACATCGCCAACTGCCACGAAGTTTGTCAGAAAATTCACAAACGTTTCTGTCTGCGAAAGCATCTCGACGAAAGCCCTCAACATGGCCCCCTGGCCTTCAGCCTTCTTCTTCAGCTCCTCCCGAGCTGCGGCCAACTCTCCGCGGAAAAGGGCCATTTCCGCGACTTCACCTCGCAGACGGGTAGCCTCCTTCTCAGCTTCAAGCGCCCTGCCCCGCGCTGTAACTTGGCCACTCTTGGCCTCTGCCGCTTTGGCGCGGAGTTTGTCACACTCCCCGCGGAGTTTTCTCAGTTCACGGGCCAACTTCTCCGTCTCCTCCCTTTGCATCCGGCGCCCAAACCCAATGAGCCCTTGGCTTAGGGTCCATACCTCCTCCATCTCGGATACCTCACGGCCCGCCACTCTTGTCTGGTCCTGCAGGAATGTTATCAGACATGGCTAGTAAATTGGAAATTTAAGGCAAGGTCAACATACCTCTGAGGTGGGATCAGCGTGAATCTTCTTTGAAACAGAAGGCGGTGTGAGCATAGGCCTCGGCCTCTTCTTCGTCCTCGGGGTCGCATCGGACCTCACGACATCTTTTTCAGCCACCTGACCGCGACCTTTCCCCGAAGCCTTCTCCACCTCGGGAGTTGTGCTCTTGGGGGTTACTGCTGTTTCTGGCACTGGAGTCCCCTGCAAGCTCCCGCCGACTTTCTTCTGCAGGCCAGTTTTAAAGCGTCCCACTGCAGGCAAACAATCAACATATCAAAACGCAATCAAGTTACCTATACAGACAATCATAACAAAGGAATTCCTACCCTCCACTTCAGCCCCGGCTGTGGAGCCTTCGCTCTGGGGCGGCGAGGTCCTCGCCTCCGGCCCCTTCGTATAATACATGCTCAACCCGGCCTCCTCCAACTCCTCCTCCGTAAATACTTGCTTCATTGTTCCCGCCTGCTCGAACACCTCCACTGAACTCGGTACCCCCTTCGGTACCCTATCCCCGACTTCATCCCTCCTCCACCCTGGGATTGGTTTCGACTCCTTTATATACATAAACTTAACCTTCCAGTTATCCACCTTACTTGGGTTTTTCACCTTGAACCCTTTCTGTGGCCTCGAGTTCAACGAGCACCAACCCTTCCCCTTCCCGATTGATTTCAACTGAAAAAAATACCTAAATAAATCTACAAAGGGGTCTACCCCCGAGGTCTTACATACTACCATAAAGCCAACTATTTGCCTTACGGCATTCGGCACTAACTGCCCTAAAGCTATACCATAATACTGCAACAGCTCAACCACAAAATCCCACAAGGGAAACCTCAGCCCTACCCTAAGCTGATCTATATACACTGATATAAACCCCCTTGGTGGACAGCATGCCCTATCATTTGGCCCCGGTATTATATATTCTAAGTCTATTGGAAAATAGAAAGCCTGCACCATCGCCTCGATTTGGGCTTCGGTAACCCGAGGCACCACTAAAGCCACCTCCAGATTCGCCTCCTCCTCTAGACAAGTGGGAAATCTCACTACCCGGGACCAGATTTTCCTTAAATCGGCCCTATATACTTTCCTACTTTCACTCCTCTCTGGGAAGATAACTCGCAGAGGTACAGCATCAAACGGGTTCTCTTCTGTTCCCACCTCCCTAACACTAGAAGACTCTGAGGAAGAAGACATACTTACTTGATATTTTGAGGATGAGTGCACAAAGGTTGAAGCAATTTCCAGAAATTTGCTGAAGTCTTTCTCGTCTTCCCGCTAGATTTTGATCGCAATTCACAAATGAAAAGTAAAGTGAAACTGTCACTTCCGTTTCCCTCTAATACAGAGAATCAACGGCCCAGATTGCACTTGTTCAAATTCAGTGGCTAACATTAGCTCGTCCTTTACACGCGTCCTTGGGTTGAGCACCCGCGTGTCTCACACACGCCACGCACATGCTGATCACGTGCCCACTCAACTCAGACTAATTACTTCCCCAAGAAGCTTTGTGGTTCAACTCCGGTTGATTCTTTCACCCCGGGTTAATTTAGTTCGACTCCGGTGGACTCTTTCACCCCGGGGGTACCCCAGTTCGACTCCGGTTAATTCTTTCACCCCGAGGGTAATTCAGTTCAACTCCGGTGGACTCTTTCACCCCGAGTATATCTCAGTTCGATTCTTTCACTCCAGGGGGATTTCCAGTTCGACTCCGGTTGATTCCTCCACCCCGGGGTTGTTTCCACACACCTATGTATGGTGTCATCTTGCCACTTCACAGTACTCTGATACAACTCGGATACAACTTCGGCCACAGCACATACACCTCGGCCAACAAATGCATCTTTTAAACCGAATCTCCTACCTCTTTCCGGTTGGTGGAGGAGCATCTGATAGGTATGGCCCAATCTCCCCGGGTCGGTCTAGCCCGCCAGACGGGTCAATTGGGCTCAAGAGCGCAAGCCCAACGCAGCTAAGCCCATGCGTGGCGTCTTTAGGAAGTTAGGAAAAGATCCCCATGATCTTTTCCAACGGCCATGCAGATATGATTGGCGGATTTGTAGGGATTTTGTTAGGGTTGTTATTGTATAGTATAAATAGGAGAAATATTGTTGAGATTAGGGTTCCAATTCTAAATTCTAAAATCACTACTTGTAAGGTTGTACTCCTGTGTTCAAAGGAAGATAGTGAAACATCTCTGAAGGTGATTGCCTTCACCCATGGACATAGATCTCCAGATCGAACCACGTAAATTCTTGTGTTGCTTATATTCTTGCTTGTTTGATTATTATGAGGAACTATCTTAATTGCGATTTACTTGATATCCGGATCTCGGCTTTATCATGGACCCCTCGACTAAGTTTCTAGGTTTGTCACTGAGCCCATCCTTGCATGTAATCCATTTTTATAAAGAAAATTATTTTAAACAAAATTGTTGTCCCAAAATAAGAGTGATATTTTAAAAATAGATGTCTTATTTTGTCAGTCAAAGAGATTTTTGTTTAATTTGACAAATTAGTTCGATATTGTATAAGTAAAAATTAATAAAAAGCGTAAATCCGAATTAATAGTATATATTAAACAGAAGTGTCATGATAAAACGTAGGGACCACCAATAACATTTGGCCTTTGCTTCTCAAATGCATATTCTATGGAAGTATTTTTAATAAGAAAAATATAAAGTTGAGGAATGTAATAGCTGAGGTAATTTCTGTGAAATTTAGACTTTTGATCATTTGTTTTAAAGAGGTATTGATATGTGATGATCAATATCGAATAATTACATATAAATGGCTGGCGTGAGTAAAGTAAAGTTAATCGTGGCACTTCCAACTTGATTTTCAGTATGTTTGTGTTTTGGCCCAATTTTTGGCACAGCCCATTATTACCTAACCCAAAGTCTTTTGGCAGCCCCCAACTCTTCATATTCCCCATCAAATTCATTCCCTATATTTACTATGACTCTTTGATTTACGTAATGGCATTCACTCCCCTCTCTTTTCCTGCTCCCTTCTTCACTATATATGAAGGGAGCTCTTCTCTTTGTGAGACAGAGCAAAAAATAGAAGAGCAGGAGTACACATAGTGTGCACGGAAAATCCTGCCATCCAAACCTTCTTCGTCTTCTTCGTCCCTGTTCTCTGTGTGAGATTAATCAGTAGGTCGAATGTGAGAGAAGTGTGGGGTGTTACCGGGTTTGGGTTGAGTGTCTTCTTTGTGAGGGTATCTCCGATATTGGGGCTTAATTCGTTGTTTTCAAAAGATCGATTGAAAACGGGCTCAAGCACTTTCTGACCCAACTCGAACCCGACCACGGTTCGATTTCTAATAGTGGTATTAGAGTCACGGTTGTCAAAACCATGGTCTCTTCGCGGTGCGTCAATCTCTGTGTGGGATTGAAGGGTTACTCAGGCAAAATCATCTTTCCGATCGTGTTTTAGTCTCTGTGACGCTTCAGGATTCTCGGCCGAGACGCCACTTCTCTGCCTCACCAATTTACCCAAATTCTCGGTCGAGCTTCCTCTTCCTCGGCCAAGCCCCATGTACCGAGTCAGCTACCTCGGCCTGCTGTAACGCATTCTCGGCCGAGTCAATAGTGTCGAGTCCAATAATGTAGTGACATGTCCTCGGCCGAGCTTCACCCTTCTCGGTCGAGCCCAGTGTTCCGAGACTAGAAAACTCAGACCCCTGGCTGTCCTCCCGTCACGCCTCTGCCCGACGTGAGCCATATACCTTCCGATTAGGATTTACTTTTACTGCTTTTGTAGCTGTCGTTTGGGAACGGATAGGTTTGGCTGTATGTGCTGGTAGTTTTAGGATTATCTGTGTGATTATCTGTTTTTTGCTTCTGCTTATATTCTCTAATCTGTGTGATTAGTTTTTGCATTCTTTGTGATTGCTTGCCTATTTTTCTGGAGGTTGTCAAGTGACCCTCTGCTCCACTGATAAATCAGTGCTGAAAACTGGGAAATTCTTGATTGTTTTGTCCTCCTTAAAATATGTGTGATTTTGTGATGGATTCTATGTCTGGTTATAGTCTGGCTTTATTTGACGGACGCTCAGACTCTGGTATTTAGCAGCAGAAAATGAAAGGTATTTTGATACAACGTGTGTTTAAGTGTATCAGTCTACAATTTTCTGAGTCTAATTCTGACGATAAAAGGGCAGAAATGGATGAGCTTGCATACTCATCCATTATCCTTAACCTTTCTAACTCGGTGTTAAGAAAGTTTGGAGATCAAAATTGTGCCAAAGATTTGTGGAAAAAATTGCAAGAATTGTATACTGAGACTTCGTTGCTTAGTAAGATGTTTTTGCTTGAAAAAAAATTTCGGTTCAAACTTGATTTGAATAAAGACATAGAAGAGTATCTTGATGTTTTTACAAAACTAGTTCAAGATATAAAGAAAACAGCTGATAAAAATATTGATGATTATACCCCGATTGTGCTCTTAAATGCCATCCTTGATACATATAATGATGTAAAATTTGCTATTAAGTATGGTCGAGATCAGGTTAGCCTTGAAACTGTTGTAAATGGTTTAAAAAGCAAGGAGATGGATTTGAGAACTAATCCGGGTAGTAAAAATCATGGCGAGGTTATGTTTGTGCGTGAGAGGGCCAAAAACAGACTAGTCAACCAAACAATAACCAAAATAATCATGACAAAAAGAAGAAAGAAAATCGCAGTATGTCTAAGTCTAGGCCCAAACTAAAAAAATGTTATAACTGTGGTGAAACTGGTCATTTTATCAAAGAGTGTCCTAAGAACAGAAAGAACAAGCTAATAAGGCTTCTGGGGATGAGAAAATCGGTGATGTCTTTATGGTAACCGAGTTGTGTGATGTGTCTTCTGTGAATTCTGTGCATTCTGCCACTTTGTGTGAAAATGAATGGCTTATTGATTCTGGATGTACTTTCCACATGTCACCATTTAAAGACCTGTTTTGCTCATATAGAGAAGTCAGTAATGGGATTTGTGTCTTTAGCTAATGAGAAAAAATGTAAAATCATTGTACTGGGGACATTTCTTTGGTATGTGAATCTAGCTTTGGTCTAACACTTAAAAATGTTAGATATGTGCCTGAATTGTGCAATAATTTGATTTCATGTGTTGCATTAGAAGATGATGGGTTAGAAGGAAAATGGAGAAGGGGCATGATGAAAATCATGAGGGGAACATTAGTGGTCTTAAAAGCTGAAAATCGAAACAATTTGTATGTTTGCATTGCTAAGTCTATGTCTTGTTCTGTGAATGTTGTCAAAGAGGACAAAACTAAACTGTGACATCGTAGACTAGGTCACATGAATAGTAAAGGATTGGAAATTTTGCATAAGACTGGTTCATTTAGTACTGATAAGCTTTCTTGCATGCCCTTTTGTGAATCTTGTGTGAAAGAAAAACAACATAGAGTAAGCTTCCCTGTTTCCCCCACTCCCAATAGGTCTAAATGCACTGGCATATTTGATTATTTGCATGCTAATGTATGGGGACCTGCCAATGTTCCCACACATGGCGGAAAGGTGTACTTTCTTTCAATTGTTGATGATTTCTCTAGAAAGGTATGAGTTTTGTTGTTAAAACACAAATCTGATGTCTATGAGAATTTTAAAAATTGGAAATTGTTAATTGAAAATCAAACAGGAAAAAGGATTAGAAATCTTAGGACTGATAATGGACTAGAATTTTGTAATTACTCGTTGGATGAGTTGTGTGTAAAATCTGGTATTCGAAGGCATAAAACGGTTCCCTACACACCACAACAAAACGATGTGGCCGAAAGGATGAACCGAACTTTAGTTGAAAGGGTGAGGAGCATATTGCCTTCCTCTATACTTTCAAAAGAGTTCTGGGGTGAAGTAGTTTGTACTGCCGTCTATCTTGTTAGTGAAGAACAACTCAGAAACACACAACTCTTAAGAATCTGGAAATGTACGAAGAAAAACAATCTGAATTCAAACACACAATTCGGCCAGAGTTGTGACCGAACTGGACTTGCGCATAACAGGAAATAGAAATGGATCAAACACCAATTTAACGTGGTTCGTTCAAGATGAACTACATCCACGGAGGCAAGACACACCCCAATCCACTAAGAAATCCAATCAATTACAGAGAATACACTCAAGGAATGAAATGCCCAATTCTGATGATAAATTAGGGCACGAACGCTCAATTCTAAAATACTCTCTCTAATCTAAAGAACAAGGAAATTGCTCGACGTAGTGATGTTCTCCTGAATGAGAGCTTTACAATGATATAAGGATTGAAGCTCGAATGCAACTGTACAGAAAGTTCTAACTGAAAGAAGTTGAGCTCAGCTACCGGACAAATGTGACGGTTTTCTTCGTCACAATTCTGCAACTGCTCCGTCACAAACGACGGTTACCTTCAACTGCCTCGAACCCGGTTTATTCTGAACAGCTTTTCTTCTTGATGCTAAAACCCGGTTCATTCCTCCGGTTCTTCACTTCCTGATTCCGGTTCCACATTCCCAACACTCCATTTTACAAAGTATAGCTCACTTGATGATATTGAACATCACCTCACAAATCTCCACCTCAATGAATCAAGTGTGCCTCTTCCTGCCTCATCACTGCCTTTCTGTTAATGCTCTTCATGACATTGCTCAAGCTGCAGCAGGCTCGAGCAATGCTCCACTTTGTTCCCAGGTACACCCTTAGTAAGAAAATCAGCAGGATTATGCAATGTGTGTACCTTCTTCACTTCAACAGAACCAGAATCAATGATATCTCTATCAAAATGTAACCTAACATCAATGTGCTTTGACCTTTCATGAAATGCTTGGTGTTTCACAAGGTGTAAAGCACTTTGATTATCACAGTAAATTGCCACACACTTTTGCTTGATGTCCAAATCTCTCAGAATCCCTTTAAGCCAGATTGCTTCTTTGATTGCTTCAGTGAGAGAGATATATTCTGCTTCTGTTGTTGATAGTGCTACAACTGACTGTTGTGCACTTCTCCAGCTGATGGCTGTCCCATATAAGGTAAACATAAATCCAGAAATAGATTTCCTCGTGTCTATGTTTGCTGCAAAATCAGAATCAGCAAACCCCTTCAATGTAACAGTGCTTCCATTCACTTTCTTCTCAAACTTCAGTGACAAGTTCACTGAACCCTTCAAATACCTCATCACATGCTTCAAAGCTTCCCAATGCTCAACTCCTGGGTTTGACATGAACCTGCTCACTAAAGAAACAGCATAGGCCAAGTCAGGCCTACTACAAATCATTCCATACATGAGACTTCCAACTCCACTTGCATAAGGAATATTGCTCATATGTATGACCTCCTCTTCAGTCTTTGGGCATTGTTCTTTGGAGAGTTTCTTCTGTAGATTAACTGGAGTGGAGAGAGGTTTGGCTTCATGCATATGGAACCTCTCCAACACCTTCTGTAGATATTGCCTTTGAGATAACCAAAGTACTCCAGCTTCTCTGTTCCTTAGAATGTTCATGCCCAAAATCTTCTTGGCATCTCCAAGATCTTTCATGTCAAATTCAGTGTTAAGGCTGTCCTTCAGCCATTGTACCCTCTTCTTGTTCTTGCTGGCAATTAGCATATCATCCACATACAACAGAAGAAAGACTTTATCTTGCTTTGAACCCTTGTTGAAGTAAACACAACTATCATACAGACTTCTTACAAAGCCAACACTGATCATGAAGTCATTGAACCTCTTATTCCTCTGTCTTGGACTTTGTTTGAGTCCATACAGTGACTTCTTCAGTAAACAAACTTTGTCTTCTTGTTCAGGAACAACAAAGCCTTCTGGCTGTTTCATATATATCTTCTCATTGAGTTCCCCATGTAAGAATGATGTCTTTACATCCAGTTGTTGTAATTCCATGTCCTCTTGAGTAACCTTTGATAAAAGCAACCTGATTGAGCAATGCTTTACTACTGGAGAGAAAACTTCATTAAAATCAATTCCTTCTCTTTGTGTAAAGCCCCTAGCCACCAATCTTGCTTTAAACCTCACCTGTTTGGATCCTGCATTCTCTAGTTTCTTCTTGTATATCCATTTAGAGCTTACAAGTTTCTGACCTTTTGGTTTATCCACCAATATCCAGGTCTCATTCTTTTCCAGGGACTCCATCTCTTCAATCATTGCTTGAATCCAGTGTTCACCTTCTTCACAGTCTAGTGCTTCTTTAAAACTACTAGGCTCTTGTGATTCCAGGTCTTCTACAACACTTAAAGCATAGTAAACACTCCCTGCTTGACCATAGAAATCAGGTTTGTTGATTGTTCTTCTAGGCCTGTCCCTTCCAATGCTGTATTCTCTAACATTTTGTGAAGGTCCAGTTTGTTCTTCTTCTTCAGATGATGAATCACTATCTTGTAGATTTTCTTGTGGTTGAGGTGTGTGATTATCTTCAGCAGGATGCTCCACCTGAATTGATATCTCTTCTGTCTCTTTAGCACCATCAAATTCTTCCTTGGAGCCTGTAGAAGTATAAGCCATCACATTCTCATTAAACTTTACATCCCTACTTGTGATTATCTTCTGATTTCCCTTCTCTAGACACCACAATCTGTAGCCCTTTATTCCATCTGGATATCCAAGAAATACACATCTTAGAGCTCTTGCATCTAACTTGTCCTGCTTGACATGGACAAAAGCAAGACAACCAAACACACTTAACCCTTCATAGCTTGGTTTCTGTCCACTCCACACCTCCTCAGGTGTTTTGAACCCAATCACTGATGAGGGTGACCTGTTAATGAGATAACATGCTGTAGCAATGGTTTCACCCCAAAATACCTTTGGCAACCCAGCATCCAACAGCATACACCTAACTCTTTCAAGAAGAGTCCTATTAAGCCTCTCAGCAACTCCATTCTGTTGAGGATTCATTGGAACAGTCCTGTGTCTCTTGATTCCTCTTTCTTCACAGAAGTTTGTGAACTCAGTAGAGAGGTATTCCAATCCATTATCAGTCCTAAGGTGCTTCAGCTTCTTCCCTTTGACATTTTTTAGTTGAATCAACCATGTTTTGAACTTATGAAAAGCATCACTCTTATTCTTCATCAACATGATCCACACCTTTCTACTGTAATCATCAATCAAGGACATGAAATACCTTGCACCACCATGAGTCTCTGTCCTTGCAGGACCCCATATGTCAGAGTGAACATAATCTAATGGCTCTTGAGTTGTGTGAACACCCTTTCCATAGGGCAGCTTCTTGGATTTGCCCAAAGCACACTGATCACAGAACTCCAGGTCTTGATTTCCCATGTTTCCAATTACTCCACTTCTTGACAGTTCCTTCAACCCTTTCTCTCCTATGTGTCCAAGCCTCTTGTGCCATTTAACAAGCTCAGAACTGCTCAAGACCATATCCACACTCCCAACAACAGGTGAACCAATCAAGATAAATAACCCATTATGCTGTCTACCTTTAATCACCAATTTTCCATGTTTAGTGATATGCAAGAAACCATCTACTGAGCTAAACTGGCACCCACTAGTTACCAAAGAACCAAGAGATAGAAGATTTCTTTTAAGGCCAGGAACATATCTTACATTTGAGATGACTCTGACCACACCATCAAACATCCTTATGCTCACTGATCCAACTCCTTTGACCTTGCATGATTGGTCATTTCCCAGGAGAACATTTCCACCATCTTCTCTCTTCAGTTCATCAAACCATGACTGGTGTGGACACATATGAAAGGAGCAGCCTGTGTCCAAGACCCACTCCTTTACCATTCTTGATTCAGTAACATTTAATACCTCTGGAGGATCTTCTTGATGGTCAATGGCAGCAGCTTCTGCCCCTTGATTTCCACCTTTCTTGTTTCTCTTAGGACAATCCTTCTTCAAGTGATCAGGCTGCTTGCACTTGAAGCATTTCCTCTTCTCAACCCATTCATTTCCCTTCTTTGGATTAGAGTCTCCTGCCTTGGGATCCTTAGCATTCTGTCCCTTCTTGCCTTGCCAAGGTTTCTTGAATTTAACATTCAAACCTTCTCCAGATTGCACCATGCCTTTATCACCTTGAGTCTGGAAACATTTTGACCTCAGAGCCTTCACTATTCCATCATAAGATAGCTGCTCATCTCTCCCATACATCAAGGCATCCTTAAAGCTTTCCATGGATTTTGGAAGAATGTTTAACACCATCAATGCTTTGTCATCCTCCTCCAATTTCACATCCAGGTCTTCCAATTCTTCAACCATCTTAATGAACTCATCAAGTTGATCAGAAATTACCTTATCTTCAGTGATCTTGAAGGCCAACATCTTCTGCTTCAAGAACAGCTTGTTGGAAACTGACTTAGATTGATACAGATCTTCCAATTTCTTCCATGCTTCTGAGGAACTCTTGCATCTTGAGACCTCTCTCAATGGTTTATCACCCAAACACAGAAAGATAAGACTGAGGGCCTTCTTATCCACTGATGCAAACTTGGGTTTCTCACTTTCTTCCCACGAATCCAGAGGTATCAAAGCAAGATCAAGGCCACTATGAACCAATACTGCATTCATCTTGATCTTCCACAGTGTGAAATCATTTCTTCCTGTAAACTTCTCAAAGTCCATCTTCATACCAGCCATTCCTTCCCTTCTTCAAGCTGTGAGAGTTGATTTCCCACAGACGGCGCCACTTGTTAGTGAAGAACAACTCAGAAACACACAACTCTTAAGAATCTGGAAATGTACGAAGAAAAACAATCTGAATTCAAACAGACAATTCGGCCAGAGTTGTGACCGAACTGGACTTGCGCATAACAGGAAATAGAAATGGATCAAACACTAATTTAACGTGGTTCGTTCAAGATGAACTACATCCACGGAGGCAAGACACACCCCAATCCACTAAGAAATCCAATCAATTACAGAGAATACACTCAAGAAATGAAATGCCCAATTCTGATGATAAATTAGGGCACGAACGCTCAATTCTAAAATACTCTCTCTAATCTAAAGAACAAGGAAATTGCTTGACGTAGTGATGTTCTCCTGAATGAGAGCTTTACAATGATATAAGGATTGAAGCTCGAATGCAACTGTACAGAAAGTTCTAACTGAAAGAAGTTGAGCTCAGCTACCGGACAAATGTGACAGTTTTCTTCGTCACAATTCTGCAACTGCTCCGTCACAAACGACGGTTACCTTCAACTGCCTCGAACCCGGTTTATTCTGAACAGCTTGTCTTCTTGATGCTAAAACCCGGTTCATTCCTCCGGTTCTTCACTTCCTGATTCCGGTTCCACATTCCCAACACTCCATTTTACAAAGTATAGCTCACTTGATGATATTGAACATCACCTCACATATCTAATCAATAGGTCTCTGCGCCTTTAGATGGTAAGCGTCTTGAATCTGTTTGGTCTGGTAAATCAATTGACTTCTCTAATTTGCGAACATTTGGTTGTGCTGCTTTTGCTCATCAGAAAGGTGATAAACTTGAAGCTAGGTCTAAAAAATGCGTTTTCCTAGGTTACCCTGATGGTGTGAAGGGTTATAGGCTTTGGCTTAAAGATGAACCTGATTTTAAAGTGGTAATAAGTAGAGATGTTGTGTTCAACGAGTCTGACTTTCCATGTTTATCTGTTGTTATGCTTTTGCCTGTTTCTGACACTGCTCCTTTTGGGGTGGAGCAATCAGACTTATCTATTTCTGATATGCATGAACCAAATGTTGACTTACCTGATGTGAATGAGAATGTTGAATATATTCCTAATAATGTTGATTACCAACTCGCTAGGACAGACCTAAGAGAAACATTAGGCCACCTGCTAGATTTGATGATTTCCATATTGATACTCATGCTTTCAGTGTATTTGAATATGTTGATGATTGTGAACCTAAGTCATACAAGGAAACTTTAAAATCTGAAAACCCTAAAGAATGGTTAAATGCTATGAATGATGAAATGAATTCTTTGCATGTTGACCAAACCTGGACCCTTGTACTTAAATATGAACACTATTCTGTTGTGGATTGTAAGTGGCTTTATAAAATCAAGGATGGGGGTGAGAGAGTTAAATTTAAAGGTAGACTTGTGACTAAGGGATTTACTCAAAAGGAGGGTATAGATTACACGAAAATATTTGCTTCTTTTGTTAAGTTTGTCACTATGCGCATTATGCTTGCATTAGTTACTCATTTTGATTGGGAATTGAAACAGTTGGATGTTAAAACTGTTTTCTTGCATGGTGGCCTTGACAAAAAGATATACATGAGACAAACAGATGGTTTTGTTGACCCTAAAAAGTCTGATCATGTATGCTTGTTGAGTAAATTTTTGTATGGGTTAAAACAATCACTAAGACAGTGGAATAAAAAATTTGACAAATGCATGGTGTCTTTAAAGTTTAAGAGAAGCTGTTATGATCATTGCTTGTACTTTAAAGAAAATGCATCTATGCCTATCTTCTTGCTCATCTATGTCGATGATATGCTCTTAGTGAGTCCCTGTCTGAAGTCGATTGAATATGTTCAAAAATGTCTTAGTGAGAATTTTGAAATGAAGTATCTTGGTGGTGCTAAAAGAATCCTAGGGATGAACATTGAAAGAGATAGGAAGAATCGAACTTTACTTTTAAATCAAATTTCCTATGTGGAGAAGATTTTGAGTAAATTTGCTATGTCTAATGCTAAACCTGCTTCTGTGCCTCTTGCTGCCACCGCGTGTTAAGTAAGGATCAGTCCCCAAAGACTGATTCTGAAATTGCTAATATGGCTAAGGTGTCTTATTCTAATGCAATAGCCTCAGTAATGTATTTGATGATTAGCACTAGACCAGACATTGCATACACTGTCAGTTGTCTTAGTAGTTATATGTTTAACCCCTGTATACTCCATTGGGATGTTGTGAAAGGGTTACTCAGGACCTTAGAGGGTCTTTTAATGTTAGCCTAAAATTTTCTAAATCTATTCAAGGTGTGAATTTGGTTGGCTATGTTGACTCTAATTATGCAAATGATAGAGATAATAGGAAGTCCACTACCTCCTATGTGTTCACTTTGTGTGGCTCTTGCATAAGATGGAAATCCCAGTTACATCATCTTGTTGCATTATCGACTACTGAATCAGAATATATTGCTATCACTGAAGTCTTGAAAGTGGTTGTTTGGTTGAAGGGTTTATTATCTAAAATTGGTTTTCTAGACGATAAAGTAGTGGTATATTCTGATAGTCAGTCTGGGATTCAGTTGTATAAAAATCCTGTATTTCATGACAAAACTAAGCATATCGATGTTAGGTTTCACTTTATTCGTGATATTGTTGAGAAGGGAATTGTAAGCCTTGAGAAAATTCTATCTCAATTTAATCATGTTGATATGAGAACTAAGTGTTTATCTGTTGAGAAATTTCATTCGTGCATGAGAACTTTGAACTTAGATCTTGTGTTTATGTTCTTCTTTTGCCAGACTTTGTGTCTACCTTATGCTTTGTGCATTACTCTTGACGGTGTCTACTTTATGCTTTGTGCATCATTTTTTACTTTGTGTCATATTCTACTGTGTGTCATGTACTTGATTGTGTGTCTTTTCCTTGTGATATTAACTTGTTTTGTGCTTGTTATTTCCTGTACTTAGTGTGCAGGAGTGGCGATTATGATTCCTTCGTTTCCGTGATCGATCGACAGCATTAGTGAATTAAGCCCAAGGTGGAGATTTGTTAGGTTTTGGCCCAATTTTTGGGACAGCCCATTATTATCCAACCCAAAGCCTTTTGACAGCCCCCAGCCCTTCATATCCCTATCAGATTCATCCCCTCTATTTACTATGACTCTTTGATTTACGTAATGGCATTCACTCCCCTCTTTTTTTCTGCTCTCTTCTTCACTATATATGAAAAGAGTTCTTCTCTTTGTGAGACATAGCAAAAAATAGAAGAGCAGGAGTACACTAAATGTGTACGGGAATTCCTGCCATCCAAACCTTCTTCGTCTTCTTTGTCCCTATTCTCTGTGTGAGATTCAGTGGGTCGAGTGTGAGAGAAGTGTGGGGTATTATCGGGTTTGGGTTGAGTGTCTTCTTTGTGTAGATATCTCCGATATTGGGGCTTAATTCACTGCTGTCAGAAGATCGATCGAAAACGGGTTCAAGGACTTTCTCAACCAACTCGAATCCGACCACGGTTCAATTCCTAACACAGTAGACCAGAGCTTAAGACCTTAGTATAATTTATTAATTGCTACGTATTTTCACATTGGACAGTATGAAGATGAAGTACATTCAAAAAAGAAAAGAAAAAAAATTGAAGTCATTCATTTTCATTGATATGATAGTTGAAACTGCCGGGATAAAAACTATAGGCCAGACATTTTTTATTTTTCAGAGACAAAATTAGTAATATAAACCTAACTGCCAAAAATGCAACCACCCAACCGCAAACGTCTATCGCCAGACCAAAGATGAAACATGCAACAAACTCAATTCTCTATTAGTGGTAAGTACTCTTCCCAGATTTAATACAGGTTTTGAGGATTCGTATGTTAGTCCCTCCCACACAACTGCCAAAAATGCGTTAAATATTAGCTTCGATCTCTAGACCACCCTTTTCAAGTATCTGTACATTTCAATACCTCTACTTCCATTTCTTCGTATATTTATAAGTATACTAATCTTATACATTATACAACCACATCACCATTACCTCTTGTTCCTCCCCGAAACTTTGATCTCACCATCTTCATCGTCGTCACGGCCCTGATCTTGCGCAGGTCTTTTCAATCTCTGAAATATATCGTCTAGGGATTCAGACGACGAAGCATGTGATAACAGTTTGGTCTCTTCAACTTGGCGCTGCGAAGCCAAAAATTTCTTCGCTTCAATGTTCGCTTTGAAACTTTGGAAACCTTGTTTCATCGAGGCCCACTTTGAAGCTAGGCGAGATGGGCCAGCGTTGTTGGTTGACTGGGCATCAAGCAACGTGACTTTAGCAGAGGCAATGCTCTCTACTGGCTTCGTGTCGGATGTTGGTCTACTTTGTCCTCTCATGGCAGCATACTTGGTGCTTATTGCTTCTTTGCTCCCAGAGTATCTATGTGAGTCGTCTTTTTTAGACGGTTTTGATGAACTTCCCTTTGCATCTTCCTTGCTTAAATCAGATCTTGTCTTCAACTCTACTGTATTAACCTGCAATTTTTTCCAACATAGTAATACTTTTATATCAGGATTAACAAAATATTTTGCAAACACAAGAACGGAAGATAAAAGCTGTTTTATAAGAGTGATATCTACAGGCACTCTAGTTATAAAGAACAATGTCACCCGAGGTAATTTAGAGCAAATCATGAGAAAAATGTGTGGGTATGAGGTAGTTTAGGTCACTGTATTTCATTTGTAAATATTGGGTCCTTGTACTAGCAATTTCTTTTAAATTGGGTCCCCGTACATTCACGTTGTCTGAATAAAGGTTCATATGTACATGTATAAAAATTCTCTGTACTCGCTTATACCTAAATGTATCGCTACCCAATTCAAACAAGCTTGAAAGAACAGCGAACCCAATTATTTTTAGAAAAAGTAAAGATAAAAATGAAAAGGTCAGGGACTTGATATATACAAATGAAAGTATATGGACCAAATTAAAAACAAAATCAAAAGCACAGGAACCCAGGTGCACTGTTTTCGAAATCATAAGCAAAATGATGCAACAGATATCTGGAGAAACATCACATACATTGTTGTTGGTGCCAGATTCAAGATCCAAGCTCGCACCATTGAAATTTCTAGCCAACGGAATAACATGTTCACCAACTTTGCGCCCTTGTTCAAGCCAAGTTCTTTCTGTGAAAGGACATAAATTTGAGAGAAATAATACCACTCTTGCCTACAATCAACTGAAATTGAAAAGTATAATACTCAAATAATTTTAAGGTAATACATGAGTTTTCAAGAATCATATACCTTTCTGCAGAATAAGCAAACCAGATGGATCAAACCCATCCATATCATCATCCTCTGTTTTAAGTCTGAAAATTTTCCAATTGCCAAAGAAGCTAATGATCCTGTCAAAGAAGTTGCTCGCCACCAGAATAGTGTAGATGACCATAATAACAGGATAGATTCTGTTAAATCCAACTCCAAAGAAAGGTACAGCTTGATCAATTGTTCCCATACGCTGCATTTTACAGCCCAAAATCAAACAAATTACAAATTTGGGCAGTCTTTAAATATAAATATAGTAGCATGGAAAGATTATGCACTACCAAAACTATTGAACCTTATATCAAGATATGCACCAACTGATAAAGGGAACTTTTTGCTAGCATGAAAGGACAATTTTATACAAATATGCTAAATGTACAATAGAAACATCACCTGCTCAAAAAATGTTCTCTTATCCTTCCCCAGACTAATGAGATTAAGAAAATTATATGAAATCGGAGGTGCATAACGAGCAACCATCCTGAAAGGCAGATCAAGAAACAATCAATCAACTCCATGGAATAATAAAACGCTCATCTTACATCTGAAGCTGCAATAGAAACTTACGAGCATATCATTAGCAAGCTAACAGGGCTCGTCTGTCTTGGTGTTAATGAGTAAAACATGAGCCTTCCAACTTTGAACAATGAGTAATACGTGCAAACACACATGTACATAAGAGGAACAAATGCGAAGACCTGGAACCAATATCAAAAAATTATTACCGTGAAAATCAACAATGATACATGCTACAAAAATCGATCGAGAAGGCTCTACGTAACTAAATTGAAGAAATACTGTCGTAAAAAGATCTGTTCAATCTTCCCAAAGTGAAAAGGGTTTGTGCACAAGGATGTTTTCCTTAATTTATACACATCACGTTATTGTGTTAAAAGACTTTATACAAGCATTTGTAATTTATCTGAGTTGAGTATATGTGCATTTTTACAAGGGGTAAGATTGAAAAATATCATCAAAGAAACTTTCACCATTAACCAGGTAATGTATTGAGTAATAAATTCAGAGGTACTTAGGGAATATTAGATGTGAAGGGAAAATGCAACCTTGACATCAGATGATGATAATGATGTTATCCTCAAAAAAAATGTGCAATTATTAAAACCTTGGTAGGCAGCCTGGCACATACCTGCACCAGAACCTCTTGATCTCCCACAGATTTTACGAGAATAGAAAATAGAGATAAATCAACTCCGCTAGTTAGCAAAGTCGCCTCAGCCAGAAGTATAGCGGCTGACATGCAACCAAGAACAACAGCCAACATCTTTTCTAGTTGCTTTTGCAAGATACAACGCCATACTAGTTCTGGGAGCATAAAACAAAGAATGATCAAATTCAATTTAGGACTCAATGCATGCACTCAACAGACAAGCTATTACCTGCCATGTCAAGGAAGGGCCCTAATGTACCAGTACGTTCAGGTCTGAAGCTAGAGATAAACTTCCTGCCACATATAACAGTCAATCTTTCATAAGTAACAAACAAAATCCAGAACATTAGCGTACTGCACTAAGAACATAAATCAAAATATCATGTTCAACTAGAGCCAGACTCAAAAACATAAGTATCATAAAGGCCAACTTAATACTTTGAGAATAACTGAATAGCTCCAATTTATTACAAAGCAGACATGTCAGAATTTGAAGTTCTAAACATTCACGGCATCAGTTAAACTCTTGGGAAAATTACTATGCTATGGCCCCTATATCAAATACATGGCGACTTTGATAACAAGTGACAGAGCCAGAAATATGGGATCAATCTTTTCTTAGTTAACACAACTTAAACTAAGATATTGTAAAATATAAAGAAAAATTCGTAATTGATGATGTAGATAAACCTGATATTTCTAGGCTAACCAAAGCGTTAAACAAGTGTTGCAAATTCTGGCAAAATATTACACAAAAAACTCCTAAATATGTACTTTAAAATAATGGGGTGGCAGAGGGTGGGTGGTTTTCCAAGGCCCCTCTGCCACATATGTAGCTCTGCCACTGTTGACAACATCAGACTGGACACCATCAGCAGATTCGGGATATTAAGGGTCATCAGGTGCTGTGTCTTATAATCTGTACTACTGAACACCACACTACCAATCACAAATTTGTCCAAACGAGGTAGCTTACACCGAACCCTTTCTGAATAACTCATGTACAACATAGTTTTCGAAAAAGTGAAAACATGTAGCATACACATTAAAAATGATAGGAATAAACTCTGTGCATCAGTCTAAACTAAAGAGAGGTGCAAACCATCCAGTCAGAGTGCGTCTTTCATAATTCTTTATGGTATCTTCCAATTCAAGAGCCTCGGTGACATAAGTCTGGTACTCACTGCAAAAGAAGCAACATAACGAAACTAGAATATGTTAGCAAATGGTTCTCAACACTAACCTAAAGATGATAACAGCCAAATTTACAGAAAAAAGTATGACAGGAATTTTGAAGATCCATGAGGTGCTGGAAACAAAAGGAGAAACATATGAAGTACATGGCAAAGAAGTGTAGAATGTGGATACATAAAAACTACACGGGCAGCGAGGTTTAGGATGTCTTAAAGAAGCCTCCATTTTTAAAAGTAAACTCTCAATTCAACTAATGATGAGAAACCACAAAGTCCAGACGATTACTTTTCAGGCCATATTTTCACTTTTACAACTCCGATAAAACTCTAATCTCAGTGAAGTAGGAGGTTTTATTTGGAATAGAGAGGGTAACAATTAATTAGCCGATTGTATGATCAGTAACAACTATGACAAATACTAGAAAATCTTAACATACATGGAAGGTTAAAAAAAGAAATTGAAGCATAGGAGAACAAATGCAATCGCAGCAATTCTAGAACACCATAAGTATGCAATATACTAATCAAAGTATCATCCTAAAACAATAGTTATACCTTTTGCATCGGTAATACTCCTCTCGAGCTCCCCGAAGATGACGCCTTAGTGTTGCCATCGATTTCTCGTCTGTATCATAGTCCATGTCATTTTCTCCAAGTCGACCCCCTTGGGGCTTGAAGGCAGGATCTTCTTTAAACTGGAAATTGAAAATAAAAAATTGAGATTCCTGTAACAAATAACAATATGAAATAATGTACCATGTGAAGATACACAAGAGAAAAGTACCATGTTCACCAACATATTGTCAATTACATCCATATAAGGTCTTAGTGGATCACGCTTGGACATCTGTTTTGATGTAGCCTGAGCAACCTATTATTTCAAGAGAAACAAATGTTAGTGGCACAACTTTCATACATCGTAATACAATCAGGAATTTGACAAGATAATTTTCTACTAAGAAAAGGAAATAAAAGATCAGTTATATTTCAACCAAAGTATAAATGAACATGCACAACAGTATAATATTTTTATGCACATACTGACTTGCTTCATAACAAATATTATTTTCCAGTCAATCATGTTTTTCTGTCAGTAGATTAGTCCAAGTCTAAAACTAGTATGACCATAGGCATCATAAGAGGTGTGCATAGCAAGCCCCTTTAATCCTGTCACAATTCCTTTATACATAGCATGCAGTATATGACTGTTTAAACATATGCATATTTTGATATTTATCCATCTATGAATTACAAATAAGAAGCTTACAGATTCAAGCATGCCAACTGCCAAGTACAATACCAACCGACAGAACTGATATGGTGAAAAAATTTGGCTATCGCACAATAAATGAAGAAAATGAATAGGATCGACAACATTGTTGGTAGAGGATATTCCATTAATTGAACATTTGAATAGATCAAACTTGAAGTGACTTTCAAGTACGTAGAGTATGACTAGGAAAAGTTCACAAAGAAAAGGTAAATGATTGTGCAATAAATAAGTTGATTAATTCGCAGATGAGTCTTCGGGAACACTAACCACAATAGCATTTGATAATTCTTGGTGAGCATCATCAAGTTTTAAAGCTAATTTGGCTATTTTGTGTGAGAGAACCTTGTGGCGAGTGGTCCAGTCAGCATTCCTCCAAATACCTTTTGGAATCTCACTCAAACCAAAACCAAGAAGAAATGCACCAGTCACAAGTCCAAAAGTATTTGAGCAAGCCATTGCCCAAGCCAATATACCTCTACCACCAATCCTGCGAGTGGAAAGATCAGGAATATTGAGACAGACACTAGGACATAAGTGAAGCCATCTTTTCTAGTATTGTGCTAACAGAGATCCCCCGAACTGCCATTTATCAAATATTGAGTAGCTACGTGCATATTGAGAACCATGTACCTAATGCAATTAGGTGCCATCTTAATGATCTATCATCCAAAGACTCACACAGTATTAGTGATTCTATTTTCATAAGTTACTCGATAGGGCAGATTAATAGTGTTATATCTTTTTTTCTTAACCTGATTAAGATAATTCAGGTGTGCCACATATCAAAGACATTGTTTCTTACGTATGTAATGCAATCACCAATTAGACTAGAGATATGATAATATAAAAAAATACAGAAATCTCTAGAATATGAGGTGTTGTAGACCTGTTTCCAGAAGAAATGTGATTTACACTAATTATGTCTAGAAATATGCTAAGACCAACTATGCATTCCTAATTAACAAGAGAAAGAAAGCATATGATGGAACGAAAATTGAATCAAGAGATGAAGAAACGAACCAATTTTTGTGCATAGTAATGACGAGAATAAGGCCGAAAAGACCAATGGATCCCACAATTAAATAGAAGATTAAGTTTACATGTATGCTAGTCTTCAATCTCTCGATCATAGTAAAGTCTCCAGCATCTTCATAACCCTGTATGAGGGGCACAGCAAGCCTGCTCAGGGAGAAAACATTGAATGATTGTCTTAAAATACTGATATATCCATCAAAACATATAAATTGAAAACCTGCAAGACATAAAAGGATACTCCTAAACCATTGAATTCATGTAATGCTCTAAAGTTCCTACATGCATTACACAGATACTAGCGACCTTCACCTTATAACCCCTTCTGCCAATCAACTTCTCTCATTCCTTCCAAAAGGAAGCCTAACATAGTAACATGTAAAAAGTTGATGGTAGTCCATAAATAACTCAATAACATTACTATTTAATAAAATTATTAGTTAAGCTCAAGGCTATGCACTTTACTTCTAGCAACAAGCATGAGTAGAAGTTAAGAGCCTAGAAAAAATAAAACAATACAATGATAAATGCCAGATGATAATGCTCTTACTATGCCACCGAGGGGAAGAGACACCTCATATGAACCTCCGTGCTTGTCTTAATTAGAAGATCAAAAAAAGAAAAACCAGGGGTTTGAAAATAAACAAGTTTGTTGGCTTCATTCCTCGACATCAAATTGAAGCTCTAGAAAAGTTGTCTGAATATACAGAAGACAGGAAAATGTTGTGTGAAGAAAGAAACTAGATGTCTAGATCAACAAGCAGCCTGCGAAGATTCCTACACTAAATTATAAACCAAATCTGAAATCACAATGATAAATATTTGATAGTACATTATTTTCTCTGAGGGAAGGAGTGAGGAGAGTGGGTACAGAGCATTTACAATCTATTGAGTCCATGGTTTTACACTAATGTTGGCAGTCACTAAGGCAAAGTTAAACACATAAAAATAACAGTCACATATTCCAGGGTCATCTAGGTTGAAAGAGTGGGAAAACAGACGAAAGCACCATAATTGATTCAGATATCAAATATAGTAAATTGTTGTACCATGTGAGCAGAAAGGTGCTCCAGTATGACCAAATCCAGAAGAATGAGATGCCTCCATTACCATGACCAGTTATAGTCTGCGAAAAAAGAAAAAGAGAAAAGGAATAAGGTCTATCACAATGTGCCTAACAAATAAAAGCCACAAGACTTTCTGTGTAGTGCTCAGCATGACCTTATATTAAGGTTGTGCTTACTCCGCAACAAGAAATATAAAACAGGAAAAATGAGGTTGGTATGAATCATAGCAAATCTTATACAAGCAATTGTTAGCAGTGTGCTTAATCTGGAACTCAGTTTTGAGTTGACGACAAATTGGTGGTTAGACCAGTTTAAATTACACAATTTTCAATGATTTTAACCAGCTTCAAGCACAGGAAATTATAATAAACATATCAAACATAGTGCAGATAAAATTTCCGCAAGGAAAACTATTGCTGGCACACCAGAACAATAGAAAAAGAAATGTAAAGATTAAGACAAGTAGAAGGTATTATGTAGTTAATTGTCTCTCAAACTATGTTTCTCAAGTAGTAGCACCACTAACTATGGACAGAAAACATAAAATCAAATGAAACATAAAATGATTTAATCATAGTTTCCACCTACGCAACCAGTTGGTCCATTTAGGTTTTATTAATGTATTTGAGCACATGAGTTTTGATATTTTCATGTCCATGGAACAGAACCTTTCTAGTTGATTGGGCAGAAAAGAAGCATCACACTTCTCCCTGGCGCAAAATTCAGTCGATCAAACTCTAGATATTTATCATTCCAATCTTGACAAGATAAAGATGGAGAAGGAGCCAACGTTACATAGTTCCACAAATAAATTCTTCTCTTAACCTCAACATCTAATAAATAGCTCGCAACTATAGCCCGTAGTCGTTTCTCTTATCGAGTAATGGAAGATATTATATCGCAAGTCCAACAAAGTTCATTCAGAATACTCACCGCAAATAATATACCAGTTACACCAACATATAAGCGTCCAAACAAGAAAAAATCCAATTCCAATATGGGTTAGCTCAAAGCTGTTCATTAAACCTTTTGAACGAATTAACAGAAAAACAATGGCAGCATCATAACAACCTAACTACTGAATTCAATAGCAATTCGGACATACATGCGCAATTAGTCAACTCCACTGCAAGAAAAAAAACTATAAAGGTGTGCGGAATTAACTAATTTACCGTCCAAATGTCCGCAGGGACGAGAATGATGATCGAAATCGAGCAAAACCAAGTGTATCCCACCGTAAAGAATACATAACGCGGGACGTCTGGACCGGAGAAGTATTTAAGAGTCAAAACTACCATACCTAGGGTTAATGGCAGCGAGATCAAATAAAATACCCACATCTTCGAAACTTTTCCCTCAGAACTTGTCAGAAGAATTTGAAGAACCGAAAGGAATTCACAAATACAAATCGAGGGATTCCTTTCTTCGATTTCTTTGATTATTTATCCGGGAGGATGAATTGATCTTGAAGAAACCCCGGACAATTACTCAATTCCCCCTTGCTAAGATGTGAAGACGATGCTACTACTCAGCTCCAAGTTTGAAAGTTGTTTAGCCCGTTATGTTTTGCCTTTCGGTAACTTGATCCTCTCTTCTTCGAGTCGGATCTTACGAGTTAGGACCCTTTGATATCCTCTGCACTCTTTTTATAGTTCCTTTAATTTAATCTACCGGGTGGTATTTTGTACATCAGTTGCACGAATTTTAGATCCAGTGTAATTTGAGTTATGAATCAAAAAGTATCATTATTTATGCGGTATTACGAAAATCTTTACGATTATTTTTACTTTTGAAAAGTAATTAAAATTAGAAATTTTATAAAAATCACTTATGTAAAAAGTAGGTAGTATTTGCAAAAAAAAATTATTTCCAATAAAAGTTAAAGTGTTTGCTATAGAATCACTTATGTCTTTTAAAAAATATTATATTATTTACAGAATTGTCATTGAGTAATGAAAAATAAATAATTTCTGCTTTTAACTTTTACATTGGAAGTACTTCTTTTAAAGCAGAAATTGGTTTTGCAAACACTACAAAATAGTTTTTTCTCAAGTTATAAACTGTAAATCACTTAGAAAAAATAAATGCAAACACCCCATACATATGATGTGTAAAGGTATCATAGTGAAAATGTATCACCATTTATACTTAAAAGTATTACATTTACTCGTATAATATCTTTATAAATAAATGATGATATCTAACCTTGATTGCACCGTGCAAGTGGTGCACATCAGCTTTTGTCTTAATCTATTAATTATTTATCAATTATCAATTATATCCTCCTGTTTAAACTTATATTTATATGATTATAATATAATATAGTAAAATATTACAACCAAAAATAACATAAGTGATAAAAAAATTTATATATTTGTTAATAAAAAGAAATTCATTAAAAATGTTTAAAATGTTGAAATATAAGTAAGTTATGAACTATTTATATTTTATTATTTACGATATATATAGATATATATATATATATATACATGATCCATTTATGCAGTATGAAATTATTCATTATTATAAAAATTATCAATATTTTTATCCTTTTATGTTGTTCCAATAAAATGAAAAATAAAAATTAATGGTTAATGATCTTGCTATTTGAAAATTGAGGTATATGTCTTGGAAATGTTACAGTGTCTTTCGCATCTTGATCTTCAACTTTGCAAATATAAGGGGATCAATCGAATCTTAATTGATTGAGTCAGAAAAAATCTAGGCCAGTGATTGATATCGATTCTCACCAATTGTTTTTCTCTTAAGAATTAAGATTGGGGTAGACTTTGATCCTTTCTGGTTCTAAACTTTGATTTGAGTAACGTTAATTTAAATGCTCAAAAGTTTGATTTTGAATTAAACAATATTATAGGATAAATACTTTAAGAACAACCTCGATGATCTTAACAAATGCCCAAGAACACCTTCGAAATCTAACTAGAAAACATCAATTGGTGGGGTTTCACACCTAGATCCTCATCAAACATTAATTTGTGGTGATCACCTTGATCCCGGATCAAACGTTGATTTGTGATGGTTTCTCTTAACGAACACCAAAGAATGTGTCTTTGAGAGAATTTGTCTTTGCTCTGGAATTCTTCACTTGCTTCTTGAACTTGTATTGCAGTTTTTGGTGGAACATTGAATCCTATTTATAGTGTAGATGGAAAATTCTAATGGGCCTAAAATTAGAATCATAATAGGTGTAGAAATATAACGGAACAATTTGATTGGTCATCCATGATTTAATATTATCAACATCTCCTTGTATAATTACTGAATTAATATGATTTAATTTAGTAATATCTGCATCACTTTGACATGGGGCAGATTCCAATAGGTCAAATAAAATATATAGTAAATCACCAATTAAAGTGATTGTTTAACTTAGGAATTTCATTTAGTTAATTCTTAACATTAAAATAATTAATTTTCAATATATATTTTATTATTTGGTGCAATTAGATACAAAATTTATGTATCTACAAACGCTCACTCTAGAATTATTTATGGACAATGCGTCTTGGAGTGAAATAAGTCGCGAAATCTTTCACTATGCAAATCAATTAGATTTGTGTAGATAATTTATACGCGTATCTAAGATCCTTCAATTTGAATTTGAATTTGATAGGTAACTTCTATTCATATCTAGGAGTCTTCATTTAAATTTGGATTCGATAGATAGTTTCTACTCATATTTTAGAGCGTTCATTTGGATTTTTTTCGATCTTTTATACTCTTATCAATGAATTATTGAATTTGAATTTGTAGATGGTTTTATGCTCATATCAATGAGTCTTCACTTAAATTTGAATTTGATTTGTACACATTTTAAACTCGTGTCAAGGAGCTTCGATTTGGACTGTTGATTTATAGATCTTTTAAACTTGTGTCAAGGAGTCTTGATTTAAATTTGGAGGCATTTAAACTCGTGTGAATGAGTCTTGATTCGAATTTAATTTGAGGGACTTAGATAGTTTTTGCTCGTATCTAGGAGCATAATAGATAGTTTAGGCTCGTTTCAATGAGCATTTGATTTAGAAATTCAGACAGTTTAGACTCGTATCAAAGAGTATCATATGATTTAATTTTCTTCACTTGGAGTGTCGGAGAAGTTTTACCCCTATTTTCTTCTTCTTTTTCTTCTTCTTGAGACTTTTGGGGTGGTGGATGATCGACCAGACTTGAACCCTACTCAACTCCATATTATAAGCTCAACTAGCCAACTCTTCAAAGGACTTCAGCGGAATTGCTTTGAAGGATATAGCATAAACCCCATTGCCTCCCTTAAATATGCAGTGTCTGAGACGTTAGAGGATTTCTCCTTGCAGCTTAGACTTGAACTTCACCAATGATTGATGTAGTCCATGATAGACTCTTCTTTCATTTGTCTTGAACTTGCAAGTTCGAGCATGCAGACCATCCATGAAGTGTTGTAGAAGCGATAGAAAAAATCTTTCTCCAATTGCTCCCAACTGTCAATTAAATTTGCCTCCCAAGTTGGTGTACCAGTCAAATGTGTTTTATTTCAAGGAACAGATGAGCTACTTTACCAAGTGATCTCCATATGATCCAGCATCGTTGCATATTTCTACGAAGTGCTGCTTTGGGTTGCATTTACCATCAAAGAATTGAACTTTGGAGGTTAATAGTCGGAAGGCATCTTCAGGCTATCAATCCTTGCGGTGTATAGCTTGGTATAAGTTAGAGACGTCTTGGAGGTTCCGTTAAACTTGTCATTGATAGATTCTAAGATGAGCTCCTTCAATTGATTTGTTGGAATCACTCCATCAGATGAGACTTGTAGTTTTTCGATTGAAAATTCTCATGTTGACTTGATTGTTACTTGACAAATGTTTTAGCTTCACCATGATCATTAGTTTGTTTGTCTGTGAAGCGACTTATATCAATTTCATCTTCTTTGTTCGTCAACTTTGTGATCAGATCGTCTCACGCTTGAGATGTTTAGTTAGCTCTTCAACAGCTCTTGTCAGGTGGTGGGTGAGTCGTTTCTTACCACCAAATTAAACGTGTATATATATATATAAGAATATGTATACGCGATACCTAGCCTACGACTCTAACGAGTAGAGTGGTAAGTAAGGGTCGATCCCACAGAGAACAGTGGATTAGTGTTGTTCTGATATTACAAGCAACTAATGATTTAAGATGGACAGGGTAATAAACTTAAACAAGTAAACGAGGGGGGTTTTGGATTGAGTTAACAAATAAATGCTAACAAGTGATCAACTAAAGTTCTAGATAAGCAATAAATATTTTTGGTATTTTATATCAAATAAAGAAAGACAAATGACAAATGTTTTTCGGGTTTAGAATATGATAAAAGGTCTACCCTCGATCTAGTATCCCCCTTGAATTCGACTACCTAAGGATTATCGTTGATGTCCCAAATTCAATGCGATTTAAACCCTTATCCAACAATCTACAAGGTCCGCTTATGTAGACCGCGTTGTCCCTTAATTGTGGATAAATCGAAGGTACGCTTATCGATTTATCCCTACCCAAATCAATTAGTGATCCAACCAAGCTCTTTTCACACTAGTTGATATTGGGTGGTCATGAGCTAGAACAACGGGATAAATAAAGCATAAACCTCGACACAATCGGGTTTAGAGGTCAAACTCTATAATGCCACCAATGATATCAAGCATTGTTCGCTACTAAGGGGGATTGAAGCTTCAACAATCACGGAAAGTGAAGTTCAATCTCTAGCAACATACAATAAATGCCTCCCAAAGGGTGATCAATCCTAAAACAAGCATCTAGGCATGAGACGATCCAATCAAGCATTATAGAACATTTAAATTGCATAAATAAGGTAACATCAAGAGTAAATAATCACATTCTCATCATCAATCAAGGTTCAACATGATCAAGGGTAGAATTTAGGGGAAGGTGCTAGCCACCCATTACAACTAATACAATCAAGAAATTACAGAAAATACAAGAATTCATAAAGATAGAGTGATAAATCCCAAGGATGATCAATGGGGAAGATGATGTGACTTCTTCTTGCCCTTCTCTCCTCCTTGGATGTGATGGTGGCTGAATAGTGCTTCCAAAAGTATCAAAATGGTTGGTCAAATTCGAATGGGATGATATATATATAAGGGGAGAAAGTGTTAGTAAAAAATAGGCAAAATCGCATTCAGGATTTTAAAACAGGGTAAGGAATCTCGGCCGAGATGCAAGTGTGTCTCGGCCGAGACGTGAAAAAAAGATTTTTCAGCTGGTGGGTCGAAGGCTGATCTCGGCCGAGATTCAACTTCATCTCGGCCGAGACGTGAAAAGGGGAAATTGGGGCCGGCTAGGGTTTGACTCATCTCGGCCGAGATTGGATTTCATCTCGGCCGAGATCTTGGTCTTTTGAAAATCCTAAAATCCTCTGGAAACTCATCCCGCCGAGATGCGTTGCTTGTCTCGGCCGAGATCTTCAGTTCTGCAAATCTTCATGTTTACCCTGGAGACTCATCTCGGCCGAGATTTTCATCCTGTCTCAGCCGAGATCTTCAGTTAGCCCTTCCTTTTGTTGCCTCGATCGATCCCCCGACTCTGCGATCGTTTGATTTTCTTTTTCGATCCTTTTTAACCTATCTTAACACAAAAACAACACAAACGTATTATTTTGCCCATGAGAGTACAAAATCACTAAATACACGTGATTATGCACATTATTGACACTAAAATGACACTAAAAGTGCCCTAAAGTGCGTGCACGAGACACGTGTACCAAATCTCCCCAAACTTAGAACTTGTTTGTCCCGAACAATAGAGAGAAAAACAAAAGGACACGTGTTTAGGGCAGAGTTTAGTGGCATTTGATTTCAAAATTTTCATGAAAAAGAATAAGCGATCATGATAAAGGCGATCATATGTGATAGACTAGATCCACTACTCTCGAGACATAACACTCTCAACTTAAGATCCTCACCGGGTGAGTGTATCTCTCTCTCTCGAGTGCATTAAAAAGGGTAGTGTTTACACTCACATTGAAATGCATACAATGCCTACCATAAGCTTGCTAGTCATCTAAACCTGAAATAGTACTTGACATGTGTGACAATGAATCAATTAGGTCATGTGGGTTGTAATGTTGGCTAGGGGTAAGGTGGGATAAAATTTTAGGTAAAAGTGACTATAAAATGGACTAAATGAGTCGTGCACTACCCATCTACCCCTCAAACAATGGTCACTCAACCTCACTCTTTTAATTCTCAATCAAGTCGAACTTAAGATTCGACTTTTTCACCTTATTCCTACCTACATTTCCCATATTTATCAATCCTTTCAATAATTATGCTTCTTAAGAGTTTTCTAAACAAGGGATTGTAATCACAAAATGATATGATTTTCATTAACTTCTCCAAAAGAATGGTATATACACTTCCTTTTTCTTTCGTTTTTCTGCTTTTTCCGATTTTTTTTGAGAGGTTAATATTCTCGATTACAGCCTATTTCGCGTTTTTTCTTTCACCCTTCTTTGTTTTCCCACTAGTTTACCCAAATTTAATCTCAATTTCCAAACTAACTACCTTCCAACTGCCTCCCTCATACTCAACAGTCTGTTTGGGTATCAAAGGCTAAATGAAAGGTAAATTTGCTTGTAGTGTTGGATATCAAACAAAAAGGCATAAGCTCAAAGGGGCTTAACTAGAGGCAATGTCAAATTTGGTAAAAAGGAAATATTTTCAAGCTTTTGAAATAGGTTTTGATCAAGAATTGCCTAATATCATTTTCAAAGCCACAACATGTATTGACTCATTCAAAAGTAGAGAATTGGGGCAAGTTCTAGAGGAAAATGCATGCATTCAATGAATTTTCACACCGAAAGGAAATTTAATTTCACTCCGAAAATGGGAGTACGCATTAGGCTTAAAGACTCACTTGGTTGCAATTTTGATCAAAAGTTTTGAGTGTATGTTCAATTTTGTTTCAAAAAGTTTATCATGCTCTACCATGTGCTTCTTTAAAAAATATTTGTTAACAATTTTCATCATTAATCAATGCCACATTTTTCCTTCCTAAACTCATCCAATTGCTTTCTCGAGCTGCCGGCACTTACGATCCCACCTCCTCCCCAAACTTAGTTGCAAACTAAGTTTGTGGAAAAAGAAGAGTACAAGTCGGTGCTCGTCGAAATCAACCAATTATTAACCAACTAACTAACCAGCCTCATTCTAATAAAAACAGAGTAAAAAAAAACATCAAATATGCCACAAGGCATTTATTAAGCAACTAACTAGGAATTTGAAAAACGCAAATATTGAAAGATACCATCGGGGTGCCTCCCGACAAGCGCCTTTGTTTAACGTTGTTGGCTCGATGGACCATGCTTAGTGCAGTGGTGGGTCTTCCATGTGCTCCTCTTCTCCTTGTGAACGCAAGAACATCCTTAACTAACAATAAACAAGTTCAAGAAAAGCAATAAAAAAAAAAATCAGAAAGCGAAGCACAACTGCTAAGACGTCCCACTCTACCCCATTCCCCAATCTTGGTCAAAGACCAAGGTTTATGGGAAAGAAGTGGTACACCCTTGGTGGCACTTACAAACATCATGGTTGAGTAGTTGGTGGGGGAAATTAGTCTTGCATGATGCCTCATCTGATCAGATTCCACTCCCTGTTGTTCCATCCAACTTGTTACTGCTAGAAAACTTAGCTTTGCTAATTTGCAACTCCTTGTAACACGACCAAATACTGATCCGGGCTGGCATCTTGTTGCTCCTGATGTGTGATGATGGACTTTTGGGCAGTCATAAGACTATCGACCGAGCATCATAGGCATGAAAATGTTGGTCATAAGTTTGGAAGCACTTGTCATATGCTTGAAATTTTTTATTGCATGTCTGAAAGTGCTCATCATACACTTGAACCCTATTAGAAAATGATTCAATCAACTCTTCAATATAAGCCTCAGTTTGGGCCCGATACTCCTCAAAATTCGATGACGACTCTCCACACCTCGGTGCTCTCCTTCTCGCTCCTATTTCTCTCCTACTACCATTTCTTTTAGTTTCCTTGGCTCCCTCAGTCTGTTCGCCCTCTCCAACCTCTCCTCCAATAGCTCCACCCTGAAACAGTCGAACCTCCTCCTTCATAGGCTGTCGAGACACAGCTAAATGGGCAGGAGTGTAAAGTGACCAATTATGTCGGTCATCCAACCCATCTACGGTACGCAACTTAGGGTGAGGTAGGCTCATGACAGGTCCTTTATTCTGAATGGCCTCGGGGTGTTCTCAGAAGATTAGGGTCCAAGGCATATTCCACTTGTACTTCAACTTCTCTATCCTTATCCTCTCTAAGTCATCCCATGTGAGCAGCATCATACCCTCTACTGGTATCATGTTATCAAAAGTAATACCCATAAATTCCGCTATCAGTGTGATCAAACAATCAATTGAGATATCCCCTGTCTGTGAGCTGACAACACTCGCAAACTAAGCGACTATCTGTGCACAAATGTATGCCACAAGATTAGCCAACATACACTATTGGAGGTATATCTTGGCATGCCTACAAGCTCCATGCTCTTTTCGAGCAAATATAGTAAGACCCATAATCCTCCGGACGTAGCAAAAAAATGGATTTCGGATCTAGGACGCTTTGTATCGATTTGGAATACTGTGTCTAGGCGGCACTAGACCAAGGTCATCCATCAGTTAAGCCCATAAGATGGACTCATCATACTATTCTGGCACAACAAAACTCTCTGTGATCGGCAAATCGTAGATGTGGTTGAGTTGGGCAATGCTCAGTGTGTGTGAATGATTTAACAGTTGGAAGTTAATGCTGATCAGCGTTTGATCCCACTTCGTCATGGCGTTTGGATCTTAAGTGTGCTCAGAAATTCCATTGCGATCAGTTTATAGGTATCGCATCGGCTCTGCATAAGCGTGGTCCACCCTAACCGCCCAAGGAACTTCCACACATCTTTATGTATGCCTAACTCCTCAGTATATCATCATCAGAGTTCCAGGTGGGAGTGACTTTCCGAACAATCAATTTGTCCCATCTTGCCTTGTGCTTTGCTGACTCTAACACAGCCTGTATGAGTGGCTCCATAACCGATTCGGGAGTTGGCTCCACCACCTTCTGTTTCTTTTTTTGTTGCCGACCATAGTGGCTCAAACTTGAATACTTCCTACAAACACTTTAACACATAAGTTTGGATAACAAATAGCAACAATTCACTTTATTCAGTTATCTTCTACAAATCAACAATTTATTAAGCACTTTATACTAAATAAACATTTTAAACCCGATCAATTAAGATACTACCCACAACAACTTTTTCAACATCAATATAAAGTAGCCCATAATCTATATTAACTATCAATTTCACAACAACACGATAATTCAAAGAAACAACTAGCATATGCATGTTTACATTAACAAGCATAAGGTGTTCAACAAAATTCCCTAGTGACAATTCTAATCAAAACATGAATTTGTTGCTATGCATATGCTCCCCACATTGTCAATTCACTACTTTTACACTTTTCCCCATCAAATAACAATAACAAAATGATCAATAAAGCAAACCCACATGAAATAGCTCTACAAATGTATAATTCCATCCCTATGTAAGTTCAATGTCAATTTCTTGTATAAATTGTACTCATTTTCACTTCATAATCAAATTACATCACAAAATTAATGAGTATAAGGGTAGCCATCACTTATCGAAGTAGTTTAATCAGAGAATGGTGAAGTCGACTCCCTTCTAGATTGTTCCACAAAATACCCTCTTTTCCGAATTTTCAAAGTGTAAAGTGTGTGATTTTGATGTGGTTGTGTGTGTTTATTTATGCGATTGTGTGTGAAAGTGAAGCGAAGAAGATCCAGGGAAGATTTAGAGAGGACAAAAGCCAAAAAATTCGAGGGGGGAGAGGGAGATAAAAACATAATGTGGCATATAAGGCCGTCTCACGTTTTATTTCTTGACGGTGCAACTTGCTCGGCCAAGCCAATTGATGTTGCTCGGCCATGTCCCTTGTTCTGTATCAACACCTTTAAAACATGTTTCTCGCTTGGCTGGGTCAATTGATTCTGCCTGACTGGGCCAAATACCCTAACTAACTTGATTCTTACTAGATTCATGCCCGACCAGTCGACTTTATCCTACACGAATGGGCCCAACATTTTGTCTCTATACTCGAGCTTTTCACTATTTCTTCTTTCGGTCGGGTTTCTCTCATTGACCCCGTCGAACCTCGCCCTTAGGCCTTAATTTTCATATTGTCTTGCCCTTTTTAACCGATTTAAATGCATCACTAATTCACACCATGTTAGTTATCTAAAAATATAAACCTAAGCAACGAAATTTAAAAACTAAAGTTAAAACGATAACTCATGACATGTGCTAAGTTGTATGTCTTCAGTCAAACGACACTTCATGCTCTAGAATGACTCATCCAATTAAGCTCGGTGCACCGTCTTCATTTGTTCCGGAGTATAGTATCTCTTGACACTTGCCCGTTTGCTAGGAATAAACTCCCATCTTTATTTAACAGCTCGACCACCTCGTTCAATGTGACCCTGTTGATAGTGAACGACCCCGACTACTTGGACTTTAGCTTTCTTAGAAAAGTCTTAGGCGAGAATTCTAGAGCAACACTTGATCACCAGCTCTAAACTCTCATTTTTTGAGCATTTTATTGTGAAATATCTTTGTTCGCTCCTTGTAAAATCAAGAACTCTCAAACTCCTAACACTGAAACTCATCTCGCTCATTAAGTTTGAGCACATGCTCCTCCCGCCATGTTGAAGTCGAAATTCAACTTTTTCACGACCCAATACGCTCAGTGCTCTAACTCTATTAGAAAATGACACGACCTACCAAAGATGATATAATACGATGACATTCCTAATGGTGTTTTGTAATCCGTTTTATACGCCCATAAGGCTTCATCTAGCTTTAATGCCTAATCTTTCCTATTCGTGCTCACCGACTTCTCCAAAACTTTTTTAATCTCCTTGTTGGCCAACTCAGCTTGGCTATTGACTTGAGGATGATACGATGTCGTCACTCGATGCTTGACTTCATACTTAGCCAACAAAGCTCCTAGCATCTTGTTACAAACATGGGAACCCCCCATCGCTAATCAAGGCTCTTGGAGCCCCATATTGTGTGATGACGTTCTTCTTAAGGAACTTCAATACAACCTTGGAATCATTTTTTTGGGTCAGAACAACTTCCACCCACCTAGATAAGTAATCCACGGCCAATAGAATGTATTGAAACCCTTTCAAAGACTGAAATGACCCCATCGAGTAAATACCTCACACGTCAAATAACTCAACCTCAATGATGCTAGTGAGAGGCATCTCATGCTTCTTGGAAATTCCCCCAGTCTGTTGGCACCGATCGCATTGTAACATAAAATTATGATAATCCTTTAAGATCGATGGCCAATAAAAATCACTTTGTAACACCTTCGCAGTCGTTCTGTTTGGCGCAAAATGGCCTCCATTTAGAGACGAATGACACTGCTTCATGATTTCTCACACTTCTTGTCGAGACACACAATGTCAGATCACTGAATCAGCACACATTCAGAATAAATAAGGAACATCCTACATGTAAAACTTGACGTCGTGGAAGAACTTCTTCCTTTGATGTGACGCCAACTCCGGAGGTATTACACCACATTTCAAGAATTTACTATATCTCCAAACCATGACATCTCATCCACTATCGTAATTTGCTCGTCAGAGAACGTCTCTTTGATAACCTCCATTTGTCCCTCTTCATTAGCTTCATTTGCGATCCTTAACAAATGTACGGCAACCATACTCTTACAACCCCGAATTCTCAAATCTTCGCATAGAACTCTTGCAATAAGAGAACCCATCTAATCAGTCTCGGCTTCGAGTCTATCCTGTCAAACAAATATCGGATTTCAGTGTGGTCTGTGTAAACGATAGTCTTTGCTCCAATCAAGTAAGATCAGAACTTTTTGAACACATACACTATGACCAACATCTCTTTCTCAGTGGTGGTATAATTAACTTGGGCTGGGTCGAGGGTCTTGCTTGCATAGTAGATCACTTTGGACATTTTATCTCTCTTTTAGGCTAACTGCCATATCACTGGCATCACACATTAGCTCGAACGGTTAGGACCAATCCAGTGTGATCAGAATTAGGTCTGTGATATATGCTATTTTTACATGTATTTTAGGTCAATTAAAGGTCGTAATTTGTGACATATGCATGTGTATATGGGCGAAAAGTGATTAAAATCCATATTTTGAGCTAGATGATGTGTTTCTGCTTGTTTTAGTGATATTCAGGTATAAATAGGCCAAAAAGTCTGTTTGGGCAATGTTCGGATGAAAAACGAGCAAGAAAAGTCGGAAATAGCAAAGAGGAGTTGAAGCATGGGCAGAATGTCCCACTCAGTCGAGTTTGTTTTGTCACTCGGTCGAGTGAAGGTAAAAAGGAGAATCGAGAGTCAAGACAGAAATTTTAACTCGGTCGAGTGAGAAATGAAGAGCAAAACGTGAGTTGGTCAGAAATTCTGACTCGGTCAAGTGAAATTCTGACTCGGTCGAGTGAGTTCTCCGAGTCCAAATCTGATTTTGTGCATTTTATGATTATTAAGCCCATCTTAACCCCAACTCAGCCTAAACTATATAAGGAGGTCCCCAGACTCGAAACTAGACTCTCAGATACCATCACTTACCATATTGAAGAAGAGATACAAGAGAGACGGAAAAGAGATCCAAAGATCAAGATCAAGGCAACAATTAGGGTTCTTATTCACTTTCTCATTTGTGTTATTGCAAATAATGTTTGTCTATGAACATCTTTGTGTTATGGACATGAATATGCGTGAGTAGTTCCTTATTATTCTAGGGTTTTGAAAGTAGGTTTCAACGATGTTTGATTAATTGAAGTTTTCTATTCTAGTTAATGGCTATTATTCGTTATCTATGTGTTATGGTTTACTTTTATGAATAGTTAATTTGATCACTTGACTAATTCTATCTAATTCATAAGTTTGCTTTGAAAGGAGGAATTTGTATGGAAAGACAACACATAGCGTATTTGTTGAGCGCTCTGAAGGGAGGTGAGATGAGTGCGTAGTCTTTGGTCTAGGATCGATTGAGAGTTCATTAGGTCTAGTCGACTTGAAAGAGTGGCTAGGGGTAATAAATCTACAAGTTAATTACTTCGAAAGGAGAATTAACATATATGAGTGTCGTCTAATAACGATAATAATCATGGCTAGTTTAGAATAATTTGGTTGTTATACTTAGTTAATTCTAAAATTAATTCTCTAGAATTTGTCTTCTAATCTTGATTACTTGCTAAAGTGTTTTCTTGTTTCTTGAAACTTGAGTGTTAAGTAATAGTTTAGGAAAATTAGTTTAATAGTAAAATCAATCCAATTGAGAGCCTAGTTAGGAGTGTTTTAGGATATTTAGAGTATCAAACTAGTCATCAAGTCAACCCTTGTGGGATCGACCTTGCTTGCCGTTATATACACTTGCATCAGTACACTTGTAGAACGTTAGGTTATAAAATAGGCGAACAGTCTGATACCAATGCCTTCTTTAGTGTCTCTAAGGCCTGCACACAAGCTTCATCAATCACAAAAGCGGCATCTTTTTCTAATAAACGAGATAAAGATCTTTCAATTTTGGAAAAGTCACGAATGAACCTTCTATAGAACCTCAGATGTCCAAGGAAGCTATGTACTACTTTCTCATCGCTGGAGGAGGTAGTTTTTCAGTGGCGACTACCTTAGCTCAATTGACTTCCAAACCAACAGTAGAAACTTGAGGATTGAGAACAATGCCATCCCTTACTGTGAAATGACACTTCTCCCGTTGAGTACTAAGTTTATGTCTTCACACCACTTCAAAATTTGAGCTAAGTTATGTAGACAATAATCAAAAGATGACCCAAATACAGAAAAAATCGTCCAAATGCTTCCATAATGTTCTCAATCAACCTATTAAAAATGGCCATGCAACGCTGAATGTTAGCTGGGGCATTACATAAAATAAATGGCACTCTAGGAAATTCAAAACACCACAAGGACATACAAAATCAGTCTTCTCTTGGTCCTCAGGGGCAATCATAATCTGACTGTACCCCAAATAATCATTGAGGAAGCAGTAAACCCATACTCCACTAACCTATCAAGTATCTAATCGAATAAGGGGAGGGGAAAATGATCCTTACGAGTAGCTGCATTCAACTTCCTATAATCTATACATACCTACCAACCCATAACTAACCTAGTCACTATGGTCTCATCATTATCACCCTTTACTATGGTCACACCCCCTCCTTAGGAAACATTTGGGTTGGACTTACCCACTTACTATTGGAAATAAAAAATACAATACCTGTATCAAGCTATTTAAGAACCTCTTTTCTAACTACCTCTTGCATCATTGGGTTAAGGCTACGCTGATTATGAACACTTGGTTTATAGTCATCCTTCATCAAAATTTTATGCACGCCAATTCTTGGGCCAATCCCTTTCAAATTAGAAATAGACCAACCTATTGCAGACTTATATACTCCCAACACTCATAACAACTTATCACACTCGGCAGTAAAAAGGTAAGCAGGGACAATTAGCTTATTTTTCTTACCATCATCAAGAGATTGATACCGCAAATGATCCGGTAAAGGCTTCAGCTCAAGCGCAGACGCATCCTTCTCTTCTTCATGCTCTGTCTCTTCTTTGTTCAAATCCTCATTTTTAGTGCTCTCTCCGGTAAAGGCTTCAGCTCAAGCGCAGACGCATCCTTCTCTTCTTCATGCTCTATCTCTTCTTTGTTCAACTCCTCATTTTTAGTGCTCTCTTTTGGTGCTTCCTGCAGCGAATTCAATGTACTAACATAATCTAGAAGATCAAGCTTAGGAGAGTCATGGTCATTTAAAGTGAATATAGTGACATGCATGCATACTTCCAAAGAGTCATCAACAATTGAATAAATAAACTCCATATCTAAGCTAGCACCTATGCTATGAACAATACTACAATCTCTATTTTTGTTTACTTCCTCATCGTTATGAAATCTCATCGCTTTAAATATAGATAATGTAACATTTTCATTACTAACCCTTAAAGTCAATTCACCATTTTGAACATCAATTAACGCTCTTCCCGTTGCTAGAAATGAGAGACCTAAAATCAACGGGACCTCCTTATCTTCCATCATATCTAACACTATGAAATCTTCCGGAATGATAAAATTATCAACCTTCAACAAAACATCCTCTACAATGCCCTTAGGGTAGGTCAAAGACCTATCTTCCATTTGCAGGGGGTATTGTAGTGGGTTTTATTGTGCCAGTTTCTAATTTCTCAAATATAGATAAAGGCATCAGATTAATACTAGCACCTAAATCACACAATCCTCTCTCAAAGACATCATTACTAATAATACAAATAAGAGTTAATTACAGCAACCCCACCAAACTATCAGAGTTTTTACACATAAACCATTGAACTTTTTTGTGGCACCCAGACATATAAACTGTACGGGTTTTGGTAGATAAACCACCAAACTTATTTTCCAATAATGTTTAGCCGGAATTCCACATGTAAGATGGCATAATAAAATTTTAAGGGGTTTTTTGTCCAAACATGCTTTTTAGTAAGTTGGGGAGCCGCTCATCTTCAGCAATGGAGGTTCTAGATATTGATAGAGAGAACTATTGATGATTCAAAGATATTTCTATGGAAAAGAAAGGTGTGAAAGAATTTTACACTTTTGGCACACTAAAAAGGTTTTTTTGTACAAAAAAAGCAATTAAAAGTTTATCGCGCGCAAGTCACGTGCGGAATTCCGACGAAAAATGATTGAAAATAAGTTTGGGGTTTATCTGCTGATTGGAAGATAAATTTGGTGGTTTAGTGCCAAACTCGTATAGTACATATGTGTCGATTCCACAAAAAAAATGTTTAGTGGTTTATGTGCAAAAAAGTTGATAGTTTGGTGGGGTTGCTGCAATTAACCCTACAAATAATATTAAAACTACCCGAATCATTGTGCTTTTGAGGTATCTTTTTTTCGATTACCGCACTTCACTCGTCTGTCAGATTAACTGTCTTGTATTCCTCCAATTTCCTCTTCTTCGTTGTCACCTCCTTCAAGAACTTTGCATAGTTCGACATCTGTTGTAAAGCATCAACAGAAGGAATGTTTATGTTTATTTTCTTGAATATTCCAAAAAACTTAGCAGATGGTTCATCAACTTTCGTTCTACGAGAAGCTTGAGGGAAAGGAAGGGAGGAATGTCTTTAGGAGGAGGAGAGTTGGAAATACATTTTGGCTTCTCAGCCTCTTTTTCATTTGACTCTTTGGTGTTGGTATTTGGGAGATGTATTTGAAAGAACGACTCAATTACACAGTTGGTAAAGTCAAGACACGAGTTTGCCCCGAATTCTAACATTCTCGGTTATCGACAATCGTCCCCAAGATACAATGACTTTTAGCTTTGGGATCGCAGCACAACAAAAACAAGGTTTTTGCAAACTACTCAATACTCGGGACTTCATTTAGACTCGAATTTGGGAGGGCCAGATATACTAGAATGCAAATTCATATTTATGCTTGGAGTGAATTAAAACGCAGAATGAGTGTATCTATTTATAGTTTCTGAAGAGTTATGGCGCCTCTCTGGAAAGGTACCTTTTGACCCTTGGTGGCACCAGCCCGAACCAGTTTGGACCTGGACATACCTATTCTCTAGGTTTCTTGCACCCTACTGCTTATCTGCCTTGAGCCCGTCGAGCCACCCGTGGACCAACTTGCCAAAACTTTAAGGCTTCTCCAGCTCCTCGCAATGACGCGTATGTGCGAAGTGCAAAGAGTGCCTATAAAGCAACTCAATGTGACATGTACGCCTGGGCTCGAACAAAGCACCATCCTTGGGTCCATTTAGCCAAAGGCTAAAATTTCACTAGGGTCCACTATTAGTGAGCGCACTTGATAACTCCTTATCAAAGTGCTCCTCTTAATAAGGAGTTCGAAATTACTCCATCTTTCCAGTGTGGGACAAATTCCCACATTTTCCTTTAACTTTTTCAACTTTCCATGTTTAAGTTTAATACTTTAGGCATTACTTTCTCATTCACCCAAAATTGGTTTTGAGAACTTAAATATACTAAATTCATCTACTCGAAACGCAAATTTTGAATTTGCAATTTAATTCCAATTTCAACCAGTGAAATTCAAAGTTGAAATTTCTCATAGATTGGTCAACATCAACCTTCCAAAGCCAATTTCCAACAATCCCCCACATGAATGATAATTAATGCATGCACACTAAGGCTGACACCAGAAAGTCCCGACGAACTTCCATTGCATCGAGAGGTAGCTTTTAGTTTTCAACCTTCCCTAGTGAGATGCTATCGGATGTACTCGCTACTTAGTGAACATGATGTCTTGTACTGGCCGCTTTTTGTGTACGCCAAGACAATAAAACTCACACAATGACAATTCTAATTTTCGATTCTCACGTTGTGTTCGTCTTGGGCCGCAGACCATATCTTTGATTCATAAGTGTTGAACTTTAAGCATCCTCACTTCTCACTTATATAGGCGACCTCCTTTTAGAACTTAATTTAGGGGTAGCATGAAATACCCCACCACATTTGGTACATGAGTCATTAAAAACATAATAGCTTAACCATATTACACGACATCAGGAAAGCACTAGGGTAGGTGTGAGAATGGGTAAATTAGAATTGTTCCAAGTGCATGTAACGCCCGGGAAATTTTTCGTCTATTTATTTCAATATTTTGTGAATTTTAATTAACATTTCATTTATATAGGCTGATCCATTTTATATGATTAATATTTTATATTTGGACTGTCTAGTCCAAATAAATTATTTAAGGCCCTTTCATTTTTATTATTGTGAGCCCATTTACATACGTTACATCTATATCCATATCTGGCCCAATAAATTTATACCCATATGACAATAGACGACCCAATCAATTGAGCCCAAATCCAATTGAGCCAAACCCAATAGAGAACAGATAGATTATTAGGAAAAACCGGAAGTTTTCATTACCTCTGTGCGTGCGTATGTGGGTGAGGGAGTGGGAGATCATGGAGCAGTGGAGATGGATTAAAAATCGCTAGCAATATTTTCTTATAAATACAAGAACCTTCTGATCATTTTCTTTTTACTGTCTTTTTACAACGAACAGAGAAGGTAAAGATTTCTGAAATTCTCGTTTATATTTTGCCTGCCTTTACCCAGCCAATTCCAGTCAATTCCCCCAGCAAATCTCAACTCAGTTACTTGAATTAAGTCTTAAATCACCACCGTTACCTTTTTCGACCGACACCTGTTTCCGGCATCCAGACGGATTACTAGCAAACCAGCGGAAGGAAAGAAAAGAAAGGAAAAAAGAAGAAGGAAACAAACGATGCTCCGTTCGTGACATGAACCAGACACCACCATCCAATTTATTACTTTCTTTTCATCGTGGTTGCACCCTCTTTCTTGCAGAACCGCCACTAGAGCAACAAAGATTTTGGGGCGGCGAGGAAGAAGGGCTTTTGTCAATTTTCAATCCAATCTCTATTCTTCCCTTTAATATTCAATCGGCCCTATTTTCTCCCAAAAGGGGCCGAAGCCCACAAAGCTGAAAAGAAGATTTCAAATTCTGAGCCCAAATGACCTTAACTACTTTTTCATTCCAAAACAAAGTCACGCACCCCACTCCAGCTTGTACCTTGCTTTTACACATGACCTATTTTGCTATACATATAACATTTCCTTATTTATTTAATTTTTTACTCCTTTATGTAATGTATTATACGTATTAAAATAAGTTTCTCTCGCTTAATTGTAGAAACTGAAGAGTGTGAGTACGGGCCTAGGACTTTGGACTAATTTGCCAGAATTTGCATTTGCAATCATCTCATATCCAGGTGGGGGTCCTAACTGTTTATTGCTTTAATTATAATTACTTGACTGTATACGTGTGCTTTTATTTTTATTATTACTTGTCAATACAAGTGATTTACAATTCGCTACTTGCCAATACAAGTTTTTCTTATTGTCATTATGCTACTTGCCAATACAAGTTTAGCCCATTATTAGTATGCGACTTGCCAATACAAGCGCATCACTTTAATAAATGTTACATTGTATGCCTTTTTGTCTTTATAATTATTGTAATAAACTGTGACTCCCACGAGCTAAAGGAAGCTCACCTCAGCCCATTATTGATCCTCAGGTAGAAATGGAGAGAGTGATTGAAGCTGAGACGGAGCTGGGGAAGCATATGGTGATATCATTTCAGTAACGAAATTTTTTAGTTAAATTTGATATTGGACTATTTGAACAGGATTGTTTATGTTTCCGGAAGTCATTATTCTCGTTTATTTGAAACAATTGATAGGTGAATGTTATAATATTTTGGGGGTTGTTTGTATAAATGGAGTTATTAAAATCTTAAATATATTTGATTGCATAATATGATTTTCAATTATGATTTCCCATAATAAGTGTATACATAGGAAATAAATTTTAATTAAGTTAGTTCATGTTTTAGGTTTATAAAAATAATAATAATAATAATAATAATAATGAATAATGAATAAGTATATTAGTGATTTATGCTAGGTCTAATATAATTAAATCACATGTTTAACTTGTTTTAGTTCAAATTGCTTTATTTAAATTCCGCTGCAAATAATTGATATTATGTATAAAATCTTAAAGGATTCTAAAATATGCGTATTTCCAAGTTATTTGTTTTATGTATCTTAATGAGTATATACTAGTATAGGGCAAATTGGAGACTTTATAAAAGTAGTATTTTAGTAATGGCTTGATTTGAAAAAAAAAAAAAAGTAAATTTTTATCAAATAAATAAATTAAACATTTTGCAAATTACTTAAATTAGACTAGAAAATCGGGCTGTTACAGTGTGGTATCAGAGCACGGTTTACTTTTCTGTAGACCCATCTCTTTTCAAATTTTATGTTAAATAGATTGAATTAAAATTAAATTATGATCACAAGTACCATATGCTTTCGGCCCGTCTCTACTTCATCGCTCAGTTCCAAGGTACCCTTTCAATTATTCATTTCAATGCATTATCATTCACATCATATTCAATACAATCAATTAATTCATTATCAATCAATAAATTATCCAGTCATTGTATTATTGTGTACATGTTTCATTATAGTTGCATTATCATAACAATATATATATATATATATATATATATATATATTATTGTTAGCATGGCACGCACACGACAGACAACACGTAAGAGCACCGCCATTCATGTTCACCCTCCCCCTTTGGCTCGAGCTGATTGGTGGGACGATCCTAGACTTCCCGAGAACGCACCTCATTACATAATTAATCGACTGGAGAAGTGGAATGCTTCTGGAAGGGAAGGATCTGTTGTAGAGCATGTCAATCACCTGATTAATGCTTTACCTGAGTACTGGAATGATATTATTCTTGACTGTTGGAACCAGTCACAGGCGAGGAGCCTAGAGGCAAAAGCGGTGATAGATGGATTTCAGTACACGGCGAGTGAGCTTTTGATGAGGTTTGCTTGGGACATGATTCCGTACGATGATGATGACGAGATAGACGAGGATAAGGATCTTCCACTTGCACCCTTACCCGTGCCCGAGCCTGTGCCCGAGCCTGAGCCTGAGCTAGAGCCCATGGAGGAGGAGCCCTAAATGGGCAACTACGAGACTGATTCTGATGATGATATCATTTCATGGATTGAGATTCCACCACCCGTGCTAGTCATTGAGATCCTGTGCAGTGATGATGAGGCCTAGAGTTATTTCACTTTGATTTGGATAGTATTGCATTTCCCTATTTTAGTTGTATTTGTTTATTTCCTCATTTCTTTTTTTTTTTTTTTTCAGTTGTAGACATTGACATCACACATGGGTTATGAACATTAGTAATTTGAATTAATCATTTCATTTCATTTCATTTCATTTCATCTCATCTCATTACTTACTCTTTATGTGTTGTTTTATTATTAATATTATTATACATTATTACTATCTTATCCCATTTCTCGCATTCCTATAACTTATCAAATCGGTGAACCATTGACAGGACAATGGCTCATCGAACTGATAACTCGAACGCTGCTCCACGTGACCCCATTCAAGGTGCTCTGAACGCACCTCAAGAAGCTGCCCCTCAAGCTGCGAATCCCAATCCCGAACAACTACTTACTGGGATAGCTGCTCTCCTTCAAGGAGCAACCATCACTCCTGCTGCAACGCCTGAACAAGTGCGTTCCAGGGTGATAAGCCAGTTCAATCAGTTCAAGGCTCCTACATTTCATGGCTACGAGGGCCCTGAGGTACTTGAAGAATAGATCAGGACTTTGGAGGACATCTTTGAGTATATGGCCTGTTCGGATGCCCAGAAGATTTCATGTGCTGTTTTCCAACTCAAGGAAGATGCAAGAGTGTGGTGGAATGACTTTTGGAGGATAAGGATGGTGGAGGAAAGGAATTCCCTTACTTGGGCTATGTTTAAGGAGGTAGTGATGGAGAAGTACTATCCACGCATCTACAAGGACCGGATGCAGAAGGAATTTATGGATTTGACTCAGGCAGGTATGACAGTAACCGAGTATGAGAGGAAGTTTAATAAGATGTGTCGTTTTGCTCCCACCCTGGTGGATACGTCTGAGAAGAAAGCACGAAGGTTCCGTCAAGGCTTAAGGCATCAGATTCGCCATCACCTTTCTGGACATGGGAATATGACATATGCAGAGGCTGTGATAAGAGCGGAGGACATATCTGCTAGTTTTGAGATAGAAAGGCCACGTGTATCGCCTGCTGACAATTTGAACAAGAGGAAGTGGCAAGGCCAGAGCGGTGATACCAGTGGGAAGAAAGGTAGGGTAGAGTTGCCGTCTAGGCCGAGAGGGCAAGGTGAAAACCCCACTTGTCCCAAATGTGGAAAGAAGCACATGGGAGTGTGTCTACAAGAGCAGAACAGATGCTTTGGCTGCCGTGAAGAAGGCCACATGATTTGGAACTGCCCAAAGAAGAATTTACCTGATAGAAGGGGTCAGAATCATGGATCCGGTGGAAGAGCTCGTATGTTCGGACTACTTGAGGTGGAAGCGAAGATTGAAACCGAAACTATGTCAAGTATGTTAACAATTGCTGGTATTCCTGCTTTTGTACTATTTGATACCGGTGCTTCCCATAGTTTTATCTCTAAGAAGTTTCATGCTATGACTGGCTATAAATGTGTTAAAGTTTCTGAACCACTTGAGATCAGCATACCTTTGGGTAAAGCGGTTACTGCTGACTCAATAGCTAAAAGTATAACTGTAGAGATAAGTGAACATACACTCTTAGCTGACCCTTACGTGCTAGCTATGAATGACTTTGATGTAATCTTGGGTATGGATTGGTTAAGTAAGCATAAGGCTGACATAGATTGTTCGAAGAGAAGAGTAACGTTACGTTCACCAAACAACGTGGAGATCACCTTCCAAGGAGCAAAGAGTAACGCAAGTCCACGCGTTATATCAGCTATGAAGGTAGTGAAGTTATTAAGGAAAGAGAAGTGTCAAGGATTTTTGGTGAATATTATGGGAGTGACAACCTCAGAGAAGACAGTAGCTGACATATCTGTTGTCAGGGAATATCCAGATGTTTTCCCCGAGACATTACCAGGAATTCCACCGGATAGGCAAGTGGAGTTCACAATTGATTTGGTGCCTGGAGCAGCACCAATATCAAAAGCCCCTTATAGAATGGCGCCGAAGGAATTGCAAGAGTTGAAGGTGCAAATTCAAGAGTTGCTTGATTTGGGCTTTGCCCGACCGAGCGTGTCGCCATGGGGTGCGCCAGTATTGTTTGTGAAGAAGAAGGATGGTTCGATGAGGATGTGTATCGACTATCGTGAACTTAACCGACTCACGATAAAGAACAAGTATCCTCTTCCAAGGATAGAAGACTTGTTTGACCAACTTAGAGGTTCTGGAGTATTCTCGAAGATTGATCTAAGATCTGGCTATCACCAGTTAAAGATCAAAGATTGTGATATCCCAAAAATGGCGTTTCGAACAAGGTATGGTCATTACGAATTTGTTGTAATGCCAATTGGTTTGAGCAATGCGCCTGTGGTTTTCATGGATTTGATGAACCGAGTCTTTCATCCCTATTTGGACCAGTTTGTCATTGTGTTTATAGATGACATACTAGTGTATTCGAAGGATGAAACCGAGCATGAACAACATTTGAGGATTGTTCTCGAGACACTTCGCAAGGAGAAGTATGCGAAGTTCAGTAAGTGTGAATTTTGGCTCAATCGAGTTGCGTTTCTTGGTCATGTAATCACTGCTCGAGGAATTGAGGTTGATCCGGCGAAGGTTGAGGCTGTCAATGATTGGAAGACACCAACCAATGCTAATGAAATGCGTAGCTTTTTAGGACTCGCCGATTACTACCGAAGGTTTATTGTAGGATTTTCAAAGATATCTACTCCAATGACTCGATTGACAAGGAAAGGAGAAAGGTTCTTGTGGAACGAGAAGTGTGAGAATAGTTTCCAAGAACTGAAGCACAAACTCACTACTACACCAGTCTTGACCATCCCTGATCCGACGAAGGAGTTCGTGATCTACAGTGATGCATCGAAGCAAGGTCTGGGATGTGTTTTGATGCAAAATGGCAAGGTAGTTGCTTATGCCTCAAGGCAACTAAAGCCACATGAGTTGAGCTATCCAACTCACGACTTAGAACTTGCTGCGGTAGTTCATGCCTTGAAGATTTGGCGACATCACCTTTACGGAGGTAAGTGTGAAATATACACGGATCACAAGAGTTTAAAGTATCTTTTCACACAGAAAGAGCTAAATATGAGGCAACGGAGATGGTTAGAGTTAGTGAAAGACTATGACTGTACCATTCACTACCATCCCGGAAAGGCTAACGTGGTAGCAGACGCACTTAGACGCAAGGCAAGAGGAGAATTGACCTGTATCTTGACTAGGGAGGAGAAACTAGTCAAGGAATTCTCAAAGAGGAACCTTGAGATAGTTACACCACCAAAGTCTGTGAATTAAGTATTAGCAGCTTTAGTGGTACAACCAACCCTAAAGGAGAGAACTAAGGAAGGTCAAACTCGAGATATATTTCTACTCAAGATGAGAGAGCATGTTCTTGCCGGAGAAGGCAAAGGGTTTGAGCTGTCTAAGGATGATACATTGTATTTTGAGGGGAGAATTTGTGTACCCGATATTACGGAGTTGAAGAGAATAGTATTGGAGGAAGCACACAATACTCCATATACCGCTCACCCGGGCAGTACAAAGATGTACCAAGACTTGAGAGGAATGTTTTGGTGGGACGGTATGAAGAGGGATGTTGCCGATTTTGTCAGAAAGTGTATCGTTTGTCAGCAAGTGAAAGCTGACATCAACGTCCTTTAGGATTGTTGAAGTCTCTTGAGATTCCAGAGTGGAAGTGGGAACACATCACTATGGACTTTGTGGTGGGTTTACCACGATCGGAAAGAGGAAATCATGCAATCTGGGTTGTAGTGGATCGACTCACGAAGTCAGCTCACTTTATCCCAGTAAATATGAGTTTCAAGATGAACCAATATGCTCAATTGTATATTCAGGAGATTGTGAAGTTACATGGAGTGCTTGTTTCTATCGTCTCGGATAGAGATACTCGCTTCACGTCACGTTTTTTGGGTAGTCTGCAAGAAACTTTGGGAACTAAGTTGAATTTCAGTACAACTTATCATCCGCAAACTGATGGCCAGTCAGAAAGGACAATATAAACACTTGAGGACATGTTGAGAGCATGTGTTTTGGACATTGGAAATAATTGGGAACGACTCTTGCCGTTAGTGGAGTTTGCTTACAACAACAGTTTTCATGCAACGATTGGCATGGCTCCGTATGAAGCGTTGTACGGAAGAAAGTGTAGGTCTCCAGTTTATTGGGACGAAGTTGGTGAGAGAAGATTTGAGGCCCCGGTACTGTTAGAGGAGACGATAAAAGTAGTAGAGAAGATCCGGGAAAGGATTAAAATAGCTCAATATCGCCAAAAGTCTTATGCGGACACGCGTAGGAAAGATCTTGAGTTCAGTGTTGGAGAGAAAGTGTTTCTCAAGGTAGCCCCGACCAAGGGTGTTACTCGTTTTGGTAAGAGAGGCAAGTTGAGACCAAGATACATAGGACCGTTTGAGATTCTTGACCGAGTTGGAAACTTGGCATATCGTTTAGCTCTACCGCCACCACTTTCGGCTGTGCACAATGTTTTTCACGTATCTTTGCTTAGAAAGTATGTGCACGATCTAAGTCACATCATCAACTACTCGATAGTGGAAGTGAATGAAGATTTGACATATGTTGAGTACCCTCAAGCGATACTCGATAGAAAGGTTCAGAAACTGAGAAATCGAGAATCTTATCTCGTCAAAGTTCAGTGGCGAAATCAAAGTGTTGAAGAAGCTACTTGGGAACTCAAGGAAGAGCTGCGTACGCGATATCCTGATTTTTATAATCAGGGTACGTTATTAATTTTCGAGGACAACATTTTTTCCAACGTGGGTGGGATGTAATGCCCGGGAAATTTTTTGTCTATTTATTTCAATATTTTGTGAATTTTAATTATCATTTCATTTATATAGGCCGATCCATTTTATATGATTAATATTTTATATTTGGACTGTCTAGTCCAAATAATTTATTTAAGGCCCTTTCATTTTTATTATTGTGAGCCCATTTACATACATTACATCTATATCCATATCTGGCCCAATAAATTTATACCCATATGACAATAGACGGCCCAATCAATTGAGCCAAAATCCAATTGAGCCAAACCCAATAGAGAACAGATAGATTATTAGGAAAAACCGGAAGTTTTCATTACCTCTGTGCGTGCGTACGTGAGTGAGGGAGTGGGAGATCATGGAGTAGTGGAGATGGATTCAAAACCGCTAGCAATATTTTCTTATAAATACAAGAACCTTCTGATCATTTTCTTTTTACTGTCTTTTTACAACGAACAGAGAAGGTAAAGATTTCTGAAATTCTCGTTTATATTTTGCCTGCCTTTACCCAGCCAATTCCAGTCAATTCCCCCAGCAAATCTCAACTCAGTTACTTGAATTAAGTCTTAAATCACCACCGTTACCTTTTCCGACCGACACCTGTTTTTGGCATCCAGACGGAAGACTAGCAAACCAGCGGAAGGAAAAAAAAAAAAGAAGGAAACGAACGATGCTCCGTTCGTGACATGAACCAGACACCACCGTCCAATTTATCACTTTCTTTTCATCGCTGTTGCATCCTCTTTCTTGCAGAACCGCGACCAGAGCAACAAAGATTTTGGAGCGGCGAGGAAGAAGGGCTTTTGTCAATTTTCAATCCAATCTCTATTCTTCCCATTAATATTCAATCGGCCCTATTTTCTCCCAAAAGGGGGCCAAAGCCCACAAAGCTGAAAAGAAGATTTCAAATTCTGAGCCCAAATGACCTTAACTACTTTTTCATTCCAAAACAAAGTCACGCACCCCACTCCAGCTTGTACCTTGCTTTTACACATGACCTATTTTACTATATATATAACATTTCCTTCTTTATTTAACTTTTTACTCCTTTATGTAATGTATTATACGTATTAAAATAAGTTTCTCTCGCTTAATTGTAGAAACCGAAGAGTGTGAGTACGGGCCTAGGACTTTAGACTAATTTGCCAGAATTTGTATTTGCAATCATCTCATATCCAGGTGGGGGTCCTAACTGTTTATTGCTTTAATTATAATTACTTGACTGTATACGTGTGCTTTTATTTTTATTATTACTTGCCAATACAAGTGATTTACAATTCGCTACTTGCCAATACAAGTTTTGCTTATTGTCATTATGCTACTTGCTAATACAAGTTTAACCCATTATTAGTATGCTACTTGCCAATACAAGCACACCACTTTAATAAATGTTACATTGTATGTCTTTTTGTCTTTATAATTATTGTAATAAACTGTGACTCCCACGAGCTAAAGGAAGCTCACCCCAGCCCATTATTGATCCTCAGGTAGAAATGGAGAGAGTGATTGAAGCTGAGACGGAGCCGGGAAAGCATATGGTGATATCATTTTAGTCACGAAATTTTAGTTAAATTTGATATTGGACTATTTGAACAGGATTGTTTATGTTTCCGGAAGTCATTATTCTCGTTTATTTGAAACAATTGATAGGTGAATGTTAGAATATTTTGGGGGTTGTTTGTATAAATGGAGTTATTAAAATCTTAAATATATTTGATTGCATAATATGATTTTCAATTATGATTTCCCATAATAAGTGTATACATAGGAAATAAATTTTAATTAAGTTAGTTCATGTTTTAGGTTTATAAAAAAAAAAATAATAAATAAATAAAAAATAATAATAATAATAATAATAATAATAATAATAATAATGAATAAGTATATTAGTGATTTATGCTAGGTCTAATTAAATTAAATCGCATGTTTACGTTGTTTTAGTTCAAATTGCTTTATTTAAATTCCACTGCAAATAATTGATATTATGTATAAAATCTTCAAGGATTCTAAAATATGCGTATTTCCAAGTTATTTTTTTTATGTATCTTAATGAGTATACACTAGTCTATGGCAAATTGGAGACTTTATAAAAGTAGTATTTAGTAATGGCTTGATTTTTTTTTTTTTTTTAAAAAGTAATTTTTTATCAAATAAATAAATTAAACATTTTGCAAATTACTTAAATTAGACTAGAAAATCAGGCTGTTACAGTGCACGAATGACCCGTTCATAACTTAGTTGTCTCATCAAACCAAGTTCGAGAAATCTCCACTCATCATGGTTGAGTTACCGGTATGCACGATCTTGGTGTGTGGGTCTTAACGCCATTCCCCTTACTGCATTCTACAACTCTCTCTAGCGATGTCTTTCGTTTATAGATCCGCTATGTTTTCTTTTGACCTTACATAGTCAATGGCCATTATTCCACTAGAGATTAGCTTTCTAACGACGTTATGTCCCCAACGAATGTGTCATTATGGGGGGCCTTCCTAATAGCTACCATATTATCGCAGTGTGTCATTATTGGGGGCAGTGGTTTGTTCCAACAAGGAATATCCTCTAGAAAATTTCTAAGTCATTCAGCTTCTTCGCTGACCTTGTCAAGTACAATGAACTCTGACTCCATCGTGTATCGAGCTATGCACATTTGTCTAGAGAAATTCCATGCCACTGCTCCTCCACCTATAGTGAATAACCACTGTGAACTTGGAGTTCTCAGTGTCAGATATCCAATTTGCATCGTTGTATCCTTCTAACACAGCTAGATATTTTGAGCAAAATATATCGTACTTAAGATATACTTCAAATACCTTAATACTCGTTTCAATGTTATCCAGTGATCATCTCCTGGATCGTGTATCTATTAAATATGATATATCAGGCGGGGTGGAGTTTGCTAGGTACATCAAACTACCTATCACTCAAGCATACCCTAGCTGAGATATGGGTTCTCATCGATTCTTGACTAAATGTAGATTTACATCTACAGGCATCTTAATCAGAGAAAGATCGAAGGCCTCAAGTTTACTTTCTCAACATAGTGAGATTGTGTCAAGACAATTTCCTCGGGTGTCTTGGACCTTATCCCTAGTATCACATCAGCCAAACCCATATCCTTCATGTTGAAATAAATTTTCAACATGTTCTTAGTCTTCACGATCACTTTGTGATTGCTTCCCATGATCAGCATGTAGTCTACATAAAGACAGGCAATCACGTGCTCATCGGGTGTGCCCTTAATGTGAACACATTCGTCACACTCGTTGACTTGAAGCCATTCGATAGCATAGTTTTATGGAATTTCTCATGCCACTATTTCGGCGCTTGCTTAAGCCTGTATAGTGATTTAACGAGTCTTCATACTTATACGCTCTTGTCCGGGGGCAACAAACTCTTTAGGTTATTCCATGTATATCTCATCTTCTAATTTCCCGTTTAGGGAAGCTATTTTACATCCATTTGATGTACCTCAAGGCTATGTGACCCTGCAATTGCAATGAGTACCCTTTATGAGCGTAATCCTTGTAATGGGCGAATATGTGTCAAATAAATCATATCCTTCCTTTAGTCCGGACCCCTTAGCTACCAAACAAGCCTTATAATTGTCAATTGATCCATCGAACTTATATAGTATATTTCATTTTAAGGATCCACTTGCATCCCAAAGGCTTGCACCCCAATGGAAGATCAATTATCTCCCAAGTATGGTTTTGCATGATGGACTCAATTTTGTTGTTAATAGCTTCTTCCAGAGAGGAGTATCTGGACTGGATAAAGCCTCTTGAATTGTCCAGGGTTCATTATCTAACATATAAGTTAGAAAATCAGGACCGAAAGTCTTGGTACTTTCGTCCTTTTGTTGCGCCTTTGTTCATCTGCTTCATCTTGAAGAAAAAATTTCACAGCCTCATAAGTCCTGCTTTCAGGACTTATCTCTTTCCGTTACTTTTTTGGAAAGACATTTTGAAAGAATACTGCATTCCTTGACTCTATAACCATCCATTCACTTATATCAGGGATTCTCAACTTGTGCACTAGGAATCTATATGCATACTGTTGTTTCGTACCCAATGAAAATGCAATCAACAGTCTTGGGCCCTATCTTTACATGTTTACGTTTAGGTACTTCAAAATTCGCTAGGCACCCCCACACTTTAAGGTAACCGTAGCAAGGCTTCCTTCTTTTCCATTATTCATATGGAGTTTTCTCCCTTGTCTTGAATGGCAACAAATTGTGAATGTGTTTAGCTGAAAGAATAGCTTCCCACCCATATGTTCTGGGGTATGCCCGAACTGATTGGCATGGCATTCATCAAATCCTTAAGAGTTCTATTCTTAAGTTCAATAATGTAGTTTGACTGAGGTGAGTAAGGGGCAGTCATTTGATGAATAATGCCATGTTCCATGTAAAATTCTTCATATGAAGCCACATATTCACCCCCCTGTCACTTCGAATCATCTTGATTCTCAACTTCGCTCGTATAGCTTTTGAAGGCCTCAAAGAGCTTGTCTTTGCCACCCAAAAGATATACATAACAATATATTGCGCAATCACCAATAAAAGTAATGAAGTGCTTTTTTCCATCTCTAGTTTGCACATGTTTTAGACCACAAATATTAGTATGGATCAACTATAGAGGCTAAGTAATTCCCTCTACTGAGAGAGACGGTGCTTTGGTCATCTTTGCCTCAACACACACTTCATACTTTTAGTGTGAATCAAATTCCATCATTTGAAGTAAATTTAAACTAACTAGTCTCTTTAGTTTGTTTAAATTTACATGTCCTAATCTATCATGCCATAAATTAGAATACTCAACTAAGTAAGAAGAATTAACAACTTTATTATCATGCTTAATCTCGCGTTGTACAGTCATTACATTCATCTTAAAGAGCCACTTCTCTAGGTAGCCCTTTCCTACAAATTCCTGTTCTTGGTTAATACAAACTTGTCAGCCTCAAATACTAGCCTAAACCCGAATTTGTTCAACAGGGAGCCGGATACTAAGTTCTTGCGAATGTCCAGGACATGCAGCATGTCGACAAGCATCAGTTCTTTCCCAGAGGTCATCTTTAGCACCACTTTTCCCAACCCAACTATGTTGGAATTTGTGGAGTTCCCCATATACAGCTTCCTACCGGTAATCGGCATGTAGCTTGAAATTATTTCCTTGTCTAAACATATGTGGCACGTAGCACCGATGTCCACGAACCACTCCATTGGGTTATCCACCAAATTAAATTCAAACACAATGGTGCTTAGGTGTAGATCAGACAAATCCGGAGGTGCAAGCATATCCTCGGTTAAGTGAGCTTGGCTTCGATTATCCTACTTTGGTTGTTTACAATCATTAGTCATGTGTCCAAGTTTGTCGCAGTTGTAGAAGTTGCCTCTAATCTTCTTAGACTTTGGCTCTTGATGTTGCTTCTTACCTGACCGCTTCTGCTTCTTGCTAGTATTCGACTCGGCCAAGTTTGCTCTTGCCTCTATATTCGACCTTCTATTTTTCGCCTTGGACTTCTGGTTGTCTTCCTCGATCCTTAGTCGCACGATTTATTCCTCAAGCCCCATTTCCTTGTGGTTTGTGCTTAAGATAGTTCTTTAAATCCTTCTACATAGGCGGTAGCTTCTCAATCATAGCAGCTACTTGAAAGAATTCGCTCAGTTACATTCCTTCGGCATGAATCTCATGTAAGATTAGTTGCAACTCTTGTACTTGATCAAAGACCGTCTTGTAGTCTGTCATCTTGAAGTCCAAGAACCTCCCGTTGCATCGTCACTCTTGCACTTATTCTGAGACAATTCCCACAACTCATTTGCAGTTTTGGTAACCGCGTAGACATTGTAGAGGGAATCATCGACACCGTTGAGGATGTAGTTGTCACAAAAAAAAATCACTATGATTCCATGTGTCAAACGTCATCCTCTTTTGTTAGTCTTTCTCATTTTCCTCAAGGGTGGGAGCATCTTCCTTTAGGAAGCAGAGGAGATTGAGCATCGTCAGGTAGAACAACATCGTCAGTGCTTGTTGCCACTTTTCAAATACATGAAATATTGTCTTATGTTGTTGGTATTTGTAAGGTTTACTTGTAAGATCGACTAAAGTTGAGGCACGATTTTGACTCATTATTCGTAAGGCAATTTTATCCCGAATTCTAGTGCTCTCGATCTTTTGCAATCATCCACAAGAAACAACGTACCCTGCCACTAAACCCACGCTCCACCGAGCATTGGGTCATACCTGCTTGAGAATAGTCACATCAATTTGCGGATCCAGGCCCGTGCATGAACTGACATACTCGAACCGCTTCAGTCACTAGCAGGTTGATCTCATCCAACCTGAATTCACATTCCCGGTGCGTCCCATTCCACCCTGCTGGTGTGCCACGTCATTGCACCCGACCCAAACCGCCTCGATCTTGTTAATGGCCTATTCGAACCAACTTACCAAAACTTTAAGTGAAAAGTGTGCCTCCAAAGCGACTCAATGCAACATGTGCGACATGAGCGTGCCTGCCCAGACCCGGGCTCAAGCTCCGTTGGTGCTTCACACCATTCTCAGGTCCATTTAGCTAAATGTTAAAATCCCACTAGGGTCCACCATAAGAGAGCACACTTGATAACTGGCCAAAAATCATTTTTGGCCCCATAAGTATTTGTTTTTTCAATTTTAGTCCCACAAGTATTTACGTTTTCAATTTAGTCCCATAAATGTTGAAATTGTCCAATTTAAGGACTATTTTCGCTGGAAAATACTAAATTGACCAGACATAGTCACGTGCAACTCACGTAACCCTAATATTTGGGGGAATCCGACTATAATATGAGATGTGGCATAAAATAGCTGAGTAAGACTTAAATTTCTATTAAATTATAATTCAAAATAAAGAGAATATTCACATCATTAATTCAAATATAAGGATCGTTTTATTATTTGCAACAAACAACAATATTAGTAATGTTAAAAGTTAAAAGAATATCAAAACTAGACTTAAGTTTAATCATCAGCGTCGACTAGCATATTTTGACATCCCAAAAGCTAAAAACCCTAAAACATAGAACCAAATTTCTCGAAGAACTTGTAATACAAATTTCAGAATTCCCCAAACAAAAACTCGAGAATTAAGAATTAAAATTTAACAAAAATATAAGTTCAACTCAGCTATTTAATGCCGCGTCACTTAGTGTCATCGAATTTTTCAAATATTAGGGTCACGTGGTTTGCACACGATTATTTTCAACCAATTTAGTATTTTCCTGTGAAAATTATCCTTAAATTGGACAATTTAGCACTTACGGGACTAAATTGAAAAAATAAATACTTGTGGGACAAAAAAAAAAAAAAAAATACATACGGGAGCCAAAATTATGTTTGGCCCTTGATAACTCCTTCTCAAAGTGCTCCTCTTAATAAGGAGTTCCAAATTACTTCATCTTTCCAATATGGGACAAATTCCCACATTTCCTTTAACTCTTCCAACTTTTCATGTTTAAGTTGCATACTGAAGGCATTAATTTCCCATTTACCTGAAATTGGTTTTCAGAACTTAAATACATTAAAGTTATCTACTCGGAACATAGATTGTGAATGTGCAACTTAATTCCAATTCCAACAAATGGAATCCAAAGTTGGAATTGCTCAAAGATGTGTCAACATCAACCTTCTAAAGCCAATTTCCAACATTTGTTCCTCTTATTGGCACTTTCTTCTTCCAAGTGCTCTTTCTCAACAGTTTTTCCTTTGTCAACCGCAGCTTTGGTCCTTCATACTCAATACTACTCATCAAACGGATGGCTTAACATTGTTCTTTTGAGTTGACCATGTTATCACTCGGATATTGTCCCTTCTAGTGTTGGGACCCAATGACTTGTGCAATTGGATTTTTTTTAGTTTGGATTGCTTTAATGTCTACCCCATGACTGACGAGAGCTTTGTCCATCTCTACTTGCAGTGTATCGAAGTTGTTATCCATATGAGCAATTGGCTCGTCAGTTTTTTTTATATATGAGACGTCAAAACATCTGCTTGGATCAGATTTCTCCCATCATTTATCATCCCATGCAAAATAGAGAATCTCGGTGGCAGTTGGAGTTCACTATATAGCCTGTCGTACTAGAAGTTAGGATAACTCCTCATACCCGATTGATATTGATTCTACTGTTATTAATTACCTCAGAAGTTGTTAAAATTCCTTTGATTCATGTAATTCACCTCTTCAACTACTTCTTCAGTGACCGAATGCTTTGAGCTTTGTTCGGCTTGGAGAGAAGCCAATTGCTTGAGGATTTGCTTGCTACAAGTTGAGCTGAAAGTGGTGTAGACAACTCGGTATATGTTATGCTAGCGACCCCTCTAGGCTAATTCCTCTCGTTTATCCATTGACAACTGGTGGTGGCCATTTCATCTAGAATGATGAATGCACCTAGTGATTTCCTTGTAAATAATGAACCACCCGCCGCTGCATCTACTAGCACTCTTTTAGGCCCAAGTAGCCCATCATAGAAGTAGCAAATTTACTCATTCTCAGAAAACCATGTTGAGGGCACTTCTGGCGAAGACCCCAGAAATGGTCCTAAGCTTCACCTAACAGCCCGGAGTCGAACTGCTTAAACTGGGTGATCTTACTCTTCTGTCTGGCTGGCTATCTTACTAGGTGAGAAATATCTTGTAAGAACCTTGTACATAGCTCGTCCCACGTAGTAAAGTTGTCAGATGACAACGAAACTTCGCCTTATCACTAAGGAAAAAAGAGAACGTCATGAGCTTGACTTGATCATGCAGCATCACATTCACCTTGAGAGTTTTAGAAACCTCAACAAATTATGCCAGATGTACGTTGGGGTCTTCTAGTGGCCCCCTACCAAACTGATTCTACTGAATAATGGATATAAATGTCGGCTTGAATTCGAGGCTATTAGCATGCACTGGTGGTCGCACAACTCCTCCACAATTTCTATTAGCGAAGGGACGAAGGCAGTCTCTTATAGGTGTCTGAATCTCCTCAGGCTGAGCCTGTGGCTGTAACTGATGTGGCTGAGGAATATGATAAACTAGATGATTATGTACCTGTTGTACTGCATTCTACAAGTTAACCACCTGGTCTTGCTGATGTTGTACCGGTCTAACAAAGGTCTAATCATCTATTCCCGAGTCATATCTTCCGGTGGGTTAGCCGTTTCACTGGCTAGGTTTCTCCTAGTTCTGCGTCTGCGGGCAACAGATTCAATTTCTAGGTCAAAAGGAACAAGATAGCTCTTTTTCTTGGATCGTGTTTGCATGCACTGCCTATGATAAAAAAAAAATGAAGAGAAAAAGATTAAACAAAAAAATAAAGTACAAAAAAGTAAAACAAAATGTCTAGCCTAATGCTGAACTATTTATCACTGACCGCACTGTCGTGATGCGGTAAAATTAATTAAACCTAGCTACCCTTCTAGCTCGTAGAAGTGGTAAGTAGGGTCGATCCCACAGGGAGCAGGAAGACTATTAGTGTTTTAAATAGATCCTAATACTAGAACCGCATATAAGTATATAAATAATGGGGGTTTGTAAATTGATGTATATTAACTAAGGAACTAAAACAGAAATTAAGCAAATTAATTATGACTTGTTCTTATAAAATAACGAATCCCAGCCCTTAATCTTATCTCCCCCTAGTTATTACTACCCTGTGATAGATGCAATTATTAACCAATTTTAACCATTAAAACTCCTACCCCGAGATTAGCAACAAGCTCTGCTAACCTCGTTACCCCTTTCTGTTTAACCAACCAAAACAAGCTCTTTGGTTAGTCTATCCAGTTGAGTGACCTTAGAATAAGCTCTCTGGATCTCATTAACCAGACGCCTAGAGTACTAGGATAACGGGATAGACACGGTGTGGATCTCGTAAGCTCGGACCCATTCAGACCGAGCTATATACTACCCTAGCGATATCACTCGTTATTCGCTACTAAGTGGCTATAGGTTCGTAACAATTACGGATTACGATTATAACCTAGCGTTACTTATGCAATTATAATCCTAGGTGATCAATCTAGCATATAAACACACAAGCATTGAAGGATAAACAAATAGTACAACAACGTTTCAAGGAATCAACTGATTAATAACCACTGAAAATATCACAAAATAGTAAAACTAGGGTTCGACTCGACTAAGGACTGAAATAACCTACTAGCCGCTCATGGCGGTGACAAAAGACAAATTAAGCTGAAAATACATAATTAAAAGTTAAGGACTAGAAAACCCGAGTACGGTCGATCTTGATTGCTCGTCCCCTTCGGAATCTCCCAATCTTGCTCTCTCGTAATGTCCAAGTCTCCTATTTTCGTGCATAAGGGTTCCTTTTTATAGAGGAAGTCAATTTGGGTTGATTTTGGGCTTTAAATCGGAATTCTTGTGGCCCAAGGATTAATTAGCCGCCTTATTGGGCCGCGACCGCGCTCATGGGCCGTGCCCGCGCCGCTCTTGGTCCAGCAGCACGCCGCGGCCGCGCAAGTATGCCTCGGCCGCGCTACTTGTCCAGAACTTTTCCCCGATTCCTTTAGTTTGACCGCGGCCGCGCAACTGTGCCGCGGTCGCGGTGGTCTGTTCTCATTTTCCGAGGCTTTCTCCATCCTTTTGACATCCGGACTTCATTCCTTCGTTGTGCATCTGGCCGAGTACGAATACTTAGCCTTAAATCACCTATTAAGCTCAAAATGAAAACACAAACGTCAAATAGTCCAAAGGCATTAAAACAAGCTAAATACTCTCCATTCTACACGCAAACATCACAATTCATCACTCGAACAGACTTAAAGTGCATAAATAAACGCGTTTACTAAATTCCCCAAACTTAACCCTTTGTTCGTCCCGAACAAATATAAATCAAACAACAACCAAGACACGGGTTTTAAGGCACTTTAAGTGGCAATTACGAGTTTCAAAAAGGTTTTCCAATAAAAACACAACAACATGATGTAAACGAGCATATTTGACAGGGCAACTTCAACTACTTTCATTGCTTATGATTTTCAACAATTGATCCTCACCGGAATTGTGTATCACTCTTCTCTCAAGTGTTTAAGGTATGCAAAGTACTACACTCACACTGACTTATATGCAACGACATGCTCAGCATGTGTGGCAAAGAATAAAAAAGGTCTTTACTTCGGTTGTACTAAAGGCTTAGGTAGGGTAGGATAAAATTTGGATGAAAGTGACTAAAACGTGGACTAACCGAGTTATTCCTACTCAACCACCCCTCAAAACAATCACTCACATCTCACTCTCCAAATCTCAGTAAATCACCCCAAGGAATGACTTCTTCTCCCCATGACCGAATCTTTTACAACCAAGTGCTTCTCTTTTTTTTCTTACTATATTTTTTTTTTCTCTTTTTTTTCTTCTTTTTCTTCTTTTTCTTCTTCTTTTTTTTTTTTTCAATAAGCACTTTTCTTACTCCCCTCCTCAAATCATGCTTCATATGTACCCAACTCATTTCTTTTCTTACTTTTGCATTGTACACATCAACAAGTATAAACTTTTTAGCACATAGGAGGGTAAACCTTCTTGAATTCGCTATCACCAATTCCCTTTTCATTTCTCATTTTATTCCCCTTTTTTTTTCAGCCCATAGGAATCCCAAATAACATCCCCGACTACCTCTCCTTTCGCCTCCCTCTTAACTAGATTAGTCCAATAAGGTCAAAGGCTAATTTGAAAGATATTCGGCTAACAAATGATAGGCTCACGGCTCAAATGGGCTAACTAAGGGAAATTTCTTTTTCAAATTTTGCAGTCAAAAGGGATAATTGTGTTGAGTGTCTGAAGTAGGCTAAAATCAAGGAATGCCTAAGATCACTTTCTAAGCCACAACACACATTGACTTATTCACGACAGACATGCAAGGCAAGTTCTAGGATCTATATACACATAATCAATGAAAATCACACCGAAAGAATTTATATAAATTACTCCAAGACTGGAGATACAAAATAGGCTCAAAGTCCTCACAGAGCAATTTCACTGATCAATGTTGCAAATTACAGCTCAATTTCATATCCATTACTCGTCATGCTCTATCATGTGCTATTGTGAACAAGTTTTAACAACAATCATCATGAACTCATTGCCAACTTATCATCACCTTAATGTGTTCATTTTATCTTTACAGCACAATTTAGTTTTCTTTTCCCTTTCTAGACTCGATCTAGACTCTACCAAAATAAACACAATAAATCATAAAGACTCCACAAAACACAATAATAAAACAAAAACTACGGCTCACATGCCCAACACACTATCACTGGCACACAGGCCCAATCCTCAACTAATGGCTCACAGGCCCAACAACAAAATAGAAACGGACAGCATATTAGAAACGCTGTCAAGTCGCCCCACGTTACACCCCCCTCCCCCAAACTTGGTTGAAAACCAGAGTTTGAGGGAAGAAAAAAAGTGGTGCGGCTTGGTACGTACTTACAGTGCTTTACTGAGGCGGCAGCGGGGGTGGATGACCCCCTTGTCCCCAAAAGGACTGCATGTATTTCCACTGAGCTTCTTGCTGCCTCTGCCATTCCTGTTGTTGCTCTGACCATGTCTGCATCTGTGCCCGACGATCATCCTCCGTCTTGTGTTTTATGGTAATCCTTATTATGTAAAAATGCAAAAACATGAAAGAGAACTAATCTAATGCTGAATAAAATAACGAAATAAATAAAGGACCGAAAACATCGGGTTGCCTCCCAACAAGCGCTGTTGAATTACGTCGTTGGCTCGACGGCTGCACATTCCCTTATCGTTTGTGCCAAGGTGGTTTCCACATGGGCCCCGACCAATTCAGACACTTTACCCCAATTCGCCTCTCATTTTCCTTTTTACGATGCCGCACCAATGCGGACCCATTCAGCTTACTCCTGCACCTATTCTCACAATCTTTCTCAATAACAGGGTTAGTCGCATCAGGTAAGAAAACAAAATTGGCATCTTCAGGATATCCGATAGCATCATAAATATTCAACTTAACAATATGGCCATCAAATTCCATCGTTAAAGTTCCCTCACTGACATCGATTTTTGTTTGAGCAGTGTTTAAAAGCGGCCGCCCTAACAAAATCGGAGGAGGTGTAAGAGAATCTCCTTGCATGTCTAGAACATAAAAGTCAGCAGGAAATACTAGTTCACCTACATCTACTAAGACATCTTCAATTAGACCATCGGGGTATGTATTACTACGATCTGCTAACTGAATTACTATCCTAGTTTCTTTCAGTGGTCCTAGTTTTAATGCATGAAATATCGCTCTTGGCATTACATTAATGGACGCTCCTAGGTCTAGCATGGCACGTTCAATGTTTTTGCCTTCTATTCTACATGGGATGACGAACATACCTGGATCCTTACATTTAGGTGGCATCTTCTTTTGGAAGATTGCTGAGACGTTTTCTCCCATCAGGACCTTTTCGTCCCCCTTTAGTTTACGCTTGTTGGTACATAGCTCCTTTAAGAACTTGGCGTATCTGGGGATTTGCTTGATAGCATCGATCAAGGGAATGTTGATGTCAGCCTTGCGAAACACCTCCAATATCTCCTTCTCTTTGTCAGGTCGTGTTGGTCTGATCATACGACTGGGAAAAGGGAGTGGTTGGAACGGAACGAATGTAGAATCCGCTGATTTTGGCTGAACAGGGGCCGTGGCCGCGCTGGGTTGTCGTGGTCGCGCTATGTCTCCAGAACTTCCACCTTCAGGATCGTCAGGTTGGGCGCGGCCGCGCAAGTCTGCCGCGGCTCTGTCTTCTGCTGTCTTGTCCGAAATGTTGTTTATATCATCTTCCAATGGTTTCCCGGGCTTCTTAAGCTCTCCAAGCTGGTTACCACTCCTCAATGTGATGGCACTGACATTTCTAGGGTTCATTTCAGGTTGTGATGGCAGTTTGCCACTCTGCATATTCTCTAGTCGACTTATAGCAGTTGCCATCTGGCTCATCTGTGTCTTGAGATTCTTGATGCTTGATGTGGCATCCTTTTGAAACTGCACAGTGTTTGTTGCTAAAGTCTTCACAATATCCGCCAAGGATGAGTCAGGTGCTTGTTCGGCTGGCTGCTTCGTGTGATACATACCTCTAGGTGGTGGAGGTCTGTTTTGTCCACTTGACTGGCCTTGCTGATTACCATAGCTGAAATTCGGATGATACCTCCATCCTGGGTTGTACGACTGGGAATATGGGTCGTACTTCCTGCCTTGGAAGTTTTCAGTTCCGACAGCATTGGCGTGTGCTTCTAGCTTATTACCCAGAACTTCGCAATTATCGGTTGTGTGATCTGTGGTATCACATATTCGGCAGGGTCGGGTATTTGAGCTCCCCCCCAAAATAGCCTTCTGGACCATTTTGGTAAGCTGATCAATCTTCGCATCCATTAGAGAATCGTTCACCTCCCTTACTGTCCGCGTTGAAGCATCCCGTGTCCCGAACTGTTGAGTCTTAGCAGCCATTTTCGAAATGAGTGCTCTAGCAGCTGTCGGGGTTTTGTCACATAGGTCTCCCCCACTGGCAGAGTCTAGCATGTTCCGGTTTGACTGTGTCAGCCCTTCATAAAAGTACTGGATGAGTAGTTGTTCTGTGATCTGATGTTGGGGACATCTAGCCACCAGCTTTTCAAAGCGTTCCCAATACTCGTACAAAGTTTCTCCGGGCAGTTGTATTGCTCCACTGATTTCCTTCCAGATGTTTGTGGCCTTAGATGCCGGAAAGTACTTCTCCAAGAACTGGGCCTCCATTTCCTTCCAAGTTTTTATAGATGCTGAGGTCAGGTAGTAGAGCCAATCCTTGGCCATATCCTTCAGAGAAAAAGGGAATGCCCGCAGTTTTATCTATTCTTTTCTGTGACTTTCGTCGGCTTCATACTCGAACAGACGATGTGAAACTTCTTCAGATGTTTGTGCGGGTCTTCTCCTGCTAACCCATGGAAAGAGGGTAACAGGTGAATTAACCCTGACCGGAGTTCGAAAGTGGTGTCCTCCCCCAAGTCAGGGAAGGTGATGCATAGAGGCTGGTGAGTAGTGCCAGTGGTGGCCAATTCCCGCATAGTCCTTTCGGCTGCCATTGCTTCTGGCTCAGGTTCAGACTCGAAAGAATTCTCGGTGGCAAAAGGTAAGGCTTCAAATTCTTCTATATTTTCTCTTGCTTGTCTTCTCAGAATGCGATCTCTACGAGTTATTTCAGGGTCGAAAAGCAGTTCCTTATTTTGGCGTGAACGAGTGATCATTCACTGCTAAAACAAAAAGAAACTTAGGTGAGTTTAAATGTATCGCAGATATTAAAAAAATAAAATTACGAGACTCAATATAGAACTAATAAAACTAAACACTTAAAATCTTGCACCGCTCCCCGGCAACAGCGCCAAAATTTGACCGCACTGTCGCGATGCGGTAAAATTAATTAAACCTAGCTACCCTTCTACCTCGTAGAAGTGGTAAGTAGGGTCGATCCCACAGGGAGCAGGAAGACTATTAGTATTTTAAATAGATCCTAATACTAGAACAGCATATAAGTATATAAATAATGGGGGTTTGTAAATTGATGTATATTAACTAAGGAACTAAAACAGAAATTAAGCAAATTAATTATGACTTGTTCTTATAAAATAACGAATCCCAGCCCTTTATCTTATCTCCCCTAGTTATTACTACCCTGTGATAGATGCAATTATTAACCAATTTTAACCTTTAAAACTCCTACCCCGAGATTAGCAACAAGCTCTGCTAACCTCGTTACCCCTTTCTGTTTAACTAACCAAAACAAGCTCTTTGGTTAGTCTATCCAGTTGAGTGACCTCAAAATAAGCTCTTTGGATCTCATTAACCGAGTACTAGGATAACGGGATAGACACGGTGTGGATCTCGTAAGCTCGGACCCATTCAGACCGAGCTATATACTACCCTAGCGATATCACTCGTTATTCGCTACTAAGTGGCTATAGGTTCGTAACAATTATGGATTACGATTATAACCTAGCGTTACTTATGCAATTATAATCCTAGGTGATCAATCTAGCATATAAACACACAAGCATTGAAGGATAAACAAATAGTATAACAACGTTTCAAGGAATCAACTGATTAATAACCACTGAAAATATCACAAAATAGTAAAACTAGGTTTCGACTCGACTAAGGACTGAAATAACTTACTAGCCGCTCATGGCGGTGACAAAAGACAAATTAAGCTGAAAATACATAATTAAAAGAATTAAGGACTAGAAAACCCGAGTACTACCGATCTTGATTGCTCATCCCCTTCGGAATCTCCCAATCTTGCTCTCTCGTAATGTCTAAGTCTCCTATTTCCAAGCATAAGGGTCCCTTTTTATAGAGGAAGTCAATTTGGGTTGATTTTTGGCTTTAAATCGGAATTCTTGTGGCCCAAGGATTAATTAGCCGCCTTATTGGGCCGCGACCGCGCTCATGGGCCACGCCCGCGCCCGCTCTTGGTCCAGCAGCATGCCGCGGCCGCGCAAGTATGCCTCGGCCGCGCTACTTGTCCAGAACTTTTCCCCGATTTCTTTAGTTTGACCGCGGCCGCGCAACTGTGCCGCGGTCGCGGTGGTCCGTTCTCATTTTCCGAGGCTTTCTCCATCCTTTTGACATCCGGACTTCATTCCTTCGTTGTGCATCCGGCCGAGCACGAATACTTAGCCTTAAATCACCTATTAAGCTCAGAATGAAAACACAAACGTCAAATAGTCCAAAGGCATTAAAACAAGCTAAATACTCTCCATTCTACACGCAAACATCACAATTCATCACTCGAACAGACTTAAAGTGCATAAATAAACGCGTGTACCAATCACGATAGCAATTGACAAAACTACTAGCCCCTGACAACGACCCCAAGAACTTGACACACTAAAACTGAACCCTAGTACCACCACAAGTGCACAACATAACTATAGACAACGGTGAGCTAGGTCGATCTCATAACAACTGGATCACTATGTCAATTAAATACCCTTAATAATGATTCAACTCTATCTAGACTCTCTAAGTGGAGAAGTTGGATTATAACTAAAATTGTAAAATAATTAATTGAGAAACTTGGAATAGCAAATAATAATTGTTATAGATGAATTAGACAAAAAGATGTATCCTAAGGCTCGATTTCATTTACGACTTCTTTATGCCAGATTATCCTAATTATCTAGACTTTTAAATCGAATTTCAATTGTTATTACATGATCATTTATCTAAGTAACCATCCTCTCAAACGATACTAATGTGTGGGTTACATATAAATAGTTACGTATCCGACTAACTATTGTATACATAACTCCTAAAAGATCACAAAACCAATGCCCTACGCAGTATCTCACATCTCTCGGTCAATATTGAATACCTACGCTATATTTCATAAGCCTATTAATGATCCTCTCCTCTCGGGCAACAAACCATTAAGTTAGTTGAATCTAACAATTGGCTAAATTGCTAAATCCAATAATAAACACAAACACACAGGTAAAAATTGGAATATAGTCTAAATAAATCAAACAATCAAAACATAGAGTTATCGTAACCTATTCTAGCCCTACAATGCATTAAAGAACTTAGCCAATCATGTTCATAAATAACAAAGCCAAATATTTAAAGGCAAACATTCAATATCAAATTACGAAAACGAAGAACTAATAACCCGAAATTGTATCAAATCAACTCTGGCTCTTCCTCCGTAATTTCCTCCGTATGTTTCATTCTCGCTACTCCAAGGGTAGAAGCTTGTAGAATGTACAACTATAAAAACCTTTTTTTATAGGCTTGGGTATTTTTTTATGGAAACGGGCCGAACTTGGCTAAAAAGGTAATAATCATGAAGCCCAAGACCATTGCCTGGTCAAGCCGGGCTAAAAACCTGGTCAACTTGGCATAACTCGGCTTTGACTCAGTGCAACTCGCCTCGGGCTCATGTGGCGGGACTGGGCCACTTTGGCTTGTCCAGTTGGGCCGGATGCACTGCCCTGGTGCTCTGTTGCTTCGTCGTTTTCATCCCCTTTTTGCTTATTTCTTCTCCGGACTTCGTCCTTATGGACTTTTATCCTAAAAGGTCTTTTTACTATAAAAACAAATAAACACATCATTCAACTCAAGATAACGAATTTAAACATAAAATGACTTAAAATGCATGCAAATGCTAATGACATGATTATCAAAGTGAGCTTAAAAGCATGGATAAGCAATGTGTACCAAAACACGAACTACTAAGGTTTCCAGACGTCATCTACACTAGGAGATTTACCTACAAAGTGGGCAAGGCCACTAGGCCGAGAACTGACATAAAAAGTCATTCATACATTTCAACTCATGATAGATCTGAAATATTACAACGATGGGGTTCCCACCGTTAGCTTTTATCAGGATGTAGAAGGCTACTATAATGTGCATCGAGGAAGGGTTGGTTTCATTCAGATGAAGCCTATTCTCCAACTCATAGCCACTAGGTATGAATTAACTAGGAAACGCAGCCCCCCTCCATCTATATATGCTTTACAGAAGGCTAATGAATGTGTTGGGAGCCAGTAGGGCGCTCATCTGATCGAGGGATGTCAATCCAGAAATCAGGGTAGAAAACCCTACGCTCCTCTAAAACATTCAAGTATGATTCCTTAAAGGTGGACGCTCTGGTTATTTTATCACACTTGACCCTATCATGCTCTGTTGTTATCCTAATGACGTGATGGGTTTGCAAGGGAATTCCAGTGGGCAGTTCTGGAGTGGAAGAGTCGGCCTCCCTCTTAGGATGGGGGAGTAGAGACCGAGCATTGTCAGGCTATCCTCAGGAGCCTCATTTCATTCCATGAGAGGATATGGCTGCGTCTAAGCTTTGGGCACGCAGCTCAAAGGGTCCTCGGTCAGCCATATCACTCCCGTGTGGTGTTCTTTTGATGTCATTTGAATAAGCAGCCGAGGGAGGGGGGGAGGAGGAGGAGGGGCTGCAGCAGGACAGTTAATCTCCATCACCTCTCGATGATCCTCCATGAAGATTCATCGGAGGTGGAAGAAGAAGAAGAAGAAGAAGAAGAAGAAGAAGAAGAAGAAGAAGAAGAAGAAGAAGAAGAAGAAGAAGAAGGAAGAGAAGAAGAAGAAGAAGAAGAAGAAGAAGAACTTTAAAAAAAGAAAGGAAGGAGAGTACCTTAGCATTCGATTGAAGGATGATCTGAGAATATTGAAAGAAGAAAAAATTATGGTTGAGCGATGGTGGAATCTTGCTGGAAAATTGCATGAGATAATGGGAGACTCTCTCTCTCTCTCTTGAAATTATGAAAACTATAGAAAATTTCAAATGAGGGAAATGAGCCATATTTATAGAATGAATAAGGTGAACATTTTCCTGCGTAAAAGCCAACACATGTACTAGGGGATTAGAGAAAAATGAAAAGACGTCCCACTTGTACGGGCCAAATTAAAGTAATTTAAAATTTTAGAAAATGGAGGGAATGCACTCAAAGAGCCTAGTACCCTAGAGAAGGGTAACTTTGACAGGTATAAGAACGAAGTGAGTGACAAGACTACTCCGAATGAATTTCCTGAACTCACTGAGAGTAGGAGGGAGTTGTTGATTAAGGATGAGTGTGCAGCTCTTCCCTCTGAACACCATCCTAGCTCGGTAGAAGAGGTGGCTCACTTAACCCTGGATATTAATCCAGAGGGGTGACTTAGCCCTCAAAAGGCTACAAGACCCTGAGCCGTAAATAGCTCGCAGTACTAGTTCTGCAATAGCTCGTGTGATGCTCGGGACTGACAAAGAAGGGGAGTTATCACTGGTGCAATAAGAAGAAGGCACAAACAATGAGCAGCTCCAGGCAGACTTTTAGGTTACAAAAGACATAAACAAACCGGTCCCACACCGAAAAATAGGGTATCCTTAGACTGTGCGGGTATGTCACCATATAGTTGAGCTATGAGGGGCATTCTATGACTTTGCAAGTATGGAACTATACAATTGAAGAGAGCTTAAAGAATTTGCTAGTGCTACTCATACCAACAAAGTGTATCGGTGTATCTTCTTCTTCTTCTTCTTCTTCTTCTTCTTCTTCTTCTTCTTCTTCTTCTTCTTCTTCTTCTTCTTTCCAGCGCTCATGCTGAGAAAACTCTAAAGTTAGGCACGCTAAGTCCAGAGCAGTTTTAGGTTGGATGACCTCCTGGGAAGTTTCTTAGGGTGTGCATGGGTGAGGACGAACCGCGTTAAAAAAACCTATTGTGGGGACATCCGGTCAAATTTGGAATTGGCCATTATAGCTCGGAGTCCCTGAGCCAGTCCTGGAGCTCCTAGGGCGTGAGAAAGAAGTCGTGGATTTGGACACACAGCTCTGGAGGTCCCTGAGCTGAAGCAGAGCGACCTATATGAAATTGAGACACTCCAACCATGTACAGCCAGAGCTGGATATAAGACCTGTAGACGTTCATAAGGTGTTGAGCATCGAAGTGTCTGCGTCGGGAACCTCCTGACCTTTTTTTGCAGATACCTCGTATATCCCCGACTTTATGGCAAATCCGGGACCTTTTACTAGGTATATTTCATATTGTTCACATGCATGTTGTTGAGGGCCGACCTCATATCTGTCCATATCATTTGATAGCTAAGTAGTTTATTTGGCAGATTTTACAAAATATATGTATAATTGAGGGGTCTATTTGTATCTTGTCCCTTTCATTATTTTGTTTTCGTAGGGAAATAATTATTGCTATAAATTCTTTGAGACTGTTGCCTTATTTTAGTTGTTTGAGGGGTTTGATCGTAGAATTTATTTAAATAATGAAGGATCGCTTACCTACCCATCGTGAATACTTGACACTTTTTAGAGTTTACCCAAATTAAGGAGTGGAAGACGAAGTTCTGTTTACCCATTTCTTTTTTAGTATACTTAAGTTGACCCGTCACACGAAATGAGATACGCGTGAACGCCACATACAAATTTTTATCCACTTTTTAATGTGTCAATCGCGGATGAGTCGAACATCATAACTTAATTATATAAAAATTTAAATAATTTGAATAGTTTAAATATTTACATTTGTTGCAATTCCTTAAGTAAAGTATCTAGTATTTATGATTTTAGATTCGCCCATGTACACACACATATATGGCGATCATCCATTTTCTTCTTACAATTATTTATTTGGATATATGTTTGTTTGGGATTAAAACGTTGCGGCAACGAAAAAAGAAATGAATTAAACGAAGGCTCTCGTTATTGAAGTTAGACTGTCATTCCCTTGCCTAAACCTGCGATCGAAGAATTTATTCATATATGTGACAAAGTTATTAGGTGAGAATTTAACCTAACTACTCCTACATGCCTCCATTGGGAATTGGTCCTAACTTTGGAAGAGTAAACATCTAGATCTAGTTTTTGGTTGATAAATTCCGGAGAGGTGTTTTTATTTTGTGGTGATTGTTTCGAATCAATCAAAAGTTTAGTTTGATTTCCATCAAACATGAATAAGTAGTGATTAATTACTTTTAAACTTTTGTAGCAGAAATTTTTTATGCTATCAATAACTACTTTTTTTAATACAAAGGGTTGAAGTTGGCCTTCGTACTTGGTTGAATCTATTCATATTTTTTTACAAAGATAACACTTTCCTATGTCATTCCTTGCCGGCCACATGACAATGTCAAACTTCACAAAATCTCCCAAATTAATAAACAATTAAACTCCAATTTTATATTTTCTTTATTTGGAAGATTCAGGTAACCCTCTTAAGTCAGATATTTAAGATCTTTTACCGTTTCTACACGTTGAGATTTTTACCCTTTTGGGTTACATTATCGTATTTTGAAGTATTATATTATAAATTAATTTAAAAGTTATTTGTTGCTTATAAATCTGTTTCAGTTTCGTGAGTATTTGAGACTTGGTAAATAAAGGTTTGAACGAAAACACAGAGAGGAGAGTGTGAAAGGCAAGGAAGGGTCTGTTGTATTACTATTACTATTACTATTACTATTTCCCGTGTAAATTCTGGTGTTAATTTTTGTTTGACTGATTTTCCAAAGATAGGAAGGAAATTTCGTAGCCGTGGAATCAACACAGAAACGCATACAACCAACATGTTACGTTCCAAATCAAGGTACAACGTGCATTCTTTCTCGTACTCTTTTCTCACCATCTTTTTGGATCATCAATCACTTCTTGGTCCAGAGATTTTATCGGACTATTCCTCTGTTACACCTTCCTCATTTTCACCATCGTCCCACATTTTTTTCTTTTTCCTTTTCAAAAACTCTCTTCTTTTGGGTTCTATTGACAGTTAAAAAAATTATGATATTTTCTTTGAATTTTATCTGACTTTTGCGGGGATTTACAGATCAGAATCGGTCGATTTTGTACCCAAAAATCATTATTCATCAATATTTTCAAGAACTCTTTCTGCATCAAAGCTATGCAGAGGAGATGGTGTGGGGAAGCAGGTTGATGCTACGGCTGTTAAATTGGTCGACAAGAAATCGAATATATCCGAGGTAATATAAATATTCTGATTGGTCGATCAATGTTTGATGAAATGCCTGTATTGTATAAAATCCTGAGAGGTTTTCAATTGCGATGTAGAATCAGGCCGACAGAATTATGTCAATGCAGCAACAGATGATAAAGATGGATGACGAATTGAGGACGACAAAAGAGAAACTTAGTGCGAGTCTCCAGGAAAATAGCCGAGTTCTTGATCAACTCAACGAGGCGAAAACAATGGCGAACCAGTCCTTGTCTCCGGATGAGGCCAGTGAGTTGGCAATGGAGATTGACAGCCTGAAGAAAACGCTAGCGAATACGAAAGATGAATTGAGAAGAAAAGACAAGAAGATCGATTCTTTGGAAGCTGAGCTTGGTGAGGCGAGGAAGATCGAGGGAGAGAAGGATGCATCCATGGGGAGATTGATGAAGGAGATGAGAGATATTAAGGAGAGAGAGGGAGAGACGTTGGTGTTGCTGTCCGCAAATAAGAAGAGGATTCAAGAATTGGAGGCGGAAGTAGAGAGGAAGAGCAAGTCGGAATCAAGAATGGCTGATTCATTAGCAATACAGCATAATCAGCTTGATTCAGCCATGTTTGATCTAGAAGAATCCAAGATTGAAATTGCTTCATTGCATGAGAAAATTGATGGGTTGGAGGATCTGTGCAATCAAATTAGTAGGGAAGAAGAGATTAGAGGCCTTAAAACGGAGCTGCAATTAATAAAGGAGAATCTTGTTAAGGCTCAAGAAGAGGAAAAGAAAGCATCGTTGAGAGCGCAGAGAGCGCTTGAAGAGATGGAAATGGCGAAGAAGGAATGGAAACTAGCGGTCGAGGCAGAAGAAAAGAGCGCAAAAGCTATGGAGGATTTAGCATTGGCGTTGAAAGAAGTGGCAACGGAAGCCAATCAAGCTAAGGAGAAACATAGAATTAGAGAAGCTGAACTTGAACGTGCCAAAGAAGAAGAGAAAAAGTATCAAAGTCTTTTATACGAAGCTAAACAGGAGGCAGAGTTGCATAAAAATACGGCAGATAGGCTTAGAGTAGAAGCAGAGGAGTCACTCTTCGCGTGGAACGGGAAAGAAATGGGGTTCGTGAGCTGTATAAAGAGGGCAGAAGAAGAAAGGGCAATGGCACAACATGAAAACCAGAAACTAGCTGAACTTTTACAAGCTTCTAGAGAAGAAACGCTCAAGTTAAGGGACATACTAAAACAAGCTGTGAATGAGGCGAATGCAGCAAAAGCAGCAGCAGGGCTTGCTAGAGACGAAAACTCTTCCCTTAAAGATTGTCTAGCAGAAAAGGAGGAGGCATTGCATTTCATCACGAGGGAGAACGAGCGGTTAAGAATAAGTGAGGCTGCGGCCCAGGAGCATGTGAAGCAGTTAAAGAGTATGCTGACATTGGCCTCATCAGAATTCAAGATTGATGAGAAGGATCAGAATGTTATCTTAATGTTCCATGATACAACCGAAGAGGAACACGGAAGCACGAAAGTGACGAGAGCTTTCAGCTTCGATCTTGAAGATTTGAAGTTCATGAATGAACCGGAGGATGAGGTTTTGGACGAAGATCCGGAAAAGGCAGAAGCCTTGAAAGGGTCCATCTTTGATGCAAATGCTGAAACGCCGAAATCAGAGGCTAGGACGCCGAGAGCCATTTTAAGAAGAAGAATGTCTTCATCTACATTATTGGAAGAGAATGAAACGCCAAAGACTGATGATGTTGAGAATTTGAACAGCACTAATGAGGATGCAGAGACGGATAAACCACCACACAGGCGAACGAAAACGATGTTTCAAAGAGTGGGAGGTCTTCTAACCATAAGAAAGACTTTCCACAGGAAGGAACCATCTATTGATCTAAAGACCCCTACAGGAAACAAGAAGGAAGTGTCGGGTGAACTAAAGACTCAGAAGAAGGAAGTGTCGGGTGAACTTAAGACTCAGAAGTCGGGTGAGCTTAAGACTCAAAAGAAGGAAGTGTCGGGTGAACTTAAGGCTCCTCCTGCACAGGTTTAACACTTTGTTGTTCTTCATTTTCTTGCATGTACAGTACTTCAAAATTTGTTTACTATTTCGAATTAAACAAGAAGGAATATAATTTATCATGTCTTACTCTGTCAAACTTTAGCTTCCAGATATGGAGATTCTTACATTATCAAATCTTGCTTAATGTTGTAGTGTATTGTTGGAAATAGGGAAAGTCAGAGGATATTTGTTTTGGACTAAGCAGGGTGGAGAAAATCTAGAATGTACAGTCATTCGTATTGAGACTATATTTGTTGAGGATTGTGTAGGGGTAGGATTTGGTCGAGATATTAATCTATGTGTTGATAAATTATAATATTCGAAATGGTAGTCGATTGTGTTCGAAATCGCAGTAATGATTGATAATTACAAGTATAAAAATAGGTTCCAAAAACTTGTTTGCACCATACTGTTCCGAGCATCTGCTTCCTCTGACTCGCATTCCGATTCGCTGGTTGTAAGAGCATCCCCAATGATAAATACCCAAAAGCAGGAATATGTTCGCCACGTCAGCGCCACCTCAAAAGTTAAAATACCTATACCTCAAAATAAAACTCCTTCCCAACAATATACCCAAAAAGCAGGAATATGTGGGGGTCCCACTTAAATATCCTATTTATCTTTTTATTTATTAATTTATCAACTAAATTAATTATTTAATTTTCGGATAAATAATAAATGATTAATATTCCGACTATTGGATTTTTTTATATTTCATTATATTTCGGAAAAAAAAAAATTCCCATAAAATAATTAATAAATTTGTTATTCATATAAAACGTAAAAATACAAAACGAAGTCAAACACGTTACATTAAAAAATCCAAATACAATAAAGTAAATTTCGAGCTGCTAACTTAATATTTTGCTAATAATTGCCGGAACGGTTCCAGACATGTTCAATTAAATTTCGAGCTGCTAACTTAAAGAAAAGCAAAAAGAAAAGCTGAAAAAAACGAAAAAAAAAAAAAAAAAAATTAAAGGGGGGGACAGCTGCAGGCGCGGGCCCCACGCCGCGCCCACCCACGCGCGCGTGGGGGTCACGCGCCGGTTCAGCGTCTCCCCAGAGCGCGTTTCGCTCACTCACAGCAAGCCCCACTCTCACCACCGTTTTCTCTCTCCTCATATTCCCAGGAATTGATTTCACACCCTAGGAACAATACCCCTACCCAAAAATCACCCCCCCCATTGATGAAATACCCCATTTCAGGTATTTTGAGATTTCCATGTCAGCAAAACCCTTACCAATGGGGATGCTCTAATTTTTAAATTGTCTTAATTTTTTATTTTATTTTGTGTTTGTGTATTTACTTATGATTCATCTCCATCCATTAAGGGAACCAAATATTGATACAAGACACTCATTAACTCCTTCAGTTAAGTTTGACTTAACACTCTTCATCCTTAAATAAACACATCATATATGTGTGTGTCCCATAGAATCATATATGTGTGTGTGTCCCATAGAATCGTTTTCATGGTTCAATCAGTAATAATCGGAAAAAATTGAAAAATCGGGGAACCGGAAAAACCAACTATTCACATTTTTTGCCTTTTTTTGTGTTTTTAATTCTTTTGTACTTAATTCACTTATAGATTTTCTTTTTACTTTCTTTATGAGTTTAATAAAATTTTAACAAGTTACTCATCATTTATTATATTTGTCATGTTTGCAAAAAAAAAAAATTGAAGTTAAAAAAAAAATTATGGACTATAAATCATAACATTTGATCAGACATCAATTTTCTTTATGTAGTATATTGAGTTAACCTAAAAAAGGAGTATATTAAGTTTAATGATCTTTATTTGAAATTTGAAGTTTAATTAATAATTTTTATTTTTTGTGGATGTTAATGTTTATAGTTGCATCATAAAAATAAATAAATGACGACTATTAATTTTTTGGTTGGACAGTTCATCCAACTGGTCTGACTGGTTAAACCGCCAACTGGTAGTGAAATGGTTTGAACCGGCGTTCAATTATAACAACACTGATTATGAGTGAGTTCTACACTGTCAGGCTTAATTGTTTGATGTTATGCATGCTGCTTTCTTTGCCACGAAGTTTGCAGCCTGCAAATTCATGGTTTAATCTATTTTACATTATATGAATTATCGTATCTATATATTAACTTTTTGTAAATCAATAGTAACAATTAATATAAAAATATTAATTAATTGAACAATAAAAATAAATTAACAATTTATTACATTTTCTTTTTTTAGTTATTTTTTTTCTTAATTTATGAATTTCTTTATTCTTTTCATTTTCACTTTTTATTTTTGTTTATTTAATCATTATTATTATTTTGGCTTACAAGTTATGTTGTCAGGTAAACAAACAAATTTTTTTGGTTAAACAAGTTATATTATATCGGATCCGCAAAAATCAAAACTTAAAACAACTACAGATAATAAACAAATAATACATTTTGGTTAAACAAGTTATACGATATTCGATTTTCTCCCCATTATAACATAGCGTTGTATACTTCTACATATAGACTCAGTTTTATCATTAGACACAATTTTACAGGAGGCGATAAAGAAAGTATGTTGATAAATTTAGAGAGTTGCATATTTGTAGAGCCGAGGAAGAAGGAGCGGATTAGCGGGCATTCATCCGGATCACATCGTCGTACAGTCACCTTATAGAACATGATTTCATTTATGAGTATTGTCTTTATTATTTATATCATAGAGTAGTTGTTTTATATTTTAAAGTTTAGAAAATGGTTTCAATTATAATGTAGATGTGTGTTTTACTCGTAATTTGTACGCGTCCGATTGTTATTTGATTTATTGCATTATTATTGTTGTTAGGGTACCTTGATTATCTAGTCTAACATCCATGAATCAATACCAAAGATATCAAGAACTAAGGGTATTCATGGCCAACAACACACGACATAATATAGCCGATAAACTGAAAAGGTAAGGTAAATTATAGGGGTAATTCTTAGACACTGCTAGGAGTCTTACACACAGGCTTAACCGAGAGGTAGGTCGGTTGTATATGATCTACGCCTCACGCGCTGAGAGGAGGTTTGAGATAGCAACTTGCAAAGCCTCATAACAATAAAAATATATAAATTAGGGATAGGTGTGTAACAACAAATTTTGTGTATTGAATTGACAAACACAAAAAATTGTACAAATTAATTCTAATTGAATCAAATGAAGAACTTTATAGGTTACAATCTCTATTCTTCAATCCTCTGATTCTTCTCTTAGAATGTTTTCTTCGAATTTGGAATTTTGGAGTAAAATCCGCTTCTTGATTTCCTCCGCCGCTTTTGTGATTTTTCAATAACGTTGTCCGAAGGCCGAACGGCTTGATTCCGGATTGAATGCTACTTCTCGATGAATTTGATGAAGAACGTCTTCGAATCTTGAAGAATGTCTTCGAAGCTTCAAGAACTTTGAGTCTTCTGGATTTCTTGGAGTTCTTCCAATTCTTGAAACTCTACACTTGTGTCTTAATGAATGAAGAAAGACTCTTATAGGTGTAGGGGAGAGCTCTTTCCATATTTCATTTACCATGTGGCGCTATTTGATTGGCCACCCTTGATTTGATGGGCTTGGCCTGATTTGGTTGGGCTAGGCCTGATTTGGTTGGGCTAAGCCTGATTTAATTGGGCTAGGCCTGATTTGGTTGGGTCTGACTTGACTTGGCCTGATTTGGCTGGGCCTTCTTGTTGGATTAGGCCATTTTGACTTGATTGGGCCTTTGTTGATTTGATTGAGTCATCTTACCAAAGTGTTGGTAGATAATTTATTTTGGCCCAAATTAAATATCAATTATACTACTCCCTCCGTTCCAAAATAGATGATGTTTTAGAAAAAAACAGAATAATTAAGAAACATATATATTACCAAATATAACCCCCTAAAATTTGTGCAGATAAGATTTAATGATATCAAATGTGAGTGGGAGGTTGAAAAGTCAAAGATATTTTTGGATTTACATAGGGGTAAAATAGAGAGAAATGGTAAAAAAAACCTAGAACATCAATTATTTTGGAATTTGTTTAAGAACCTAAAACATCATCTATTTTGGAACGGAGGGAGTATAACTTAGGAATTAATTTAATTAAATTCCCAAGACATGAATAGTATTTTTTTTATTGATATTGAATTAATTTCCACGTGTCGTCATTTGATTGGTTACAAAACTTATTTATCTACAAATGCCCCCTCGCGATATGTTCACGGACACCGGGTCTAGAAGTGAATATATCGCGAAATAAACTTTGACTTCATATTCAAAGTATAAATGCATATAGACACGTGTCACTGTGGCCCATTGGAATTTGTTTCACACCAAGAATCGGACAAAAAAAAAGTTGAAAACTCTGACAAATCCCACACCTTCTGTTGAAGATACGTGGTAACAAGAATGGGAGCCATTCTATTTCCAACAATTATTTCAAGTTGGCCCACACATGCTCTTTCCTTTCGTCCTCTTCCTTTTGATTTGATAGGGACGAGGTACTCTAATCACCCAAAGATACCCATATCAGTGACATTTGAATATCACCTTTGAATGGAGCCGAATTCATTTATGTTCTCAAGCGAGATTTTTTTTTCCTTTTCCGTCCTCGATCTCCAAGGACGAGATTCTTTCTTGTCCAAGCTTGGTAAGAAGATTTCACAACTGATCTCTTGGGATACGAAGGATATTTTCCATCCTGCAAGATGAACTCCTCACTATATAAGAGGAGCTGGTGGTACTCCTTTCTTCATCAGTAACGAAGAGGAAACAACAATAAAAATTATTTATATAAGTTTCTTCCTCTTCCAACACCAGCAAGAACTACGCGATCATCTTCCTATTATTTTTTATCTCTTTTTTTTTTTTTTTTAAGCTCTTCTCTTTCTCCATTTAAACTGATTACTGTAACTTGTAGGGTGGTTCCGTCGTCTTGCATTGAAGCACTCATTCCAGATTTTCTCCATAACCTCTCTCCCCTTGGCGCTGTTGTTCTCGACTTCACTTCGCAACATCTCAAGTTGGACTTGCTGGACCCGCTCAAGCCCTTCAATCTCGCTCTACCACTTCTCGAATTCAGACTTTTTCGTTCTTGCCCAAGCGGTAGAGTTTTTGTACATAATCTCCTTATTACTTAATTTATTTATTTTTTGCCGTTCGTTCTTTGTTCATTATATACTCACAATGGCCAATTCAAATCAACCATCATCTTCACTTGCATGGCCAATACGTAGTAAATCCCTATTTTTTTTTTTTTTTTTTTTTGCTTTTTCATCTTATTTTGCAAAATATTCGGCTTCTGCTTCCTTTGATGTATCTTGTGATGTGTTTCAATCTCTTATGAACTTTGTTTCTTTTCCTTTTCTTGGTAGTGATTACAATGGTTTACTTCAAGGATATCACATCCTCTTCCGGACAGCATTATTTGGTGATTCTTGACGAAAAGCATCTTCCTTTGGAGGGAGGAACTCACTTAGTGGTAGACGAACCCGTTACCGGCAGTCACTCGAAGCTCTGGCCAAAGCTGACCAACTCTCTCTACATCAATGAATGGTCCCAAAGCATCACATTTGGAAAATCAAAGGCATGGAGTCTACAAGCAACTCATCATTATCCTACAAAGGATGTGGATCCTTTGCCAACCTTGGGACGACAGATTATCGATGGCAAGTCGAAATAGGGAGATGCCATAGAATTTTCCGGAGAAATCTACTACACTAAGGGATATTGGGAGTGGACTGAAGATGTCCTCAGTAGATGCAAGTGCCTGCTCAATGATGCGGAAATTTATAACCCTGTGTACGCGTCTCTTTTCACATATGATTGTAATTCTGAAATCATGAAGGCTTTTTGTGAGGCTTGGTGCCCATCGACCAACACGCTGCTTACATCATTCGGGGAATTATCAATTTCTCTATGGGACTTGCATACATTATCAGGCCTTTCGATGACCGGGTTTCCTTATGACGAGGTCGTACCAACATCAGCAGAGCTTAGTGGGACTGATAGAGCTGGAAACCTCTGCCTTCCTCGTAGCTGCAAATACCTATTCCACGCATACCATCTTCTTTGTAGAGATGCAAATGGAAGCCAAGTGTCGATCAAGAAGTGGGTGAAGTTTTGGTTCAAGAAAGCTACGAAGCATGGTGAACCTCCCTCGCGCAAAATTTCAGAGAAGAAGAGATCGATGCGTCCCAAGCTAACTCACAATCTGCAACGGCGACTTAGGAGAATCCGAGCAGTGGACTTCGATGGAGGAGTCTTTGTTCAAGAAGCTCGACATTGAACGAAAGCAGCGGGAAGAGACGTATTTGGCTGCCTACCTTGCCTGTTGGCTTTGCAAGTTTGTGTTTCCAGGTGACGATATTAGCTTGATACGACCAAGCACTTTCAAGATGGCGAGCATGATGGCAATGGGGAATACAATAGGTCTTGCAGTCCCTGTTCTGACAAGCATTTATTGAGGCCTGAACAAGATTTTGAATCTCGCGAGACCCTCAAGAAGTCGATCAACTTTCCCCGTTCATTTTGTTTATGCTTGGTTGGCGCAATACTTCAAGACTCACTTTTCAATTGGTCCCGGAGTGCGAACGCCCGCAATGGTTACTTATTCCGATGAAGGTGGTGCGAGGCATTTTGACCCCGACGAGGCACACAAAAGGATCTTTAAAGGAGATTTGGTTTCATGGACATGCAACATGCTAAAAAGTGAAGACTTCTTGTATGTTGATGACACCCGATCAAGGGGGCGTGAGTGGAGATACTTCATAGCTATTCGCTCCAATTACCTTACGTGGCGGCAAGGCGATCGATTCTTTATTGAGCCTTATAGTCCTCATCGTTTTAGTCGTCAGTTTGGATACTACCAAGATGTTCCCGGATCACTTAAGCATGATATTCGAGAAGCTTCTCTTGAGAAAGGAATTTATTATTGGCAGCTTTGTGTCCTCAACAGATCGATGTCTAAGACATATCTACCATGCGCACCTCAAAGGAACAAGATTTTCTATACATCTGATTATAAGAAATGGTGGAACCAGCTGCATGGGAGTTTCATTGAAGACAACATCGAGCAGCTTATCAAGACGCAGCCAAGTGAAGTACTTTCGAAGGGTAAAGAGCACATTCATGTAAATGTCCCCACTGCCGAGAATGATCGAGATGCCACACCTACTATTGTCATCCATCCCGAGCAAGACGATACACATTCGATCGAGCTTGTTAAGGTGAGTAAAAGGAAGAGCAATCCCAACTCCTTAGACGAAAGTGATAGCAAGAATGCTGACCGTCATTGGAAGAGACCAAAGAAGGACCTTCATCTTTTGAAGCCCGTTGAAGGATGTACGAGTAATCAACAAGATGCTAAGGATCTTACTGCTAAGGTTTCCTATCTCTTATTTCTTTCATTTTCTGTTGTACCATTCTCTTTATTAAGTCTCTAATGCCGACTTACTAGTCAGGCGATTAGGGATGTCTTCGGCTCCAACAGTGTGGAAAGCCAAGGGTCTTCAATGGCCAAGTCATCGTCTAGAACTCCTTCTCAAAAGGAAACACAAGCAAGGCCTATTGCAATATCAACACTTGAAGGTGACAAATTCGTCCGCGACCGTTAGAGGAAATACCTTCAGGAGATGTGGGATGATCTTCGCGAGAAGGTTTTATTGACTCCTGTTGATTCAATGTCTTTTATGAAGGAAGGAGTTTTCTATGTGCTTAATGAGATGAAGTGCTTCAAGAAATTTGATTTCTCCGGCATAGAGAAACTGTTGAGAGGGTTGTTTGACAAGGCCGCCACTTACGACAAGATCCGATCGAAGTCTTTTGAGAGGGTGACGAAGGCACTTCTCGAGCGACAACTCTCCGAAGCCAAAGATCGTCTTAATGATGCCAAGACGAAGGAACTCAAGGAAGCTGATGAGATCAAATCCACCAAATCCGAGTTGGAGAAAGTTGAAAAAGAGCTCGATCATCTCAAGGAAAGGCAGAAAAGCTTGTCGGAGGCCCTCCATGAGCAAAAGAAATCCCTCTCAGATACTAGAGCTGAAGTCCATGATATTCAAGAAGAGATTCTTGCGATCAACAACACTCCTCCTTTAGATGACGAGGTTGTTGAAGATTTGAAGGCATCGAAGCTCGACTTGGAGGTAGCGCGAGAAGAAATGAAGAATCTTAGCCCATTTCCTTAGTTTGTTTGAGCTTTCTTTATTCCTTTGCTTTTTTTTTTTTTTTTTTTTTTTTTTTTTTATGTAATGAATATCCAAGACTTTGTGATAATAAGAAGGTTGTTTTTGCTTCTCTGTTTGCAATCTCTTTTAGTTTCTTTGCTCTTATTGGCTTGCACTTCAATCATTCACTTCACTTGTGCTTGAGTTAACCAACTTAGAAAAGAGGAAACACAATTTATGATTGAACTTAGAAAATATCTAAGCTGCCTACGTACCTCTTTTGAGGAGGATCAAGTCAAAACGTAGTTCAATTTACCACTTTTGTGTTTGATTTTTTGGGGGGGGTGCCGTGCACAGTTTATACTCATGCAGGCCAGGAGTGACTATTCTTTATCCACTTTAGCCAAAGTGGGGTAAGTTAGCATTTTTACCACATACTTTACCTTTGGTGGTTGCCGTGCACAATTTATACTCATGCGGGCCAGGATTTTTTTTTTTTTTTTGGTTCTTTTTTTTTTCTTTTTTTTTTTCTTTTGCTTTTTTTTGCATCAGGCTCAAGCGTAGTAGCGTTTCAAGAAATTCCCATTTATGGGACCAACTCGTACGCCGTCTTCAGATATCAATTTGTAGGCGCCATTTGTGTAGACTTCTTTCACCACATATGGTCCATCCCACCTTGACACGAACTTTTTTCCAACTCGATGTGTAGTAACAATGGGTCTTCTCACTGCAAGCACCAAATCACCAACCTGGAAGGAACGTGACCATACTTTCTTTTTGAATGCTCTAGAAAGACGAGCTTGGTAGCATTCAAGTCTTTGTTGCGCTTCCAACCTTTTCTCATCAAGGGCCTCTAACTCATCAAGGCGTAAGCGCGCATTCTCCTCCTCAGTCAACCCTTCTTGCATAGCTACCCAAAGAGAAGGAATTTGTTTTTCCAAAGGGGATCACTACTTCCACACCATACACCAAAGAGTACGGGGTAGCTTGAGTTGGCGTTCTGTAAGTTGTTCGGTAAGCCCAAAGTGCTTCTCCGATCCTTTCGTGCCAATCTCGCTTTGACTTTCCCACGACCTTCTTTAGTAGATTGCACAGTGTCTTGTTAAATGCTTCGGCGAGTCCATTGGCGGCCGCGTTATACATTGATGACTTCCTTTGTTTAAAATCAAACTTCTCACAAAGTTTATCAATCAAGCTCTTGCTAAAGGCTTTTCCGTTGTCAGTGATCATGTAGCGAGGAACTCCATATCGATAGATGACGTTGATGCGGATGAAGTCTGCTACATTTTCTTTCTTTACTTCTTTCAAAGGCACTGCCTCCACCCATTTGGAAAAGTAATCTGTTGCAGCCAAAATGTACAAGTGACTTGCAGAAGACTTTGTCAAAGGCCCAACTACATCCAAGCCCCAAGCATCAAATGGCCACGAAGCAACAGTCGGATGCAAAGGTTCAGGCGGCTGGTGAATGAGGTTTGCATGGAACTGGCATGCTTGACATTTCTGGGCATAGCCTATGCAGTCTTTTACCATTGTTGGCCAATAGTAACCCATCCTCTTTATTCGAAAATGTAGCTTTGGGCCCGACTGATGGGCGCCACAGATGCCGGAATGAGCTTCCTCCATGGCTCGAATGGCTTCATCATCGCCTAAACACCTCAAGAAAACTCCATCAAAAGAACGCCTATAAAGTGTGCCCTTAAAATAAATGAAGCGAGGAGCACGGCGTCGGATATCAACTTTTTGCTTTGGATCACTTGGTAACTTCTCATACTTAAGGTAATCGACAAGAGGTTGTCGCCAATCCTCTTTCTCAATCTCAAATACTTCCACAATATGGCTTCCTTCCTCATCGTAGCCTTCATCTTCAAAAATTGGCGGTATGACCCATCTTTGGCATATTGGCACGCGAACTTCACCTTCCGATATGGCTATTGCGGCTGCAAGTTTTGCTAAAGCATCGTCTTGTTTGTTTTCTTTTCTCAGCACATGTAACATTTCCACATCATCAAGCCAAGCTACAAGCTTTTGGGCGTAATTGAAATATGGAAATAACTCTGGCTTCTTAACCTCGTAATCACCAAGCACTTGATTGATCACCAACTTAGAGTCCCCATACACTTTGAGATGCAAATGCTTTGCGTCAACTGCCATTTCTAGCCCCAGGATGAGCGCTTGGTATTCAACGACAGTGTTGGAGCAATTTTCGGTTAGCGTAAAAGAGTATGGCAACACGTCTCCGTCGGGTGTCACGAACACAACCCCGGCACCAGCCCCTTCTCTGTGAGATGCTCCGTCAAAATACATGCTCCATGGAGGAGAGATTTCAATTGCCAACACATCTTCATCTGGTAGATCATTAGATAATTCCCACTCGGCAGGGATGGGGTGATCAGCCAAGAAGTCTGCCAAACTTGTCCTTTAACCACCTTTTGAGGGACATAAACAATCTCGAATTGTTGTAGCTGGAGGTACCACCTTGCCAGTCTATCAGAAAGAACAGGTCTAGACATGACATACTTAATCGGATTTGCCTTTGAAACAAGACGAACAGTATGAGCTTGAAAGTAGTGCTTCAGCTTTTGAATTGCGAATATGAGAGCCAAACATATCTTCTCAATGGGTGAATACTTGAGCTCATTTGGTGTCATCATTCTACTCAAGTAGTACAAAGCATTCTCTTTTCCAACATCATTCTCTTGTGCCAGCAAGGCTCCGACTGAACGCTCTTGAACAGCGATATAGAGAATCAATGGTCGTCCAGATACTGGCGCGACTAGCACGGGCGGCTTCATCAAGTAGTCTTTGATGCTCTTGAAAGCATTGCTACATGCTTCATCCCATTCGAACGGAGTACCTTTCTTCATGAGGCGACTAAAAGGCTGACATCGACCAGCTAAGTTTGAAATGAATCTTCAGAGGTAAGCCAACTTTCCTTGCAAACTTTTAAGTTCGTGGATGTTGCGAGGCTCGGGTATCTTTAGAATTGCATTAATCTTCGCCTGCTCTATTTCAATGCCTCGGTGGCGAACAACAAACCCAAGAAACTTTCCTGACGTAACTCCAAATGCACATTTAAATGGGTTCATCCTAAGTTGATATCTTCTCAGGAGTTCGAAGACTCTTCTTAGGTCACAAAGATGATCTTCTCTCTTCTTAGATTTTACCACCAAATCATCCACGTAACATTCCACATGCTTATGGAGAATGTCATCAAAGATTTTCTGCATTGCCCTTTGGTATGTTGCACCGGCATTCTTCAAACCGAAAGGCATCACCTTAGAGCAGTATATCCCTTTTGGGGTTCGGAATGCTGTGAGCTCTTCATCCTTAGGTGACATACGAATTTGATTATACCCAGATGATCCATCCATGAAGGATAAAGCTTCATGGCCCGTTGTAGCATCAATCATAAGTTCGGCGATAGGCAATGGAAAGTCATCCTTCGGGCATGCTTCATTTAAGTCTCGGAAGTCGACACAAACTCGTATTTGACCATTCTTCTTCCTCACTGGGACAATGCTAGAGATCCACGTAGGGTACTTGACTTCTCGAATAAACCCCACTTCAATAAGTTTATTCACTTCAACTTCAATCAAGGGAACTAACTCCGGTCAGAATCGATGTTGAGCTTGTTTGACAGGTCGTGCCCCCTTTCTTATTGACAACTGATGAACTGCCAGTTTTGGGTCTAAACCCGGCATCTCTTTGTACGACCATGCAAATACATCCTTGAATTCATGTAGCAGCTCAATGTACTCTTGCTCTTCCTTAGTTGTCAGCAAGGCACTTATGAAGATAGGTCGTGGTTCGTCAGTTGTGCCCAAATTAATTTCCTTCAACTCATCAGCAGTGGCTTTGACGCCTTCTTCAAGTTCAAGTGGAGCTTCCACAGCATCTTCCTCTTCCACTGGAACGTCTTCACAAAGAGTTATGTGATTTGATGATGCCATTTGTTCATTGACTTCTTCAAGACTTCTGGAATCTATGAGCGTTCTTATTTGTCTGTTCCTCTGTCTCACCTGGACAATTCGCATGGTGTTATTCGTTTCAGTGATAAGCCCTCTCCCAATTAGCAAAGCAATCTCTCTTTGTTGGGTACTTTCAACATTTTGAGAAGTTGTGCGGTGGATGCTAGCATTAACAAAGTTTGAGGAAGCCGCACTTTCTATATCCTCCTTTTCGTCGCCTTGAACGCGAGTTAGAATCAAAGTCTACATTTTGGCCGTCAAAACGCTTCCGCATGATATGGTCAAGGTAGTGCGACATTTCATTCTAGAGGGAATTGAGCTATGGAGTTTCTAAAAGGGTCCCTTGGTGACTCTCAACCTTCGGCGGCTATTTCTCCTACCCATTCGAAGTGGGCCAAGCCTATCAAAGACGGAGACTCGTTTCACTTTCTTGCCATGTTCATCAAATGTGTCTTCTGTTGATGAAGCCTCATCTTCCATAATGTAGTTCGTACTGGCTCTCTTAATTGCAATGTGAATAGGACTTCCAGAGACATATCCCAAACCCTTCTTGGCGCTTTTTACAGTATATCCACTTTTCTTCAACATTATTTGAGTTGCATTAAGTCCATACTCTGACTGACTAGGGGCTTCGGGAGTCAATTTTCCTAACTCAGAACTTTCTTGTGGGTCACATCCAGCTTTAACGAGAAGCTTGAAAGCCTTTGGGTCATAACATTTGAACTGGACGGACGAATCCTTTGGGTGGTGGCAGAGAAGGCTTGCTTGCATCAAGCTTTGTCAAAGGCAGTGTCAAATCCTTTAGCACCTCAATTTCCTCGCGAGGTTGCTTGCCTTTATCACGACTAGCAGTAGGTGTGTCCTTATTTTCTTCGACACGGTCATCTTGAGATTTCTCTTGCACAAGATCTTCCTTGGGTCTCACAATTTTTGCATCTTGAAAATAATACTTAGCATCAGCAGAGTACGATTCCGCCTCAGTGAAAGGCTTAGCATCGCCCACCACTGTCTTCACAGTTCCCTCCTAGCAGTATTTGAAGCATTGATGTAAAATGGATGGGATTACTCCATTCTCGTGAAGCCACGGGCGGCCCAAAAGCATATTGTATGATGTTCTGGTGTCTATGACATGGAAGAGTACATTCGAGACCATTTCTCCAATCAACAACTCCAACATGATGGTGCCAAGAGCTCTTTGTCCCTCTTGGTTGAACCCTTGAATCATCAATCGGCTATTCGAGAGTCGTCTATGGAGACCTCTAATTTCTTCAGTATTCGCAAGGGTAAGATGTTAACCCCCGAGCCTCCGTCAATCAAGATTCGATTTATCTTTTGCTCATGGTTATATCCAGCCACGAACAATGGTCGGTTGTGGGATTGTGAACCGAGCAACAAATCTTCATCAGTGAAAGTCATCGCTGAGCTGGAGTCATCATTGCTATTGCAAGATTCGATTCCGGACTGACATACTTCATTCTTTTTTCCATCAATCGTATAACATGAGACATCATTATCGTTGTTAGCAGTGATGAAATTTGCAACCGCATCACCTTCTTCCAACAAGATCTTCCCTTGTCAAGCCAACAACAAAACTTTTTCTTTGAATATGAAGCAGTCTTGGATGGGATGCCCTACTAAGAGATGGTATTTGCAGTACTTCGGATCATCAGTTCGTCCAGCTTCTTCTGGCCGCTTCATTTCTGGCAATTCGATGAGGTTTTCTTTGACCAGATCATCGAATATTCCAGAGACGTCGGAGTCTAACAACGGGTAAGTCTTTTGTTTCATCTCTTTTAAGGTTGGCCTCTTCTGCCCCCTATCTTGTGAAGTATTCTTTCCTTTGTCGTCCTTGATGTCTTCCATTCTCCGAAACTTAATAGGCATTGCACTGACAGCCATTGTCTCTTTGGCTTGCCCTTTGCCGAAGGGTTTTCCTCTTTTCTTAGCTTCTTGCCTATCTTTGATCTTGCGAGACTCATAAACTGGAGGCCCCTCAACTCCGACTTCAGCCATGCTCAGTTCCAGGTCGTGAGCTCTGGTTGCCAGCTCTTCAAATGTCCTTGGTCGGATTCCTTGGAGGATGTACCGAAGACCCCATTGCATTCCTTGAATGCACATTTCAATAGCCGAACTTTCAGACAACCGATCCTTACAATTGAGATTTAGATTTCTCCATCGATTGATGTAATCGATGACAGACTCGTCTTTCCACTGGCGGGAATTTATCAGCTCGACCATGCTCACTGTCCTTCTGGTGCTATAGAAGCGGTTGAGGAATTCTTGCTCCATTTGGTCCCAGCTATCTATAGAGTTGGCTTCTAGGTCTATATACCAGTCAAATGCATTTCCCTTCAATGAGCGGACAAATTGCTTTGCCAAATGATGACCATAAGTCCCGGCGTCATTGCATGTCTCGACGAAATGGGCAATATGTTGTTTAGGGTTGCCTTTGCCATCGAATTGCTGGAACATAGGAGGTTGGTAACTTATTGGCATTCTTAGACTGACGATTCTCTGAGAGTATGGTTTGCTGTAAGTTAGGGATGATTTAGGCGTCCCATCAAACTTGTCTTTGATGGTTCCTAAAATGATCTCTTTCAATTGGCCTACATGGACCAAACCATCAGCAGAGACTTGCAGTTCGTTCAAAGATTTCTCCTTCTCAAGTGGTGGATGATGATGCCTTACAGAATCCTCAGCCTCATCTTGGTCCTCCATAGAATCTTTTCCAGGAGCGCGACTTGTATCGCCGTTATCAGCTTTGCTCATCAGCTTTTCTATCCTAGAGTCTTGCTCTTGGACATGTCTCATAAGTCCTTCAATTGCTTTGGTTAAGCTTAGGATTTGTTCCTCCAGAGTTGAACTATTTGTCATCATCACTGGAGCAATGTCGGGAGTGGATGAAGAGCTTGATGTGGAGAGAGGAGTGGAACATGTAGAGTTGTCCTTTTCATTTCTATTGCTATCAACAATGTCTGGCACTGGCTTCTCTACAGCTCCAGGTGAATTGGTTCTCTCTGAAGATGGCAACGATTGTGATTGTCTCGACATACTCCTTGTGACGACGTTGAAATTTGCAGTTGGAGAGCTTGTTGCAGCGATCTTCGTCAGTGTGATCTTATGAGGCGCCATAACACTATCTTCTGTTGTTGGTTGAAGAGAAGGGATGAGAGGTAGAGAGGTCCCACTGGGCATGCCAAATTTGTAACAACAAATTTTGTGTATTGAATTGACAAACACAAAAAATTGTACAAATTAATTCTAATTGAATCAAATGAAGAACTTTGTAGGTTACAATCTCTATTCTTCAATCCTCTGATTCTTCTCTTCGAATGTTTTCTTCAAATTTGGAATTTTGGAGTAAAATCTGCTTCTTGATTTCCTCCGCCGCTTTTGTGGTTTTTCAATAACATTGTCCGAAGACCGAATGGCTTGATTCTGGATTGAACGCTACTTCTCGATGAATTTGATGAAGAACGTCTTCGAATCTTGAAGAATGTCTTCGAAGCTTCAAGAACTTTGAGTCTTCTGGATTTCTTGGAGTTCTTCCAATTATTGAAGCTCTACACTTGTGTCTTAATGAATGAAGAAAGACTCTTATTTATAGGTGTAGGGAAGAGCTCTTTCCATATTTCATTTGCCATGTGGCGCTATTTGATTGGCCACCCTTGATTTGATGGGTTTGGCCTGATTTGGTTGGGCTAGGCCTGATTTGGTTGGGCCTGGCTTGACTTGGCCTGATTTGGCTGGGCCTTCTTGTTGGATTAGGCCCTTTTGACTTGATTGGGCCTTTCTTGATTTGATTGGGCCATCTTACCAAAGTGTTGGTAGATAATTTATTTCGGCCCAAATTAAATATCAATTATACTATAACTTAGGAATTAATTTAATTAAATTCCCAAGACATGAATAGTATTTTTTTTATTGATATTGAATTAATTTCCACGTGTCGTCATTTGATTGGACACAAAATTTATTTATCTACAAGGTGTTCATGTCCACATGTACAATTGTCTGTGGTTGCATAATACTTGATTCTGAAATTGACATCTAAAGATACCTTTATTATTATTGAAATTTAGTTTACTGTTTAGCTAATATTTAATTGTTATCAGTTATTATGTACTATAGTCTTAGGGTCTTGACTTTAGTAATTAGGGTAGTTACCAAAGCAATCACAATTCATTTTATCTAGATGTTCAAGTTTAGGAACACTCTAGTAATCCAATTAGGCCATCTTTAGTAGTTTATGTGTGATACGACATTGCTAGCTACTAAGCTACTACCACACCGTGCACTTGTGGTTTAACTGGTAGAAAATAGAGCGGTTGCATTTGCTTTAACCATTTGCGCACAAGAACTTCCATCTGCTACATATCTGGATTCAGTAGTTGAAAGTGGTAGACAATTTTTTTACGAATATGTCATAAAATTAGATTATCCCAAAGATAAAAACACCCACGATGGGTGTTTTCCTATCATCTAAATCACCTGTTCCATCAGCATTGTTATACCCAACAAAATTAGTGTTGGTATTCTTAGAGTACCAAATCTCCAAGTCTGTCGAACCCCCAACATACCTGATTACTCGCCTCATAGCTTTTAGATGTGAATCTTGAAACACTCTTGATAACGAGCAGAAAGACATACCTATCATTAATCGATACAATGTTGGGTCAATATCCTCCCCAACATTATCTTTACAGATTTTTTGACTTGCTCCCATAGACGTTGTCATGTGCTTTGCTCCTTCCATATTGAACCTCTTGACCAAATTCCTAGCGTATTTGTTCTGTGACATAAAAATGGCGTCAGCCATTTGATTAATCTACAAACAAAGGAAAAATGTTAGTTACCAACCATGCTCATCTCGAATGTCAATATCATCGCATTCACAAAGTCGTCAAGTATAGCTCGTGAAGTGGAGCCAAACACTATGTCATCAACATAGATCTCGACAACAATAATATAGGATCTCTTCCAACTAATAAACAAAGTTTTATCCACTTCTCCTCTATTAAATCCAAAATCAATAAGGAACTCCATCAAACAACCATATTAGGTCTGAGGTGCCTGTTTCAAATCGTATAATTCCAATCATTTTAGTTATCCTCTTTCTGCCTTTTTCAGCATGTATGATCAGGTTTGAAAGGGTCCTTGAAGCTTTTTGATTGTTCGATGTATACTTCCTCATTTGAAATTCTATTCAAGAATGCAACTTTAACATCCATTTGATGTAATTTTATCCCAATATGACATGTTATTGTAGAAGTAGTCGTATTAACTCAATTATAACCACACGTGCGAAAGTTTCATCAAAATCCACCCACTCAACCTAAGTATAGCCTTGAGCTACATGGTGTGTCTTATTAAGGACAACATTACCCACTTCATCTAATTTATTCTTAAAGATCTATTTTGTGACAATGACATTGGTCTTTTTAGCCCGAGGCACTTGATACCAAACATCATTTTGGGTGAGTTATCCCAATTCTTCATAGATTGCATTAACCCAAAAATGATAATTTGAGTGCTTGAGCTACATTATTAGGTTCAATTAAGATATAAAGCAAGAAGTATGTATCTGGTTGCATATCGAAGACATAAAACCAACTTTCCATTTCATGATAATTAGCGGGTTCTTTTCTTTGGGTTTATACTCCTTCACTGTCATCACCAATGACTTGAGTTATTGGATGAATGTTTATGATTCTTGCTAGAAGATCATGTCTTCCAATGACTTGAAGATTCTGATCATGTTCATCTTTATTATCCATGCTAGACTCAGCTTTTGAGGTAAATGTTGTCATAGATGTTGAGGCAACATCTCGGCCAACATTTCCCTCATTTTCGTCTATCCACTAGTCTTTATTACTTCAATTATATCATCAACATCACCTTGTTCAATCCTTCCTATTGCATCACCATAGTCACCGAAAACTACATTTACAAATTCTTATATGCTCCTAGTCCTAAAATTGTAAATCATAAATGCATGACTACTAAGACCATATCCAAGAAAAATGCCTTTATCACTCCTTAAGTCAAACTTTGCAAGATTTTCTCGATCATTCAGAATGAAACATACAAAACCAAACACGTGAAAATAATTACGATTGGGCTTCCTTTATTTTAAAAGTTCTTATGGTGTCATAGTTGAGCCTGGTCTTAAATAAACATGGTTTATGATGTGGAACGCGGATCAGCCCAAAACGCTTAAGAAGCTTTTTTTAGCTTCACGCAAAGTGCGATTTTTTCTCTTGACCACCCCCATTTCCTTACGGTGTGTTGAGGCCGAGAGCTCCAGAAATCTCTTTATTTTCAGACAAATAAGAAAATAGAGCATTTCCAGATTGTTCTCCATGATCAAACCTAATGGGAGCTATAGTGGTACCATGCATGTTTCTAAAAATCTAACAAAAAGAATTAGAAGCATCAAGGACATTCGTTTTTTCACCTAGAAAACTTACCCATGTAAACCTAGAAAAGTTATCTACAATGACACATGAATACCTCTTACCACCTAAAATCTCTACTTTTCTTGGACCCATAAGATCCATATAAAGTAGTTTAAAATATTGAGAGGTTCCAGAAAGTTATTTCTAATGTTGGACAACATTGTGGGCAACACGTGCCTGTCAACCTCTTTGACAATCACCACACACAAAGTTTTCTTTCTTCTCGAGTTGAGGTATAACCCTCATGGCATCAAACTTTGCCAGTTTGTCCATATTCTAAAATTAACATGGCCGATCTTTTGATGCCACAAAATAGTGTCATCAATTTAAGCTCAATTGCACCTACGTTCACCAACTAGGTAACAATTGTCAACTAATCATCTGCATGTCATCACACAAGTGTTAGACCTATCATAAACATCACAAGAATTACTAGTGAATTTGATTTGAAGATCATCATCACACAATTTCCTTATGATAATAAAATTAGTCAGAAGTCCCTCCACGTGGTACACGCTTGTTAACTTAGGAAAACTAAGAACATGAAAAATCCCTTTTTCCAATAATATGTCCCTTGGAACCTCCTCTATAAGTTACACAACCTCCTTAACATGGTTCTTAAATAGATTAAAAAAAAAAAAAAATCCTTGATACCTGTCCTGTGGTTCGAACAGCCACTGTCAGAATACCAGGAACTTGAAATGTTAGCTCTCAAGTAGAAAATATAACATTAAATGCTAAGACAAACGTACGAACCCATATTTTTTTCTAAGGGGGTTTTGATTTCTGGACAAATTTGTTGTTACGAATATCAGACGATTTTTTAGTTAACATTTTTTCTTAGCAAAATCACTTTTCATTTAATAACAAAAAGCTCTAATGTGACTATACATATCTCCCCTTTTTATTTGACTAGGTGAGTTTTTAATATTTTCATTATGGTTTAACCTACCTTCTCGAACAAAATGTAAGTCATTATCACACAATATTAGTTTCCCTAGCATCATTAAAACCTAAACTAGCATGATCAGACTTGTTAATAGCTAAAACCTCAGCAAGTTTAGATGTACATGTGCTCAAGATTTTGAAGGTCTCAGATGCATCTTCTAACTGGGTTTTCGCAACCCCTACCTCGGAATCCTTCTTTGTCAGAAAAACCTCCAATTGATTCACTAACTCAGGTAGATTATCATTCTCACTGGTTAGTTGTTCCATCTCAAGGCACTGGTTCTTCCACTTCTTGATCAATTCAAACTATACAACATTTATCCTCAACCGTTTGGATGGTCTCCTCATCATACTCTTCCTCTAGCTCTTCGTCAACAGTAATGTTGAAGCATAACAAATTCAAGTAATAACTGGAACTATACGATTCTGATGTTATGTTTGATGTTAGGTGAACTTCGGATATAACATCATCGTCATCTAGTAAGGGCCACTCCTTCACTGTTCAGAGCATGTCCTTTGTTCTATAGTATCATCAAGTTCTAACTCTTCATCATTGCTCAATGACACTCAGTTGTTCTTCATGTACTTTCTTAAAATATTGGCACACTCATTTGCATAAGGGCCAAAACCTTTACACGCTCGGTATTAGACCGAATGCAAGTTTTAGGCTCATTTCCAAAACTATCAGAAATCCTTTTCTAACTGGTGAAGCATAATTTTGTGACTTCTTTGGTGGAAGTTCCTTGCACTCTTGAGCTTTTGGAGTACTTGGAGACTTATTCTTCAATTTCCGCATCATGGAGTTAATCTTCCTTGTCAATACCAAAGTTTCTGCCACAATCTCCTGAGATAGTGATGATGCAGAGGGTGGGTTCTGGCTTAGTGATAGGACAGAGAGAACATCATAAGTATCAAGAGTAGTTGACTCTTGTTGCTCCATTAACGAATTGTCTCACGATCAGAAGAAGGTGATCATTGAGATGAGGGTGTTGTCTCAAGCTCATCAAAGAGTTGCTTGACAATGCTTTGCTTGACGTGGGCTTTGACCAGCCTGCGTCTCTTCTACTGTAGGGTTGTTCCTCATTACTGCTTCTTCCACTTCCTCTTCTTCTACATCTCTAGAAGAAATGGTCGATTCCCTCATAGGTTTCGTTCGTTGAGTTCTTTTCTTATTCGAGGGCTTCAAGAAAATGCCATTTCTCTTCCCGATCACATCAGCCTGCATAAAGGTGACCTCTATCTCTTTATCAACATCTCCCCTCCTCTTAGAGCCTTCCCTTGTACCTCCAATCTAGTTACCCTTGCCCAATTCCAGCCACCAGTAATTCCAAGATTGAGAGTGTATAGTACATAGTTAAGCATGATTTCATAGCACTTGTAGTCTTTCGTCTTAGTGATTTCCTCTACTAGATGAGAGAAAAGAAATTGCGGCCAGTTCACAACTTCCTCTTTCCACACTGTCATCATTAGTTAGAATCTTAGACTAATACAATGATCATAACTACCTGTTTTGCATTCTATGCTGCGACTAAACATATCATGCATATATTCAAACTCAGGGATGAAAGTGACCTTGGTATAGAATTCACGCACGTTCTCTACTCATTAGTTTCTCAAAAACACCCTCCGACATTCTAGCAGGAACTCATTGTCATAGGTCTTTACCTGTGGAGAGTAAGCCCTTCCTCCGGCATTTTATAAATCTTGGCTAGTGTGGAAGCAATGATCTCAAAATTTATCTCCTCCATTGTGCATGTAATGGTGGTTGGTTCACCCTTTCAGTACTTGGTGACCTTTGATGTGCTTAGAACTGCTCCACCAAATCTTCTTGATATCTCGGTGTGTGGGTACCGAGGAAGAAGGTCAGATGATCGGCCTCTAGTTTGTGCCATATAGACTCAATCAACTGAGACCCTCTATTTCTCTTGGCCATCCGTATCCGAAGTTACTTAAGATAAGCAAGACGTCCATCAATGATCTCTGGGTTCTTCTTAGTAGGAGTAGATTTATTTGGTGTCCTTTTTCTTTAGTAAAGAATGTTTGAAGATCTAAAGATAGGATCTTTAGGATTTATTTTGCATAGATATGCGATCGAAAAATTTTCATACTTTTTAAGTTTAGGTATATATAGCCTTTTACTATTGATTTCAGAAATGACTCTTGGTTCACTTTGACAAGAAATTCATGCGATTTGAATGGTTTAGATTCATTGAAGAAAAAAATAAATTTTGAATTAGTGGTTGAGATTTAATGGTTGCATTCAAATGTTATAATCACCTCTGCAAACTAACTGTTACGGCGCAGTATATGACATGCGCATTAACTGCAAATAAATCTTTGTTGGATAAGAAATGAATGTTTTCCTGCTTAAAAACTAACTAGTTATAAGTTTCAACACATTAATGCTATCAGGAAATATAAAGGTTGCAGTAATCATGATGTAGGCTTTAAATGATGTAGACATTAAATACTTACAATAAATGTGTCATAGTGTTAGGAAATTTATGTTTAGTTCTGATGATGGCAAAACCACAATGTAAGGTAGGAACTAGTGCCCCCATGATTTCTGTAATAATTGTAGTAGATAAAAGCTAGTACTACTTAGGCAAAGTCACAACAAGCACACATCAAAGACATCAAGGTTTCATGCAGCAAGGAAGTCTAACGAAGCAGTAAGGAAAGAGAGACTGCAGTGAGCATGCAATAAGCTTGGTTAGGCTACTCGTGGCATACAACACTGCTTGCAGCAAGGAAGAACCAATGACAGTGTGAAAGTCAAAGTCAAAGGTTCGATATTAAAAAATATAGCTAGTGGAAATAAAATTCAAATCTTGTACTGACTATCCAATCGCGTGTGGATACGTTCTGTCAGAATAAATAATTTCAATTAAGAGTCCCAGATGATACTTGCCTTTGCCTTAGAATAGACAAATTAGTAAAAAAAAAAAAAAAAAAAAAAAAAAAAAAAAAACACAAGAACATCTCACTTGAATGTTCTAGCAGAAATTTTTGGCAAGGAGCCATTGAAATTATTGAAGGAAATATCCCTGCAAGCATTAACACAAAACAAATCAATCACCAAAGCGTAGTGTCCTTCTGGTATTATATTATTATGATTATGATTTCAGAACCAAGAAAGAGAAAAGCAGGACGACGTACACGAGGGTGAGGCTCTCGAATTTGGATAAAATCAGGAGTACTTCCAGTAACTGTTGTTGTTAAGCCGCCTGTCTTGCAAGAAGAAATAACAAAGCATTTGAGCCAATCTAAAGAATGCCCAGGTCAACAAATTTTTGCAAGTTTATCCTAGTAAACATTCCAGACTTACGGATAATTCAAGTTCTTCAGATAAGCTTAAAATATTCGTCCCAGACTCAGACTCACAAAACAAATTGGAGAAATGACATGCCTCGCTCTATTGGAAATTATTCCAGCAGAATGAGTTTCAATTGCCAAAGACATTTGTGCCCTGAAAATTTTAATTTTGTGTAGATATAAAAATTAGTAAATTGAAGTATATAATGTAACATTAATCCTTAAAATATGTTGAAAGACATCTGCTCATGATGAAGGCAGTTAGACTAGCATGTAAATCTTAACTCTGACTAAACAAAGCTCAACATTCTTAACTATGCACAAGATTATATTCTACAATATTACACTTAATGTAAATCAGACTGAGTTACGAAAGCAATTCAAAAATTTCTGTTGATCCCTAAAATGTTAGCAATAGTGTCTCATATGGATATAGAGAAATAACTGCTAAGACAAACACAAGCACCTGGGCTTGGTGCTAAGGGCAGGAGCAGGGTACAAGATATTAGTACCTTGGTTTTGTGGTACCATTGTCCAGTGATTAATTCTTTCTTACAATCTTAAAATTGAACTCTTGATTCTTTCTTCAAGATTCTCTGCTTCAACCTCATCATTAGACTTCAGTAGCATACTAAAGAAAACATAACAAAAAAATTGAATCTCACCATTTGTACACACATAAAACAAGAACATGCTATATATGTTGTTAGCCAAAAACCAATGACAAGGAAATGCATTGAAAATGTGACAATATTTTCAAGAAAATGAAATATATATACTGGGTCTTAAGCAAACTATAATTCAGACTCAGCCTAATACCAAATAGGCTGATAAAAGGAAAAATTATAGATGGTTCAACACCAACTCTTGAACAAGCTTGCTAGTCTTTTGGGTTCACAAAATCAAAATCTCCAAATTTCCTTGCTGCACAAACAAGAAAAAGCTAAGGCATTTACAAATAAGATATAAAGAATTAGACCTATATCATTCAGGTTCTTAAATTGTGGAGTGACTGAAAATATGAAACATGGTCAATTTTAAATCAAACAACAGCAAAAGAACTAATTAAAGTCCAGTTGTTCAACTGATTCTCGGCTTCTTTGAGCAGCTTATTCTAGTCCTCTGATTGAAGAAACATAGAGTGCTTAAATAGAAGCGAGAAGAAAAGAATAACTCCTTATAATTATGACTTAAATTTATTCTCTTGACGTATTTCAATACTTTCGACTCTTTATTACCACTTGAATAAGATAATATTACACGCATTTTGTATGTTGAGGGGAGTCCTTCACAGCTCACAAAATTACTTATAGCACAAAAAGCTCAAAACCACTGCTCTAAACTATGTTTAGAAACGAGTTGGCAATGCTTTACCGACTAATTTGCTTCATACCCAAGAGCTGGGTCCCAGTCATTGTTCTAAGCAAAGCTGAATTTGACATACCTTCTTTTTGGTCTCCAAATGATGTGATCGATCATTGCACACAACTTTTTGTAGAACTACACGAGACAATCAGAAAGAAAACAGTCAACAGTTGATCATTTCATTTCGAATATGAAGCTTGTGGGTGTTTGGAGTGGGTGGGTAGGGGTTGGCATGGCAATGGGGATATTCTAGATTGGTAGTTTGGCAAGTGTGGGTATGGAAATGTCGGAAAAGAAATATGCTAATCTTAAATGTCTATACAAATAAAATGGCCCTTTTTTATAAGTAGGCTGAAACCTCGAGGTAGTTTTTGTAATTATACCCAAAATTCAATTTAGAATAGTGAAGCAAGATGAACTTGTGATATTCAAGGGTGTCCTGAGCTGCCTTACAAACATCCACCATAAAAAGAGGCGGTGCAACTTAATAAACCTTTGAAGAACAAATGTGAAGTCAAAAAATATATACAAAAAGTTGAAATCATCAGCAACTTGAAACTTACTTCCAACACAATAGCAAATTGACTGGCCCTGTTAGCAGATACACCCTCAAGTTTGGTCTGTTAAAAAACAAAGTTGGAAGAAATTAGCCACTAATGAAGAATTTTAATTTTAGACCTACAACTTAGTTTCAATACTCTTTATCTTATAGAGACAACCAAAAATTAAAAGAATATTATACTTAAAAGCCAAATATCTCTATCTCTTACTCTCTGGTAGGTGGATGGATGGAAAGGCTTGCTTTTAATATATAGAGAGAGAGATGAGATATGGTATTTTTAGCATGGTTTTAAGAGAGAGAGCCTTTGACCTTACATAGGGGAAGAGAGGTTTTCTAATAACAATAGAGATTTTTGATCAATTTAGATCCTCTAGAGTACTCCTCGGTGAATTTTAGAGAGGGGGACATTTCACGTGAGTCCCATATTCTTATTTTTTACATAAGTCCCTAAAATTGCAATCATGAAGCCATTCAAAACTCTATAAATTTGTCTTCCTAATTTATGTACTCATTTCCAAAGGACAACAACGACATGGAATCTGATTACAAAGAATCAAAATCTTAAATAATGATTTAAGGAATTGTTATACAGAATTCATAATTGAGATAATAAAAAAAAGAAACTTGAAAGAACCAAAACAATCCAATCCAATATTTAAGTTAGAAAAATAAATCAAAAGAACGAATAGGATCTGATCCATTTCACAAGAGGATGTTAGATAGTATTTTAATGCAAGGCTTAAATCACAATAAACCATAAGGAATATATGTTGTAAGGATTCAGATCACGAGTGAACAATAAATTCTGAAAGCATTGGATAAAGAACAGTGCTAAAAGACCAAACAATAGGAACGTAAAGCTCATATCATTCACTTAAAGCATGCTCGCTTTAGCTTGAAATAATAAGTGAACAATTTTGAAAATCATACTCTGCTTGATCAAACTTGTTTACAATTACTATATCACTATATTGTATTTACTAACACTATGGTTATAGTTAATTTACTGAAAGATCAAAAGTTTTAAGCTAGCAAGACCGAGGAGACAATGTGAATGAAGAGTAAAGTAAGTGTATACATAAACAACCAACTGCCAAAAGATTTATGAACGTGCAAAATATTTTATTTCTAGACTTGATATTTGTTAATCCAAGTTCTTATACACTTGCAGTAGGAGTTTAATGAGTCCTCAATTTCAACCCCTTATTTCTCAATAACCAAGCGTAATTTATGCATACCTACCATCACTTTACTTACCTTAGTTCCAAATCTGGCTGACTGGAAAGGACAAAAGGAATATTCAAAGGACAATTCCAGAAGTAAAAGAATTCCAAAAGAAATTCTCCAAAAACATAAAAACAAACTTAACTATAATAGAATTAAGTTGCTCCTACATTCTTCCCAACACATCCAATATGTAAGGTTACAAATTGAAATGCATACATCATTTGTCTGATTCATCCAACCAAATGTTTTTCTTAGTTTAACGAGTAATAGAAAAATCAATTATGAATAGGAATTCAGATAATTATTACTAGCTAATACGACTTTGTTACCTAGACAAACAACTACGTCAATAACTAAACCAAAAATAACTTTTCTCAAAAGCTAGAGAGAGAGAGAGAGAGAGATGGAAACGGATTATGAGAAAACCTGGTAGAATCGGCCGGTGAGGAAAGGACGATCCACATTCCATTTCGGAGTCGAAGGGCTTGCTATGGTTGAATCCATCAAGTTCCTTCAGCAGATCCTTCAAAACCCTAATAAAATCCAATTACAACGTATGCGCATACATTTCACAGATTCACTGGGAAATCCAATGTAAACAGCAAAAGAGCGATGTATTCACGAAAGAGAGAGAGAGAGAGAGAGAGAGAGAGAGAGAGACAGACAGAGAGTTGAACGGCAGTAATTAATGACGTCGCCGGCGGAGACGGGATGAGAGAGATCGTGAATTTTGGAGAGAACGAGAGGTCCTTCCTCTTTTGTTTTAAAAATAAAATCAGAAATTAGAAAATATAAAAAGAATGGAAAAGTGAAATATAATTGCAGGGAAAGAGGAGGGGTGGGGAAATAACCTACTAGTTGTTCACAAATTTAGAGAAGGAATAATCGGTTTCTAATTTGGTTTTTTTTAGCTATTCCTTTTTTTCTTCTTTAATTTTTTTAATGAATTAAAAATAGAGACGAAAAATTTCGGTTGCTATTATTCTTTTTCATTTTTCTATTTTTTTCTCCTTTAATTTATTTTTTGAATGGATTAGAAAACAGAGACGAAAAATATTTCGGTTGCTATTCCGTTGTTATAAAAAATATAAATTTGAAAAGTGAGATGGAAAATTATCGGTTGCTATTTCGCTGCTATTAAAAGACATTACTATGGAATAGAAACGGATGTATTTCGATCATTAATCTGGTTGCAATTTCGTTACTATTTTGTCACTAATATATAACAAGGAATTACGGTCTCTGTTTGGTTACTATTCTTCACAAATTAGACACGGATCCAATCCGTCTCTAATTTATGTTGCTAGTTTGTAATTTTCTAGTAGTGTGAAGCTCATATTCCCTTCCATTTTCGAAGACCAAACTCTAGTAGAGGTATATTTAGTTTAAGCTAGTCTTAGTTTTTGCTATGTACTTCAGCTAGGGGATGATGGAAGGGAGAATGTATATGTATTTTGTAATAAACACCCACATACACTAGTATAAACACACAAATGCATGATAAGGTAGAATGAGATGAGCATGTGTAATTTAGGCCCTTGCATGTGATTTATATGTTGATACTTGATTTAAAGTGTTAATTGCTGAGTTAGAATGTTAGATTTAATTGAGTATACGTCAATGAAGTGATGACCGAAATGCTTTAGAAATGTTTAAGATTGTTTCATGTGAAAGTGGTAGAATGGCATGTTAATTTAGGAGGAAAAATATGGAGTTTGAAAAACGTGTGAATGATTTTGGCTAAGTGATAATGTGATTTTGATTAAAAAATGAATTTTAAAGGAAATTTTTGGGAAAATGTTGAAAAAGTTTCCGCAAAATGATTTTTTGGAGTAAAAGATACAATTTTAATATTAAAGGATTTATTTGATGATGTTGAGCATTTTTGGAAAAGGACTTGATCAAAAGAGTTAGGAAATGATTTTTGTAAAACCAACGTTAAAATTTTCGAAAATAATAAGATTAAAGGCTAGGGAGATGATTTTGTGTTAATTTCAATACTAAAATGCTTATTAATGTATTAGATATAAAATTATTGTGAATAAATTAAGTTATATAAAAACATATGTGAACGCATGTTATTTTCAACAAGATTAGAAATAGGCGTGATCCAGTGTTGATTAGATTAGTTAATCAGAATAGGATGGTAAATGGGTAAAATGAATATAGTTGGACAAGATTAGAATTTAGTTGAGAAAAAATATGAAGTGGTATGGTTATGTATGTTTCGGTGGATTTGAATTAGGATAACAAAAGGATTAGTTGAGTATTTAGGACTAAGATTTGGACCTAAAATGAATTAATTGGACTTAGAGGGAAATGTGTTAATTGGACTTATAGATTGGGCCTTTTGAATAAATCGGATACGTGGAATGGACTAGAAATAAATTAGATGGGCTTAAGCACAATAAGGTAGGTAAGTGGGCTAAAAATATAATTTAGACCCACATAAAATAGAAATGGGCTTAGAATAGTTAGAATTGGGCTTTAGAATAATAAGAATGGGCTTTAGGACTTGATTGGGCCATAATCGAACCAAATGGGCCAAAGACGGACTTCGGGCCTAGCGGGTCGACTTGGGTCAAATCGGGTCGGATAGAGCTCAAGTCGAAACTGAAAGACTTAATAAATGATGATAAAGTTAGAAATGAAATGTTAAGCGAATGATAATTAGAATAAATTAGGTTAACTTAGAAATAAAATGTTAAGTTAGGAAATATATTGTAGAAGTAGGAAAAATTAGTTGACTAACATGACTTAAAAATGAAATTGAACTTAGATATAAGTGTATAAAATGTTAGGAGTGGAAATGAAATAAGAATAGAAAACGATCACTACTACAAAAAAGGTCTAAGTCTACGGTCAAAAACCGTAGTTAAAGGCATTCAGCGACCGTAGTAGTAGATACCGTAGTGGTAGACCTACCACCAATAACTACGATTAATGAACCGTAGTAATTAATAATAAAGACTACGGTTGATAACCGTTGTCGTAATAGTAGCATCTACGACTACGGTATGTATGACCACGGTTGGTGATTTTCTTCGACTATGGTCTGAACCGTAGTAATTAACGATAATGACTACGGTTAAAGACCGTTGTCTTTTCTTTTTCATAAACCGTTGTTGTAGATGATTTTTTATATATTTTTATTTTCGTTTGTAATTTATATATAAATATATATATATATATATATCATAAATTAATATTACATATCACATAAGAAAGAGTAAATATTAGATTAAAAAAAATCATTTATTTCTAAATATCAAAGTTACATTACGTCTCAAAGCTAGAAAAGAAAAAAAAAATTACAAATTAATTTTTCTATACTTAAATCCATTACAGAGGTGCATATTTCCGTTGAATCATCTTCTATTATCCTGCAAAAAAAAAAAAACAAAAAAACAAAAAAAACCAAAAAAAGATAGAATTAAACACAAAAAATTATTTGTTAATCCAGATATCTACAACACAAAATAATAAAAAACATTAAGTATAAGGTCATAATCAGATATATCTAAAGTATAAAACACAAATAAAAAATAAATAAAAAATCAGCTTTTGATGTTCTCTAACTTATGTATCATGATCATCCATGACCATGTAAATGTCCTGCAACAGTACAACTCCCAAACCCGAAAAATAATACTGGGGAACACTTATGTATCATGTAAAATCCAGGACTTTGAACAAATCTTTGTATTGCATGGCGAACAAGAGTAAACATATATTATTACTACTAACCATCTTATATGCAAACTCATTACCAAGTATTGTCAATAGGAAGCAACAATCAACATATTCATTACCTAGTACTATCAATAGGAAGCAACAATCAACATAATTGCAGATTTTTTTTTAATATTTTCTATGAGGATAATGAAAAGGTAGGATAACAATGTGTGCACCAGATGTGTAATCATCATATATAACAATGTGTCCTAAGTAACATATGCATGTGCATGTGTACAAGCAACAATGACTTTCTGTACTTGCAACATATCAATCAAGTCATTGGTAGGATTTCCGCAAGAGTCTGAATCCAAACTGGAAGTCCACGAGGGAGTCATTTAGTACAACTAAATAAGACAGAATGAGCCTCGGAGAAGTAAACACCAATGACACCAACAATTGAAACACGTCATGATAATAGGGATAAATAGCCAAGTGAACCAATGAAACGTTTATAAAACGCAGCAATTACATCTTACCCACAATGCTAATATAAAAAGAGCATGTAATTCTTAAGAGTGAGATGCAACCTAGTTTTCACAATTCAGACAAAATTATGCTATCAATTAATTTACAAAAATACATACCTGAATAACATAGGAAACAAGGTTTGACTACTGCATCTCTGCAATACCGTCAGCAGGCATCTCATTTATAAAGCATTCTTCAGTGTAGAGCCTGTTTAAGGTGAACAAAAGGAAAACCCAAATTGTCATGTATTGTCTACTTTGGTGTTTCTTTTTCTTTCCCTTTTTCTTTTCGACACCTTTTCTTGAGGGTGGAAGGTAAATTTCTTTAACAGCTACAGAAAATAGGGTCAAAGTACTCAGAATCATTAAAGTCAACAGACCATTGAAGGTAAGTAACAAGCACGTAGCCGCATGCAGACCCATGATAAAATGCACACGTACATGCTTGGATGCTTGGATGATTTTTATAAATGATAAGACTGCCAACAAGGATTATCAACACTGAGACAACACCCTAAGAAGAGAATTGAAATGGAAACAAACAGTGATCAGCTACAAATTAGATGTCTATGACTAAAAGTTCTCCATAAGAAGTCTATTACCTCCAAAGGATGTCTCTGCTATATCAGTTGAAATTACCACCTTTCTCTTCCCACGAGAAGTTGAAGAAAAAACAAGATCCTACAAATCAATCAGTAAACACCAGCAAGTATCAAATCTTTCCATACTTCTACATTTAAGAGCACACTCAGCAACAATTCTCAAGCACCTTGATGCTGTTGGTGCTGCTGTAATGTTTCTCTTGATGAGCTGAGCAAAATTCAGTGTCTGATTAACAACCCAAGTTACGAGCTCCGATGCGAAAGCAGGCTCGTCATCGAATATGGCCAGTGAATCATTTGCAGCCTGGAATCATCATCAGAGGATACATCTTATCCCAATTCAGAAAAACAGAACATGTTTGTGCTATAATTTATCCATGGAGGCTCTTCAAAATGTCATCTCTACCAAGAAGTGGCATATCCAACCCAGACAAAACAAATTCAAACTGCTTGAAGCAGCCATGAAGTATCACAAATCACACCTTAAATTGCAAATGTAGCATAGCTGATTCGACTCGGCCCCTTCTTCTTACTCACAATAACAGAGCTTGAGGCTTGATTTTCGCCATTAAGATTGGCGTCAAACTTATATCCCAGGTTCTATGAAATAAAATCACGCATCAATAACTAAAATTTTCAAGCACCAGCTAAGAACAGGAAAACCTAATACATCGAAGATCAATATCCTATCAATAGACGAAATTATATTACAGAAATCAAAAACTCCATAATCGAACAAACAATCAGATAATCTAACCTATAAACCCTATAGAAGCTATTACTGATTCAAATACACATGAAGAAGCAAGCAAACACAAAAAAATATCCATAGAAAGGAAATTAAGGATTTAAAATTAAAAAACGAGACAATACCCTGATCTATGCTAGGGTAAAATCAACGAATAACGAGCAGCGATTTCTTCTATATTTCTGCACTGGTGGCGAATCCCGCAGTCGAAAAAGATTGATGCCTTCAAAATCGATTGTGGAATTCTCTTCCAGATGTGAGAGAAAGAGGGAAAGGGGAAAGGGAGATGAACTCGAAGAAGAGCAATTGACTGCGGAGTAGAGCAAAGCACGAGGATTCTTTAGGCGGTGAATTGTGGCTTCATGTGAGAGAGATATGAGAGAGGGGGAGAGAGATCGAAGAAGCATAGCCATGAACGGAAGAGTAATAGATGTGATTGAGAAGAAATGAAGGGGCTGGGCTCCATTTTTCATTTGACCGCGCGCATAAAACTAAAAAAAATTAATAAAAAGCATATAGACAACGGTCATTCCACAACGGAATAATTAGCCGTTGTCTTTCAGCGTGAAATTAAACATCCACTACAGCAATATGACAACGGTTTCCAAAACCGTTGTCTTTTAGCGAAAAAAATTATCACAAAGACCACGGTTCCTTCTACGACAACGGTTGTTCGCTAAAAGACAACGGTTTTTGGGAAAACCGTTGTCTTTTTGGTGTAGTTATTGAGCGTTTTTGTAGTAGTGGATTAGGGTTTTAATTCGAAATGGTTTTCGAATTAAAACTAGAAGTAATTAGGGTTTTATGCAATTATAGATTGTATGTGACAATATATTGTGATGTTATAAATTGATTGAATATTTAAAGTTGGAAAATATGTTAGGTTGAAGATTGGAATTGGTTTAATCATAAAGATGACTTAGATGATTATATGCAACTGATTAGTAAATTAAAATAAAATGAATTAGATTAGTTGAAATGGACTTAGGTTAGATAAAATGATAAGTTATAACATAAGAAATGAAATTTTGAAATAGGTTGATTTAGAGAATAATGATTCAGGTATAGCTATGACATAGAAATAAGTAAAATGAAAATGAAAACTTGAGTTCAGTTTTTTAGAAGAAAAAAAATGATAATGACAAGTATGATGATAATGATGTTACGATGTTGATCAAGAGTGATCAAAGGTTAATGAGATGAAACACAAGATTAATGGAGTGATCAAAGGTTAATGAGATGAAACACAAGATTAATGTTGAATAAGTAATATGCGATTCATAATTGAGTTAGGATATTTCGATAACCCTCAATCGGTAAATAACGTAACCATGGCTAATTAAGAAACTGTTTAACATTTTAATAACAAATAGTAATTAAGAAACTGTTTAACATTTTAATAACAAATAGGTTTCCACTCGAGGCGAGGATACGACACGGATAGTTCCATGCAAGTCAATCTCCACAAGTTAAACTACGAAAATGAGTAAACATGTTATTTAAATTCTCACTTTATTTATGTTTAGTAAGTATGAGCCACCACAAGGACCGCATATGAGGATTATGACCACTGACCCAGATAAGGCAGTGTGCATTAATGATTACTAAGCAAGAAAATGCAGTATGCATAAGTACTGATGAGAGAGAAAATGTGTCGAAAGTCCGCCCTTATTTAAGAGGGGAGGCCCAACGTTGTCAAGCGGAATTGCATGTTTAAAGAGTATATTTAAGTACCATTTTTATCCCACTGAGTCAAAAATTCATGTTTTGAAACCCACTTTTCAGGTGATGATGGCACCAGGGCCTATGACTGCAGTTGTGACTAAATGCCTTATAGGTTTTATCTCGAATTGCGTAAATCGGCATGTAATAAATATAAATTTCGAGTTATGAAATGAAAAGTAAGTTTGTGAAATGAAAAGCTAAGGTTCACGTTAAGTTTAATTATCGTATTTCTTTTGTGTGAATTTTTGTTTAGTACAGTTTGGGCTATGAATTTCTCATCCACTACGTGACTTCGATGAGTGAGAAAAGAGTGAGTTAAGGTTTGGGAAGGAAAAATAAAGTAAGAAAGTAAAGCTTGGGCTATGAGTTTCTCATCCACTACGTGACTCCGATGAGTGAGAAAAGAGTAAGTTAGGGGTTGGGAAGGAAAAGTAAAGTAAGGAAGTAAGAAAAGAGAGATTGTGAAGAATAAGTAGAGGGAAAAAAGAAAAAAAAAATAGACCATGTAAGTAGTGGCAACTCGGTTCACTGCAAAGTGAGTTGGGGCGCTACAATATCCTTTAAACTCAAACTCTCCATCCCTTGGGTACCATATCCCAACTCCTGATGGTCCCTTAGATACCTCAAAATCCTCTTAGCTACTAGGAGGTGAGATTCCTTGTTTACTACTTGGTAACGTGTACAAACTCCTACAGCGAACAAGATGTTAAGTCTGCTTGCTGCAAGATATAGAGTGAGAAGTTTCCCGTTGACATTTAATGTTCTTCGTACGACTTTCTAGCCGTTTTCATTCTTTGGTAGAGAGTAAATCAGAGTTGGTGGGTCTTGGTGTCAGTGATGTAGTGTTGTTTTTCCTTTCGTAAGAACATGTGTCTTTATGTAATTGAATAGTCAATACAAAAAATTGCTTCTTATCTCCACTGGCTATATTTTTAATCTTCGAATCTTTGACTTTGACTTGACTTATTCACTGCTGACATGGTTGCTACATGTTTTTTACAAGATCCTAACTTAGTAATTTATTGGATCTTTCTTACAACATGCATTTTTAGTATGCTACGAAAGCATAAGCTCCTTGTTGCATGCTCTCTACAGCCTATGTTCCTTACTTCTTGATGTGGACTCCTTGTTGCATGCGTCCTTGATGATTTTGTTGTATGCTTGATGTGCTTATGCCTAAGTAGCCCTATCTATTACAAAAGTTACAAAGTACATAGACGCACTAGTTCCTACCTTACAACATCATTTGTCATCATCAAAACTATACAAAAATTTACTAACATATCACAGTTTCTCAACCATTTATTTTATTTTTCCTCTGGGAGATCTGACTCACTAATGGATGTCAAATCACCAAATTAATACCTACTAAAAATATTGATTATAATGACGTGTATGATCGTATCCACGGAGAAAGGAAATTAATTTCTTTTTAGACAAATAATAAATAAATCAAGAGATTTGGATTGAATTTCTCTAACTAATTGAATAACCTAAGCTTAACTATAACATTCAAATGAAACAATTAAAATATAAAGACAAATCAAATATTACTTGACCCTGATTCACGGGGTTTAATACATTCAATTGCATCATTCATCATAGGTCACATATAATTTTCTTGCAATTCAAGCATTTAGCCAAAGATCTATTGAAATAACCATAAGAAACATTGTATTTTCCTATATTAACTGAGCAATCCAAACAATCAGTCAATACTTATCATTAACGAGTTGGCTACGGTAACAGTAGATATCACACTAACGATGTTTATTACGATTTATGAAAATATTTAAACCTAGCTAATAAATAATAAAAAGATAGTTGCAATTATTATTATTATTATTATTATTATTATTATTATTATTATTATTATTATTATTATTATTATTATTATTATTATTATTATTATTATTATTATTATTATTATTATTATTATTATTATTATCATCATCATTAGGCTAAGTTTTGCTTGGAGCCCAAATTAATATCGATACACCAAGAGATAATTGATCAGATCAATTTTAATAAAATAAAATCATATAAAAATAGGAAAATATGAAATTAAAATATGATATAATATTTACATATCAAATTCCTCCACACCTAAATCATGTTTGTCCTCAAGCATACATTAACCCAATAACCACAAGGTAACAACTGTAAATCTCTCTTATATCCCCTCTATCTCCTCACTCGAATGTTTTTCCATGACAACTCAAGCTACCATACATTGAAGAAATCAAGCAAGCGACTTTTTAAAGAGTAAGTGCAAATATTGGCAAAACTATAATTTTCACGATTTCGATTATTTTCATAAAATTCATGTGTCCCTATCAATACTTAACATTTTCAATACGCTCAAGCCCATCAATACTTAACAATTTCAATAAGTTCAAGTGTGACAAGAAACCACGCCTCACCAAAGATATCTCTCATTTCACTCTTTAAGTGTATCATACGGGTATGTAAATGTCGTCACTCAACATCGAAACATAAAATGTTATTACCATATGCTTGCTAATATATCAACTCTTCAACACTACAAGTATGAACTTATACATCAATCAAAGAGTCTTTTATTGGTTGTAATAGGGTCTTGGATAAAGGTAGGATAAAAGGAAAAAAGAAGGCTAGTATAATATCCCGGTAATTTCATCTATTATTCAATTCTGAAATATATTGTTTTACGTTTCATATAACTAATTTAGACATCTATACTTTATTACATTTTTTTCTAAGGTTGTGCTTTGATATTTATTCTTTTACCACTAAAATTTGAATTAAAATATTATCATTTAAATTAAGCTCAAAATCTTATTTATAATATTTGGGCCAAAGCGAATTAGCAATTTTAAGACAATATGTTTGGCCTTATTATGCTAGCAATTATTTTATTTTCAGCTCAAATTCAAGTCAAGAAAGCTCGTAAAATTGATTTACGGCAGATTACTAGCCAAACAATCTTTTATGTGATCTCAAGTCTAAGTGACGTTAATTGCATTATTTCAAATTCAATGTCTCAATAGACCCAAAAAAATCTCTTTATTTTGAGCAAATTATAGTTTAAGGAATTGTGTCTTAAATTTATAGTTGAGTCTCGAATTAATATTCAAACCCATTATATTTTGTTGCAACAATCGGCATATTCATATATTTTCTAATTTAATATTCAATATCATGTGTTTTTTCGATGGGTGATTTATTAAATTGGACAAATCCATTATATTTTCAATTCAAAGTTGAACCTATGGCCTAGCCAGTAGTCATTTGGTCCGTTTAATATTTTCAAGCTCAAGTGTATTGAGAATGATTATTTAATTATTTGCAAGTTCATTTATTTACAATTTATTCTTTATTAATTTTAAGTTCATTGTCTCAATAGGAAAATCATTCATTATATTCATTGCTCATTTCATTATTAAACCAGTTATATGTCAAAATTCACTTCGTGAAATTATTCTACCAAGTCATTTGTATATATTAGGTGTGCAAGCCTAATATCTTATTAGGAGCCTCATTTCATGTGTCAATCATTTCATTGGATCAATTTAGCCTATTTCATCTATAATTCCAAAATGATTTTTCTACTTAGGGATTTGAGTCACAGGTCTCACAGTGATTTTCGAAGTCTTTGCAACCAATCAAAGAATACACAACAAATCATACATACAAGATCTCCTAAATATTATTACACTCTTCTCCAACCCTAAGTATAAATACATAAGACTAAAACGAGTATCTAATTATGCTTAATCACATGAGCGTAACATTCTTTATATTTTTTTTTAACCTAGTCAACGGCCGCCAACCATTCTCAACCCGATCTCGTAGTGTTGGTCCAAAGTAGTAAGGGTTTAAAAGGAGTGAATAAACCTCTAACTCCAATTTTTCATTATAAAACACTTTAAGTAGGGATATACTGCTTACTATAAGAAATTAGCTCTTACAGCAAAGCTGATACAGTAAGACTTGAGATAGTAGGCTTGAAGCAAACTGAACTTACACTGCCTACAGTAAGCAATGCTCAGGTGGAGTATAATGCAGCAGAATATGCAAATCCATTTTCTTACAAAGTAATGCAGTAAGTATGTAGTATGCCAACAACATCAATAAAATCAGTAAGAAATAGACACAAATTTTATAGTATTTTGAAGGTGGGGGTAATCCTTCTACGTATGCTCTTCCCTTTCACGCAGAAAAAAATTCATTAACTTGTTAACACTTTGCAAACTTAGCTACGCCAAAGTCTAAGTCCAATTTAGCTCATTACAGTAGTTTTTGTCTATCCTCCAAAGGCTATTCCTCTACCATACACACGTTTCTCAGAACGGCTATTCTACTTTGAATCCCGGATTCAGTGAAGAGTCCTCATTCAAAATCAGCTCGTGAAAGTTGGCTTAATGAAAGCTTTTCTTCAACTTTTAGTAGCTGCCTCAAAACTTGAATATCGGTTGAGATATGGCAAGCTTCTTGGATGAGAAGAATTTAGGACCGAGACAAAGCTTTAGAGCTAGCTTTCTTGACTTGAGAAGTTGCTGTAGCTTGAAACTTCACTTGTAGACTACTTATTCGTGCTTGTTATTTGCTCTTGTTTACTATGCACAACCACTTGTAAGATATCAGAGTGATGTATGATTTGGAATCTTTGAATTTGAAAGCTCCAGTGAATTGATGCATAGTAATTTTAGTTGTTCAATAATTCAGTAGCATTTGCTCACCCACCATCTCCTTTTATTTATGGTTGTTAGGTTCCTTCTCGTTGTAGAGTTAGAAAAGAATCATGTTGTCATTTAATGCTCCTTGTATGGATTTATAATCGTTTAACCTTTTAGCAGAAAGTAGTTCAGAGTAGCTGCAGCTTGATGTTAGTGTTTGCAGTGTTGCTTTTCTTTTTCGTTATTAGATTGTTATTACAAAACTTGAATCTTGTCTCTACTGACTATAATTTTTAATCTTCGAAACTCTGAATTTGACTTGATTTTATCACTACTAACATGGTTTTTGCCTCCTTACTGCAAGGACCAATTCTGTCTACTTAGATTCTCCTTACAATAAAAATTGTTGTATGTCACGAAGGCATAAACTACCTAACTATATGTTCCCTGCAATATCTAATCTGTGTTCTATACTTGGACTCCTTGCTGCATGTAACCTTGAGGACCTTGTTGTATGCTTGTTATAACTTATGCCTAAGTAGAATTAGCCTTATCAATTACAAAGAATACAAAGTATGTGGGGGCACTAGTTCCTACTTTACACAGTAATATTGTCATTATCAAAACTATACATAAATTTCCTAACATTTAGCATTTTTGGTTCATCGTCACTGCTATTACCACTATTTGTTTACCATCATAATGTTGTCACCACTTTCAGGACTGATTCATACCCATAAATTTTAAGTCATAGTCAGAAAATTTATCAAGACAACCCGAACCCCCACTCTACTACTTCCATCTTCCACCGTCCAAAGTGCCTCGGCCACAAGTTTAGATTCAACAATTTTGATACGAACAAATCTCAATATCGAATTATTTTGCATCTGCTAAAGATCAGAGACAAGGTAAAATTGGAGGAATCGTTCTTTTCGATAATTTTTCGTTAATGGCTGCCAAAAATTTCTTTCAATAAACGAATAGCTTTTTCTACCAAGGCCAGCTAAAGTCTTACCACCACCCCCGTCAAAATTATTAACTCCAAACACCAAACAAAGGACTCAATTCATTCGATCAGAATCAGTCTAATCAAAGGTTTCTTAGTCACGACCGAGTTTCATCCTTTCTACCTATTATGTGTATGTGCGTCATTCAGTGAGCGTTATGTGCGTGTGTGTGTGTGTGTAAATTTGTATGTGTGTCTGCGGGTGGGAATTTGTCATAGTTGTGTCTTTGTGCGTAAATTAGTGTGTGAATTATTATGTGGGTTTGCCTAGTTAGTGTTTGTATGTCTTCTAAGAAGAAGTAAAGAAGAAAGGATTGTACAAAAGGAAGAAAAAATGGGGTATGGCTGTGACTTTTGTTTAAGAGAAATGGAACAAAAAGAAAAAGTTAAAAGATAAACTGGGGTGTGTGAGTGGACGTGTCATCCGAGAGGAGAGAGAGGAGAGTTGGTTCCTAAGATTTATCTAATTAATTTCAGTTTTCCTCTTTTCCTTTTTGCAATTTAATTCCTTAATTGTTAAAAATCCTAGATCTCACTGACATGACTATTTTCAACCCCTAGATTACCGCAAGTGTACGGGTGTAGGTGTAGTAGTGGCAGTCAAGGTCGATCCCACAAGGAATAGGTTAGGTAGTTCGATACCCCGATTATCTAGGATTATCCTAACTAGATACTAAGATTTCAAGATTGAGTTTATAACGAATTAAACACTTAGACTAATGAATTACTTAACTATGAATTATCAAACAAAAGAGATTTCAATTAACAAGAATGTATCCTAGGGATTCGATTTCAGAACTTACTTCAATGATGAATATGCTCAACTTATAGACCTTTAAACCAGATTCTAGTGTTTAAGTGGCGCTCCAATAACCTAACCCTTCTCTCAAAGCGACTAGATCACAGATTAATTAAGATAATTACCCTCTCGAGTCAATTAATCCTAATAACTCCCAAAATCTCATAAACCAATGCCTACACAATCATAGACAACTGCGCTCTATGTCGTACGTCTAATAACAATTCCCTCCTCTTGAAGCAGAATTGTTAAATGAGATAACTAAATCTAGGTGATCAAACTAAATTCAGTTGGAAAAACAAACATAAAGATAAACATATAAAATGGAGTCTATAAATCAAAACATAATTTAAAACATTATCGTAAAAATCCCTACTTTCTAAACCCTAGAACACGAATAGCTTAGCTACTCATGCCTAGCGGAAATTCAATATAATATTCCATGCAAAACATCATAAAGAATAAACTAGAAATAATTACTAAACCCGAATGAATCGTCTTGTTGATCTTCGTCTTCTCGCTCTCACGCTTCCACTCCGACGTAAAAGTATGAGAAAATATGTTGTAATATGATTCTCTATCATAAAACTCAAGCTGGGGTCCTTTTTATAGAGTTGGGGACGAATCTTTGGCAGTATAGGATCAAAATCCTACTAAAATTAGGAAATCGTCATAAAATAGGACTTCTGACGCGACCGAGTCGTGCTTTGACGCGACCGCGTCGATATGCGGCCAGACGAGTTTTTAGGTCTGACTTCCAAGCTATTTGTCCCTTTCAAGAAAAGTTGTAGCCCTTTGAATCAGATTTTTAATGCCACCAATTTCACCTTAATCGGAATTGTAGATCTCAAGATATGGCCAAAATATTAGAGGTGTATCAAGCTGACAGAAAACTTCACTTTTAGAGCACTTTCTGACGCGGTCAGGTCAAGTATTGACGCGACCGCGTCACATGCTATTGAATTTTCCATGTTCCCGGCCACTTTTGACGCGACCGCGATCATAGACGCAGCCGTGGTCGACCCTTTTGCTCTTTTAACTCCCTTTTCATTCGTTTTGACCCTATTTGACTTGTTTCTTCTTCGAATTTCGTCCAAATGAAATGAAATCACCTAATTAACTTCTAAAACAAGTCAAAACATGTCAAATAGTCCAATATATTAAATATGAATGATTCTCGACCAATTATACATGCAAATGTTACAAAATACATACGTAAATAGACCTAAATACATGCATACACAACGGGTATCACTCACCCCATCTTCTACCAACAGAATATTAATTCAGCCCCTAACTTCTTTACATACCCACAAGCAACCCAAGTCTTAATAAAATAAATCATATCAATTTGTTTACTTCAATAATTAAGCTTTGATGACATATATATTAAATACATGTGCCTCTACTTGTAGGTTGTGAAGAATAAGGATTACAGCTTACCATTTGCATGACATCTTATCAAGTTTCTTCAAAACATTTCAGGTGGGGGTTTTACTGTTTATTACTTTAATTAAAATTACTTAACTATATGCACTTTTATTTTCAATGTATTACTTGTCAATACAAATGATTGTTCAATTTCCTACTAGCCAATACAAGTTTAGCTCATTGGAATTGTGTTACTTGCCAATACAAGTTTAGCCATTATCAGTAAATTGTTTGTCAATACAAGTTAGTTCATTATGACTTGTCAATACAAGCACGTCATTATAATAATTGTTGCATGATATGCCTCTTTGCATTTGTAATTACTGTGATAAATTGTGACTCCCACGAGTTGAAGGAAGTTCACCCCAACCCAATATTGATCTTTTTAGGTTAACGTGGTGCGAGTTGTGGAGTTGAGAAGAAGCCTAAAGAATATGATAACCAATAAAAGTTCATTAAGTTATTTACCATCAAGCTCATTTATTTGTTTCATGATCAATTTGTTCTTTATGGTTAGACCTGGCTAGATTAATAAGATTAGTAAGTGCTCTTATGCAAGTTTTGGCTTGCATTGCTAAGACATTGTTACTTGACAAAAAATTGACTTCCTTAAGTGATTAATAACATTTTCCGATGTTTTAGGTTTGAGTGTTGGTAGTTAAATTATTATAATCATGCTTAGGAAAAATTATTGAATTATATTTTTATTGTTGGTATATAATACAAGCTTATTCGAATTAATTAGTTAATAGCATGTTGAAGTGAAATTATATGTTATTGTGTCATTTGAACTACTAATTGTCCAAAAAGATTTGGCGCTAAAGTATAGGCTTAAATATTATTAAGGGGTTGACCTTTTGACCGTTTATATTGTCGTCACATGTCATACGTGTACTATTATTTTTTTTATTAATATGTTAACATCATGAAATGTGACGTAGGAAAAATTATGATATTATTATGTGAAGTTAATTTGTTAGGAGGATATTTATAAGTAATTTTATTTAATTGATTTTGACTTTAATTCAAATCTCATGAACACTTAGTTGTTAATAAACCACTGGAGTATGCTTGTAATTTGTTTATCTGTTCGGTGGCTAGCTGTGATAGGGAGTTTTAATATAATCATTTCCATAATTGATGTCGTGTGACATAAGTCTGTATCTGGGATTCAACTTTGAAATAAATAGAAAAATAAATCTAAATGTTTGTTTATGTGGTTGTTTGTAACGACCTGATTATAATTTGTCTTTGATTCAAAAAAAAAAAAAGGATACACGGGATATTGATTTTGTCATATTTAAGTGCTTTAAATTATTTTATGAAAATCGAGTCGCTATAGCTGGCAAGTCAAGAAGTTATGAAAAATTACATGCATGTCATCTATAATGACAAGCGCACTTTCACTTCCAACAAGATTACAAGGCCATTTTCCGCCACTTCCTTTGATAATCTATCACCAAACTTCTCACAACAAATCCAAAGACAACGCATCAACCTATTGTTGCCAACTTTCAAGAACCAATCTAATGTCCAGATTTTTACAGGAAGAAAATATCACAAAGTATTGACGAGTTTATGATTTCAGCACCCTTCTTCCTTGTTGCAACTTTTCTCTTTCTTTTTCTTGCTTTTTTGCACTTTTGATTCAACATTTCCACAATGTCCTTTGTACTTCTTTCCCACATTTTTTTTTTCCATAATCCAAACAAGGATCCACCTTTAGCACGCAATTTATTCTCACACTTCTTCACAATAAGGTTCAATGAGGTGGGCAAAAATGAACAAAAAGGGATAGTATTTTCATAAACACAATAAATTCAAGAAAGGCTATAAGCTCAAAATGTTCAACTAGGAAAATATATTATATCTGGGTAGGATATTCAAAAGAAAGGCCATCGACGGGTTAACTTAAGTTCCCTTATTACTTTAGTGCACAAACTCATGAATGTGGTCTCAAAATGCATAACAAATCAAGTTCTAGAATGTACATGATATGTTTGGTCCACACGCAACAAAAAATCCTACTTAATATAAAAGTGGAACCGTCCAGGAATAGAAAGTAAGAAATTTTTAAGCCCAAATACAGTTACTAAAATTAAGAATCACGATTTCAATACAAAATATGGTTTTAATTTGGTGATTTCAGTTTTTTAAGAATTAGATTTTGTTGTGTATAAGGCGGATCCTGCCAGCCAATCTCATATTTCAGCGTATAATCAGTAATTCCATTAATTACGGTAAGCTAAATCTCAGTGTATAATCAAAAGTCCTAAATTCCAGTAACTTTGGTAAACCATATCTCAACCATTCCTAATCCACTCAGACGTTACGTTATAATCCTTTTGTTATATATGCTCACAAGATTTAAGTAATACTCGCGTAATCAATGGGCGGAGCTGTTTCGCTATTGTTTTGGAAAAATCTAAATTTAAGATTACATGACATAATAAGAGGATAAAAAATACAAAAGATATTCTTTCAATATCTACTGGCAAGAAATATGGGAAAAAATTTCTCCTTCCATATCCACTGCACAATTACCTATTTAACAGAGAAGTAAATCTGTATCTATAGTATATATATAATAACAAAATTCTTCCAAAATAGTAACCTAGGAATTTTCATGCCCAAATTCCTTTGTTATTTCTTGAAAGTATTATTTTTGGTAGAAATATTTTATTTAGAGGTAAATCGACATATATTTCCATAAAATATATTTAGACACCATTATCTCAGATCAATGGTTAATGTCCCACAATCAACTTAATTTGTCAAAGTCTATAAAATGAAAAACTCACGCAACCTTTCAAAAAAGATCTGAACCCATACCTCACAGAATTTGTTGCGCACAATCAATTTAGTTTTTAATTGAAACCGTTATTAATCAAGTCGTTGATTCAACCATTTTGTGTCTACTTCCTAATTATTCCTCTATAAATAACTTTATTTGCTGTGAAGATTAAAAGATTCGAAGTAATTGAGGGAGAATGGAGGTGACATCACCAACCATTAGAGTAACACAGAGAGAGGGAGACCTTGTGAGAGAGAGATTGTGACTAAAATTATATGTGTGAGAGAGATCAATATAATTCTCTAGAATGGGAGGAGAGGGCGAAAATGTGGGGAAGGGAGCAGAGGCGGATCCAGAAATTCATAAAGGGGTGGCTAGAAATAAAATTTCAGTAAATAAATTTGTACATTACAATGAGCTTCAAGCTCTGTGGCAAAAATCTCTGACTAGCTCCTATTAATCTCCACCTAGGCGTTAGGCTCCCATTAGGCGCCTACGTTTATGTCCCGATTCCTCCCTGTCTAACCATGTCTATGTCCCGATTAGCCCCGTCCAGGCCCCGACTAGTCGCTAGGCCCCAGTCCACCACCTAATTAGTGCCTAACGACTTTTAGAGCATTGGCTTCAAGACATCATCAATATTTTTCTCAGTCCTCCTTAGAAGAAGGTTGGTGCACATTTGTCGAATGCCATGAACGACTGGTAAATTAAAATTCCTTACTAACTTATAATACAAGGAACAAAAGTAAATCATGTTGTTTATTATAGAGCAAAAATATTTTTCTTCATATATATTGGAATTCCCAACTATATAATTTAGATTGATTAAAATAAATAGTTTATTAATCTCACAAAGTATACGTATAATTCATATATTCAGAGGTTGCAGAAATTCTCATTAACTTTAGCTCCCCTGATCAAATTTAAAAAAAAAAAAAAAAAACACGAAGGGAAAAAAGTTATACTAATAATTTTATTAAATGTGTGGAAAATCCATTTAATAATTCCTTAGTTAAAATAAAAGCAAGGTGGTAAAAGTTGTTGAGCGTTAACTAGGCGGTGAATTGGGACCTAAAGACTAGTCAAGGCCTAGACGGAACTGATTAGGGCATAGACAAGGTTAGGCGGGGATGGATCGGAAAATTAACATAGGTGGTTAATAATAGCCTAATGCCTATGCGGGGATTAATTGGAGTTAGTCGGAGATTTTTCGCAATAGAGGTTAAATGAAATTGGAAAAAAACAAGAGAGGTCAAAGATAGTAGATGCTTGCTCCTTTGTTTAAATGTGCGCATTGACTTCCTTCCAAGAATTTAGCTGCACAAATTCACAGGTTGGGAATATGCTGGGAAAATAAAAATGAGGGTGGGCTGACTTCTCTTTGAAGATTGGGGCTTGGCTTAAGAAAAATTATTTTTTAAGGGCTCTCCAAAGTTTGGGGTGGGCTGAAGCCCAGGTTAGGACACCCTTCCATCCGCCCCTAGAAGGGAGTATGGTGGGAGGAAGTTTGTCGGCAAAAACAAAGTTACTAATTTATTTTTATTTTTAAGATCCTATGTATATAATTTACTGTACCCATTCTTCTTCTATTTAATTTTATTTTCAATTAATGTGTCCTTTAATTTGTGCATTATCAATTATGTGTATAAAAAATTTAGGGTCAAGTATGTTTATACCTAGAAAGGGAAAACAAATAAATAAAGGAAAAAATCAAAACCAAAATATAGATTTAGTATGGTTTTATAAAATAAACCCCTAATGGTGTTTTTTAATATTTAATATTAATTTGAATTTTCATTCTTTTATTAATTATTTCTCTTATTAATCTTTTATAATAAAAATGAAAATCAAATTATTTTGTAAATACTTTATAATTTTAGTTCATATTATCAACAACTTTTTTTTTTTAAAAAAATAATCTAATTTATTGAAATAAAAATATTTTTTTCATTTCTATGTGATTTTTTAGTATAATAAGTTAAATTAGTCATCTATCGTCGCTCTATAGTTTGACATCATATTTTGTGTGTGTGTGTGTGTGCATATATATATATATATATATATATTAAAATAAAATGTTAGATTAAAGATAAATAATTGTTTGTTGGTTGATTATGTAGGTTAATTATTAGTATGTTTATGCTACAAATAAAAATTAATAAAATTAAAATGTAGTGTAATTGGTACTTACTAAAAGCTTTCAAAAATTTCTTGGACATTATATCTGAAAAATAAAAAATTTAGATACTTTGGATAAATATAAATGTTTATCATAACATTATAAATATATATATACACTCATCTTTTGTACAAGATGATCATCATGACTTCCATGCAAGAATGCTATAGAGATATTCATGCATAAGAAAAACAAATATAAATATTCAATAGCTTACTCAAATTTATATATTTTTAATTTTTAAGACTTTTCGTTGACTCTTCATTCATTAACATATAACTTTTCATCTCTTATGATATATTAATTGTAATATTTTATTACACTAAAATTATATAAACATATAAAATTCTTATTATTTATTCATTTACATTTACAAATCGTGCATCACACGGGGATACTACTAATATAGAGAACAAATGATTGATACATTGCTCTTAGGCTCAAAACTCACAAGAAAATGGGTTATTGTGCATTGAATCTTGCACGTTTATCATATCCACTACCAAGAACAATGAGACACGTCATGTTAAGTACCAGCAAAAATTATCAATCACACTTATCTCCTTTTATTATGTCATCATACTCAAAATACAATAATCCGCAAAAATTAGCATATATATACATGAATGCCCCCAACCGCCACCAATTTTTGAATCTTGAAAAAATTAAGCTCCTCTTCCATTTCCTAGTATAACCCCTCCCTTCTCCCCAACCTAAATCTTACATTGTTCACAATGTACTAAAGTAACCAACACAATTCTGAGCATGCCTGAAAAAGGGCTAGGTAAAATGCTACTATTAATTGCGCAAAAAAAGGGTGTGAGATAGAGTGAAATATATCCCAATGGAACCAAAAGAATCTCATAAACAGGGAAACAATACACTAAAAACAAAAAATAAAAGATAGCAAACAAACGAAAAATGAAACAAAACAATTAAGTACAAGAAAGGGAACGAAAGCTTCCTTGAAATATGAGTAACGTAAAGTGGTTAGAAGGATCAAAGTGAAGAGGGTGAGATGTGGATTCAACAAATTAATGGTAGGTGATGGTCAATGGCTGTAGCGGCGGCGGTAGAGCAATGGAGGTTATACAGATGGAACTTCACATGCGAGAGAGAGGAACATAATTAAGACATTTTTTCTTTTTCTTTTTTAATGAAAATTTAAAGAGAAAACGATTTTAAAAAGTTAAGCAATGCAGAAGACTAGATTAAATTGAGTGTGGTCACGCTCAACTCAAACGTGTCTCAAAGTTACTAGTTGTTGTAATTTCAGTGTGGAAATGCTAAAACACAACTAATCTTCTGCATGACACGAAATCACACTACCCAAAGGAAATTCAACTTCTCACAAAGGGTGACCAAGACTTACGAAAAGTAGCCTCCAAGCATATTATACAAAAAATGACTTACTAAAAATTAGACCTCAAAAATAAAATAAAATAAAATAAAATAATAATTTGGGCTGCCACCAATAGCACAACTTTTTAACAGCGTTATGCTCGACATTCTTCACTCTACCGCCATGGTCAACCTATTCCACGAACATCATTCAGTATCTCATTCAAATCAAAATGTGGATAAGATTCGAGATTGTCAAGATCTCCAATAAAGTGTGAATTAATGATGACATCACTCTCTGTCTTAAGAACATCAAACTGTAATGGAAGTATTAACTCTTCAACTCATTCATCACTTCTCATATTCCTCATGCTAGTATACAATTCCTTCAAAATCACCGGAAACCTTTGAATTTACTTGGACTCTTCCAAGAGAAGAATCATAATTTTCACCTCAAAAAGTTCCAAAAACTTCTTCCTTGCACTCATTCTCCTTATTTTTTCTAGCCTCCTTGTTAGTATCTTCCTCCTACTTTCTCACCATTTGATATAGTAGCTTCATCATGTTGACCATATCCAACATTATTTCTTTTTCACTCATAGGTACCAATGCACTTGTATTCTTCATTAGTTCAACTTCAGTTTCTAGCTTCTATGATTTTCGAGCCTCCAATTTATCAATAGAAGCAGCTAGTCTGCTAATATGATTTTCAAGGTTGTGGATGATGGCTCTTGTTTTTCGTTGAAGCTCTTTTGTGCTTCTTGTTTGAAATAGCTACGTATTAGTTGCTAGAGCCATCATAATTTCATTTAATGTCATTCCAGATTCTAAGGATTGAGTAGGTACTGACAGACCCTCATAATTTTACTAAGGAAATCCTTGTTGCACAACTTGATTTATGCTGCTAAAATTCAGGTGATCTGCCTATTCCAGATTGTATCTATCGTTATAGAAAAATGTCTCCGTATGTAGGTGTCAATTCAATTTCATCAAGTGGACATGATTTGTAGTAGAGATTGAGAGGGATCAGGAACCGGGTTCAGGTTGGGAAGAACCGGGCCGGAGAGTCGGGTTTAAAGCAGTTCAGTTTTGAAGGTTAGTGAAGAACCGGGGTCAAAACGGTTATAACAGAATTATGCAATGGTTTTGAACCGTTGCATGTAAAACCGCTGTCGAAGGCGTGTATACCAGTTTTGAAGCAATTGAAACAGAATTGATTCCAACTTCTAGAGCTTCTTGATTCGAGCTTAGTTCTTTATATACATTTGTTCCACTTGTAGAGACGAGTTGATACACGTTGTTTTCCCTCTGTAAACACTACACAATCATTAGAATTAGAAAGCTAGGGTTCTTAAGCTCAATTCGGATTGTGAATTGGGGCTTCTAGTTTTCTGGGTTGTTTCTTGTAATTGATTGTTCAGTGGAGTGAATTGAGGTGTATAGAGCCTCCGTAGATGTAGATCACATTGATCGAACCACGTAAAAGCTTTGTGTTCTTCATTTTGTTTTCTGTTTGCGTTCGGTTCTTGTTTGGCCAAATTTCAGTTTGATTTCCATTCATTTCTGGTTTGAGTTTGCTTGTGTGTGTTGTAAGTGATTCATTGCTTAACAAGTGGCGCCGTCTGTGGGACACACACATTCAAAGAAGAAGAGAGAATGGCTGGAGTGAAGATAGATGTGGAGAAGTTTTCAGGTAAAAATGACTTCTCACTTTGGAAAATCAAAATGAATGCTGTATTGATTCAGAATGGTCTAGACTCTGCACTTCTTCCTGTTGATCAATGGCCTGATGCTGAGAAATCTAAGTTTCCAGAACTGCATAAGAAGGCTTTGAGTCTTATATTCGTCTGTTTGGGGGATAAACCTTTGAGGGAGGTATCAAGGTGTAAGAATGCAGTTGAGGCATGGGGAAAACTGGAAGAACTCTATCAATCAAAGTCTATATCAAACAAACTATTTCTGAAGCAGAAATTGATGTCTTTCAAAATCACTGATGATAAGGTTATTTCTGATCAACTTGATGAGTTTGTCAAGATGATTGAAGAATTAGAAGATCTGGGGGTGAACTTGGAGGATGATGATAAGGCTCTGATGGTGTTAAATGTTCTTCCAAAGTCCATGGAAAGTTTCAAAGATGCATTGATGTTTGGAAGGGATGGAAAAATCAGCTATGAATCCATCTTGTCAGCATTGAAGACAAAGTGTTTTCAAAATCAGGGAGAAAAGGGCTCTGCACAGGCTGGAGAAGGTTTGAACATTAAGTTCAAAAAGAATTTTCAAAAGAAGAAGTTCCAGGGATTCAAAGATAACAAATCTGGAACTCAAAATGCAAAGAAACAAGGAGACTGGGTTGAAACCAGAAAGTGTTTCAAATGCAAGCAAGCTAGACATTTGAAGAAGGACTGTCCACAAAAGAAGAAGAAACAGGAGAATCAGAGGGCAGAAGTGGCTATGACTGAGCATCAAGAAGACACTCCAGAAGTTTTAAACAACACAGACACAAAAATGGAAAAGGAATGGGTTCTTGATACTGGGTGTTCATTCCACATGTGTCCTAATGAATCCTGGTTCAAGGATTTACAGAAAGAAGATGGTGGATGTGTATTACTGGGAAATGATCACTCCTGCAGAGTGAAAGGCACAGGATCAGTCCAGATCAAAATGTATGATGGAGTAATCAGAACCATTTCTCAAGTAAGGTATGTACCTGGCCTACAAAAAAACCTCCTATCACTTGGATCTCTGGTGGCAAACGGATGTCAGTTCAACTCCCTAGATGATTATCTTCATATCACTAAACACAACAAGCTGGTAATCAAAGGAAGGCAACACAATGGCCTGTTTATTTTGATTGGATCCCCTGTGCTAGGTTGTGCTGAATCTGTGATTAGTAGAGAAGATGTCATGAAATGGCATAGAAGACTGGGTCATATTGGAGAGAAAGGATTGAAGGAGCTCTCAAAGAGAGGCATCATTGGTGAAATGGGAAATAGAACACTGGATTTCTGTGAAAAATGTGCTCTGGGAAAGGCCAAGAAGCTGCCTCATGCTAAAGGGATACATTCTACTCAATAACCACTTGATTATGTACACTTTGATATTTGGGGACCTTCAAGAACAGAGACACATAGAGGAGGAAGGTATTTCATGTCCATCATTGATGATTACAGTAGGAAAACATGGGTATTTGTTTTAAGGAATAAGAGTGATGCATTCCTTAAGTTTAAAACATGGTTGAGTCAGGTGGAGAACCTAAGAGGGAAGAAACTGAAACATCTTAGGACAGATAATGGCTTGGAATATCTATCCACTGAATTCACAGGGTTTTGTGAAGAAAAGGGAATCACAAGGCACAGAACTGTACCATTAAACCCTCAACAAAATGGGGTTGCTGAAAGGTTTAACAGGACTGTGCTTGAAAGAGTCAGATGTATGCTAATTGATGCTGGATTACCCAAGTCCTTCTGGGGAGAAACACTAAATACTGCATGCTATTTGATAAACAGATCACCATCATCAACTCTAGGATTTAAGACTCCAGAAGAAGTGTGGAGTGGAAAGGTACCTAACTACTATGACTTAAGAGTGTTTGGTTGTCTGGCCTATGCTCACATTAGGCAAGACAAACCTGATGCAAGAGCACAGAAATATGTATTCCTAGGATATCCTGAGGGCATAAAAGGCTATAGGTTATGGTGCTTGGAGCAGGGAAACCAGAAACTCTTGATAAGCAGAGATGTAAAGTTCAATGAGAATGTGATGGGATACAACTCTACTGGAAGTCAAGAGGAAGCTGATGGTGCTGTGGAACCTGAAAGAATTTCTATTCAGGTGGAGCCTACTGAGGAGCAGATATCACCAGAAGAGGATGCTCAAGCTCAACAAGAAGATGACAGCTCATCAGAAGATGAAGAAGGTCAAATTGAGATTGCAAATCTCAGAACTTATAGCATTGGTAGAGACAGACCAAGAAGACAAATCCAAAGGCCTGATTTCTATGGACAAGCTGGAAGTGTCTATTATGCATTAAGTGTAGCAGAAGACCTGGAGTTTCAAGAGCCAAGCAGTTTCAAGGAAGCAATAAGTTGCAGTGAAAGTGAACACTGGATAGGTGCCATGATGGAGGAAATGGAATCTCTGGAGAGGAATCAAACCTGGAAGCTTGTAGACAAACCAAAGGGGCAGAAGTTAGTCAGTTCAAAATGGATCTACAAGAAGAAGGTGGAGGCTGGGAAAGCTGATAAAATCAGATACAAGGCTAGGCTGGCGGCTAGGGGCTTTACACAAAGAGAAGGTATTGATTATAATGAGGTATTTTCTCCAGTAGTGAAGCATTGCTCCATTAGGTTACTCCTATCAAAGGTTACTCAAGAAGACATGGAACTACAGCAGTTAGATGTCAAGACAACATTCCTGCATGGTGATCTAATTGAAAGGATATACATGAAGCAACTTGAGGGCTTTGTGATTCCAGGAAATGAAGAGAAGGTCTGTTTTCTCAGAAAATCACTTTATGGGTTAAAGCAGAGTCCAAGGCAGTGGAATAAGAAGTTCAATGAGTTAATGATTAATGCAGGATTTATAAGAAGCTTATATGACAGCTGTGTATACTTTAACAAAAGTTCAAGGTTTGAACAAGTGTTTCTACTTTTATATGTGGATGACATGCTCATTGCCAGTAAGAGTATGGATAAGATACAACAGCTAAAGGGAAGGTTAAGTTCAAAATTTGACATGAAGGATCTTGGGGAAGCAAGGAAGATTCTGGGAATGGACATCATTAGAAGAAGGAAGACTGGGACACTATGGCTCTCATAGAAACAGTATTTGCAGAAGGTTGTGGAAAGGTTTCACATGCATGAGTCAAGGCCAGCCAGCATTCTAGTTAATCTACAAACCAAACTGTCCAAGGATCAGTGTCCTAAGACAGAAGCTGAGGAGGTTCACATGAAGAATATTCCATATGCAAGTGGCGTTGGCAGTTTGATGTATGGAATGATATGCAGTAGGCCAGACTTGGCCTATAGTGTGTCTCTGGTAAGCAGGTACATGTCAAATCTTGGAGAAACACATTGGGAAGCTTTGAAGCAGGTTTTGAGGTATCTGAAAGGGTCTGTCAGTGTGGGTTTAAAGTTTCAGAAACAAGAAGCTAGTGCTATACCTTTGGTTGGATATGTTGATGCAGACTTTGCTGGGAACTTGGATACAAGGAAATCTATTACAGGGTATATCTTTACTTTGTATGGGACAGCTGTAAGCTGGAAGAGTGTGCAACAGTCTGTGGTTGCTTTATCAACAAGTGAGGCAGAATACATTGCCTTAACTGAGGCAATCAAGGAAGCTCTGTGGCTCAAGGGAATCCTCAAAGACTTAGGGATCAGACAAGAATGTGTTACTATTCAGTGTGATAATCAGAGTGCTCTTCATTTGGTGAAACATCAAGCTTTTCATGAGAGGTCTAAGCATATTGATGTTAGACTTCATTTTGCAAGAGATGTAATTGAAGCTGGATCTGTTGAAGTGAAGAAGGTGCATACTATGGACAATGCAGCTGATTTCCTAACTAAGGCAGTTCCAGGGAGAAAGATGGTTCATTGCTCAAGCCTGATACGGCTTGAACAATGTAGTTAAAATCTGGGGGTAACCAGGCAGTTTGAGGTGATGAAGTGCACTTGAATTCATTGAGGTGGAGATTTGTAGGTGTCAATTCAATTTCATCAAGTGGACATGATTTGTAGTAGAGATTGAGAGGGATCAGGAACCGGGTTCAGGTTGGGAAGAACCGGGCCGGAGAGTCGAGTTTAAAACAGTTCAGTTTTGAAGGTTAGTGAAGAACCGGGGTCAAAACGGTTATAACAGAATTATGCAACGGTTTTGAACCGTTGCATGTAAAACCGTTGTCGAAGGCGCGTATACCAGTTTTGAAGCAGTTGAAACAGAATTGATTCCAACTTCTGGAGCTTCTTGATTCGAGCTTAGTTCTTTATATACATTTGTTCCACTTGTAGAGACGAGTTGATACACGTTGTTTTCCCTCTGTAAACACTACACAATCATTAGAATTAGAAAGCTAGGGTTCTTAAGCTCAATTCGGATTGTGAATTGGGGCTTCTAGTTTTCTGGGTTGTTTCTTGTAATTGATTGTTCAGTGGAGTGAATTGAGGTGTATAGAGCCTCCGTAGATGTAGATCACATTGATCGAACCACGTAAAAGCTTTGTGTTCTTCATTTTATCTTCTGTTTGCGTTCGGTTCTTGTTTGGCCGAATTTCAGTTTGATTTCCATTCGTTTCTGGTTTGAGTTTGCTTGTGTGTGTTGTAAGTGATTCATTGCTTAACACCGTATAATGTCCAACACCCGAGAGTATTCCATAAATCTTGACATGTTGTACCTAACTTACAACCAACTTTTCCATAAGAGAGATTACTCTATTTAACCTTCTATCAAAAGAATTCTCATGCGAAATGTTATCATGACAAGTTAAAAAATATTGTGCATAAGCAGTCAGTTTAATATGAACAAGACATACACAAGAAACGAAGAAAACAGGGGTAGATAAAATACTTAACTACAAAAAATATAAACTAAAAAGGAATGAATCACTTTACATTGTTCCCCTGGCAATGACGCCAAAATTTAATTGATGTCAAACCGTCGATTTGAATTACTTAATCTTAAAATAATGAGTATACTGATGAGTAAGGTCTAATTCACGGGGAACGAGGGATAATTTATTTTATGGAAAAATAAGAAATAAATTGGGGGATTATGCATTGAACATATCTAACTAATCTAATAACCTAAGATTAACTAAAACATGCAAATGAAATAATTAAAATATAAAGACAAATCAAATATTACCTAACTATGATCCAAGGGTTTACTATGTTCAGTTGCATCACTGATCATAGGTCACATATAGTTTTCTTGCAATTCAAGCATTAATCAAAGATCTATTAGGATAGACGTAAGAAACCTTGTGTTTTCCTAAATTATTTGATCAATCTTAGTAACTCGTCAATACTTATCATTAATGAGTTGGATAGATAACGCTTCATACCACATTAATGATAGCATTATAATTTATAAAAACAGTTAAACCTAATGAGTAATACTCCCTCCATCCCGGCCTAATTGGCCTACCTTGGCCGGACACGGAGACTAAGAAAAAGCAGATTTTGTGGAATCTTTGACTTTTTCAAAGGTGGAGATTAAGAGTGGAGATTTTGAGGGTGGAGATTGTAAGAGAAATTTGTCATTTATGGGCTAGCCCAATTAATTTGGGACAAACAAAAAGGGAAAGTAGGCCAATTAGGCCGGGACGGAGGGAGTATTTAAGATAGATGCAATAATTATTATTAGTCATATTATTCTTTCAAGCTAAACAAGTTATGGTTGCACATCTAATTCAACATATGCTACTCAGGATCAATCATTCACGACAATAACGAATCATTAAATCATGGATAGCAGTAGAAAAAATAAATTGAATTGTCAGATCAACCAATATATAAATTCCATAAAAAAAAATCAATAAATACTAGAGTTTAACGCAAGAAGAAAATTAAGAACAAGAACTCGCAGCGAAAGCAATTGAAATAATATTGCCATTGAATCAGATGAAGAAAATTAGTTCTTGATATTTTTTGGTGAAGGAGAAAGAAAGGGAAAAAAATAGGAAACAATATCAATAGGATGAAGGAGAGGAGAGAGGAGAGAGGAGAGAGAAGAGAGAAGAGCGTATATTGGAAAATCTCATAATGTACGTGTGTGCCTCTTCTCTTAAATTCTATTTTGGATCGTCTACTCCATACAATACAATATTTTCTACCACATTTCAATCAACACACGATACGTTTATACGATGACATCGTGAATACATTATAAGTGGTTATGTGACATCATTAGTATAATATGTTGTAGAATATATTGTACCAAATGTGGTAGAAAATTCGAACCGCTTAAATTCACGTGAATTATGTGTTAATTAAAGTTGGACTATAATAATAATCCAGGCCCATCTACTATTCTCTCTACTTAAGTTCTGTTGGCCCACATCTTCACAATTTAGTCCAAAACATTAATTTTGTCTTAGTTTTGCTCTAAGTTCAGAGTAGTATCTTCTAATTCAAGAGATAATTAATCAGATCAATTGGGACAATAAAATTATCCAAGAATAGAAAAATACGAACATAAGATACGAAATACTATATGGACATCACTCACTTTACTTGAACACATGCTGAATTGATTTATTTTTTTTTATTTTTTTTTCTGCAAATAGTAGAAATGTTTTTTTTCTTTTTCAATGAACTATAGTTTCAATATAACCAACTCAAAAAGAGTACATCCGAAATCAAATGGTCAATTCTCCCTCTTTACGTCCTAAAGGACTGAAGCGGAAAACTCCAAGCATCATCCCTCTACAGAGTATGGCCTCACGAAAAATAGAAGAAAAAAAAACAAACAAACCACTCCCACAAAGGAGGAGCCAAACCACTCCCACCCGGAGGAGCCAGAACCACTTCCAACCTGGAAGACAAATCCAATAAAACGAAACAGAGCACGACGACACGAATTAGACTGCACTGGTACGAAGTACCTTACATCTAAATGCATGTCCAACAAAGAAAAGAAGACAAACAGAATAAAAAAGAATACAGAAAACTAAGAACAGAATCCTTCCCCCTTCTTCAACCTCCAAGAGCCGCCACCTCCTGCTAAACGGCCTGCCTTCTAGTCCATCGGCCCAACCTCTCCTGGAAAGAGTCGAAGGGCGAACTCCAATCGAAAATCAGACAGGAGAACGCGAAGACGACAATCCCACACCCCACACCTCAACGTCTCTGAATCTGAAACTGAGGCCCACTGTCGAGGTCGCCGCCATCCATCATCCGTCGTTGGCGCCGCACCAGATACGGAAATGTAGCCCAAGACTGCCGACGAGCAAAACGACTGGCGAAAAGCAGGGGAACTGGGGAGAGAGGAGGCTTCCAGCGACATAACATCGCCGGAAGGGGGTGGAAAGGAAGGGGTGAGGGCGGCGGCGGCTGAGGGAGAAGGGGGAGGGCAACGGTTCCAGATTTTTTTTAAAAGAGAGAGAGGAGGATAAAGAGAGAGAGAGAGAGAGAGAGAGAGAGAGAGAAACTAATCCACAACCAGAATAACTAAAGATAAATAGTAGAATTGTTTCAATGTTGGAAAACTGAATAGGAGGAAAACTTCCTCTTATATAACTTCTTATAGAAGATTTCAATTTATTGTATAGTATGATAGTATAATAATTGTCAAGAACTTTGTAGTTCGATGACATCACTTTTGATTTAATAAAAATATACATATCCCACAAATATTCCCATTGCACAAAAAATGATAGTAAGATGACTAATAACAACGGTTCAAATTCGATTCGGTTCAATTCCAATAACTGGAACTTTTGTATATTTTGAACAACAGGTTCAATATAAATAAAGTATATTGACATCTAATCAAAATAACTATTTTTTTTTTATCTTGAACTTATTTTCAATTTACTAACTTATCTTTTGAAAAATATAGAACAATTAAGGTTGTTCCTTTAGTTATTTATATTAAACTTAACTAACTATATAATAATGGATACTTTAATTTTAATTCTTATTTTAGTTAATCTTATAAGGATAATTTATTTATAAATTTACAGTTTGTAATTTATTCAATAATTTGGTGTGGTACAGTTCGATACGATTAGGTATAGTTCAGTATGATTTTTCGGTTCGAACATTTGAGAAGTATCCATATTCTTATAGAAACAAAATATTCGATTCGATTCATAAAAATCAAATGATGAATTAATTTTTTCGATACGAAACTTAATCAGTGCGAAATTTAATCCATTTTGAATAATATTCAAACTCCATTGAAGCCCAACTTACCACATATTTAATTGTATCATGTCAATGACATTGGCAGCTAAGGTTACATTGGGTCCCAATTAAATTTGAAGCCATCTCACTTAAAATTTTATTTTTATTTCTATTATTTTAGGTACTGCACTCTTTTCGCCATAATATCATTAATTTATCTACTAAGGACCACAAAAATTATACTATATATATATTTATATATAACGAAAATCATTCTCATTCGAGTATCATTTATGCGAAATCGTCTGGCTGTCCCTCGCTAATTGCCGTCATCTTGAATTTATCGGCCACCATTAACCGTTTGTGATGAAGTCAGAGCAGATGTCGATGCACTATCATATCCTACAGAAAAAAAAAAAAAATGTGATCTTATACGGAGCTTATCTGAATCCTTTCTAAAGTGAAAATCGAAGTACTGCTCTACCAAAAGTCGTCCGCATCAAGATTAATTCGGTGAAAAACAGAAAAAACGACTAGGAATTTCAAAGAGGACTACCACGACCTAACTTTATCAACTATAGTAAACCAAAAGTAACCAATCAAAACATTTCACATGATTCCAAGTGCTCAATACCACCACCACCAGTAAAGTTTCAAAAAGGTCACAAAAGTAACACTTTATTTATAATCAACTGCTATGATTGAAGGAGGTTTTTAAAGTCCTATAAGATCATATAGGCTTTTCGGACAAGGTTACAACTGTAATTTCCCATCTAAACCCACAACGTTATAATTGCAGCATATAATAAAATATGTTATCCTCCAACTTTTGGGATTTAATTTGGAGAAGTAGAATAATAACGTAATTGCTTCTATATGGACTCGAATCTAGCAACTCACAACATTTCTGAAACACCTTCAGATTCCAACTGAGAATCAATAATAAACACCAAATTCAAAGGACAATACAGATTGCTGCTGCTTTTGTTAAAGATGAAGCATACCCAAACTCTAGCAAAGATATCGATCTTTCGTAAAGAAGTGAAAGATGATAATCACAAACAGATGGGGAATAAAAACATATAAAATCAGAGGCCACCAAAGAAGTAGACTATCAGCATAACTACATGCTACAAGCAGCAATTCTTCACTAGAAAAACGAAAAAAGAAAAGAGTAGAAGAATACTATAGAGAAAACAGCAAAACACCCAAATCCTAAACCACAAAAAACTACTCGTTATCAGGCTTAGGTGCTTCCTTGATCTCCTCAGAATTGTCATCCTGAAAAGAGAACAGTAAACAGATGCATCAGTATCCATCTTATTCCAAGGACAAAGGACCAGAGTGACCCACATAGGAGACAATAACAAACCTGCATGTCCGAAGTCCACAAAGTAAGGTTGTCACGAAGAAGCTGCATGATCAGAGTGCTATCCTTGTAAGATTCCTCACCAAGAGTATCCAACTCAGCAATTGCCTCGTCAAAAGCCTTGACAAATCAAAGGTAACATTAGTACATGAAAATCTTAATCAAAGCCCCCTCCGAGATAAAGACAAAATGGTCATCTGCCATCTCTTGACCATCCCATAACAATATCTCCCCTTTATGTAATAAAATAAAGACAGACAAGAGTTAAAGACCTGTTTGGCAAGATTGCAAGCACGATCGGGGGAATTCAAGATTTCATAGTAAAAGACTGAGAAATTGAGAGCCAGGCCAAGACGAATTGGATGAGTTGGTGCCAACTCAGCAGTAGCAATGTCCTGCAGACGCCAAACATTCCTAGTCAGCCATTGAATATCTTGAAAAGTCAATTGATTAGGAGCCCTTGAATCTGTAAATTAGTATAACAGATAATAGCCATTGAATGTCTTCAAAAGTACATTAGGTAGGAGTCGTTGAATCTGCAAATTACTATCACAGATAATAGCCATAAAATGTCGTGAAAGTAGAATAGGAAACTTAAAAGCTGTAAATTAGCACTACACATAATGGCCAATAATTAATATGGTAGTTGTTATAGGTTATGATACGGAAAGTAAACTCTGAATAGATACAGCTTCAACATTTAATAACTGCATCAAATTAAATCAAGACAACAATTGAATTTTTTTTATAATTAAACTGCAAATATTGCAAATATCTCCCTAATTTTACTCAAAATCTATTCCCCTCCCTATACTGCAATAATTACCAAGAAACGAAAAACATAGAAACCAAATCGAAGTAATCCACAAAATCACCTGCAAAATTCACTAATATATCTCAAGAGAAGAGTCTAATTAACAAAATCTAAAAGATGCAGAACACGAAATTCACCGGATCCCTCATACCTCTTCCAACATACTCGCATAGACAGATCGAGCAAAAATCAAATGGAAAACTGCAAAAGATCAGGGGAGAAGACAAACCTGAGCAGCCTTGTAAGCGGAGAGAGTGTTCTCGGCGGCTTCCTTTCGCTCTGCTCCAGTCTTAAACTCAGCCAAATAGCGGTGGTAATCGCCCTTCATCTTCAAGTAGAAGACCTTAGAATCCCCATTGGATGCGGATCCGATGAGTCTCGAGTCGAGAAGCTTCAAAATGCCATCGCAAATGTTAGATAGTTCCGTTTCGATCTTGGATCTGTAGCTTTTAATAGACGACACATGGCTCTCGTTGCCGCGGCTCTCCTCCTTCTGCTCGATTGAAGAGATAATCCTCCAGGAGGCACGTCGGGCACCGATGACGTTCTTATAGGCGACAGAGAGGAGGTTTCGCTCCTCCACGGAGAGCTCTTCGCCGTCGACGGCGCCGACGACTTTCTCCATGAATTCGACCATCTCCTCATAGCGCTCCGCCTGCTCGGCCAGCTTGGCCATGTACACGTTCTCTTCGCGTGGGGACGCCATTCAGATTTGGGGAGGAGAGATTTGATTTTCACTTTTTCAGAGAGTTGTAGAGAGAGGAAATGAGTGCCGGAGAGTGGGTAAATAGGGGAGGCAGTTTTTAAGATTTGGTTTGCGCCTATGTTTCTTTCTCACGAAGTTAAAAAAAAAAAAGATTAATGCGGGTTGGGCTGGGCTTCATGCACTTTTTAACTAGGCCTACTTTATTTTCAAACATGTCTCATTTTTTTAACTAGAAGAGCCTTAGTAGGCTTTTTAAGTGCACAATTTTTGCGTTTCTACCCCAACATCTCCTATTTGTGCATATCAGCAGCGACTGTGTTACAATTAGACCAACCAACAGTCCAACACGATATCGGGCCCGTGCGAATTCTAGCCCAACCTAACGTAGCTCGATCATACCATTTTCTAACTAGTGTTTTGTTCGGTTAGCTCATGGGCCAACAACAAATAAGCTTTGCATTTCAGTTTGGACTAGGGTGTCAAACATATTAAGCTGAGAGCCGATTAGAATGATTTACACAAATTCTGATTCTAACCCGTTTAGTAGAACGGTCGAGGCTCACAATTCATTAGGGCTACGGTTGTTTGGATCGAAAACAATTAATTTCTATAAAAAAAAATTAGCTAGAAACTCTAAAATTATAAATTTATCAAATATATATTTTTTTAAATATAAACGTTTATCACAAAATTATAAATATACATATATACACTCATCTTTTGTACAAGATGATCAACGTGACCTCCATGCAAAGGCACTAAACATAAGAAAAACAAATATGAGTATTCTATAACTTACTCAAATTTATATAATTTTAGTTTTTAAGACTTTTCATTGACTCTTTTTTTATTAACATATAACTTTTCATCTCATATTATACATTGATCGCAATATTTTATTACATAAAAATTATATAAGCATATAAAATTCTTATTATTTATTCTTTTACATTACAAACCATGCATTGCATGGAGATATTACTAGTACAAGTATAACTATACAAGTCACAAAACAAGCTGGAAATCTAAAATTAATACAAAATTAAATCTTATAATAAAATACACATGTTATTTACAAACATAGCCTTGTGCACTTGTAAAATTATATTTTATAATTATAATTATAATTATAATTAAAAATGAGTTGTTGGGTTAATTTGCGGGTCAGGCCAACCCAACCCATTTTTTTATGAAAATTGGATTTGATCCACAAACCCATTTAGAATCTAACCATAGCCTATATATTCGAGTTCAATTGTGTTGGATCCATCCTATCGTATAATTTTGTGCCAATGAAACACAAAGTAGACCATCTCAGTTGTTGGGCCAATTTGGGTGAGTCGGTTGTAGAACTAGATGTGTGCACCATGACTACTAGGGGCTCGCTTAGTTGCAGATCATCAATGGTAATGATAATAGGTATGAATGAGAGGTCAATCATATTAGGAATGAAATGGGGGGAATTGTTAATAAAAGGGGTTAATGATCAATTAGTTTATTATGTATCAAGCACCATAAATGGGAATAAGTCATCATTCATTCTCATTCCTTACCCCTAAACTTCCCAATCAAACGGGCTCTAAGTCTTTTTTCCATGTATATTAAATTAAATACGTGGGTGTGTAAGTTTAGGACAGACGCATCGTTTTTGTTTGCCGAACTCATTGTTAGTTCACAATTCACAATAAGATTGTTTCCTACGAAATTCAACGGATCCGAAACATCAATTGGTGTGGAATGCAAGTTGCAACTAGGAATGCTAATCGGGTAGAGTTTAGCGGATATCCTCCTACCCAAATTCTATTGTATATATGTGTGTGAATTATGTAAGAGTCAAACATTATATCTTCAATTTTATTAAAACAAGAAAAAAAAAATTACTACTGAACCAATCACTCAATTTTAAAAAAAATTATAGTTTTTTTTAGATCAATAAAGATTATACTTATTAATATATATATATTATACATAATAGTACTTCTAGTTATACATTTCCATTCTACATATATATTTAGCATTATTTAATTGGTAGAAGGTTTTTTTATCTCTCAATTTTTTTATCTCGTGTTAGATTTATATTGATAGTTAGAATACAAACTCAATACCCTTTCAGTTAACACGTGAAATATAACATTTTTAAATATTTAAATCATATTGAGTTGGATAGGGTACCCGATGGGTATTAAAAAATGAGTTTGGGTGGACTTAGATATTGTAAGTATCTTTTAAATGAGTTTGGGATGTGTTTGAATAATATAAAATGTAAATGGTTAGGGTTTAAATCTAGGGACCTTTAATTTTGCGGGTACCCACCCAGCTGTCATCCCTAATTGCAACCATATTGTTGATTTCTCAAAATTAAGACCATTCCTCAGGAAGCCCAACTTCAACTCAGGGCGCAAAGATCTATGCTACGTGTGGTTGTATTTTCGGGGATAATTTAAAGAGATTATTACTATTGTTGTAGAAAAACATAAATAAGAAAGAAGAGAATAGAGGCGCAAAATAATTAGGTTTTTTTTCATTCACTAAATATCCCTATATATAGGGTGTCAAATACAAAGGTATCACGAAAACATTAATATTTAGTGAATATCTTAATTGTCCTTCATCAGTTACTTTTGGACAAAGGCATACTAATTGTGTTTTTTCTTCAACACTCCCCCTTGTGCCAAGTCAAAGGGGTGAATGGTGCATACAATGTTGCCTCGTTTAAAAAACTTTGTCATATAACAAAACTCAGTGGGAAGAAATAAACCTTGGTCTAGATGATTTATGCAACTATTGTTAATGTCCAATTAATTGTAATTCAAGCCCTTATCACAAGACTATTAACAAGCTCTAATAACTTTGTTGTCTCTTAATTTTAGTTAATCAAAATAAACTTTTCGACTAATCATATTCGATTTAACCAAATCCTCAAACAAGCTCTCTTAGATTCAATAATCAAATGCATTAGGCACCAAGACAACGAGATAAATACGACATAAGCTCATAAGCTCAGTTTTAGTGGTCGAACTTTATATTATCACTAATGAACATTCATTGTTTGCTACAAAACGAGTCGAAAGCACTACAATTACGGATAGCAATCCCAACTACTAGCAACACATTCATAAATATCCTAAAGGGTGATCAATCCAATAATCAACTCATAAATGTGAATCAATAACAACAAATAACATAAAACACTTGAATACACAATGCATTTGGTAACATTAACCGCAATAATCACATAAATATCTTTGACTCAAAGTTCCACATTGATCAAGGGTGAATATAAGGGTGCTAGCCACCCATTACACCTAATACAATTAGAAAATAGAAGGAAATACAAGAAAACATGACAAACTCAAAGATTGAACCAAGAATTTGGGTTGAGGAGTGAAAAGTCTTCAGCGGGTAAATTATTTTACCAAATGATCGTCATACATTCCGGCGTTGTTGCATGTTTCGACGAATGTGCAATACGTTGTTTGGGTAACCTTGTCACTAAATTGCTGGAACTTAGGGGTTTGGTAACCAACCAACAGTTTTAGGCTGTCAATTCTCTGAGAGTATGGTTTGATGTAAGTCAAAGATGACTTAGACGTCCCGTCAAACTTGTCTTTAATGGTTTCTAAGACGATCTTTTTAATTGTCAACATAGACCAAACCGTCGGAGAAAACTTGCAGCTTATTCAAGATTATCTCCTTCTCATTTAATTGATATTGATTCCCCCGAGACTACTCAGCCTCGTCTTGATCCTCAACGGGTTCTTTTCCAGGATTGTGATGACTTGTAGCACCATTATCAACTCTGCTCGTCAGTTTCATAGTTAGAGAGTCATGTTCTTGTGCATGTCTTGAAAGTCCTTCAATAGCTTTAATCAAACTTATGGGTTGTTCTTTAAGAGTTGAAGAATTTGTTGTCATGACCGGGGCTGCTTCTGAACTTGATGAAGAACGAGGAATAGAACATGCAGAGTTGTCTTTTTCATCTTTATTGCTATCAACAATGTCTGACAGATCCTTTTTGGTAGATCCAGATGAAGTATTTCCCTCTGAAGATGCCAATGATCACGTGTTCCTTGGCATACTTGATACACGTTAATTATGCATGTATTTAGGTCGAGTTAGGCTAGTATTTTATAGCATTTACATGTGTATTTGGTCAATAATTGTATGAATTTATGTAATTTGGACCATTTGACGTGTATTGGTTGGTTCTGTAGTGTTTTCATAGTTTTCAGGTCAAAATGAAGACTTTATGAGATAACACGAAGAAACGGGTCGAATAAAGCATGAAATGGACCAAAAAACAAGGCCCAACGACAGAAACAGGCGACACGGTTGCGTCGGAGCGTGACTCCGCCGCGTCGAAAGAGCTAAAAAGGGCAAGTCCATAATTAAGTGACGCGGTCGCGTCACTGAGTGACTCGATCGCGTCAATTTTGACTCGATCGCGTCCAAATGCCCCTTTTTTGGAGATTTTCCTGTTTTAAGTAGGAGTTGAATTCCGAAATCCCCCAGGATTGTTCTGAAGATTATAAAAGGACAAGAGGTGCTCGTTTTTCAGGAGAACATAATAGACATCTGACTGGGACTATTTTCAACCCCTAAATTACCGCAAGTGTACGGGTGTAGGTGTAGTAATAACAGTCAAGGTCGATCCCACAAGGAATAGGTTAGGTAGTTCGATACCCCGATTATCTAGGATTGTCCTAACTAGATACTAAGATTTCAAGATTGAGTTTATAACGAATTAAAGACTTAAACTAATGATTTACTTAACTATGAATTATCAAACAAAAGAGATTTCAATTAACAAGAATGTATCCTAGGGTTTCGATTTCAGGACTTACTTCAATGATGAATATGCTCAACTTATAGACCTTTAAACCAGATTCTAGTGTTTATTAAGCGGCGCTCCAATAACCTAACCCTTCTCTCGAAGTGACTAGATCGTTGATTACTTAAGATAATTACCCTCTCGAGTCAATTAATCCTAGTAACTCCCAAAAGCTCATAAACCAATGCATACACAGTCATAGACAATTGCGCTCTATGTCGTACGTCTAATAACAATTCCCTCCTCTCGAAGCGGAATTGGTAAACGAGATAACTAAATCTAGGTGATCAAACTAAATTCAGTTGGAAAAACAAATATAAAGATAAACACATAAAACGGAGTCTATAAATCAAAACATAATTCAAAACATTGTCGTAAAAATCCCTACTTTCTAAACCCTAGGACACGAATAGCTTAGCTACTCATGCCTAGCGGAAATTCAATACAATATTCCATGCAAAACATCATAAAGAATAAAACTAGAAAGAATTACTAAACCCAAATGAATCGTCTTGTCGATCTTCGTCTTCTCGCTCTCACGCTTCCACTCCGACGTAAAAATATGTTATGATGTGATTCTCCCCACTAAAACTCGAGCTTCGGGTCCTTTTTATAGAGTTGGGGACGAATCTTTGGGAGTATAGGATCAAAATCCTACTAAAATTAGGAAATCTTCATAAAATAGAACTTCTGACGCGACCGAGTTGACCTGTTGACGCGACCGCGTCGACACTTGACGCAACCGCGTCAATGCATTCTGAACTCACTGTTTTTAACCCTTTGACGCGACCGCGTCGGTTTCTTCTGTTCGTTTAGGCTTTCTTGATCGGTTTAGACTGGTCTGAGCTGGTCTGGGCCGGTTTTAGCTAGTTCGGACCGATTTTGATCGATTTTCTCCGGTTTAGCCTTCCCTTCGACTTGTTCTTTCGATCCTTAATCATAAATTGCAGCTTTTAATCCTGAAAATGCTCAACAATACCTTAAAACAAATCAAACACGTTAAATGGTCCAAGATATACAATATAAGCAATTATCAACCATATACACATGCAAATTCTATAAATATATACTTAAAATTGACCTAAATGCATGTATACATAACGTGTATCAACATCACATCATATACATATAGAAGGAGAATTAGAAAGCCATTTAAGAACGAGAAGATGAAGATTGACGAGCCGACTTCATCGGGTTTAATTATTTCTTATCTAATCTTTATTTCTTTACGATGTATTCTATGAATTATTGTATAGAATTAATATTAGGCATGAGTAGCTAAATTACTCATGTCCTAGGGGTAGAGAGTAGTGTTTTTCTGATAGTATTTGATATAAGGTTTTGATTTATAGGCTCTAGTTTTAAGTATCTATCTATATGTTTGTTTTATTCCATAACTGAGCATAATTTGATCACTTAGGCTTAGTTTATACGTTTTTTCGCTTCGAGAGGAGGGAATTGTTAATAGACGTACAACATATAGGGTAGTTGTCTATGATTGCGTAGGCAAGGGTTAAGGGTCTTTTGGGAGTTGTTAGGATTAATGGACTCGAGAGGGTAGTTGTCCTAATCAATCCACGATTTAGTCGCTTCGAGAGAACGACTAAGTTAATTAAGTGTCGTCTAATAGATACTAAAAATTGGCTTAAAAGTCTATAAGTTAAACTTAATCAATATTGAAGTAATTCATGAAATTCGACGCCCTAGGCTACATTCTCGTTAATTGGAATTTACTCGTTAGTCAAGTTAGTAATTAGTTGAAATAATTTAGTTTATTAAAATCAAATCTTGCAATTTGAGTGTGTAGTTAGGATAATCCTAGAAAATTGGGGTATCGAGTTGCGTTAACCTGTTCTCTGAGGATCGACCTTGACTTTTCCTATACACATCTACACCTGATTTTTCCTATACACATATACACCCGTATACTTGCGGTATTTAGGGTTAGAAATTAGGCATGTCAATACTCCTTGTGACAACATTGGTGTCTGCAGTTGGAGAGTCTATTGCAGCGACTTTTGTAATCATGATCTTGTGAGGTGCCAAGTGTTGCCTTCGACTTTTGGTTGAGGAAAAGAGATGAGAAGTAGAGATGGTCTCACTGAGCGTACCATAAATTTGTAACAATAAATCTCGTGTATTAATTAAATAAACACGGAAATTCTGTACAAATTGAAGATATTAAAACTTGTAACAAATATGTAGTGCAATCTCTAATAATCCTCTGATTCTTCTCTTCAATCGTTTATACTTTCAATTTCGGAGTTGACTTTGATCTTCTCCGATTTTGAGCTTTGACTTGAATAGCGTCAATCCAAAGGCTTGGTCGTTTATTTTGGATCAAACAGTCTTCTTGGATGAATATTCAAAGAACAACTTCGAAGATCTTGATGAACAATGGCGAACACCTTCGAAGATCTATCTTGGAAACGCCGACTGGAGGGGCTCAGCACCTTCATCTCAAATCGAATGTCATTTCTTGATGGACTTCTTGAAGAACACAAAAAAAAAAAAAAAAAACGCTTGAAGAATGCCGAAGAACGCTTGAAGTTGTCTCTGCTCTGAAATTTTTCACTTGCTCTTGACTTGTGTTATTGACAATCTTTTGGTGAAACAATGAGGTTCTAATTATAGTTATAGGATGGAGAATCCTAAAGGGGTCTGGGGTCTGAGTGGAGCAATTTGATTGATTATCCACAATATCATTATCTCTAAGATAATTATTAAATTAACTATATCTAATTTAATAATGGGATAATTACAAAATGGTCGCCAAACTATTAGCACTTTTTCACTTCGGCATATAAACTATTAACATTAACTAAACCGCCGCCAACCTATTTGAATATTACTACTCGAAAGCTGCCGGCCAGAATACCGCCCAAATTTTGTCCCAAAAGGTGGTTTTGCAAAACCGGGTGTGCAATGAATTTGGGCGGTATTATGGCCGGCAGCTTTCGAGTAGTAATATTTAAATAGGTTGGCGGCAGTTTAGCCAACGTTAATAGTTTATATGCCGAAGTGAAAAAGTGCTAATAGTTCGGCGGTCATTTTGTAATTATCCCTTTAATAATTACTGCAACAACTTGACACATGAAGCATTTTGATTAGCATCCACAATATCATTATCTCTAAGATAATTATTAAATTAATTATATTTAATTTAATAATTACTGCAACAACTTGACACATGAAGCATTTTAATTAATCCATCGTAACTTGATGTCTATCATCGTCTTCTTGAATAATTATTAATCTAATCAAATTTAGTAATATTTAGATTATCTTGACATGTGGTGGCTTCAATAAAATATATAGCAAAAAATGAAATCCCATGTGCCCTTGATTGTGTCATCATATTTAATTCTGCAAAATCTTAAATGGGAAGCAATTAAACTAGTGGAAGGCCAAATCCCTTAGACCATCTCCAACCCATCACTATAACTCTATTTTTGGGGGGAATTTTAGAGTTTATCCCCCCAACCATACTCTAAAACATCCCTCTATAATTGGGGGATGAACAGTGTCCCCCTATAAATAGGGGGACACTGTTCATCCACACAAAAACTGTATTTATACATTATATGCTCAAAATACCCCTAAATTCAGTTTTAACTACATAAATGTTATATTTGTATTTAATAATTTATCTAATTCAATTATATTTAATTACCAAAAAAAATAGTTTAATTTTTTTATTAATCTTGCATATTTAAAAATAATGAAACAATAATAAGATAAATTACTAGTTACATCAATATGATTTCCTAGCTCGACATAGAAAAATATGATTATCGAAGATGAACGTGATATTATTGTGGGACGAACATGGCAATGCTAACATCTAAATTTGTTTGTTATGTAGAATTATTAATATTAATGTTTTATGTAATTTTTTATTTTCATGGTGTTGAATGCAATGTTTTATCTTTAAGTGTGAAATTATTAAATTTTTTTAACTAAAATAAATAGTGTTGGTTTTTTTTAATATGTAAAACATAAATAATTATTTATAAATAAAATTAGAAGTAAGTAATCTTATTGTGTAAATTTTAGTGGAATAGAGTTTGGTTGGAGATGGTTTACACAAAACTGTAAATTTAGTGGGATAGAGTTGGGTTGGAGATGATTACATAAAACTGTAAATTTAGTGGGATAAAGTTGGATTGGAGATAGTGTACACAAAAACTGTATTTTTAGTGCAAAATTCACACTATAATAGAGGGTGGGTTGGAGATGCTCTTAAAATGGGATATTATGGGATTAAGTTACCCAGAAGGTAAACAGGGTTGAAGGATTAAAAATACATCACCTGTTTATTCGAAGATGTATACCTTATTCTAGCATTTGTCTTGTATCCTATTCCTATGTTTTTATGTTTGCGAGCTACTCAAAATCCATTCGTGGGTGAAGTGAGGCGAGTTAATTGGAAGTTGAGAGCAACGTGAGCAGAGTAGGTATTATAATATAGGATTCAGTTTATTGGCCACAAAATTGTGTTGCAGTTGCAGTCGGCCAAACTTGAGTTGGCAGGAATTGCAAACTTCAGCATCATATCCTCTTTATATATCACTGCTTAAGCCCTACACAAAACAAAACAAAACAAAACAGAGAATTGGTACGTTGAGATTCTCTTAAGATGGAAAGGTATGAGATTTTGAAAAATATAGGATCTGGGAATTTCGGTGTGGCTAAGCTTGTCAGAGATAAATGGACCGCTCAACTCTATGCAGTCAAGTACATTGAGAGAGGCAAAAAGGTCACAATTCATTCTCATTTGTTTTCAACTTTTATCTTCATTGTTTCAACTTCATACAGCTTTTCTCTGCATACCAGATTGATGAGCATGTTCAGAGGGAAATCATGAACCACAGGTCTTTAAAGCATCCCAATATCATAAGATTCAAGGAGGTCACTATTTTCTTCTCAATTTTGTAGAATAAACATCAGAAAAGAACACAACAGAGAATTGAAATATTATTCTAAATTTCTGCAGGTAATGCTTACCCCAACTCATCTAGCTATTCTGATGGAATATGCTGCTGGAGGCGAACTTTTTGCGCGAATATGTAGTGCCGGAAGATTCAGTGAAGATGAGGTATGCATACTTCCTTTCTTTTGTTTAAATGCTTAGTTACAAGGGTATATACTTGTTGATTGTGCTCAATTTGAAGCTAAGTTAAAACTTTCCTTTTTTTTTCTTTTTGATTTGTTTTAGGCAAGGTTCTTCTTTCAACAGCTAATATCTGGAGTCAGTTACTGTCATTCCATGGTAGCCAATCAATCCTATATTACACCAATTCTGTTTCTTTCTTCTTTTGTTTGGCTTGTCAAGAGCTTAGGCATTAATCATTTCCACCTAAATGCAGCAAATTTGCCATCGAGATCTAAAGCTCGAAAACACATTGTTGGATGCAAGCCCAGCACCCCGCCTCAAAATATGTGATTTCGGATATTCTAAGGTATTATAATTCATTTATATCTCCGAAATCAAGCTTTAGTACCTAGTTCTTGACTCTGCTTAAAAACTCAAGTCATCAGTGTTCCATTCCCAACCGAAATCAACCGTTGGAACACCTGCTTATATTGCACCGGAGGTCTTATCAAGAAAAGAATACGATGGCAAGGTAATCAATCACATCCTTAATCCTTAAATAGTATTACATTAATGTCAACCTCTCATACTATTCTTGGCCCTTTAAGATTGCAGATGTTTGGTCATGTGGGGTTACCTTGTATGTAATGTTAGTTGGTGCTTATCCATTTGAAGATCCCGACGATCCAAGAAATTTCAAGAAAACACTCAATGTTAGTAAGCAAACCAATTAAAAACACCTGTTGACTTCCACATTTTTTGTATTCTTTAGTCGAATTATTGAATTTTGTTGGCAGAGAATACTTAGTGTCCATTATTCAATCCCAGACTATGTCAGAGTCTCCAAGGAATGCAAACATCTCTTATCTCGAATCTTTGTTGCTGACCCAGAAAAGGTCAAGATTTTGAACTTTGATCACAATTTGCATTAGTCCATTTTTCATCATTTTATTCTGTGGTGTATTGCAGAGGATAACAATCCCGGAGATAAAGAAACACCCGTGGTTTCTGAAGAACCTACCTATAGAATACATAGAAGGAGAAGCAGCTAGTATGCAAGTTAAAAATACGGACGATTATACTTCTCAGAGTATTGAGGAAGCGTTAGCTATAATACAAGAGGCTAGGAAACCAGGCGAGGCCCTAAAAACAAGCGATATTTTTGTGGGAGGAAGCATGGATCTTGATGATATAGACACAGATGAAGATATTGACGAAACAGATACAAGTGAGGATTTTGTTTGTGCATTGTAAAATTGTAAAAAAGAAAATCAGTGGATTGTTGTGCTTCGAGGGCCACTAGACTAATGTACAAACAAGAATTTGTGATCGATCATGTGTAATTCAGGTGATCAAGTTTCTGTCAGTCCTTTTCTGTATCATTTTAATCAAGAATCATGAATTTTATTTGATTTTGAAAATGATATGATATTTTCATACCCTCTAGTACTGTATGACATTCATGGAGTCCACAAGCTTATCCATCACAAGCGAAAACATATTCTTGTTTGCTATTAAAAAGGTGTAAATGAACTAAGCCAAATACTCCAATAATTTGTTTCAGTCTGTATCTGAGTTGTGTGTGAGTTTATTCGATTATCAAAATAATTGAGATGAATATAAATTGTAATTTAAATTTTTATGGTTCTGCACTTATAAACTCGATCTGATATCAAACGATTTTTTAGTGACACAGATTATCAAGTTTTGATTTGAATCTAAGCAACTAGAAATGGTAAAAAATTGTAAAATCATTGTGTGGTGATGTGAAGAAGACAGTTTAATTAAGTAATCACCTGATTAGTAATATAATTTGGGATAATCAAAGTCGTTATTAAAAATTATAAAGTGCAGTGGACCTGCATGAGTGACAACCACAGCCTTGGCAAAACTCTTGCTGGATTTTAGTGGTCTATATTTGAACTAAACATCCTCAGCCACTAGTTTTATTTTTAAGAATAGTCCCATCTTATCTTTCCTTTGTTTTATATCGCAACTTGCAACTAATTTCTTAAAATTGGATGTCCAAATTAAAATGGATAATGAAATGTATTGAATTATTGTGATAGAGAAGTGTCAATAAGGCTGGGGTGGCAACCTTTGAATCTCGACATACATGATACATGTGTTTTAAGTTGAGTTTGGGTTTTCGGTTTTATGTATTAATTAGTTTGGTATGCTTCAAAACTGACTGTTGCCTACTGCATGCCTGCTGCTTTGTATCATCAACAACAGATAACTCATTCCATCCCGTCATTTTGGAAAAAGAATAACAAATTCTGATTGGCACTCACTTGCAAGTGTGTAGCCTCTACCTATTTCTCTTTTCCATTTAGGCTTAGTTTACTTTGGTAGATATCCTAAGATAATATTATTTTATCTAGCGTTTATTTTGGTGAAAATAAAAAGTCGGTTATTCTCTCAATTCGGGATAAAATGCTGAAATCAGAATAAAACCTTAGATAATAATCTAAACTCCCCCAGGATAGTTTACCCAATACTTGAGATAACATTAATAAAATTACATTTCTATCTCTTACTACTCCTTTCTTTTGCAAACTTAATTATTAAAAGGGATTTTTAGATAATATCACCCTTATCCAAACTTCCATATATCACATAGTAAAAGGTGGATAAAGATAATTAATATATTTATCCATGATGTTATATGTTACGGTAAATATTGAAAGTGCATAATAATTTATATCTTATTCTATGAAGTTATTTCGTTAACCCAGATAATTAACTTATCTTTTTGTCAAGGCAAAAGGAGCCTTAAAGTGAGTGTGCGTGTGTGTATTTCTTTGGCGATTTAAAGATATATTTGGACTTTGGAGACCTCGGCGTCGGGGCCTCCCCATGACATCACTTACTTCATTTATGTGATTCATCTTATGTTTCACTTTATTTGAGTTTCATTTACCCATGACACGTGTATTGAATAATATCACTAATTAGCACGTGTCGTGTATTAAAGATCGCGTAACACAAGATGCAATAGCTAGTGTAACAGAGAATCTGAATTGCGGCAGCTCGGCCTTGATGACCATGATAAGATTCTATCTTGCAACCCCAATATAATCTACTTCTATTATAGAATTCTGATTTATTCTTTACAAAATTTAATTCGCTATTATCTCCTACATGAATTTTAAATTTTAAGGTTAGTTTAGTAACTATATCTTCCAAGTTTTATTTATTTGGTCAGAGCACTATATTGTTCAAATAATTCATGAATATGATATCTAATTCATCTAATGACATAATTTAAACCTAAATCTTGATAATGTTTTATATTTTTCTTTCTTTTTAGTAATATACAAACATTATAATTTTTTTTGTTTTTAAGTTTCTTTTTAATTTTCTTATCTGTTTTATAATGAGATTCTCTTTATATAATTGTGGAAAAAGAAAGAAAAAAGCGATTAGTGAAATTTTTATGGTTAATTTAGTAACTTTATTTTTAAAGTGTTATTAATTATGTAAGAGTCATTATATAATTCAAATTCATCTCTCAAGCCTCAACTTATAAAACTTTCTATCACATTTCATATCAAATTTGGTTAACTTTAATGACATAAGCTGAACATAATAATAATAATAATAATAATAATAATAATAATAATAATAATAATAATAATAATAATAATAATAATAATAATAATAATAATAATAATAATAATAATAATAATAATAATAATAATAATAATAATAATAATAATTAGTACTTGTTGTTGTTGTTATTCATTTTTAGTCATATACATTATATTATTCATCTCTCAACCTCAACTTATGAATTTTTCTATCACATTTCATATGATATTTAGTTCAACTAATAATGTAAGTTGAACCTAAATATTCATAATATCTTATATTGTCATTATTCATTTTTAGTAAAATACTATATATTATTCTTTCAGTTTATCGTTATTTTTTCGATTCTTCATAAATTTCTTATAGGTTTTCTAATTGGGTTCTTATAGAGAAAGGAGAAAGACCGATTAGCAAAAATCTAAAAGAATATATATATATATATATATATATATATATATATATATATATATATTCTTAGAATATTAAATAGTTGAAATTTACAAAGAAAGATATTTATATATCTATAAAAAAGATAGAAAATTAAATAACTTATAGTTTAATAGTAGAACTTTAGTAACACTAAAGTTTGACTTCTATATTAGGACAATGATACAAGACTTTAATTTTGAATAGTGGTACAATAGAGTTATTTAGGTATTGAATGTTTGCAAAATTATTAAATTTTGATGTTTTTATGGTGAAAAAAATACAAATAAGTTTTATGATTAGCAACAAAAAGAATAAATCATATGCATAAAAATTAGAACAATGAATAATAGTTTAAGTTCTTATTTGATTTATTTATCATCTTTCATTTTTTAGAGATAGTTATTTATTTTTAGACTATTTATTTTTTCAATTTAGGTACATAGCTATAATATCTTTATACTGATTCAACTAACCATAATAAAAAATATATTTGACAAGACAACTATAATGTATTATATTCCTTTTATTTAATTTTACTTTTAAGTTTCTTTTAAAATTACTTATCTTTTTTATAATGAGATTTTTTTATATAATTGTAGGAAAAGTAGAAAATCCGATTAGGTGAAATTTTTGGAGTTGATTTAGTAACTTTATTTTTAGAGTTTTATTTATTTGGTAAGAATCATTTTATACTTCGAACTCATCTCTCAACTTATGAAATTTTCTATTATATTTCATATGATATTTAGCTAAGCTAATATTGTAAACTGACTCTAACTATTCATAATAACTTTTACTCTTATATTTAGAAAAAATACTTATATTCCTTTTTGTTTGATTCTTCATAAATTTCTTATAGTTTTTCTAATGGATTCTTTTACAATTGTAGTGAAATGAGAAAGATCAATTATAAAAAATCTAAGAGAATGTGTGCGCGTGTGTGTGTGTGCGCGCGTGTAAAAGCTCTGACAATAGGTAAAAGTACTTTAGTTTATGATTCTCAAAATATCAATAAATAAAAATTACACAAAAGATATTTATATATTTATATTTTTAATAGAAAATTAAACATCTTATAGTTTAATAGGAGTTAGTAACTCCAAAGTTTAAATCCTTTGTTAGGATAATAATTACAAGATTCTTAATTTCGAATAGTGGTACAATAAAAGATATTGAATGTTTGCAAAACTATTAAGTTTGAGTAAGACTTACGTGCAACAGATACACGGATTTTTATATACAACGGGTTGCAACCCGCTTCATTTACTTACCTGCTCAAGGCTGCAGGGCCTGGGCAGCAACGTTGCCCATGAGGAATAACAGTCCAATTGCCCCCATTCGGTCCCAAAAATCACTTCAAAAGAAAAACTAAAAATTTCGGAGAATTTGCCCAGAAATATAACAGCCCAATTGCCCCCATTAGGGAACAAAATCATGATCCACTTAAACCCCCGCTCTCCAATTGCGATAGAAAAAATCCCAAAAAACTTCAGAGAATTTGCCTCTCAAGAACAGAGAATTGCGTAGTGAAGCGACCCGAAATTGAGAGTTGGAAGAAAACGACTCGAGATGACTAAGGATTTGGAGCTTTGCTAGTGGAATTGCGAAGCGACGCGATCAGTTGTGTGCTTCAATTCATAGCTTCCGCCATCAGTTGCGATTACGGTTGTGATTTGTTTTAATCTCTTCTTCCCTAATTACACAAAGTGATAGGTGATAAAAAAAATTTGTATCATTGTTGTGTATTAATATGTTGATTATAAACAAGAAAAAGTATCAATGTTTTGTTTGATAGTAGTGTTTGTAAATGTAGACGAAGATCGACACATTTTTCCTGCTTTGTGTAAGGCATTACTGCAACGAATTGGCGGCATAGAATTTCTTTTTAGCAGATGAAAGATTTTAGTGTTGTTGTCTCCATGCTTAGGCCAGTAAAGTCTGGTTTTTTAGTAGAATAAAAGTCATATTTCCTAGACAAAGTTTGTTAATCTCAAATTGAACATTAACCTCTGCCTGAAAAAGTTTATTGGAGCTGTCAACAGAGTAAATACACATTAGGCAAATTAGTTTTGTTCCAATTAGTGACTTATATATTTTATGCATATATCTACATAACTGAAGGCAAATGAGTTTTTTTCCAATTCGTAATTTATATATTTTATGCAGAAAATAGAGATGGAAGCAGATGATAGTATTCATGGAGGTACAAATTTCTTCTATATTATATTTTTGAAGATACTCCTATATTAATACTTGTTTTGTGTAGGTCAAGCATTACGTACAATTGATATTGATTCTGGTGAAGAAGATGCTATCAATGAAGAAAATGAAGCTTTGGACGTGGAAGAAGAAAATAAAGCTTTGGACGTGGAAGAAAATATTGTACATGCCAACGAAGGTAGACATTGATACACAAAGTATTGCAGTTTCTTATTTAAGTATTAGACACTTTTTAAAAAATTACAAAGTTAAATAAATTATATATCCTTCATTGCAGATGACAACTATAAATGTGTTGACATAACTGGTTCACTGATTGGTTTGACAAGAAAGACAGTCGAAGACATGTAGGATCTCTATTATAAACATGCATCTGCCACAGGGTTTATTGTACGTAGGTCGCCCACTAGATTCTCAAATGATGAAGCTTGTGTTGTTAAAGGGAAATATTTTGTGTGTTCATGTGAGGGATTAAAGAACAAAAAAGCTTTAAATGTTGAATCAACAGATAGAAGGAGAAAAGTTACACGAACAGGATATGGAGCAGCTATGAGGATAGTTATGAATGATGAGGGTCTGTATGAGGTAGTGAGTCATGTTATGACACATAATCATAAATTAACTAGGAAAGAGTGGGGACGTTTTCATCGTTCAGAAAGAGAGATTACAAAAGAGAAGAGAAAATTAATTGAGGGCATGATTTTTTCGGGGATGAAAGTAACAGATTATTTTCGATATATGGCACAAGATGTAGGAGAGGAAGAAAGTATAGGTCATACTCTAAAAGATCTTCTTAATTTTGTGAATCGGTGGAAGATGAAGACAATAGAATGGGGAGATGCTCAAACAGTAATTGATATGTTGCAAAATAAGGATGAAAAAGAAGATAATTTTTACTTTAGAGTGAGAACAGATGCTCAAGGAAAGTTAGCTAATTTCTTTTGGAGAGACTTGATGATGATAGAAGATTATGGGATATTTGGTGATGTGGTTGTTTTTGACACAATATATCGCACAAGTAAATATACAATTTGATTTGTGCACCCTTTGTAGGCATCAACAAGCACTGGAAAAATATTATGTTTGGGTGTGCACTATTGGCTGATGAGAAAACTGAGACGTTTGAGTGGCTTTTTCAAGTTTTCAAGAAATCGATGGGAGGAAAAAGTCCAATTAGTATATTTAAAGACCAAGATTTGGCAATTGCAAATGCAATAGAAAAGGTGATACTTTTACTCTTATCTAGTTTTTGATTTATTTTGTTTATTTATTTACTTTAAATATAGATTCTACAAGTTTTTCCAGAAACACGACATTGATTGTGTCTTTGGCATCTTCAGCAAAACGCGGTGGGTAGATTTGCACAATTGAAACGTTAAGGTACTTTCAAGGAAGCATTTAAGAAATGTTTGCAAAGTTGTGTTAATGAAGAAGAGTTTGAAACGTCTTGGAAGTCTATGATTCCAGATTATAATCTTGAAAATAACTCTTGGTTTACAAGCTTGTACACTCTATGAGCTAAATGGTGTACTGCCTTAATCAAAGATTTTTTTTTGCTGGTATATTGTAATCACAAAGAAGCGAAAGCACCAATCACGCAATTGGATTTAATGCAAGGAAGAATACAAGTCTAACAGGAATTTTCAACGAAACAATTAAATGTTGGAGAACCAGAGAACAAAATGATGAGTTTGATTGCTCAAGATCAAAACCAGAATCTATCATACCATTGAATGGAATGTTGAAGCACGCCTCTGAGGTATACACTCTCACTATTTTCAAAGAATTTGAAGCAGAATATATAAAATCTTTTTCAGCTTCTTTTACGATTGTGGGTGTTGAAGATTGCATCATGGTCTATGACATGTCTATAGATTAAGAAAATGAGCCACCTTGTCGTGTTATACTTGACTATATGAGAAACTTGGTAACATGCTCATGCAAGAAATTTAAAGAATGTGGACACTTGTGTTACCATTCTTTAAGGGTTCTAAATGTAAATTCGATATTTACTATACCGGATATTTATATTCGTAAAAGATGGACAAAAATGGCCAAAAGTGAAGTGTGGGGAAATTTTGGTTCTGAAAATTTGGCCACAGATAAGCCTAGAGATTGCATTCTTTGGTATCATAAGATGACACTGGAAATATTACAATCCGGTTTTGAAATGCCAAGACAACGAAGAGGGAGGAAGAATTTTCAATAGAGATTGTGTAGCTATTAATGAATTGATTAATTCGTCGAATTGTACAACAGCCTCTGAAACCTCTGTCCACTCAAGATCATCCAATATTGTCTTAGATCCTGACCGTTCAGTGACAAAGGAGAGAAGCAAAAGAGCAAAGAGTCATTTTGAGAGGAAGAAGAAATAAAAAACTGGTACATCCACATCAAAAGTAACAACAGAATTTGGTTCAATTACTCCAAAGCCTCATTTGTTTTAGTTCTGTTTTTCACTTTAATGTTTACATTGTGATACTATGAGGTGTTAATTTTTTGTTTCCATTTATTACAAACAAGTTCAAGAATTAAAAAATGATGAGATTTATCTTATTGCACTTTCTTATAGGTATGGTCAATCTTGTTTTTGTGTGGCTGGAAGGTACTGCAGAGAAATTTTTTTTGCTGTATAATTAGTTATTTGTTGTTTAACCGTATAAATTATTCTTTTGTGTTGGGTGTTTAAGGAACATTGATGATGGATGAGTTTCAACTGCTTATACGTATCACTTTTTATGAATCTTAAAAGTATCATTGATTTTGCCAAAAGTATCACTTATTTGACCAAAAGTATCAAGTATCACTGATTTGGCCAAAAGTATTACTGATTTGGCGAAAAGTTTCACTTATTTGGTCAAAAGTATCACCTAAATGACATATATTAAAAAGTATCACTTATTTGGCAAAAAGTATCACTTATTTGGCCAAAAAGTATCACCTAATTGACATATATTAAAAAGTGATACCAATAATAACATTTGGTAGTTATTTTGTACCAAGAGGTATCACTGATTTTGCCAAAAGTATCAAGTATCACTTATTTGGTCAAAAGTATCGCTTATTTGACCAAAAATATCACTTATTTGGCCAAAAGTATCACCTAAATCACATATATTAATAACAACATTGTGGTAGTTGTTCTATACCAATAGGTATCACTTATTTGGCCAAAAGTATCGCTTATTTGACCAAAAGTATCACCTAAATGACATATATTAAAAAGTAGCACTTATTTGGCGAAAAGTATCACTTATTTGGCTAAAAATGTCACCTAATTAACATATATTAGAAAGTGACATCAATAATAAAAGTATCAAGTATCACTGATTTGGCCAAAAGTATAACTTATTTGGCTAAAAGTATCACTTATTTGGCAAAAAATATCACCTAATTGACATATATTAAAAAGTGATACAAATAATAACATCGTGGTAGTTGTTCTATACCAAGAGGTATCATTGATTTTGGTCAAAAGTATCGCTTATTTGACCATAAGTATCACTTATTTGGCCAAAAGTATCACCTAAATCACATATATTAAAAAGTGATATTAACAACAACATTGTGGCAGTTGTTCTATTCCAAGAGGTATCACTTATTTGGCCAAAAGTATCGCTTATTTGAACAAAAGTATCACCTAAATGACATATATTTAAATATTAAAAAGTATCACTTATTTGGCTAAAAGTATCACCTAATTGACATATATTAAAAATTGATATCAATAATAAAAGTATCAAGTATCACTGATTTGGCCAAAAGTATCACTTATTTGGCGAAAAGTATCACTTATTTGGCCAAAAGTATCACCTAATTGACATATATTAAAAAGTAATACCAATAATAACATCGTCGTAGTTGTTCTATACCAAGAGGTATCACTAATTTTACCAAAAGTATCACTTATTTGGCCAAAAATATCAAGTATCACTTGTTTGGCCAAAAGTATCGCTTATTTGACCCAAAGTATCACTTATTTGGCCAAAAGTATCACCTAATTGACATATATAAAAAAAGTATCACTTATTTGGCGAAAAGTATCACTTATTTGGCGAAAAGTATCACCTAATTGACATATATTAAAAAGTGATACCAATAATAAAAGTATCAAGCATCACTTGTTTGGCCAAAATTATCACTTATTTGGTCAAAAGTATCACTTATTTGGTCAAAAGTATCACCTAAATGACATATATTAAAAAGTATCACTTATTTGGCGAAAAGTATCACTTATTTTGCCAAAAGTATCACTTATTTGGCCAAAAGTATCAAGTATCACTTATTTGGCCAAGAGTATCACTTATTTGTCAAAAGTATCACTTATTTGGCCTTAAGTATCACTTATTTAGTCAAAAATATCACCAAAATTACATATTTTTAAAAGTGATACTAATAACATCCCGGTATCACACATGACAAAAGTCATGTTCCCTATTTATTTTACAAAGTTGCCTTCTTAAGTGAATAAAGGAACACTAATAGATATTTCGTAGTTTAAGGCAAATATGGTCTTTAGTGTGTGGTGTTCAAATTGTAAGTTGGATAGTACCTGAACCATAAACAAACAATCCACAATTAGACCTTTACTATATTTGGGGTACAATAGGAAATCATAAGATAGAGCATTTGCTATTTCTCTCCCCTGTTGAACAGAAATATCATCTTTAAGCTAAACCATACTGCTCCATCAACACAGCCACATACTTACATAGATTATACCAAAACACCTAAATATCAGTGTTTCAATATCCTACGCTTCATAAAAAATGTACAAAATGAAAAATCTAGATCAGCACCACTAAATGCACCTATGTATTTTCCCAGATCAAAGCAAGGTTATAGAGAAAAGTATCACTATGAACATTAATCTAGGCCCTATTCAAGTTCAATTACACATGACACTATCAGAATACTCGATCATTACACCAAAAAGTCACATTCGCTATTTATTTTTAAAAGTTGCCTTCTTCATACAGAATGCTTTGACCTTCTCCAGCACATCAGTTCGCACTGTATTCAGATCACTCAACACGATTGTTGCACAAATTTTGGCTCTTAAGACTCGTCTGACAATTGGCTTCGATAAATAAAATAAAATAATTATTTACATTTCATGATAAACTATAATAGAAGGTAACGAATAATTTTTTCTTTTCAAACTACTTACCTTTGACAAGTCTGGACATGAATAAACCGCATCATAAAAAATTTCCATGTGGTTCATCAAGAACACACATCAATCTACATTCCCTTTGTTCGTTTTCCAAGGGAAAGACACAACTTCAAACTTATATCCCAATATATCTGAGGCTTTGGGATGGCTACATTCCTCACAAAAAATATTCATTTGTTTCTTCTGTAAGTGAAGAAAAAGAAATCTTAGAATATAACTATAAATATCAACTTCCAGCAAATAACATGTCAACAGTAAAAAAATACATAGTATGTTCCACATAGCTAAGAACTAGTCGTAATTTGAACAGAGCAATGGTCCACTTGAACTCTAAAACATAAAACTTAAATCACCAAAATTGAAACAACACATACAGAAAAGCATGATATACACACGGATGTATCATGGCAATTCTATATATAAGATGAGACAACCAAGAACAAATTTTATAACTCAAGGGCTGATGATAAAAAAAATTTAAATCACAAACATCATCATCTATATACTATCCTGTTGACATATGAATGTATGTTACATGTAAGGTAAACATATGTTACATGTAAGATAAAATAATAAAGTAAATCTGCTACTTTACCCCAATTTGAGCTGCCTTATAGAAATCGCCAAGATCTATATAATTCTTGTTGTCAAGGTATTGATTTTTTTCTTCACGAAGGTTGAAGACAACAGCAACATAGTGACCTTTTATAAGAATAGGAACAAAAATCTGCAATTCAAAATTCAAAATGAAAGTACATGTAAGTATCACTTAAAAAGAGTTCATATAGAAAAAGGGCGGTTGATTCTTACCATGCCAATGTTTTTGAAATCCCTCTTCATTTCATCCATCCAAAATTTCCAGCATTTCCTCATACTTTTTCCATTATCTTCAACTTCAACCCCTTCTATAACTTGTACCAAATATTGCTTTTCCATGAAGAAAATATAAAAGTAAGAAACAATGTGGTAAGAAATACAAACAAATAAAAACATATACAATGTAACTAGAAACTCACCACATATGCAAGACCAAAGTAATAACAATGAGATTGATTCCCTTCTTTTGTGATATTAAGTAAGTATGACCATGTATCAATGATATCTGAAAAAATCCACTGGGAAGGGTTCAATGACTCAATGTTCTCCCTTGCAACATGGCACACGAGTCAAACATAAAAAATGGGGTCCTTGAAATTAAAAAAAAAAAAAAAAAAAAAAAAGGTGATACTTTTGAACATAAAACTGATGCTTTTGAACATAAAACTGATACTTACAATTTGTCTATCTTTTTACCATAGTGAAAACAATAGTCCATTATCTGTTTTTCTTTTGCAGATAAGTTGGACAAAGCTTTAATGTTGAGCTGCATGAAACGGGATACGTATCCAGCCTTAGCACCTATTTGCCAACAATCATCCTCTTCTTCAGCATGTCTTTTCCTCTTCGATCCAATAGATGAAACAACCTCATTTATTAGCACCTCATCGTACTTCCCATCCTCACCATCTTCTTCAACTTCTTCCTCTTCAGTCGTTGATTTTGGTGTGAGTAAATAAAACCTAGGCATATCATCCGCCAATTTCTTCATCTTCAAGATGTTCGCAACAACACCATCAATATAATTCAAGACTTTTTCATCAGAAAAAAAAAAAAAAAAAAATCTTGAGTGCTAGAAACATCAGGTGATTGTGGTGATGCTCGAACTTTTTTACTTTAAAATTGTTTCTTCATTTTCTCCAATCTTTTCATATGAACATTGGCAATAACAGCCATGTCCCTCTTCATCAGTAAATATGCTTCATCAATATCCTACAAATCATCACATAAAAACCAATATAAAAATCATCAAAAAAATGTATAAACTAAAATTATAATAAATTTCACGTACATCTTTGACAATGTTATGAATCTGAATATCATCAAGCTCACCCTTGGGTAGTTCAAACTTGATAAATCTTTCACATTTCTCTTGTAATGATTCTTCAGATTGAACCTTAGAATCACTAGAGCAGTCTTTGGCTTTTTCTGCTGATTCTCTTTGGCCCAAGTGTTCATCTTCTTTGGCTTTATCAGTAGATTCGCTCTGCCCTTCCAAATTAATAGGATACCCATTCCCCTTGACCATACACTCCAGCTGATGTCTCTTCCTTAATTCTCTTTAGCAGCTTTGCATTCGTCCAATGTTTAATTAATGGAAGAGTGCAAGGTTCGGCAATGCCTTTCCATTTAATCCTATGTAAGTAGAGAATCTGGAGGATCAATACACACGCACTAACGTGTTCCCTTGTTGTGCATGTGTTGTAACCATAGACATCCTTGCAAAGTCGATTCAGAATATATGGACACCACTTATGCATTTACATCAGATAATGACTTCTATGTACTGAAGTCGATCTTTCGGTTAGCAACTAGAGTTAGGAAAGATGTCAAGCTATATAGAACAAATAGCCTCTTGAAATTATCACCACCATCTCGAAGAGCTCGAAGAACACCTTGTAGAGTGCTAAGTTTGAATCCTTATCGATTTGGAATTCATTCTTAATATTCTGCAATAAATCTGAATTCTCATTTGACTATAACTCAGGGCAGCCCTCCTTCCTTGGCAATAGAAAAACATCTTCCACATCCAAAGTGGTCACAACAAAACTACGTTTACTATTAATAGTAAGCATTTGGCTCTTACCGTTGAAGTTTTGCATTAACCAATTCATCATTGTAGTAGGAGTATATGTCAAAGATAATTCCAACAATCCACCAAACCCAATGCTTCGGATAGCTTCTCTTTGTGCTTCAATAGAACTTTCAATAAATTCATCCAATCCATTGGGTCTGCATTGTATTCTAAAATCTCTGTCACAAGTACAACAAAATAAAATTATCATTATGAATTATCTCACAACACCAATATACAAAAGCACAACAAAGTATTGATCCAACAAGTATCACTTTTTAGGTCCAAAGTATCATTTTTTTATGCAAAAGTATCACTTATCATTAAAAATGAAAAAAGAAGTGAAAAAGGTGGTTGACCTATCTTTTTTCAATGATTTCTTCATTTTTTTCTGAGGATTTCCAGCCTTCACTTCTTATTCAATAGAAATTTGCTTTCTTGCCTTTGTTTTAAGTAAAGCTTATACTTGGGTGGTCTAGATTCATTCTCCATCAAAGCGTCCCTAAAATGAACACTTAGATAAAAGATAGACAAAGGGAACGTGGCGTTGTTACACCTAGCGAACCAATTCTCCAAAAGAAGACCTGTCGGCTTGCAAGGTTTCCAGCCTATATACCTTCGTTGTTTAGGCCACTGAATAGAATAATTTCACAGACTTGATATTCAAAATTCGTTAAAACAAGACTTACATGCTTTGAAAATCAGAATGACTTTTTTGTTTAGTGATTAAATCAGGACCAGAAACCAGAAATAATGGCTTTCAAATTGAAAATCTTTGTTGTTTAGGACACTGAACAAAATAATTATATTTTTTACTTGATGATAATGGCCTTACACATGCCTTCAAACCAAAAAAAATGTAGAATTGATATCGATATTGATAACTACAACGCATCAGCAACAGAGAATACAAAAACTCATGAGTAAGAATCTAAGGGATGGAAATACCTGGGATGAACAAAGAACGACAACAACCTCAGGAAAAGATCACCAAAAACATAAAGGTACAGGTTAACAAGAGGGTGACAAATAAAATAAGCAAACCTCAATATCTTAAAGTTCTATAATAAAATGAATTAGCTTGTTTCTGCCAATTTCAAAGAACTAAATCCCTTCATTTATAATTAAAAAGACTAATTTCAAGAAAAAAGAAAAAATACCAATTCTATTTTCAACCTTGGCCTAGCCACTTCATCAATTAGATTCATTATCTCCATATAAACACAAACGAGATCATCTGTTTTGAAATTATATTCCATCTAATATTTACAAATAATCACTAAGGCCCACATAAGTTCTAACACAACTAATTAACACATCATGTGAATATTATCTTTAAACATCATATGCTCATACTGTAGACACGTGAACTCAAACCCACATTATACAGACCAGTGAATATATATATATATATATATATATATATATATATATATGTATGTATATATATTCCACAGACTTTACACTAAACATTCGAAGAACTATTATGCACCATAGTAGTAAAGCACAAATCAATGAGTAAAAATTTCCTCACTGAAATCATAAGAGACGTTTCAACACTGTAGTACACCTATTTTTTTATTATTATTTCATTTTTGGGAGGAATGAGATGAAGACAGCAACAAAGTAATTAAACAACGAAAACTCAATATATCTACAAATAATACCTAGTATTCATCTAATTCAGCTCAATTTTCATTATAACAAGACGACCAGCTTCGCATTACAAAAAAACAAGAAAAGAGAGATTCAATATTGGCTCACTTTGTAAAAGCTAGAAACTAAACATATGAACATATATGCTCATAAACTGCTGTCAATTTCTGCAGAAAATAGGTCCCTAGCTTCGAAATTGCCCAACAAGCGAGGTTGTCACCATCTGATGCGCCGTCGCCCGATGCTTGTATTTTGAGATAAGTCGGTCTGAAGGGGAGGGTCGGAAATTGCCCAGCAAGTCGAGGTTGCTGCCGCCTGATGCTCGTATTAGTGAAACTTATTTGATAAAATATTTAAATTATGTAAACTGTAATAGTTTAATATGATTTCATTAGTTTTATGTTTAACTTTCATAGTCGAATAACAGATACAAGAACCTCATTTTGGATCAGAATTATAAGAAGGTTATTTAGATACCGAATATTTGAAATACTGTTAAGTTTGGGTGTTCAAAATCCTTATTAGTTTTTTCCATTTCCACCTTTCATTCTCGAGAGACGAAACATGAGTTTTCTTCTGTTTGTTTTTTAAGTTTTACAACTACAATATTTTTATACTCGTTTCACTAAAAGAAATTGACGAGGTCATTCATATGTTTCATATTAATCTATGGCTTGACATTCAATAATAAGTCCCATAGTGTCAATAAAACATGTCTTGAAGAAACTTAAATTGTAACATCAATATGTGATTATTAATATTTACTATTTATATCTGAAAATATGAAGTTACTGTATGAAGAATATAATATATAAACTTGAATGTCTTAGTCCAACTTTTAGTATAAATTCATGATAGAACAAAAAATTATACATTAGTTTTAGCTCTTGATTTTACTTAATTAATTATTTAAATGTATCACTAAGTTTAGGTGTTGTTGTTGACATATGATCGAATACTTATATTTTTTTTATTATATAAAAATAAATTGATTAAAAATAAAAATGTCACTAAAGAAATTTTTGGAAAAAAAAAAATTAGATGAGAATAATTTAAAATATTTGGTCTATTTAAACAACTTAAAATGTGTATGCTAATTCAATGTGTGAATGATTCTCAATTATTTATATTACTATGTACAAAAGATTGACAAATTGTTATAGAGTTTTTTATTATAATAACAATCAGCTCGCATTTTAAACTTATATTAGAATAACACTAATATAATACTACCTTCGTCCCACCTTATCTTGCACACTTACTGTTTTCGTCCGTCCCAGACGAACTTGCACACCCTTTAAAAAAGAAAGTTATAGCACAATCCCCACCCTCAAAATCGTCACCCTCAATGAACCTTTGAAAAGTCAACAAAATCTCAAAAAATAACTTTTCGTAATACTTGTGTCAACTTCCCATGTGCAAGATAAGGTGGGACGGAAGGAGTAGAAACAATTTATTTGTCTAATTAAATTTAAATTTATAAATTTTCTATTTACAATAGTCTTCCTAATTTCTAAATTATTGAAGTATCAATATTACAACTTTGAGACACAAAAATGGAAGTTAAAAAAGTTGTCTAATGAAAAATAAAATATGAATATAGGATATTTAGATTAAAGTATAAACTATTAAATTCAAAGGGTTAGAATTTAATGCGAAAAGTAACTCAAACTTCATTATAATATAAACTTGAAGCAAATACTAAAATCACGCTAAAAGGATGAAATGACTTGCATTTAGAATCGCTGAAATTATATTTTAAAATTAACTTTTGATTAAGTAAAAAGACATGTTAGAATATTGTATTTTTTTTTTTCTGTATGCCACTTTATTAAAGGCCAACAGCAGAAAATAATGTCAAAATAATTGAATAGGACCAATATGATGATAAAGCTCATAGAACTGAGAAAAATCATTGTGAAGAAAATGTGTATATATAATACAATCTTATGAATTGATTTATTATTAGTAGATAAAACTTTATTAACATAATGAACCAAATTATAAAAAAATAATATTAAAATATCAATATTAAAAAGTCTAAGTGAATTACCATTAGAAAAAATAAATTATAATAGACGAGTTTCGGTAATATAATAGAAAAACCAATGAATAAACTAATGTGATAGGGTCATATATATTATACTATAAAAGAATACAAAAAGACATAAAAAAAAAAATCAAATATTTGTATTGTGGTTTGATATACATACAAGTTATTAGAATGAAGTATTTTGAAATTTCGATTAAAACTATTCCAACATTTAGTAATACTGTTCAATTTAGATTAACCTAGCAATATATATTTTTACATGACGAATTTCTTTATATGAGCATTGAAAAGTAAATATAAAGTGAATTATTATGCTTGTAGAGAACAAGATTATTTTATATTTATTTCAACGATTTAGAAGAATAAAATAAATATACTTCATAAGTAACATTTGTAAACATTACAACTAGGGAAAATAATTAATACTTAATACACAAATTTTATTGACTTAATAAAAGTATACAATGAAGTCATTTATTATATATACAATATAATATTTTTAAGATGAAAAAAATAGGGGAAAAGCGGTAAAAGTAGCTTTATATAAAAGTAATAGAAGATATATATATATATATGTATATATATATAAATGCGTCAGTAGTGATATTGAGTAAATCTTTTTAAATACTATTGCTATATACAATAAATCTTTTTTTTCAAATATATCTATGTGTTGAGCATTATTTTTAGTCACATATCTTACAACCTACATAAATCTATTCACTAATTAATGTAGTACTTTTAATAGGTGATGTAAGTTTAATAGACCAAAGAAAAAATGTTATGTTAGAAAATTGGTGAGAGGGACATAAAAATCACAAGGTTTATAATAATTGGAATTTAGACTAAGGTATTAAATTTTATTATGCTAAAATTGTAACAGTGTGGACAAACGTGAAAATTATTGAACATGAATAATTGCACCCAAGTTTTTTTTAATACTAAAAATCTAACATTAAAGAAAATTATTAAATCGATAAAAATATTATACATATATTATAAGCATATGTAATGTCTTGATAAATGAATTTACTATTCTATATAAAATTATAGGATACAATAAAGAAAAAAAAACTATAAAGAAATAATAAACTAAGTTGTAATATATGAATGACTAAAAAAAATGTACCCATGTGAATGAGTATCACATAATTAAATTAAAATATGCAGAAAATAAAGACAGTAAAATGTTAATGTTAGCTTACGAGTATAGGTTATATAAAAATATATAATTACATTTGAATAAAGTGCTGTAAAGTCTAAATAAAAAATAAAATTAGAGAAATAAATCTGAATGCATAGTATAAACATGTATATATAAGACTTTTAAATAAGTGTGCAATGTGCCAAAAATTGGGAGTACTTCACTACAACTAAACAGGAATGTAAAGGCATAAAAAATAGTTAAATCATCTATTATATTTAATAAAGGTTGGAGCATGTGTCTATATTGAAGATTGTGAGACACTATGTACCTAGTCGACCTTCCATAAAAAGAAATATTATTTATTTTGTAACTATGCTATAGTAGGATCTTTATTTTAAATTACACATAATTTCCAAAATTTAACGTTGAATTGAGGAAATAATTAAGGGAGATTGAAATAAGCAATCTTAAATCAATAAGTAAATTATACTAAAAAGAGTTATACTTACTAATAATAAAAAAATTAGAATATTTTTTCTATAACAGGAGTTGGATGTTGGACATTGATACTAAGTTGTTGGAAATTTTTCCTTGCATTAAAATTTGCAAAGAATTTCATGTGTAAATATATGTTGAGATCGAAATTATTTATGACATAAATTATAAAGAAAGTACATTAAGCCTAATATTTTATGTAGATAACAAATAGGGAACTTATGAGTGTGAGTTGACGATGTAATGAGACAAATGAACATGTATTTTTCTTCGATTATCAGTGATTTGGTGCAAAACATTAAAATCTATATCCTCATTATTACATAGTTTTCAATCATCGTATAACTTTATTCATGATATATTAATGATGCTCGAGTCTATGTATAATGAGAAGTAAACACTAATTAGAATAAATCAAACTTCCTATATATAATAGTGTAACGCCCCAATCCCATTAACTCGGGATTGAAGTGCTACTAAATTTTTCCTTTCTTTTGATTAAGTAATAAATCAGATAAAGTGCGAAAGCGTGACTTAAAATGTTTATCAGATAAAAATAGAAATTGTATTGACAATAAAACACTGCCAAACCATATTTACACTAGTGGTTTCAAAGTTTCTAAGAAAACGAAAATACCCGGATTTTGTGACACATAAACTTATTTATATACATAGAAGAGGCAAATACATCTTTAAGTTGCGGGTAGAAGAAGGAACCCGGTGACCTTTGCCGCCACAGCCCCACCACCTCGCTCAACTAACCTGAAGATTTGTAATTATGGGCATGAGTATAAACTCAGTGGGAACTTTGTAAGCAGTTATACTAAATGAAGATGCACAATAATAAATACATCCTTGACTTAGGAGCCCATCTTACGACTCAAAAGTCATATTGCTAGACTTAGGGACCAATCTTACGACTCTCAAGCCCTACTCAAAAGCCAATCTTACGACTTAAGAGCCTTTCTCAAAAGCCATTCTTACGACTTAAGATGTATCATATCAATAAGCCCGAAGGCAAACATATTTATCAAAGTACAAGTTTAGTAGCATAATGTACATACAAATAGCCCAATTACCCACCTTTTATGCTTGATTTACAGTAGTTAAGTCGTGTACGTCCCAAGGCCCGACCTGCACTACACCTAGCACATGTTGTTTAATTATTACCATTACTTATTGGGCTTAGTATTTTTTTAAAAATAATTATGTGTGGTGTACTATCCTTTAAGTACAAATTTTATTACAATCTCTAACGCAAAAGCCGCGTTATTAGAAATTATAACCCTAAATTAAAAGGCCTAATTAACTATTTATTTTCAATTATTAACAACATTTAATAAAATATTTAAAACTAAGTAACATGCATATATCTTAAACAACAACTACTTAACACAACCTAAAAGAAATAACTAAACTTATTAATTTACTCAAAGCAAGAAAATAAATAAATTCCTAAATCCATAAAAACTATAAAAACAATAAGAAAGAAAATTATTAAAGAAGACATACCTCAAGAGATTTTAACACTAGACGACAACTTCCCAAAACACAGGCCGAAGCGTTGTCAAAATTAAACTGATAAGGACCTCCTAGTTAAAGGAAATTCAATAGATATATACTGTAATATCTAGTTTTGTTTTTATGTTTTCAAAGAAGTGGTTTAACTTCTTTTATAGAGGAAATCTATAACTGTTATAATACTTAGTTTTCATTCAAAATCTTTCACTTACTAAAATTAGTAACTGTAGGTGTTTAAAATTAGTAACAATTATTTTGTTAGTTTTAGATACGTAGGTAGTTTCCAAAACATAGTAATTATTATTATTATTATTATTATTATTATTATTATTATTATTATTATTATTATTATTATTATTATTATTATTATTATTATTATTATTATTATTATTATTACTACTACTACTACTTTACTATTATTAATTATTTAGTTTTTAAGTTCTTATATTGGTCATGTATATTTTTTTTTTTTTTAGTTATTGCATTATATGTATAGTATCTAATAAATTAACTTCGTTTCTTACTTCCTAAGCCCGATGATAATTTTAGGTTTTTATATCATATATATATATATATATATATATATATATATATATAATTCTTATCTTTTTGGTGCTAGGTGCCCAGTCGACCTGATACATCGCGATGATACTTATTTTCTGAAAATGATATCACAAGTCAAATAGCCTTGCAATTCAAAATAAATTTAAAATTGGTAAAAATATTTAAGATGCAAAGAATGTATTTTATTGCATTTTCAAAGATTCGGGGTATCACAAATAGAAAATTTTGTAAGGCTAAATATTTCCACATTATATCATGGTATTTCGTTTTTATGAATCTATAATTATTTATAACTTGTTTTATTAATACTAAGACTATTTACCTTTGAGAAAATTGATTTAAAAAAAAAAAAAAAAAAACTTGTTACTATTACATAATTACAAAATTAGCCAGTAACTTTATCACTTTGTAAAAATGCTTTGTAACTTGCATTTTGTTGATAAAAATGCCATGTGACTGACTGTAGCAGATTGTCAATCAATCACTTATGAGTCGTCCCTCATTTATTGATGTGGCATCAGTTTTTTCGATTTTTTTGTTTTGTCTCCTAACTCACTTATTAGGAAGGTTAAAAAATTAAAAAATAAATTATAGTCCCCCTGCCCCCACCCCCTTTGGGGTGTTTATGAGAGTCAGAACTTTTATGTTTCTCTTTTGTGATTCTTTTTAATTTCTAGCTGATTTAGAATTGTCTTTGTTCAATGGATCATTTTTCTATTGCATTGAATAATGTAAGAAGTATATCAATATTACAATGATAAATAATTGCATTTGATTTTATTAAATGCTCGACTAATACCACCATACAAAGTACAATTATTTTACATACAAATTAATTTTTTATTAGATAATACTAAAAAGTTGTAACCATGTGCGGTGCACGTGCTTGTTTCCAGTACATTAACAAAAAAATGTTTACCATATATTTACGGATCTAAATATATACCAGTAGGATACAATTCTAAAAATGGGTAAAACTTGCTGAGTTTTGAGTCATGTTACTCAAATAGACTTAAAAAATTTGCTCAACTAAAAATTCAAACATCCATTTCGCACCTCCCAATAACTTTCAGTTATTATTAGTTTTTTAAGCAAATCTATTTTTGAGAATAAGTAATAATTTTTTGGAGAAAATGCATTATTTTTTATGTAATGTATTATTATAAAGTAAATGATGAGATATCCATATATAGGGATAATTAATGGTATACCTATTTCTAACTCGATATTGAAAATTTATATAAATTTAATATTAAAAACATATTTTAACTTGATAATGACACATATATTTGAAAGAATATAACAATTATTAAGTTTGCTAAAAAATTATTACGATTTACCCCAAAAATTACTTATTTCCTTCCATCCAAACCTTCCTTTTACTCGATTGATTTCATCATTACTCCAAATATGCACTATTTCATACTAAAAATGCTACAAAATCAGCAAACAAGTAAATCCACCAAACATATGAAAACGAGGGTGGGGAAGTATTATTTCACACGATTTTTTATGTAATGTATTATTATAAAGTAAATGATGAGATATCCATATATAGGGATAATTAATGGTATACCTATTTCTAACTCGATATTGAAAATTTATATAAATTTAATATTAAAAACATATTTTAACTTGATAATGACACATATATTTGAAAGAATATAACAATTATTAAGTTTGCTAAAAAATTATTACGATTTACCCCAAAAATTACTTATTTCCTTCCATCCAAACCTTCCTTTTACTCGATTGATTTCATCATTACTCCAAATATGCACTATTTCATACTAAAAATGCTATAAAATCAGCAAACAAGTAAATCCACCAAACATATGAAAACGAGGGTGGGGAAGTATTATTTCACACGATTTTGCATTGTTTTAGTTATGAATATATGCCTAAAAATCACGTAAAATGTGGATTGGTCATAAGAAATTGCTAGCAGTAAGTTTCCAACAGAACAACTTGATGTACACAACATGCTCTATAGGAACTTAACGTTGTGAACTATGTTGTAAGAACTAGTTTCATGCAATTGACAACAAAGTACTCCTTGCTATTTTTGAAAGAAAATTGATAAAGGCTAGAGGTTTATTCGTTCCTCCCCCTTCCGCTTTCTAAACCTCTACCATTGGGACCAACAAATGGTATCAGAGCATTTAGTTTCACAACCAATCATTTTGGTAATCTAGCCAAATCCATCAATTTTCAATGTCATCTTTGCATAATACTTTATTTTCTGAAAAATAGTTACAACAGTGGAGACCTCTTCTTCTAAGGCTATGATGTTTTCCTTTGAGGATTAGTATGACTGGGCCATTTGGATGCAAACACACCTTTAATCTATGCATAATGAAATATGAACCGTTAATACAGAAGGAACACCAAAAATCATGAAGTTGAATACAACTGCTAGAATTGATGATGACCTAGCACCTCCTCCCACGATGGAAAAAACATGTCATGAATGGACTGTTGACAACCGAAAGAGATCTAACTTGAATAATATGAAAAAAAAAATGCTCTCTTTGCCACATTGGACAAAGAAACCTTTAGTAAAGTCAAAGCATGCAAGACTATACTAAGACCATTTGGAACTTGCTGAGAGAGATTTGTGTAAATTTAGTTCTATTTCATGAGAACATAGTTGAAAGTGCAACTCTAAATTTCGAGCTCTTCAAGGCAAAACCAGAAGAGTCTCTAACCAAAACATATGTGAGGTTTATAGCAATCCTCAATGATTTGGACTCCATTGGGAAGGTTTACACCCATAAGGAGATAAACACAAAGCTACTGAGGGTTCTTACATCATATTGGGATGTTAAAACAATTCCGATGAGGAAAGCTCTTCTCTAACCTCAAATCATTTTAATATGATAGTTATTAAATAAGGAGAGAAGAAGAAAATGGTGTTGTTATCCAACCTCTTGTACCTAACAGCGGGAATCAACAAAACACAGATGGTTCTTGTAACCACCACCGTGCCGCAACATCAAGCCTAGATTATTGTTGTTGAGGAGTTCAATCCTGCTAAGATGGCTCTTCTCATGAAGTTCACGCGAGTCATGATGATGAATCCCAGAGGCAATCCATCAAAGTCCTACCACCCCATACCGACATAATCCCCACAGATAACAAATGAAGTTGTAGATCTTTGTTACAACTACTGGAAACCTGGACACTTTGCTAGAGGATGCCTACATCCTAACGTGTACAAGTATCTTGAATATGTCATGAAGCAAAGAAGAGAATGATTTAGAAAACTCAAGTGAAAGTTTTCCGACGAGGTACATAAGTAAGCAAGGTCATTCTGCTTGCTTCAAGGGAACCTACACCTGGTGAAGAATCAAACTTCAACAGTGATTTTTCCTGCTCTGATAGTGAAGGCGCTTGTTTGTCTCATGGAAAAGGAATTAGATGATCATGAAGAGGTAGTTTTTCCTCTCACATCTTCATGGACTGTGAACATAGATGCAGAAAGCTTACTCATTTCGTTCAGACAGATATGGCTGAATTTGATTTAGAACATACAACTTCTTGGAGAGAATACAATGTGTACACCTGAAGTTGAAAAACTTATCGCAGAAGCCATTGACTGCATATATCTCCCGAGAGGAAGTAAGTGAGCTGAAAGAGTCTCCAGTTCTTTGAGAAAACAAGAAAATGGAGTTGATGTCTATTATCAAGACTTTCAGTAGATCATCACGAAATATGGATGAAAAATACTGAATATTGAGGGAACTTTATTTAATATGACAGGGATAGATTTCTCAGATACAACCACCAATTGTCAAGCAGCCAACACACTTACTGATGTTCCCGTAGTTAGTAGAAAAGAGAAACAACCGATTCCCCAACAACAAGTAGATAGACCTAGAGAGATAGCCAATATAACTGTAAGGCCATGTGATAAAGCGCAATCCGGTAACCACACAATTCAACCTAAATTAACGCAGAAAATATAAAAACAAACAGGATTTACGTGGTTCGATCCGGAGATCTACGTCCACGGGCAGAAAACGGCAATCGCCGGGGTGTTTCTTTTACTAGAACTTTGAGTTTACACGGAGTAATTTTGATTACAGAGTTCGAACCCTTAAATCAGGATTCTCTCCTCCTATTTATACTATCAAATCAAAACCCTAACTGAATCCCTATAATCTGGCCCACAAAATCTGCATGGCAGTTGGGAATGGGCCTTGAGTCGCGGAACAGGCCATAAGTTGGGCCAGCGTATGCTGCTGGACCGACGCGTGCTTTCGGACCTGCTGGGCCTACGCGTGCTGGGCCGGTCAGTGGGCCAAAGTATGAGTCCGACCCGAAGTGATCGGGTTATCCCTATCACCATGAAGCCAGGATATTGCTCAAGGACCCATACAACAATGGATACCTAAGTCCTCTTAATTGGCTTCCAGGTCTAGTTCCATCTAAGATTATAATTGGAACATCGATAGTGGGAGTGCTAGATATATGACTAGCAACATGGAGACATTGAAGGACTTTAAAGACTGTAGAGGACCCAAAGTGGTTTTTGGTGATAATTCCAAAAGAATCATCAAATAATTTGGAAACTTCACCAAAGGCAGAGTCATCATTATTGATGTGTCCTATGTACAGGGCTTACCATATGATCTATTGAGCATAAACCATTTTCGCGACAAAGAACACTATGTAGAGCTCAATCAACAAAAGTACATAATCAGAGATGCTCGTACGAACCATGTTAAGCTTACAGGAACTAGAAAATGTAAATACGGATTACAATCCATAGCCAAGAACTGTAACGGTTGCTTTGTCACAGCACCATCGGCCCCATACAAGATCCAGTAGATGAAATTTTGAATTAGTGTTGTCATAATCATCTTCGCAGCGAGCTATGTTACGACCGATGCCCGAGGTACCTACACAGATTTCACCTTCACTGAAAGAAGGATCATATGCAGACGGCATCGACAAGGTAAAAGCTGACGAACATGCCCAAAAACTGAGTGTTCATCATTAATGGTAGAGTGTTGATCGCGATCTTGATGAAAGTTAGATGGAACTTGGGGGCTGGTGTCCAGAAAGCTTAGGCTTCATAAGTATTCGAAGGACCAACTTGAGTCTTCGTTCCTTTTAAATTGTCCAAATATTATGTCCAACTCAACCTATAACGGCTTCGGTTGTGTAACACCCCGATTTTCTAGAATATTTGTAGACACTCTTTTGGTAGAAAAACATAAATTTCCAATCGCACTTTATACTTAAAGTAAAAGTAAATTTACCCTTTAACTCAGTAGAAACGTAAATAACTTGTATATGAAGGTTAGAGATAGTATTTTATTTCCAAATAAAAAAATTGATTCACCATACTAACATTCAATTTAAAATAAATAAGTAAAACAAACTATACTTCTCAATTCATTCCAAAGAACTAACAAAAACCCAAAATTCAACTATTTGCAAAACTTCACTTTTCCTAATAAAATTCTTGAAATAAATAACAAAAAAATACTATAAAATAAGCAGCTCCAAAAATATTGACTTTACTTGCATCCACCACCTCGTACCATCACCAAGCTCCAGTTGACCTGTAGACACTGAAATGTAATTGGGGTGATCAAGCGACAAGCTCAGTGGGGATAAGTTTGTCGACTCTAAATACAATAGATGCAATAATAATGAAAGCATTCAACACACTGTAAATAGATGTTGATCAACATAGAAAACCTTTTGCCAGTTGACTAGCATAGCACAGCACACGCATAGCATAGCATAGTATATAGCATGTTGCCTATAGCCTATGGAATGTTGCACTTAGACATCAAAATAACATATAAAGCATTTAAAATAGACAAACAACCCAATAGTTTAGAATTAATCCCCACTTGGAATAAGTAGAAAGTGCAGTGTAGATGCAGATGTCCTATAGTCCTTAGTCATTGCTTGCCTCGTCACCTTATTATAGCCAATATCACCGCTTTAGAAATATAGCTTTAAAATAGAATTATATGGAAAAAAAGTTACTAAATATAAATATTAGGGCTCAAAAGAATAAATTCAGGTTTAGAAGTCTAATCTGAAAAGAATGAGAATTACATAATTGAAGCAAAAACAATTGAGACACAACAGATGACTTGAACCACTGATAATAGAATTCATAACAAAGCACACCCATCACATGTCAATTATATATATACATATAGACGCACACATGTATAATAGACCCACATTTTCGTTATATATGCAGAATAATCCACCAATTGCTTCCCTATGTTAAAACACATTGGATCACATACCTAATAGTAACTCAATTAATTGTATATCCACATGCTGTCATATATACTATATACATATCCACTCATATTTTATAATGTAAACACACCCACATGCATAAATATATATATATATATATATATATGCACACATCAACACATTTATTTTATATACATATATGCAATAGATAGATGTTCCCATATATATTATACTATAATCATACACAACAAATAAACATCATCATCACTTATATCCTTTATGGAACACAGTTACACACAATAATAGATATTATAATACAATTATATATCTTATCTTTTATCTATAGTATTATGTTGGAACATATACTATATACACGCACATACATACTAACCATTGACACATATATTTACATTTTTCACATATCAGATACATGTTCACCCAATCATGCCGACCCACATGGTTATAATATATGCACTATAATTCAAAATATACATTATGTCGATCCGACTGTGGGGAAATTAAGGAAGAAACAAGAGAGCATATTCATTAAAACTAGACGAATCGGTAATATTAAAATAACAGACAAGAAGAATTTGTTTATAAGAAATTTGTGTACCTTAAATCTGGACTTTCAAAGACGGAAGATAATTTAATGGTTGAATAAGAACTCAAATATTCGTAGGCGAGCTATGTATTAGGGTTGAGAAGGATTCCTAATCAGTCTAGGAATAAATAGAATTCTGACGGGTTTTAATAATTGGACAGGGTCTGATGATGGGCTTGAAAAAAATGAATTGGCTGGAGAGGTTCTTTTGGCCCAAAAAATTATAAGTAGAAAATATTCAAATAAATAAAATAGTACTAAATATATAGGGGTATTACAGGTTGAGAAACATACTTCTCTGTATAAGGGTAGTCCTAGCAATTAGAATATGAGAAATAAAACAAGTTTCCCGAAATCTGTTTATAAAATATATATCACATATACTTTTAGGCTGTAAACGAGAAGGACAATACTTTTACCATAGCCGCCCAGTTCTGCCTCAAACTTATTCCCACCTCCATTCATACGCACATCATGCCAATTCAACACAGCCTCCCACAAATCGTATAGGGTGCCCAAACTGTAATTTTTTTCACAACTTTCTTTCGTGTAAAAGTTTTCACAGTTTCGGTAGAGAAGCGTGAAGTGATGTCATTGAATGCATCATCTTGACTTCTAATGTGTAGTATTTGCCCCTTATTTTTTTAACTCAATCACCAGTTTAAGATAGGGCTTCTCCTCTCGCGGTGTCCACATAACCAAGTCAAAAATTTCATTAACTTTATGAAAACAATACGTAACCATAGCTGAAAATGTAAAGCTATTTAGAAAAACATAATAAATGTTCCACTAACTATGAGGTATGAAATTTCAAACTGATGTAATATATTTGCTTAAGGAGTATCGTGTATTATCACTTAACTAACATGTGAATATATATTTTGAAGGAAAACATGTGAATATATATTTTGGAGAAGGTGACATTGGTGGAAAATGTGCTCCTTAAAAGCTCTATTGTCACAAGAACAAAATCAACATGATATTGAATAGACAAAATAGGCCAATTGTTGTATGATTCTATAGGGCAATTGATGTTTGTCTTATATGATACTATAGCACAATAAAACAAGTACGTCCAATCAACAACACAAAAATAAAAACAAAAACAGGGACAAAAAAAATAGCTATGCGTCAAGAATTTGTTAAATGTTGACTACTCAAAGATATTTTAAAATAAGTTGACAGAAGAAAAAGAAGTGTTGGACAAAAAACCTTGATACATTTCTAAAAGCATTGAACTTTTTTAAAAAGGAACTTGTTGGACGAAAGAGGAAACACAATATAACACAAACTATGCAAAATGGATGTCCTATATTATAATATGTATCCCATATAAAGTTTCCAATATGAGGGGAAAAAAATTATTAGGTAGCAATATAATATTTGAATAACATTTATATTTGATATTTTAAAAGTATGACGATGCAAATATAAAACTTCTTAAAAACATAAAAAATTGATACACTAAATAATATTATTTTGATTATAGTAATTATAGTGAAATCGTATTTTGTCAACATGAAAATGAATAACTAATATATAATATATTTCAGTGGAAATAATAAATTTAAAATATATAAATGCTTCATATATATTCAATTTTACCTAGAAAAAATATTTCATCTTATTACGAAATTCAGTCAGAAAACTCCATATCTACTCTCGCTCTCAATCTTACTCTAATAGAACCTAATTGATCTTAGGGCTAACAATACCACCGACAGTGAACAATCGGAAGCAGACTCAATAATACAACAGCAGCAACCGTTAACATCCACTAGTAGTTAACGATCGGGATCAAATGATACTTAATTCTACCAGTGGAATCACTAATTTCATTAAGTCACGCACTAACCGGACTCAATAATGCAACGACAACATAGGTTAGTATTCAACAGCGATGAACGATCGAAACCGGATGATACTCGAATCTACTAGCGGAGTCAGTGATATTCATCGAGTCACACACCTTCGCCGCGAAGGTCCTAGGCGACGATTATACACATCCACCAAAAATAGCACTTATTGCTCGACATGTCCCTACATCTGGTGAGTTGTGTGCCCTAATTAACTATGTTTATTAAAAAAAATTGTAGTATGTTCTTATTTCTGTATTGTCTAGCCATGGCCTTTCTAGAAAGTATTGAATCTTGTTTCATGTTTTTGTTTGCCGTAAGTTTCCACAAGAGTTTATCCCTTTCTAATTTACTAGATTGAAATGCAAAGTATCTTTTCACCGTGCTTCTTTTGTTGAGATATGGCATACGGTTTTTTTGGATGTGTTTGAATTGTTCTACACATGTATCTATGAAAATAATTCATATCTTCATGATGGTGGTGTATGGATGTCAATCCATGGGGCATAGAGAACTGCTAGCTAGAAGGAAAGAAGAAGTATAGTGCAATATACATCAAATGGAAGAAGTATAGTCCAATATACCCCCTACAGAATTGCACACTTTGAGATTTATATTTTTCTTGCAAACACCTCCTCAATTTGTGCAATTGTAAAAAAATAAACTTCAGTAGTTATTTCGTCTTCTTTTTGGTTGTAATTAGGATAGTCCTCAAGTCAATCTTTGTAATTATTCATAAATAAGACAACTTTGTTGAAATTTTTATATCTTATTAAATTGCTACCTGAATCAGGGTCCTGGTATTACTGCAAAGATGAAAGCTTTGGAAATTGCGGCTGCCTATACTTCATTGTCCTTTGACATAACATCATCTCTTACCTTGCAATCATTTCCAACCTGGCTACCATTGGTAAATTTAAAAAACAAAGGACTGTTTTATAGTTATTGAGTGATCATCATATGTACATTCCTAAGTTTAATGTAGTGAAGCTGATTTCTTATTAGTATTCATTTTAATTGGCCTCATAGATACAACTGGACCCGAAGTTGTGTCCTGCTAGAGAATAATGCATATCTTATCTTTGGAAACATTGATAATATTGTGTTATGTTTGGAAATTTAATAGACTAGTGGTTATCTCTGTGGATTTGAGTAACGTAATTTACTGCTAAGGACGGATTCTTATGGTGGTTCAGACTCCCAAAATCATACTCAATCTGGACTGGTAGTGGCAAGGAAAATGTGGGTTCATCATGCAAAGGTGAGAAAATCGTTGATTTTAACCTCTTAACCCAAGATAAAAGTCTTATATTGTGTTGATTGTGTAAAAGCCTTAGACTTAATTTGGTAAATTTTGTGGACCGTATGAGTCATTCATAAACAGTAATGAACAAAAGTTATCATATTTGGAAAAATATTGGATGATTGGCAATTGCTTCATCTAATTTTAAGGAAAATATTGGACTATTGGCACATGTAATTCTTCTCTCAATAAATGTTTTTTACTTCAGAAACTTTATGTAAACTTGGTTTCTTATTCAAGCTAAAACAAATAAAAGCCATTGATTCATGCTTACAACAAGCGTCGTTTGATTGTTTGCATTTTTCTCTTTTGATTCTCTTTCTAGTGAGATCTTTGTTGTTTATTATTGTTGTCCGTAGGCATTGGTTTTAAGAATAAGGCTACATAATCAAAATGGAGTTGACCAGCTTGCTATATGAATTAATTGTGATGCTGGAAATTTGTTTATCAATAAAATCCTAGTCCACGTAGTAAGTTCTTACTATTTAATCTTTACCAATGTGAAGGCATCTAACAAAGATTGATAGTATCCAACCCTAAATATATTCGAACTTAAATTTCTATCAAGATAGCTGACATTCCACAACTCATTATTAGCATTGCGGTGCCCATTTTATGACTTTAGGATCCCCATATTGTTTTAGTTTGCGGTGCCCTTCTGGATATTGCATATGTATTGATCCATAACACTTTTCTAATTCTTGCTCTCATCTAACACATGTTGTAGGCTGGAAAATGTAAAATAGGCCATTAATATTATCTTTCTTGATTAAGTCTCATGGCTTTCTACAATACCTGCAAGTTTGTCTATCTATTCATATTTTTTAAGTTGTTGCTCCAATAGTTGTTGTAAATCGAGGTTTAAAGAATAATAGGATAGTCGATGAGGAGATGTTTCTGGTTTCTTGGCAGTTTTGTCTTGCAACAGTTGGTGGAGTAATACATATGCTTGCTCATTTTATAATCATCTAAAATGTCCTATGGAAAGTATTATTCTAACTTGTAGTTATTTTTTTATAGATGTTTTAACTGCATGATCTGAATTATACTTTAAAACATTTGATTAATGTTGAGGTTGATAAATGGCAGATGTAAAGTAACATTTTTGCTATAAAAATAAACTATATTCTTATTGTAATTTGGTGTGGAACATGTGTTAATATTCAGTTCTCGATGCTCATGTGAACTTTTTTTTAAATTTGATTTATGTCCTCTGTATTTGAAATGTTTAGACTTACTCTTCCACACTTCCACCTCTCTGTTGATGATATGCCATTTCATGACTTATTATATTGGAAGGAAGTACACCTGTAACTTTGCTCGAAAGGAGGAAACAATTATACAAAGAAATATAACAAACAAGTGTAAACAGAACCAATATTTGAGCTCAGAAGCTGGGATGCTATATTTTTTATTGATCCTGTAATTTTTGTTTCAGGGAATACAGATGAGAGGTGAAGCTGAGGCAAAAATGTTAATCATTCTTCTTGACTCTGATAGCCTTTCTCACTAATGAAGGTGCATGTGAGTAATGTTGATTCACAGTGCTATGTTTTAATTTGATTTTAACTTTTCCCCTCTGTAAGATGTAATTTAATGCTAGATAGTATGGCTGTCAGTGGGTAATGGTTGTCAAAATACAGAAGCTTCAAGGATTGTGAAAAGCAGTTGAAGGAAACTGAAGGTTTATGTCATTTTCTTATTCTTTCGGTCAATTTGGGGTTGAGAACCTGATATCTCTACTTTGAATAGGTTTTTGCCGACTTATATAACTCTGAATTCAGCATTGGCAAAAGAAGTTGGTAATGATGAAGACATGATTGAGATGATTAATTCAAAAATTCAAAGCTTAACTAATCAAATTAAAGAGCTTGAAAAGGGTAAAGGTTTTAAATCTATTTGTTAGCTGGTTAGTTATTTGTTCATGGGCATCCTTTAAAATCTCCACTTTGTGTCATGATAACAGTTGTTTCTACTTCCAACTAATCCTCTTGATGCAAGAAATATAATGCTTGAAAGTAGCTATAGTGTTTTGCTTTAAGTTAAATTAGGTGTATCAGCGTTCTATTCGTACTTTGTGTTTTTTAAGTAATTTTTTCTATCAATCTTTTGTACTTAATTTCCCGTCATTTTGTCATTTGTGATTAGGCTGGTGCAGAAATATTCAAGTATACTATGAGGGCTTACCATAAAGGTGCTACTAGGGCTCTTCTAGGCATTGACATCACAGGGTGCTTGTTACTTCTTATTAGAATCGATTTTACATGTGTAGTTCCCTATTGCTTGCTTCTTTGTAGTTTTATGATGCAATATTGCATACAAAAAATGTAAATAAATTATATAATGAGCTACGTAGATATATTATTTATTGAATTCGGGATAGAACATTTAGCAGGCTAGACAAACTATTGCTTCATTTTTTTGAAATGATGGCGTTTTATGTGTATATATATATATATATCCTTTTAATTTTGGTTGCCTTATATTTTGTTAATGTAATATTGCCTTAGAAGGGGTAGTCCTTTTCTATTACTGATGATTGTTGTAGCAAAATCTGCATGTTGAGATTCGTTGCTTATGAAAGCTAGAGGCTGGAAATTTTAGCATATAATAAGCTATATTGTGAGTTCAGAGGGTCCAGTTGGTTCTTCCCTTTTCCTTGTTCTTTATGTTATATATCAGTCTTGAGCTTGACTGAAGCATTTGCGAGTTTCTCCCACTCATTCACACACACACATATAGATAATCGGTTAAGAAGAAGGAACATTTTGCTAGTTTGATCCTCCTTCCTAGCATGAAATGATGTAGCTAAGAGAAATTGGTTTTTATCTTTTGACGGGTGTTCCATGGAAATTTTGTCCTGCTCCCTCAAAGACTGCGAAGACAATGAAGAAAGGAGAAATCACTACTATCGGTCGTATATTTGTCTAACATCAGCTTGTATTGTATCGTAGATACAAAAGAAAAAAAAAAGTAGAGATAGAGATACCAAACATCGATTTTTGAAATAATTAATAATAAAAAATCTATGTATTTGACATTATTTAATTGGATGACACAAATTTGATGTGTAGTCAACTCATGGGATTTTTAGATATTTGTGTTTTTTTATTTTGGAATTATCTTCTAGGTTTTTAGAAAATTATTATATCGCTAATTTTTTTATTTTTTATTTTTTTAATATTAAGAAACCCTATTAGGACGCTTGCAGTTGACACATAATAGGACACTTACAAGTGCCCCATTACCTTGACACATGATAGGACATTTATTAGCGTCCCATTACCTTGACGCATAAAATGACACTTACAAGCGTCCCATTAAATGAAGCGCCCTATTACCCCCATTGTGTCGCCCAGGAAAGAGACGCAATTCAAAAGTGTCCTAATGTAGGAAGTGTCATATTGTGTTACATAATAGGACGCTTACAAGTGTCTTATTTGGGGGTTTTTCTTGTAGTGGTATTTTATTGATTTGTGCTTCTTAGAATGAGAGTTGACAACTTTGTAACTCAAACAATTCAGAATTTTTATGATAAACTATTGTCAATTATTATAAACCCAATACACATAATTTTTTATTCAAAAACTCACTAAAAAATAAAATAACTAAAGCTAACCATAGTAGCTTATCTCTTGTGGTGTGAGCTTCTGTATTGTTGCATTCTCCAAATAAAATAAAAAAGTGTAAAAATAGATAATTCTTAGATTTTCGTATAAAAATTGTAAATGGGCACATTTCCTTGTATCATTCAGCAAAGAAAAAAGAAATCAAACTTACATCACTGAACCAGAAAAAATGAAATCGAACTTAGAATATAGATAAATTAAAAAGTGACATTTCAGTGAGTGAAAGTTCCTGATTTATGTGTTCCCCGAATATGAGATTTTTCAACATTATTCAACAAAACCGACTGACACTAAAAAATACGAAAGAAGTGAAAATAAAAATAACAAAAATTAAATTTACTGACCAAAACGGTTGGCAAACAGAAAAAATGGGTTTTACCCTAAATCCCCCTTTCTATTTAACCCATAAAGCAAACCCGAAATGCATTCACATTTAACCCATCCCTAAATAGAATTTACCTAAGAAGAAGAAGAAGAAGAAGAAAATGATGATGATGAAAAGAAACTATGGGTATTTACTGATTCAATCTTCGCTTGTTGCAGAGATCGTCACTTGTGAGGTTTGGTAGAAGAAAGCCTTAACCCATCTCGTTCTCTCTCAATCTGCTACAGAATAGGAGTCCTTCAATTACTTAGAAGGGCATTTGGGTAATTTTAGATGTGACAAAATTGATTTTAAGATTGCAAACACCAATCCAAAAAAAAGCACTTATAATTGGTATAAAACCATTTTTTCCCAAACACTACCAAATTCTGATTTTACACCAAAAATCTATTTAAATCACTTTTCCACAATCACTATTGTTTGCAAACACCCCTCCCCCCCCCCCCACCTCCCCATATGTGACAGGAGTCTATGGCTAAAATTTGAAGGCATTTCGTTAAGTTGATGATTTTAATGAATTTTACAAGATAAGTTGATTTTAGTAATAATGTAGTCGAATTTACTCCTAGAAAATGATTTTTATAAAATTATTCATTTTGATTTTTGGAGACTTTTTTTTACTATGTTATATTATATAAAGTGAAGAGTTTATAGTTAAAGTTTAAGAGGTTTTTGTGAAATATAGTGAATTTTACAAGGCAGGAAGATCTCAAGACCTAAAAATAGTAATTTTCAGCTATAGTGAAATATTTTTATAAAAACACACACTCCAAGTTTTAGTAAACTATTTTAGTATATCAACTTATGGAACAATAATGTATAGTAATTTCAATTTTCATAATTTTTCAATGAATATATGAATTATATGAATTTATTTGTTCGAGTGCCCAATTATCCGTGAAACACTATCTCCCTGCTCTAGAGATTGTTGTTTTCCTAAAAGATGTAAATATTTCTATATGAATCTAACTTGTAATTATGCGAATATGAGTATAATAATAAGTTATCTAAGATTATGATAGAAACAATAAGGTATGGCAAAGGGAAGAAGAATGAAGAAAACTAAGACTAAAGGTTTCAAGTCGGCGAGTATACGAGTTGGATCGGATAACCTTGGAGCTTCTTCAAAGTAATTTAATCAAAGAACAATCAATCATTCAAACAATGTCTACATGAAAACTGGGTAAATACGTGGCTTTTATACCGAGATTTGTATATGTTCGTCATTGGGCTGCTTATAATTACTCTCAAGTTGTAAGATGGGCTTTTGAGTAAGCCTTTTGAATCATAAGATTGACTCCTAAGTCAAATGCTTTCGATTCGCAAGATTGGCTTTAAGTGATATTGACAATATGACTTTGATAAGATGGGCTCCTAGTCAAAGGTTTTTGAGTCGTAAGATTGACTCCTAAGTCACACAATATGACTTTTGAGTAATAAGATTGACTCATCAGTCAAAAGCTTTTGAATCGTAAGATTGACTCATAAGTGAATGATGCATTTTTGCATCTTCATTTAGTACAACCGCTACAGAGTTTCCTATTGGGTTGGGATAACTCATGATGCTATGCTTAAAATAATTTCAGGTCCAATGGATGACAGGAGATATAGCTAGTGCGGGCAAGTTTTCAATAAGAAGAATAAAGATAAACTAATGCATTTGAAGTTAAGTATTAAAGTAGAAGTTTTTAATTTACATGTTGCAAGAGTTTTAAAAAGTAATTTTAAAATTTAAGTGTAAAAGTAGAACAAGTGTTCAAATTATATACGTCATGCTCAAGTTATAAGTATTTTATCTTCTAAATATTTTCATTAGATGTTTCTACTATTTATGATATTGCGAACATATAATAGGCTTTCTGGCTCAAAGATGTGGATTTATACGAGTTAGTTTTTATATTAAGAATAGTTTAATTATCGAGAAATTTTCTAACTTGTATTTTTAATGAAAGATCTTCCACTGATAAATGTTTGAAAGTAGAAGCATATTTAGTTGGCAACCCGTCACCTATTTGCGACGCTGCGGTGGTACAAATAATGTCATCACCAGGTGCATTCATTTGGTGACTGTAAATTTTTTGTCAGTGAATTTTAGTCTGCGATAACGGAATATGTTGTCATTACACATATTTACGAAATGACTATGGGTATCTTTATCACTATAAAGTAATTCTTTTACGACAATATATTTTAAAGATGTCGAAATAGTCAATATAGTTATAACAATGAATACATCACTAAAATTTGATGAGGTTGGTAATATATTGATATTCACCACTAAATTTGATATTTTGATAACAAATAATAGCGTACGTCATATTTTGTGTTTTGTTAAAGACGAATATAATTTGAGATGACAAAAGTTGGATGATAAAGGTGGCAAATTTGGCGTCACTGTAAGTGATAAGATATGATTACAACAACATCTAGTGTCATCAAAAGTTAAACTTTTGATGACGAATTCAAAGATTGTCGCATATATATTTTGCCATGGACATATGATGGCGATCGCTGTGATGCTAAAATTTCGTCACCAAATATTCATAGTGATGAAATATGTTTTTAATATGAGGAATTTTATTGTTACAAAACCTTAAATTTCTTGTAATCAAACTTCTTTTTTTTTTTTCTTTTAAAATTGCAAATAACTATTTCATTTCTAATCTATTTTTATGTATAATATATCAAATTAATCATCTTGTGAAGATCTTTAATTTGACATCCATATCACATACATTATAACGAGAAATTCAATTTATGTTATATTGTTAGTTAGTTAATTATTTAAGTTAGATTTAAGCATTTATTTTGAATTAAACTATAACATGGGTTGGAAATGCAACTAAAAGTTAGTTAAATAAATTTCTTACAAAAATTAGTTTTCTTTATTAATGTTATTAAAAGCACAATCAATCAGTTTATTTATTTGAAATGAATTTTCCAAAGTTTTCCTTATTTATTATGTCTAACACAATTATTATTTAAATAATTAAACATATACTTTATTAAATAAATAGTTTATTAAAAAAGTCACGATCTTTCGGTCAATTTTTAATTGCAACATGGCATTTAAAACTTATATATATATATATATATATATATATATATATATGTTGGTCACCAACATTTTTTTTTAAAACTTATAACATCGCTTACATTCTTTGACATATAATTGTATTGTCACCAACATCGTTAGATGTGTCTTGATGAGACTTTCATTTGTCCCATTAATTTTAGAATTCGTCACTTCCACCGCGCCGTTAGTTGGGAGTGGAAGATGTGATATAATAACTCCAGTCCTCGATTTCACTACAATTGTAGCAATATATGACAAAATATATTGTATATGTACCATCATCACATATACAATATTAGTTATAGTAACAACATTCGATAAAAAAATACGGTCGATGTTGTAATTGAAAAGAATCAATAGTTGGGGACTAATTAGATAAGTTTTAAAGTTTATGTTACACTTGAAAATTAGACCAAATGCCATGATTTTTTGGTAATAAACCCTTAAACTAGAAGCAAAAGTTAAATTTTAATTTAATAACTGCCAATTAATAAATTTACTATACTAATTTGTATAAAATTATTTTCGTTTGAATAATCACATGACTACGACGTTTGCACATATTTGTATATTTATATATGATAAATAATCTTGAAATTAGCTTTTATTACTTATTCATATATTTATATTATATATTTATTGGTGTTAGTTTTTATATTAAAAAAAATTACACTTTGCAACATAAACTATGTGATTTCATATGCTTTATAATTTAAACTTATTTTTCTGAAAAAAGTTTTACCAACCTGAATTATGTATTTTTCAGAGTTTACAATCTAAACAATACTTGTCATATTAAACAACCTCATCTGTCTCTATTTTTCAAATTTTGCAACCTAAGCGTTGTTTTTTTTTTTTTTTTTTACCATTATCAACTTGCATCTTTAAATAAATTAAATTTTAGGAAAAATTGGTTTAAATGACCCGTATGTTTCCCATAATTTGTTACATGTCCTCTATGTTTTGACATTTTTAAAAATGCCCTCCATAACAAAAAAATGTTTAAAATACACTAAAATTGGCTACAGCCTATAAATCAGCAAGTAAACGGTGATGTGGCAGGTGACTTGATGATGTGCATCCTTTTTTGACCTGATGTTCACTAGAAAACAACAGTTTGGTTAAAAAATATATATCATTCATTAATGTTTAGGAGGTAAATTAACCAATACCCCTCTAATCTCCACTCTCTCTTCATGCCCTATATATAAAGTGGAGGAGCAGCTCCTTGCTCCTTCTTGCTACCGACCATAAAATTTTAGAAGAACCTAATTTTGTGCAGCAGCCGAGATCGGAAAAATGTCGTAAGCCAACACTCATTACCAGTATATCTCTTAAACAATTATTTTCTTCTAACAAGTAAACCCTACCACATTGTCAAGGATAATAACAAAAACAATGGCCAGTCAAGAAATAACTAATCGAATGTGAGTGATGAAATAGATGCATATTCCTTCATCTCCTTATTATTAGGAATAATGGAATAAGGAGTGGGCAATCGACAAGTGGCGCCGAAAATCGATAACTGGCGAGGTGCAACAAGGTTAACTCCGTTGTATCTTAATTTGTTATGGTCATTATTTAGTGTATCTATTGGTAATGGTGTTATCAAAAGTCGAGCTATTTTTATTTACTGCTTAATTAATGTAGTCATTATCTGTTAAGACTGTCATCATTTGAATTGAATTACTTTTGCTGCAATGGTGGTTTTGTTAATCTGCAGGGTAGGGATCGAATCAGCATGCGGCCTAATGAATTGTTAGTTTTAATAGTGTCTTTGTCGTCATTGAGGGAGACCACTGCCACTAGCATTCTTTATCATCGGTGGAGATACTTGTGGACCTTCATTGCTAAACTAAATTTTGATGGCACGTAATCATTGATGGAGTTGTTATTCAAAGATAAACCTGTATTAGCTCTTTCTATGAAAAGGTTAAATTATGTTAGATGGGTCAATCATGCTATAGATTTACGGAATGTATCCACTGTTGAGGAACTCAGAGTGTGTTTTCAGTTCAGTTCAATTCAGTTCAGTCTGTAACATGTTTCAGGGTATTTTGAACATTTTTTTTGTAATATGGAGGACATTTTTAAAGATGCTAATACATAGAGGACATGTAACTAATTATGGGGAAAATACGGGGCATTTAAACCAATTTTCCCTAAATATTATAATAAAAATATATAATTTATTTGAATAAATTTCAACATATATATATATATATGTGTGTATTTGTGTGTGAAATTATTTAGATATATTAAAGAACTCATATGTTTTATATCGTTATTTCAACTATTGAATAATTTTTGGATTTTATTATGTTTATATCACGATTTTATTAAAAGCCTCAAAATTGTTAGTGTATCTAAAACACCAAGTAAATATTAAAACTTGCAAATGAGAATAAATCTAAAAAAAGGGAAGAAAAATAGCTATAGATAGAATTTGAAAAAATATTTAGATAAATTAATAGATTTAGAATCAAATGGAAAAAATTAAAAGAAAAACTAACTTATAACATTATTAAAATTATTTTAATATATTTTGTTGAGTTGTACGCGTGCTATTTAAATATTTATGTTTGTTTGAATATTTTTATCAATTAGACTATTTGTGGGTGTTCACATAGACCACGAGTTATACAAAAACACTAAATGTGTATTTCAGTTTAAAAAACAAGAGAGGTCAGTTTTAAAAGTAGATATAATTTATATTTTATCTTTATGCTAATCCATAATATATATATATATATATATATATATTAATAAAAAGTAAGTTATATTAAATTCATTATCACATGGGAGGAACTGATATCTACCCGACTTATAGTTTTTATGCATTTGATTCAAAATTTTCCAATTATTATCTCATTAACATATAACGCTCACATTTTTTAATATTAAATTATATAATATTTTTTAATTAAATTATTTTAAGTATATTTTGACAAACCTAAGTATAGTTGAAATGTGATTGGCAGGGAAATTCAACTAATAAATGTTTTATAAGTTAGTTTAAAAAAAATTGAAATATTATGTTATATATTTAACTTTTTGATCAATGATAAGAATCTCATTACTTAAACAATGTTCATAAGTACAAGACTTTACATTCAATTAGTAAAACCATACTTCATCCAAACAGACAGATAGACAGAAGAAAAGAAAAAAAAGCGTCAAGTGATATGCAACCAAAGAATGCCTTGCTCTGCATGCACAACATACAAGGAATCGGAAAAGCCCATCACACAAGGACACTAGGCGGCGAAAACACCAAAAGGGCTGGCAAAATTGCACGTCGGCGGGGAAAAATCGCACTCGGGGAAAAATCCTAACAGAGCAAAGAAAACTAGATCGACGAGAAAACTAGAGAATGTCAGAATATGGCTGATGACTTTTTGTCGTCGGCTATTGGAGGTTCGAGAGAGAAAGCGGATTTTTCTTTCTTATCAGAGATAACTGCTCCAGAGGTTTTCTTTTGGGAGATGAGTAACACCGTTTTTAATTAATGGTAATTGATTTGAGGAAAAAAATATAAAATTTAGGGTTAATATAAAAAGGCAAAAACTTGGGTGCATAAGATGCACCATAGTGTTATTGTACACCTTGTGAGCCCCACTGGTTCAGCCTAACTAAACCACGCAGTTCAGACCGGTTCAGACCAGTCTGAACCGACCAATTATTATTATATTATTATTTTTTGCGTGCGGCGTTTTATATATTTAATGGCCTGTTTGTTGAACACTAAAAGTAAGTGGTCTGTTGGTATTTGATGCAGTCTTAAATATCTGAACCTTGAGGTCAAGGGTTCAATTCCGTTTGCATCTTTTTTCCTTCTTCCTTAATTTTTTTTCTTTTTCCTTCTTCTTTTTTTTTTTTTGCCCTTTAATTTTTTTATCTATTAGCCTGTGAATCTGGAAAAAATTATAAATTGTATTATTAAATTTTTTTATAATGCAACAATAATTGAATTGTAAGTTCAAAACATAAATATTGTACAATATACAAGAAAAATTAATCTAACCAAACATATACTGTCATACATCATAATATACACCGTATCGAAATATTAAATATACTGTGAGTATTGTAAGTTGGAAAAAATAAATATTTCGCAGTATGAAACAAAAATTAACTAAAACAACATATACTGTCAGGCATCACAACATATATTGTATCGAAATATTAAATATACTGTGAGTATTGTAAGTTGGAAAAAAATTTCGCAGTATAAACAAAAATTAACTAAAACAATGTATACTGTCAGACATCATAACGTATACTGTATCGAAATATTAAATATACTGTGAGTATTGTAAGTTGGAAAAAATAAATATTTTGCAGTATAAAACAAAACTTAACTAAAACAACGTATACTGTCATGCAACATAACGTATACTACATCGAACTATTAAATATATTGTTAGGCATCATAACATATACTATGCTCGAAATTTAAATATACTGCTGGTGAAAAATAAAAAGGTGGAATTTGAATATACTGCTGGTGAAAAATAAAAAGGTGGAATTTGAATATACTGCTGGTGAAAAATAAAAAGGTGGTGTTCATATTCTCTCAGGCTTTATAACATATATTATGCTCGGAATTTGGATATACTGTTGGTGAAAAATAAAAAGGTGCTATTAAGATTCGAATCCGCGCACTGAAGGGTAAAATGCCGCGCCTTTACCAACTAAGCTAGCGTCTATTTTGTGATTCCAAACACACCTTAATATATATAGATCGCGCGTGCAAAAATCATAAGTGGGGCCCACAAGGTGTACATTAACACTAATGTGCATCTTATGCACATGAGTGTCACTCACATAAAAAAGCATCTGTACTATATGCATTTTATCATTTAAGTACGTAAAATGTTGTTCATCTCAGATCGCAACCTGTAGTTTGCGAAATTTTTCGCTTGTAGCCCCACGTCAGCTTTTCCGGTGAAAAAAACAAAAAAAAAATTTAAAAATCACACAAATATTTAAAAATATGAAAATCATTTCTAAAATTCTAAAATTTCATTTAAAATATCTAATAATGTTGGAACTACTTTGAAAAAATTAGTTTTACTAAAAAAATTTAAAAACCATAAAAATATTTAAAAAATAAAATTAAAAGTTCATTTAAAATCTCAAAGAAATATTGGAATTATTTTTAAAAATTTCTGTATTATCAAAAAATTATTTAAAAACCATAAGATTATTTAAAAAAAATTGAAAATTATTTATACAGTTATAAAGATTTTTTTAAAATATCTGAAAACCATTTGGATTTTTTTTTGTTTTATTAAAAAAAATCATAAAATTATTTAAAAAATATGAAAATTATTTCTAAAACTCTAAAAATTTATTCAAAATATCTGAAAAAATATTGGAAGTATTTTTAAATTTTCATTTTTATTAAAAATATTTAAATAAAAAATAATTTAAAAAATCTATTAATTATTTCTAAAACTCTAAAAATATATTTTAAATATAAAAAAATTTGTAATTTTTTTCTTTAAAATTTCAGTTTTATTGAAAAACTGTAAATTATTTAAAAGAACAGGAAAACCATTACTCTTATGAAACAAGACTCTTATTTTGAGATGTTAGAAATATTATTTTTTTGGTCAACCTCATCTAATTTTTTTTTTTAAATTTTAAAAATTGATGTCAGCTATTCGTACATAAAATTCTTCAAGTTCAATTGACATGCTTATGAATATAATTTAAAAACATTAAAAATAGGAAAAAAGGGACATAATTCAAATGAACTTTTATAAATGTCTGAATGTTGCATAAATTAATTTGATTTTAGTCATATTATTACATGCATGAGATAAATACACAACTTGTATAAAACTTGATTTTCTCACCCATTCAAGTTTCAAGTTTTTTATAGTCCTAAGTAGCAGACCACGCCGATAAATTTGGTATAAAAGAAAACATGTTATGAATTTATTATTCACCAAATGCAATTCTGAAGAATGCATTGATTTTTTTATTTTTTTTTATTTTTTTTAAGTTGATTTGTATGCACTATAAAATGACAAGACATACAATGTATAAGAAGAAAATTTATAATTATTAGATTTTTTAAATTAATTTTATGACTTTTATATCTTTTAATAAAACAAAAATTTTAAAAAATAATTCCAACATTTTTCATATATTTTGAATGAAATTCTAGAGTTTTAGAAATAGTTTTCATTTTTAAAATTTTCTTTTTTATGATTTTAAAATATTTTTTTATTGAACCACATATTGTATAAAGTAACCTATATTATATTTAACTTAAAAGTCTTATAAGGAACATTTTTTTATGAAACGGAATCTATTTTATATTTTAATTTCCTTTAATTTTTTCAGTTCTTATTTCCTCTAGAATTTTCTCATTTTCTACGAAAATCTTTTGGGTATTTTTCTTCTTTCTCATTTTAATTTTGAGCCTTTTTTATGGGACTTTGTTTTTTGTTTTTGTTTTTTTGCAGTTTTCCAAAGTTTTATCGATCTAGGTTTTTTGGGTTTTATATTTTCCAATTTGGTTATTTTATTTGTAAGGGTATGCAGCCCAACTATTGAATTTGCATCAGCCCAATCAAAGAGCCCGCTGAGTAGGCCGGGCTACAAACCCTATGGACTGGGACAACTCCCAACTTTTTTGTTGACAATAAATTTGGAACAGCCCAATGGATGAGCCCGGGAACTGGGACGGGCCATGAACCCTATGGACTGAGACAGCCCTTCCTATATAAACTCCGAAAAGGTACAATTTGAAACCCTAAATTCGTTACAGAGGCTGAGCGTTTCGGAGCACCATTATTACATCTCCGCTGCCTCCTGTGCGCATCGGTGAACATGAAGGTTTCAGTCCTGATCTCTCTCTCTCTCTATATATATATATAATGAGCAATATGTAGTTTCGAACAATATGCTATAATTTGTTTTGAATTTTTTGTTCTTTCGATCAATATGCTGGCATTTGTTTTGATTTTTTTTGTTCTTGGTGTTTAATTTTGTAGTTCAACATTGCAAATCCGACCACTGGCTGCCAGAAGAAGCTCGAAATTGACGATGACCTGAAGCTGTACGTTTTGACCTTACATTGCTCTAGTTGTCGTTTCATTTTTTATTAGTAAAAATAAATAATAAAAAAATGTGTAATTTTGCTGGAACTATTATACCTGTTTATAGATTATAGGTTGAATGTTTTGTTTACAGTGGATAATCCTATTATTTGGACGCCCATAAATATTATTTGTTTATCTTCGTATTCATTTGTACTAGGAATGCAACGTTTAACCATTTTGTGTCCAGATAGTGTTGATTACGTTGGTCAAGCTTAATCAAATGCAAGGGATTTTCTATTGGTAAATTTTTGTTTTAAATTAAAAAAAATTAGCAAATACAATTTGAAATAAGCAAATTTAATTTCTGTATCTTGCAAGCTGGGCGACCACCATGCCCTGCGCCAGCCCTCAAATTCTTCCCTAATTTTTCTTGTGTATTTGCCATATGCGGTTGCCAGAAAGGCCCTGAGTTTTGAAAGAATTGCATTATTGGTTTTAAGTTGTTATACAGTCTTGCTTGTGGTTAGAAATTGGACTTTCTTGTTATCTGCAGAAGTCTAGTGGTTTGATTTTAACGTTGTCCTGAATTCTCGTGTCTTGCAATTGCAGCCGTGCATTCTGGGATAAGAGGATTTCTCAGGAGGTCAATGGGGATGCATTGGGAGATGTATGCCTTCTCTCTGTGAAATATTTGTTCTTCCGTTTGCTGCAAACTAGATGTAAAAAACCATAACGAATCTAGTTAATAATTTCAGGAGTTCAAGGGCTATGTTTTCAAGATTATGGGAGGTTGTGACAAACAAGGTTTTCCCATGAAGCAGGGTGTGCTGACCCCTGGTCGCGTGAGACTCTTGCTTCACAGAGGTCTGTAAACTTTGATTATTCTCTGTTCTCTGTTGTCTCTAACGTTATTTGAATTTTTATAAATTGCTGTTTATTCGGACAGGGACCCCATGCTTCCGAGGTCATGGTAGGAGGAATGGAGAGCGCCGCAGGAAGTCTGTTCGTGGGTGCATTGTCAGCCCTGACCTCTCAGTTTTGAACTTGGTAATTGTTAAGAAGGGTGAGAATGATCTCCCCGGGTTAACTGATGTTGAGAAGCCAAGGATGAGAGGTCCGAAGAGGGCTTCCAAGATCCGCAAGCTTTTCAATCTTTCAAAGGAAGATGATGTCAGGAAGTACGTCAACACATACCGAAGAACTTTCACCACCAAGAATGGTGAGTAGTGATTCCTCTGCCGTTATCTATGTTGTTTATTTCAAATGTAAACACAATCTACCTCATTATTGTTGGATTTATCTATAGGTGTCTGAAATCTTGATATTGTGTATGAAACAGGAAAGAAAGTGAGCAAAGCTCCAAAGATCCAGAGGCTGGTGACTCCATTGACATTGCAGAGGAAGCGAGCTAGAATTGCAGACAAGAAGAAGAGAATTGCCAAGGCCAAGTCAGAGGCTGCTGATTACCAGAAGCTTCTAGCAGCTCGATTGAAGGAACAAAGGGAAAGGAGAAGTGAGAGCTTGGCTAAGAAGAGGTCTAGGCTCTCTGCTGCACAATCTAAACCATCAGGTGCCGCTTAATTTCTTCTAGGGTGCCATCCTTGCTCTATATTGCGTGAATCAAATTCTGAGTTAAAATATTTTTGGGCTCCTAAAGATGTTCGTTCAACTTTTCTTCACTCTGTTAAATTTTCTCTATTAGATTTTGAGACATTTTTGTTTTTGTTCTCTGACTTGATCAGCTTATTACATACATTTCAGCTCAACTGCGTGTGCTTTCTATTTGCTAATAGTGTGCCCTTATACTGTTGATAACTGATTCTCCTATAGCTTTTATAGATCACTCTATTATTTTTACTCCTTTTCTCCATGAGAAACACATGGTTCTGGTGTTTCGAGATTGGGTATATAGCCTGGTCTTGCTGGCATTTGACTGTCGCCACCCCATTTCCTCTTTTTGGTGCTTTGTATTTTGGTTTCTGTTGTGATGTAGATTTTGAGAGTATGGCTTTACATATGCTTGCAATCATGTTTTTATCGGTATAAACAAAGCTGAAACTCAACAAATCAAGTTTCATCAGTATAAATTACCTTGAAGCTCTGCGACCAACCTCTGTTTTAGCTCATCAATATTTTTACGAAGTCGAAATTTGTACAGCACATTAATCAGGTCTGGCCCGGAAACCATTATTTTAGTTCCATCTTAAATTATCCTTATAGGCTCACAGATAAGTTAATTATCTAGGTCAGCGAGATAATTCTAAGGTTTAAATTGTTATCCACTGCCAATGTTTACCGTCACATCCTGCCCTTATTCACCTTTTGCTGTATCTTTTGCTGTATGATAAGTGGAGGTATGCAAAAGAAAGTAGTCATAAGTGGTATAAATGCAGTTTTCTTAATGTTATCCCAAGCATTAGGTAATCTATCTTGGGGATATTCGGGTTTTAGCATTTTTTTCAAGGTCTGGAGGATCACGCTTTTTATTTCTACCAAAGTTAATACTCGATGAAACTAGATAAAATGACACTATGGGTATGTTTGGTTGGGGTTGGCCCAACCCCAAATCGGTTGTGCCAACCCCTCTCAATGTTTTGCTGGCTGTTGCCTCAACCCCTTCGTATTATGGGTTGGGGCACACTTCCCCGTGCCGACAACCATTCTTTCTCCACTTGATAATACTGAGCCGTCTAATTGATGCTCTTTATCTTCCTCACCACCCTTTTCCGTAGTCTCTCTCCTCCCTCTTTCTTCTGTGTTTGCAGAGGTACTTTTTCATCAAAGGTTTACAGAGTATACCTCTCATCTCTCTAGAATTGCAGACGACTTCATCTCTCTTATTAGAGCATCTCCAACCCACTCTCTATTAATAGTGTGGATTTTGCACTAAAAATACAAGTTTTGTGTACACTATCTCCAACCCAATTTTATCCCACTAAATTTACAATTTTATGTAACCATCTCCAACCCAACTCTATCCCACTAAATTTACAGTTTTGTGTGAACCGTCTCCAATCCAACTCTATTCCACTAATTTTACACAATAAGATTACTTACTTCTAATTTTATTTATAAATAATTATTTATGTTTTACATATTATAAAAAATCATCATTATTTATTTTAGTTAAAAAAATTTAATAATTTCACACGTAAAGATAAAACATTGGATTCAACACCATGAAAATAAAAAACTACATAAAACATTAATATCAATAATTTTACATAACAAACAAATTTAGATGCTAGCATTGCCATGTTCGTCATATGCGTTTAATTTAAGCTTTCTGTATTTTGTTTTAATTTAAGCTTTTAATTTTTTTTAATTTATGCAATTAGTATTTTTAACATTGTTTTCTTTCATATTTTTGTAATGAAGTTTCCATTGTGTTCATTATCTTGCAATTTGATGTAACTAGTAACTTATCTTATTATTGTTTCATTATTTTTAAATATGCAAGAATAATAAAAAAATTAATCTAATTTTTTTGGTAATTAAATTTAATTGAATTAGATAAATTATTAAATACAAATAATAATACAACATTTATATAGTTAAAACTGAATTTAGGAGTATTTTGAGCATATAATGTATAAATATAGTTTTTGTGTGATGAAACAGTGTACCCCTATTTATTGGGGGACACTGTTCATCCCCCAAATATAGAGGGATGTTTTAGAGTGTGGTTGGGGGGATAAACTCTAAACCCCCCCAAAAGTAGAGTTATTGTGTTGGATTGGAGATGGTCTTAGGTAAGGGTGAGCACGGGTCTCGGAGATAATCCGCTCCGCATCAAACCCCGGACCGAAAGCACTCCGAACCGATAATATCCGTTGACTATTTGACTTTATCCGAATCGAACCAAACCGAATTTTTTTGTTGCAAATCCGAACCGATCCAAACCGATAAACCGAAATAGAACCGAGTAGAACCGATTCTAAGTAATCAACTATGGAATTTTTTTATATCATTTAATTAATTTCTTTTATACTATAATATTGAACCATTATGAATTTTAGTAAATTTTAACAATGATATAACTACTGTTTTAGTATTTTATAAAAGATTTATTAATTAATAATAGAGTACAATATTTATAATAAATCATTTTCATAATAAACATATATCTATTAATTATAAATATATGAACAGTGAATATGTTTATAGTTTATATAAAGAAATACATTACTATGATATGTTTCAATTCAATTCTACATTTCTTTAATCCAATCACTAAAATTTATTATTATATCTAATATTTAATTATTTTCACATATAAAGGTCAAAATTCTAGACCTGAACTTACTGCACATAGTTACTATCCTACGCCTGAATTTCAAGTAGTGACTCGTTTCTTGTTCCCTTCTTCTTTGATTCTCCATTTTTCTCGTGCAAACACCTTTTTCTCTTGAAGTCAACTTTAATTTTACTGTAGTTAGTCATATTAAGTTTACATTTACTTATTGACAATGTATACGGCTAGAGCTTTATCAATGAAAAATAATCGGTAAATGTTCAAAGAGGTTATCGATAGCCAATAACTTTATAATTTAGTGCTATTCTTCTTTTGACGAGATAACTACTTCAGTAACCTGTAATTATTTTTTATAAGTTATGATTTTGAAACTTGTCTTAATATATACTCCCTCCGTCCCGCTCTAATTTGCCTACTTTCCTTTTTGATTTGTCCCAATCTAATTTGCCAACCCATAAATGACAAAATTCTCTCAAAATCTCCACCCTCAAAATCTCCACATTCAATCTCCACCTTTTAAAAAGTCAAAGATTCCATAAAATCTGCTTTTTCTTAAGCTCCGTGCCCGGCCAACATAGGCAAATTGGGCCGGGACGGAGGGAGTAACTTATAAGTTGTTTAATTACACTTTTTCTTTAATAATATGATATTATTATAAAGACAACACTATAATTCTTTCGTGCATTTTGCTAAAAATATTAAAGGAAAAACTCCGAACAGCTCCGAATAATCGGACCGAAAGAACTGATCTCCGGAAGGAACTGAACCGATCAACGGAGCGGTTCTGGAGATTTAATTTTGGAAATCTCCGAATATCTCCGAGGTTTGATTCGGTTCTGGAGATTTCCATATCTCCGAACCGCTTCGGACCGTGCTCACCCCTAGTCTTAGGCAATAGCAGCCGCTCTTACAATTTAGGGCAGTTCGACTATTTCTTCATCGCGGGAGCTGTCGGTGTTTTGAGTGGTTTTTCCGTTGAATTTATCAGCAAAATATATGTATATAATCTTAATGAAGCCCAGTCAGAAGAATACGTTTTCAATCTTAAGAATTTGGCTTCTCCTTGGTGGAGAATTTCTAGAGATTTTAGGAAGATAATGAAAAGGGTGCTTCTAAGGGCTACATGAAGAGAGAAAAAATGAGTTTTCTTCCTAATTTTTGTGAATCTGGAAATCGTTTTGCTTTGATTTGCATATCTAATATAATATAGCAAGCTAGTATATCGGAGTTCCTACTGGGGTGGGATGTTGGTGGGTTGCTGGATGAATTGACTCCACTGAAAGAACAGACGAAAGAGGAAGAAGAGAGGGAGAGAAGAAAAATCTGAAAATTTCTTGAGGATGGAGAAGGGGAGGGGGATGGTGTTTGAAGAGAGAGATGGGGAAAAACAGCTTCAAACGCTCAAAAGCAGCTCCGATTCTTGGATTATCTTTATAAATATTACAACAAAGAAAATGCGCTTTTTTTAATATAATTTTGTAAAAATAAGTATTCTTTAATAAAATTCATTAAATATCTTCCTTAATTGGCAATCTTAATTATTTGTTAACCATTTTATATACAATTAATGTGTAATTTTATTAACTTCGAAGACAAATACCCAGATCCAGAAACTCCTTAAGTTAGAACGTTCTCAATCTAGGCAATTCGAAGTTATTAAAAATTCAAAACTAAATAATTATTATTCTATTTTTCATTAAAAAAATGGAATAATAATATATAAAATATAATTAAAACGAATTAATTTTATTCATTTCAAAGACAAACCAAAATGAATAAATGGTTTATTTGAAAGGTTCGTAAAGTAGTAATTCAAAATTAATAAAATTAATAAGAGGAAGAAGAAAGAGATTGGAAATTATTTATTTAAAAATACGAAATTAAAAATATATAATAAATAATTACAACAAATATTTGATAAAATAAATTTAATAAATTATAATTACATAATTTCCACGTTTTTTCCCAAAATTAATAAACCGACAATTATATATTAACTAACAATACTTTAATCATTATCCCAATCATTAATAACTAACTCTTACACAATTCAATCATCTTTTACAATTAATAATTAAATCCCATCCACCAAGCACAACCCCAGCCACCCAATCAAACATCACTTTCTAATATCCTCAGCCACTAACTTCATCCACTTATTCCAACCCAGCTATTCCAGCCTCAACCAAACATTGCCTATCATTATCTACCAAACTGAAGTTGTGATAACAAATTTAGTTGACTAAGGTACAATGCGAATTTGATTATAAAGATAAGCCAGGTTGAAAACAGTGCGAAAGGTTCACATATATTCAAGGACGAAAAATATCGATATTCGCGGAGATATCGGTATTTCAATTTACGGAGATATCGGTGAGATATCAATTAATATCGGAATATCGGTGAATTTTTTTGAAAAACGCCGGAAAATGTATTAAAACACTTAATTTATCACGATATTTGTTAGATTGTCAATAAAATAGCTAAAATCTAGTTTTAATGGAAACACATAGATCAAAATACACGCATTTACAATTATTCGATAAATAAGAAACATTACATACACTGTCCGCTGATCCGGTAACTATTATGAACTATTTTCATCATGCATTACTACCTCGTAGCACCAAAATAAATTCCGGTGAGGCTCAACCTAAGAGTATTGGTTATCGATGTAATTACAATAGTGGTACCAGCTAATCGAGGTAGCGTAATTATGAAGATAGTGATCAAGATAAAATAAATATGTTGAAGCGTCTTGCCCAACCGTCTGTCCATATACCGGATAATTCGGATTTACCCAAGAATTATACTGTTGTTCTTCATATATCATGTGAGGGGCTGTGTCTCAAGGGTGCTACGATCAATCCAGGCTGGATCTTGTGATCTGTCTGCTATTCTATGTGGAAATAAATTAGGATACAGATCTTCCCGATCGGTGCTCACACTCATCGAGTTAAAATTTGACGAGAGGGAAGCTACGTCTGCGTTTGAGCTCGTGCCTCAGTTCCGACCCCGTCTGCTCGTGTAATCTTTTCCAATAGCACCGATCCCTTGACCTCCAGCCCTACTTCCGTGATCTGCATCTTGTGTAGTGTGTGTATACAACCCTCAACAGTGAATGGACTCAGTTCCCTTGGACTTGGGTATATTCTTGATGGCTATCACTACGTCTACCACCGCCACTCCCATCGGCATAACTTCCGTCTTCATCTGTTGAGCTCCCCGTCTGTGTCTCACTACTTGATACACCCACTTCATCACGCATTACCTGATCCACATCAATTTCGAATTGGCTTGCTGCTTCAGCGACCTGAGGATCAGGATTGCCTTCTTCGTCGTCCAGGTGTGCTGGTCGAATCCATTGATAGAGCTGATCACCCTCTTTGTTGTCGGTTTCACCGGCGATGTCCACTAAATCTATGGATTCTTGCTCAACAACCCTATCTGCTTCAGCCTCCAAATCTCGTATCCTTAACTTCATGTTGTAGTAGCAAAATACGAGCTTTTCGAGTTTTGAATAAGCAAGACGATTTCTTTGTTTTGTGTGTATCAAGGCAAATGTGCTCCAGTTTCTTTCATATGCGGAAGATGATGCAGTCTATGCCAGTACTCTAACGACTAGCTCTCTCACCGTTGGTGCTGAACTACCGTGCATAACCCACCAATCAGCTGTCAAATAAGGATTTATGTCAATGAATTGAATGGTTGCAAGTTGATGGGACTTATACCAAATTAATATCAAATTCAAAATAAACTTACCTGCCGCCACAGTATTTCGAGCAGCTACAGCGGTCCGATTTCCGAATGATTTTTTGCCATCACGGAAACAGATGAGCTGCACAAAATGAATGATCAAGAATGATTAGGTCACTAATTTGATTTTAATTTTCAGTTGTGTTAACGTTATCTCATTCCCAAAATCGGCAACCCCCGTGGATTTGGGGTATAGCTTACCATAAACCTTAAGGACTGCCTATATAAGTTCTGCGTCCTCGCCAACTCCGGGCTGGTACCGGGTTCTGGGGTTAAGGTAGTATGCTGCGAAAATTATCCAATATTGTTTAGGAAATGTCAGTCATTTTTGCAAAATCAAGGTTAAAAGTTAAAACTAAAAATTAAAGTCATTATTACCTGCTGCGTGGAGTGGGTGAGATAGTGTACGGTCCCACCTGGACTCAATAATTCTGGTCACCCACTGCGTAGATCTTAGTAAGATATTTACGGAACTTCATTCTCCAATGGGAAATCTCAATAAAAGGATAATTATAATGTTACCTAACATTATTTTGAAGATATAGTTAAACGTGTTGAAAAAAATAAGGTCGATAATTTTTAAATGATGCCATTTCAAATTCTAAAGGGGCGCCAAACTAAACTGAACTAACATTTTTATAAATATATGAAATAAATATATATATGTTATGAATATATTATTTTAGTTATTGTTATTATCGTTTGATTTTACCGTTATTACATTCATTGTTGTTATTATTCTTATTATTATTGTTATTATTATTATTATTATTACTAAAACTATTATTGTTATTGTTATTATTGTTACCAAAACCACATTAAAAAGATACTTGCTTCAATATAACACTTCCTTTACCAAACTAGTCTAGTTTATATTTCATAAATCACCTCACCAACAAAATATAGTTAAACATGCTTACAAAATTGTACATTTAGATTAAACCCCAAAATACAAGAAATTTGAAAGCCGAACTTCATATCATGAGGCATTTCGACAGGATTTATATCCAAAATAAATCATATTTAAGCTAACTGGAGGCAGGAAGTTATAAATTGTTGTATCTTACTATTTCTTGTTTAATAACCTTTTAATTTAATTGGTCTTTAGTAGGGATGTACACGAGCCGAATCAAGCCGAACAGTCTAAGGCTCGAGTTCGGCTCGTTTAAGTTTTTATTGTGTTCGAGTTCGGTTCGTTTTGTAATTACTAGGTTCGCGAATAGTTCGAGCTCGGTTCGCCAAAAGCTCGATAACGTAATTAACGAACATAGTTCGAGCTCGAGTTCGTTAAGCGTGTAACTCTAAGCTCGCAAATAGTTTGAGCTTGGTTCGATAAAAGCTCGGTTCGATTCCTATTGAATCCAATTTTATGCATTATTTAATTTTTTTTTATATATAAAAAAATTAATGAATAGTTTGCGAGCCCTGCTCGCGAGCCCAGTTCGCGAGCTTGCGAACCGAACACCTATAGGCTCGAGCTCGGCTCGAAAAAAAATTCGAGCTCGATATTAAGCTCGAGTTCGGTTCGTTTAGGCCAACGAACGATTCCGAACGAATATTTTTTCGAGTCAAGCCCCGAATAGTTCGCGAACAGTTTCGTTCGTGTACATTCCTAGTCTTTAGAGTCTAATGTTATAGTGTAAATGTTTTGTAACCACATTTTTCATGTAGATGGATTTTAGTCATTTCTTCCATAGAAAGACTACATTGCCCTAAATAATTAGATGATAACGTATCAAACGTGTATAAACATGTATCAACATGTATCACGAGGCATTTGAAAGCTGAATTTAAAAAATTAAAAAGCCAATTTAAAATAATATATGCATAACTTCATATGTTCAAAATTATATCTCAATTTTCACATTTAAATTCTACTTATCGAAAAATTAAAATATATTAATTGAACACGTTAATGATCCCATCAATATGTAAATTATGTTATTTTTCTATACTTTGACTAACGTGATATAGTCATATTATTTATGCAGTAATAGCTCTCCGAAAAATATAGTCATATAGTCATAGCACGAGGCATTTCAACATGATTTAACTCCAAAATAAATCATACTAGACATCAAGGCTGAAATTAATGTTGGTACCATAAATTAATTTACCGTTGTTCTTCACGACCTTCAGACTGGGTAGACAATTCTTATTGAACTGCAAAATCTCTATTGCGCCTACTTATAGCTCGATCTCTCTACTTCCCGGTATTTGCTTAATTGTCCCCTAAACTACGATTCTTCAATATTTGTGTACAACAAACTAATAAACTCATCCTTCATTTATACACAAATGTGAAGCTCAACTACTGAAGATGCAATTCATTTCTTGCACAAATTGTCACATCAATCACTCCAAATGTCACCTCTATTTCATCTTTTAAGCTTTTACGGGCTGTGCCCTCACATGTTGCTGTTATTCTGCTGCAAAGTGCCAAAACAAGCCCCTAGTTTCAAAAAAGTTTATGCAGAAAAAAAAAAAAATTCATGGCATCGATATTTTGGCCAGATTTCGGCGACAACAGGTAAATTTCCACTGCAGTCCCAGGCGCGTTCATGGCATCGATTTCTCGCCGAGATTTTCGCGAAATCTCGGCGATTTAATAACAAAACGCCATGTACCTCGCTTATCGTCTCGGAATGGCTGAATCAGATTTCTCGCGATATTTTGTTCCCTGCATATATTATGCTAAAATTTTGAAAAATTTAGGCTATCGAAAACTGTTTCTATTTGAATCTTGCTGAAATAACGACAATATATTTGTAACATTCAGTAGTTTCTTGTGATTTTTCTTAGAATAGTGACGATAAACTAATATTTCGATAAATTGCAATTTAATTTTATTTTTATTATATGCTGAAGTGAAAAATGATGATGAATCTATTAAAAACCAAAAAAGAGCATGCTATCTGTTACATTGACAAAGAGGGAAAATGTAGTTGATGTTCAACTTTTGGGAAATTTTAGAATACAATCTTCGCATTAATATGACTACTATTTTAACTTGCTGTTACAGATAATAACAGGGTAATATTTGCTTTTCTCATTTAACAAGTAGGTCGTACTATTACAGGTAATAACAAGTAATATTTCATTTTTTTTTTTAATTTAATAAAGTAGGTGACGCTTTACCAATTCCACTATTTATGATTTCCGAAAACACTCCCTTGATTTCTTATGTTACACAGCGCTCCTTCAAATAAATGGGAACCAAATATTTTTTTTTCTTTTCTTTTTCTTTTTGGTTTTTGTTTTCCTTTTCTTTATTTTTAACGGAACCAACGTGAGAATGGAGTCCAACTACCAAATATTTTTGTTTTGTTTTGTTTCATTTTATTTCTCTTTTGTGTATCCAAAATAAAACGAAAGTATTATTTTAATGTTAAATAATTGATACATTTTGTTGACTTGTTTATCAATATTTCTCACATGAAAATTAATTAATTACTTTTAAAAACTCAAATTCACCTTATGATGGGTATACGTCATTTTTTATGTGAACAATCACAAATAATTTAATTAATTATAAATACTCAAGCCAACATATATCTAAATAATACATAACTCGTCCAAAAAATATTAAGATAAAATAATAAATAAAACAAATAGGTTAATTTTATTATAAAACATTTTCTTTTCTTTGTAACATAAACTCATGCTTCTTTATTAAAAGAATAATTGATTAAATCTATACTCCTTTCTGTTAAAAAAGGATCACTTTAGAGAGGATAAAATTGCTTATAAAAAATAACATTTTACCGCAAAAAAAAAAAAAGAAAAAAAATTCAATTTTATCTAAACTCCCATCAAATTTTCTTTAAAAACTCATGATTTGGCATTATACCTTAATTACAAATTCTCTATTACACAAGCTACTTAATTTGGTTGACTATATTTCTTTATTTCACAAAATAATCTTAGATAAATGAATTATGCAAAAATATATTTGTCCTTTCTATTCACTCTTAATTTTTCCAAAAGAATCTACAACGACGACATTTTTTAACCAAATGTAGTATTATACAACATAGGTTCACCAATAGTAGTCCTATTCATCAGCTATAAAACCTAACAACCAAAATATTCAAATTGGATAGTTACCCCCTCTCTATATAGAATATATAATCGTTTGATGTATAATATTAATAATGATCTCGTACAATACACGATTTAAAAATATTGAATGAATATATAAGAATTGATAGATTACGTATATGGCTGAAAATATAATATAAGATGGGATAGAAGCTAAAAAATAATTTGTGTCAATAGAATACAAATATTAACTACATAGATCAATGTGAAATAATAGTAATTTTTGAAGTATATTATTAGTCCTTTCATTCACTAAATAAGGTGGACGCTTTCTAGCATGCCTCATTTTGCATTTAAATGGGAGATAAAATAATACTATGATCATATCTAGATTGTTTCATAATTTTTCATATATGCAAATATAAATATAACACTACTTTTCTCACCAAAGAACTCAGGAAAGAATTTGGTCAAATTTTTCAAATTTTCATTTGCGAGCATAAGTGCATATAGTTCTTATTAGTTATTTCTTTCTTTTATTAATGCTTTTATTCGCTAAATGAGGCGAAAGTTTATCAACATGCTACATTTTGCGGTTTAAATGAGAAAGAAAATTGTTATAATTATAGATTATTTCCCTATTTTTCATTTATAAATAGATGTATTTAAATATAAATATTATTATCTTTGCAATTTTAATTTGATATATATATCTCTAATTAGTTTAACTTCATCAAATAAATTATATTCATTTATATTATTTTCAACTTTCAGTTGCATATTTTATTTATTTAAAATAATAATTGATAAGAAATATTCATTATTTTATAGATAATTTATATTTTATAAAAAGTCATATTTTTTGTGTGGAAAATTACATATTACTATAAGAAAACAAACAACTCAAGGCACCACATATTTACGGACTGGACAGATTTACGACTATTTAAGCAGAAATAAAACTAAAGATTTGCCCATACATAATTAATCAAAACCTAACTACTGTCCGAAAAACTAATAAATTTGTGGATTAAAGGATTTCATTTTATTATATAATAAGATTATATAGTAGGATAAGTGGTGGAGTTCAAATTGAGGAACAAAATATTTTACTATTTGAATAAAATGTTTTACTCTCTCCGTTTCAAATGAAGTTGCACACTTTTTTTTTCGGTACGTCCCACAATAATTCGCACATCCTAAAAACAGGAAACTTATCTGATAATTTTCACCCTCAATCTCCTCCATTAATCCACCTTTGAAAAGTCAACCTAAAAAGCAAAAAAACAAATTTTTTTAATATGTGTGCATCCGTAGAGGTGCAACTTCATTTGGAACGGAGGTCGTATCAAGCATTTAGTTTGTATTTTCTTACTGAGTATTTCATGATATATATAATTTTATTTTCTATATATAGATTATTTTAATTAGGACCCTAATTAATCTAAAATCTCAATGTAAATGAACAAGAGCCAAACCAAGAGGAATAAAGAGCAAAAGGAAGGCGACTATTATTCGCAGCCGCAAAAGTTCTCAATACATCCCACTTCTCAATGCAACCTTCTTTTACGTAAAAAATAGTATAAATTCTTAATACAATCCACTAAATATCAATTACATCATTTTCTTATTAAATTAAATCATTTAAATTAAAATACAATAAATAAATAATATATCATAAAAAACAATGGAAAAAGAGGAAGAGGTGAAGATGAAGAATTAGAGTGACGATGATATGAAATTCGCATTATTCGATTAGAAAGGAGTTGCTTTATGTTTTGTTTTTAACTTTTGCAGATCTGAGTTATATTATAACTAGCTAATAACGAAGGGTTAGTTTACTTTTAGGAGAATTAATAAGATTGTGGCTGTTCTACTAGTGTTTGTCATGGATGCGCCGGATAATCTTTAATAATTGTTGATATATTGTTTTAATAATTCCGATTAAATTAAGAGTACAATTATATTCTTTTAGTGGAATAAAATATAATTAATAAATTAATATGATAAGTCAAGAGTTGACCAGGTCATAATTGATTTATTGGAGCTTGATTTAATTGGGTCCGATCGGGTCCCTTCGGTGGCTCAATATGAACTATAATAAATTATAAATATTATAATTTATTATTGCAATACAATAAATATATTGGATATTGATAGATATAGAAGATGGAGATATCCAGGATCTCCTATATCTATCAGGATATGTTACTTGGAGAGAGAGAATATAATGTAACATTATATATATATAAAGCCACGGCCGTTTTCTTTTCTCCAATACAAATCACGTATAAAATATATCCAAGGAGGTGTCCACACATCGTGTATTGCAGTGCGGTTCGTGAGAACACCGGAGAAGACTTGGAGGTTTGAAACCACACGCTACAAAGGTATTAATTTAATCCTTCTAGCGTAAATTAATTAATTGTAGAACATGTGATAAATCGGTCGATCCTACAACGATGTATCCGATTTACAATATTACATATTGTGCATCGGATAAGAATCGTGGTTCTAACAATTGGTATCAGAGCGTAGGTTTTGATATTATTATATGTTCTCTTTTAATTGATTTAATGATGCATATAATTTTGAGCGGTGTTTTAGGTTTACAATTTTATTGTTGTTATGGATGAATGTTTTAATTTTTATTGAACAATTTATGGCCTAGTTTTATTGGTAAAATTGTATTTTGTATTTTTCGAGTTGTACACAAGGGGGTGGATTACGACCCCATGTTTTCCCCTTGTTAGATTTTGAAATAGGGTACAAAATATGTAATTTTTGTTGTAATTTTCGGATTTGAGGTATTCTGTATTATTCCTCGAATTTTCTGGGGTAAAAATTGAAGGATTCAGAAGTTCAAAGAAATGGATGAGCAGCAGATGGCGGCGCGACGCAATTTTCCGGCGGCGGTTGAGGCAATGCGATGGCAGGCCCTGCTGCTAGGGTTCAATAGAACCGGGTCGCGACCAGGGTCGGGTTGGTCCGGCTCGGGTCGTGGGTTGGACCCTTGGGCAGTTGGGTTAATTAAGTGGGCTCATTGGTATTCAATTGGATATGGGCTTATTTTTTTAAAATTTGGGCCTGTTTTAATTGAATAATGGGCTGACTAAATTAATAAGTTGTTGGGCCTCCCTTGGGCTGCTGGAAATTCATTAATAAATTTAGTCTGGACCAGAAAAATTGCAGATGGACCGTAAAAAATTGGGCCGAGTTGTGCTTCAATTAGTTTTTTCATTTTTCTGTAATTTTGAGTCTAGGATGGCCATAAATTTGTTCTTATTTAATTATTGCTTATTATTTGTTTTATTTATGCTTGAAATTAATTGTCATTCACATAGCATGTCATATAGAATTGTATGAACACCGCTCTAGGTACTAGACTATCATGCATATTTTCTTTATTTATTTTCTTTTCTAATTTAGAATTAGATTTGAGAATTAATAAAGTAATTAATATTTAATTATTTTGAGAGTCAAAATAATTTGAAAAATATTAATTGGATAAACCCCAAATTTGTTTTATAAAATATTAAGTGTGTGAGGGTTTATTTATAAATCCACGACCTCCTTTATTAGCCCATAAGTAAGAATGTATGTATGCCTCGTACTAATTCAATTGGTCTCCCTATAGGAGGGCTGCATTATTTTCGATTACTTGATTGGGCCCAATTATGGTAGTAAATTTTAAATTTCAATTAATTATGTTTATCCTATAGATTTCATAATTATTTGATAGTTTTTAAAATTTATTAATATAAAGGTAATACACTTAAATCAAAATATTGTAAGGTTTTCCTATAAAATATCCGAGCAATATTATTGAGGGTCAAATATATGTGATACTAAATCAATATAGCATGAGATGTAGGATATTTGATTTAGCGGGAGATCCCAACCTAGCTGTAAATCAACATTTACCACTCCTATAGAGGGGTATGCCTTGATTTTGGAGTTTTAGGTAGTCACATAATACTGTAGTTTTTTGGGTCTACTTATTAAAAGTTTTATTTCATGTTTAGAACATGCATTCATTCATTCATTCTATGCAAGCTTATATATGATGTTTTATTTCAGAAAAAATGTCTTCTAGCGCACTATCTGTGATATTGACTAAAAATCAACTAATGAGAGAAAACTACGTTGACTGGAAACGAAATTTGATGATTGTTCTCACTGCTGAGAAGTTGAAATTTGTGCTAACTGAACCTTGTCCAAAGTGACCATGGAGTCCAGTGATAAGGAACATGAGGCTCGTGACAAGTGGATTCATGCCAATGATATGGCTCGTTGTTACATTTTGGGTTCTATCTCAAATGTGTTGCAACAGAGGCATGGAGACATGGAGACATCTGCTAAGATCATGGAGAGTCTTAAAGATATGTTCGCTCATCAAGGACGCCAAGCACGTCAGGCTGCTATTAGAGCCATTATGACTGAGCGTATGAAGCTCGGGACGGCCGTTAGAGATCATATGCTAAATTTGATCGAAATGTTTAATGTGGCTGAGGCTTTAGGAGCTGACATTGATTCGGAAACTCAGGTAGACATGGCACTGAGACTCTCCCTGAGATGTTCTCCCACTTCAAGGTCAGCTATAACATGAATAAGCTGAACATGTCTCTGAATGAATTAATGAAAGAGCTCCAAAACGCTGAAAGCATTCTTAAGGCTCAAAATGGTGATGCTTTTGCTGTTGCTTCTGTTGGACAAACCTCATCCAAGCCGAAAGGTAAGGGTGGAAAAAGGAAGAAGTCCAATAAGAAGGGCCCACAGCAACAAGCAAAGAAGGCCAAAACGGATGGGAAACCTAAGGGGAAGTGCTTTGAATGCGGCGAGAAGGGCCATTGGAAAAGAAATTGCCCGACTTTCATAGCTAAGAAGCAAGCTAAGGGTGAGTTATCCTTCATTGTGTCTTATTTAGTGGTTGATTCTACGGATACTTGGATAGTAGACTCTGGAGCCACTAACCATGTCTGCAATTCTTTGCAGGGGTTCCAAGTAACCAGACAACTTAATGAAGGGGAGCATACTCTGAAGGTTGGCACAGGAGCTGTGGTTTCTGCAAAAGCTGTCGGAGTTATTTATCTTTATTTTTCAAATAGGAAGTATTTGGTTTTAAGTGATTGTTATTATGTCCCGGATATTACTAGAAATTTAATTTCTGTTGCTTTATTATTCAAACAAGGATATTGTGTTCATTTTTCATTAATGACAGTCGATATTTCTTTAAATAAAGCGATTGTTTGTAAGGGGCATATGGATAATGATTTGTATATCTTAAAACCAACCGACAGCTCATTGCATCACACAGCTAAGCGTATAAAACTGTCTCCTTCTAATGAACCTTACTTATGGCACTTAAGACTTGGTCACGTTAATCTTAATAGGATTCATAGACTAGTAAGGGATGGTCCTTTAAGTAACTTGAAGGTAGAATCCCTGCCTGTATGTGAATCTTGTTTAGAGGGTAAAATGACTAAGAGGTCTTTTAAATCTAAGGGATTAAGGGCCAAAGAAGTTTTAGAATTAGTACACTCTGATGTATGTGGACCAATAAACGTTCCAGCTAGAGGTGGATATGAGTATTTCATCACGTTCACAGATGATTACTCAAGATATGGTTATGTTTACCTAATGGTCCATAAATCTGAGGCACTTGAGAAATTCAAGGAATTCAGATTGGAAGTGGAAAAACAATTAGGTAAGAACATAAAAACACTTCGATCAGATCGAGGTGGGGAGTATCTATCCAACAACTTTCGGACATACTTAACAGAGAATGGGATTTTATCCCAATTGAGTGCACCAAGAACCCCACAGCAAAATGGTGTCTCGGAAAGGAGAAACAGGACCTTGTTGGACATGGTCAGGTCTATGCTAAGCTTCTCAACTCTCAAAACTTCTTTTTTGGGGATATACCCTACAAACAACAATATACTTACTAAACTTGGTTCCTTCCAAGTCTGTACCTAAGACACCCTTGGAGTTGTGGAATGGTCGTATGCCCAATCTAAGACACCTTCGGACATGGGGTTGTCCAGCACATGTGCTGAAGAGTAAGACAGAAAAGTTGAAATCAAGATCAGAATATTGTGTATTTATAGAATATCCGAAAGGAACAAGAGGGTACTATTTCTATAGTCCTCAAGATAAGAAGGTTTTTGTAAGTACAAATGCAACCTTCTTAGAGGACAAGTATATAGAAGAACGCGAATCCAAGAACAAGGTTCTTTTGGAGGAGATAAAGGAAAATCTTCCTAGATCATCTGCTCCAGAGATCCGCACTGAACCTGTTCATGAATTCGCAACTCTACCATCCGGTGTTGAATCCAGTGGGAGATAAATGGCGACTCCGCTAAGAATGTCTATGGGAGAATCAACACCTGAAATGGTAGAAAATCATGCCCCTAATGTTCAATCACCCCTAGGTGGTGAAATGGACATCGAGGAACATGAGGAAAGAGAACCGTTTCCAATTGTAAACGAACCTATAGCAACTAGACGTGCGAGGAGGGTCATTCGACCACCTTCCAGACTTGTTTTTTATGGAGAGTCTCTTGAGGCGGTCTCTGTTGAACAAGAGGAAGATCCTACATCATTTAGAGAGGCTATGGAAGATAAAGACGCTGATCATTGGAGAAGTGCTATGGATTCATAAATGAATTCCATGTACACTAACTCTGTCTGGGATCTTGTAGACAAACCCGATGGGGTAAAACCTATTGGGTGCAAATGGGTCTACAAGAGAAAGAGAGGAATAGATGGAAAGGTAGAAACCTTTAAAGCAAGATTGGTTGCCAAGGGTTATACCCAAAGAGAAGGAATCGATTATGCAGAAACCTTCTCGCCGGTAGCTATGCTTAAGTCTATTCGGATTCTCCTGTCCATTGCGGCACATTTCGATTACGAGGTGTGGCAAATGGATGTCAAGACTGTATTTCTTAATGGAAATCTTGACGAGAGCATCTATATGATGCAACCAGATGGTTTTATCCAAAAGGATCAAGAGCATAAAGTATGCAAGTTGAAAAGGTCCATTTATGGACTGAAGCAAGCGTCTAGATCTTGGAATATCAGATTCGATCAAGCTGTGAAAACTTATCAGAATCCTGATGAATCTTGTGTCTATAAAAAGAAAGAAGACAAAAGAGTAGTTTTTCTCGTGCTGTATGTGGATGACATCTTTTTGATTGGAAATCATGTTGGAATGTTAAACTCGGCAAAACACTGGTTGGCACAACAGTTTGATATGAAGGACTTGGGTGAAGCAAACTATGTTTTGGGAATCCAGATCTTACGAGATAGGAAAAACAGAAGGATTGCTGTGTCCCAAGCTTCATACATCAACAAGATATTGGTAAAATTTGCTATGCAAGATTCCAAGAAAGGCCAAACGCCTTTCAGACATGGAATTCACTTATCACGGGAGCAATCACCTAAGACTCCTAAAGACGTGGAATACATGAAACGGGTTCCTTACGCTTCAGCAGTAGGAAGTCTCATGTATGCTATGCTATGTACTCGACCAGATATCTGTCATGCTGTTGGGATAGTTAGTAGATATTAGTCGGACCCAACACTAGATTGCTGTTAAACATATTCTCAAGTATCTTCGAAGAACTAAATATTATATGTTGGTATATTCAGCATCAGACTTGGTGCCTGTGGGATATACTGATTCTGATTTTCAAGCTGATAGAGACTCTCGAAAGTCAACGTCAGGGTCAGTATTCACACTTGGTGGCGGTGCTGTTGTTTGGAGGAGCATAAAACAATCTTGTATTGCTGATTCCACTATGGAAGCTGAGTACGTGGCAGCTTGTGAAGCAGCAAAATAAGCTGTTTGGCTTAAGAATTTTTTGCAGAGCCTAGAGGTGGTTCATTCCGCGTCACAAAGTATTCCTTTATTTTGTGACAATAGTGGAGCTGTGGCGAATGCAAAAGAACCTAGAAACCATCAACGTGGGAAACACATTGAGCGGAAGTATCACCTCATAAGGGATATTGTTCAGAGAGGAGATGTGACGGTGTGTAAGATTGCTTCTGCAGAAAATCTTGCTGACCCCTTCACAAAGGGTTTACCGGTTGGTGTATTTGAGGGTTATATTAGAAATATGGGTATACTAGAAGTGGGAGAAAATGTTTGATAGTATGAGTGCCCTTATTTGTATTACTTAGATGCCCTTGAGTAATTTTATCTTGTTTGTTTTCTTTGACATTTTGAAAAAAAAATTTTGAGTTGTTCTTTTGATTAATTCTTTATGAGCTTGCATGTGTCCATGGATGGTAGATACATTAAATCGAGTGTTTAAGTTGTTCAACACAGAAAGATTTGATTTATTATTCTATTCGAAAATAATTTTTGTTCGCGATCAGTAAATAATTTTTGGACAATTTATTTTGATAAGATCGTCTCAATTTCATTGAAGTATGTCTTTGACTTGGTAATGAAATTGAGGATACATGTATGGTGTATTGGACAGGACCACATGAAATTTAAATTGTGTTTTGACCATACAATTTAAAATTCATTGATTGACGTATGTATTACCTTAATCCTGAGTGAATAATGTACCTTTATTACCAATTGGACATTCTTTGAAACACCAAAGAGTGAGATTGTTATATTGATCAATACCTTGGTGTTTTGGGAGTTAAAGTGAAGTGATAAAGGACATATATTTACAATATTGGAATCCTTCACTTATTTAATAGGCATGATCAGGATCTCACGAGTTCTTCTATGAACAGTAAATCTGAGCTCAGTATTCGACATTTGTTGTCGAATCACTTTGTGTGATGTAGTCACACATGACTGTTAGATAGAAGATGAATGTTGAGATTGACAAGTGTTTGAACATAGGCTTATTGGTCATGGTAGCCTATTGCAAATACTTTAGTTGATCGAGGGGGGCAATATGTTGGATCGATCAGTCAGAGGATAATAATTGTTGATATATTGCTTCAATAATTCCGATAAAATTAAGAGTGAAATTATATTCTTTTAGTGGAATAGAATATAATTAATAATTAATATGATAAGTCAAGAGTTGACCGGGTCATAATTAATTTATTGGAGCTTGATTTAATTGGGTCCGATCGGGTCCCTTCGGTGGCTCAATATGAACTATAATAAATTATAAATATTATAATTTATTATTGCAATACAATAAATATATTGGATATTGATAGATATAGAAGATGGAGATATCCAGGATCTCCTATATCTATCAGGATATGTTACTTGGAGAGAAAGAATATAATGTGACATTATATATATATAAAGTCACGGCTGTTTTCTTTTCTCCAATACAAATCACGTATAAAATATATTCAAGGAGGTGTCCACACATCGTGTATTGCAGTGCGGTTCGTGAGAACACAGGAGAAGACTTGGAGGTTTGAAACCACACGTTACAAAGGTATTAATTTAATCCTTCTAGCGTAAATTAATTAATTGTAGAACATGTGATAAATCGGTCGATCCTACAACGATGTATCCGATTTACAATATTACATATTGTGGATCAGATAAGAATCGTGGTTCTAACATGTTCTACTACTGTTTGTCATGGATGCGCCGGATAATCTTTAACCTCTAGCTATCGGCGAGCTGGTTGTGATTATTGAGGGAATCACTTTATTTTTATTATTTATGTTTTTTATTCTAAGATTAATTATATGGAATTAATAGTTATTTATGTTTTTCATGGATGAAATCTTAAAAAAGTTTAGGGCATATGGAGTTCTTGAATACAAAAGAGACGAGGCTTGATTGAAGATGTCACAAAAGAAAGAGAAATTATATTTTTAATATTTTTTTTTTCATTTTGTTGGATTATATATATAATTTTTTTTTAATTAGTGATATTATTTTTCATTAAGGACGTTGGTTCTTCACAATTAGAATTGTAATTTATTAAATTAATGGACTGCATTATAAAAATTTATGGGCTGCCAATAGGCGCAACAAAAAAGGAAAGTGTTTTAGTTACTGATTTAGTAAGTAGCAAATTACTATATTTAATGATAAAAAATAAAAAAAACATAATCTAAGGATTATTATCGTAGATTATATCAATGCAATAATTATATTTTTAAAGGACCCTCAACTTTTATTTCCTCTTAAATATAGACTAAGGGCATGTTTGCTTGGGGTTGGCCCAACCTCTCATCAGTTGGGCAAACCCCTTATAATGTTAGTTTGGGTTGGCTTGACCAATCCACCTATCAATAATTACACACAACATCAATCAATCACAAATCCTAATACTGCTTTAATCATTCTTCCAATCATTAAGAACTACCTCTTACACATATCATATCATATTTTATAATTAATAATTAAATCCGACACTCCAATCGCAACCCCAGCCACCCAACCAAACATCATTCTTTAACACCTCCATCCACAAAATATAATTTCATATAAAATCAATATGCTTTATCATTAGGGATGGTAATTTGCTACACCACGCAACTAATATGACACGATCGAATCCGAATTGGAGAATTAGAGTTGATCATAAATGAGTTCGGGTTGAAAATGGGTTGAATTTGACTGATAGGAAAGATAAACGGGTGGGTCGGGTTGACGTCAACACACCAACTCGTTTTTTAATTATTATTATAAAAAAGACCTTGCACATTGTAATATTACAAGTTTACGAGGCTCTAGTTATAAAATAACATGTGTATTTAACTATAAGATTCAAACTGTATTTACTTATGATTGAAGGAGAGTGAAATACTGTAGGTTGGGGAAATGAAGTGGAAAGAAAACATTAAGTTAAATAATTGAGCGTTTGATTTTGTTGGTTGAGGATTGAGTTGGGGTTTGTTTTCACTGTAAAAAGTGAGAAAAAATTGTCGTGATATGTGTAAATATATTGACAGCAACTCCAGAAGAAACATAGTCTGATCGACCCAATTTTCAATGAATTGAACCAAGTGATAGGTATTCACCCTAAATATTGTGTTAATTATAGATTTCCAGCTTATTTTATACCTTGTATAGTGTGATCATGATTTAGACTCATATTATTTTATTCTGAACAAAATAATTTGTAGTGTGGTAATTAAGTTGTTGACCCAAATAGCTAAATGGGTTCGGAAAATTGAGTTATAATTAGTTGTCCTTGAGATAAAATTTGAGTAATGGCATCGTACAAGGTTATCGATGGTTGAGACATAAAGTTGTGTGTTGTCTGGGAGAGGACAAAAATATATTTCTAACGTTTGGTCGCTAGTAATACCTGCGGCTGCATAGGACTATCAATATCATTAGCAACCCTGCAATTCCTTCTAATTTCTCCTGGCAGTCCAGACTGCAAATCCCCCATCTTAATCATCCCTTCAACAAATGCCTTGAAGAACTTACTCTGACTCTTGCTGAACATTTTCACGTACTTTTTCGTCTGGGAAAATGAGTACAACGTTTGATCCGAATTCAAAAACCCTCTCCCCTCCACCAAATCCTTGTAATACTGATTGTCGAATATCTCAGGTGTAGCATCTAAATCACCAGTCACCTCCTCGTCTCCTCCCAGTGGGCACAACTTGTCAAGTTTCTCACGGTATTTGGGGTCGATGGCTGGGTCGGGCTGGCCGGTGCCTGATTGATTGTAGAGCCTAAAGACTATAGAGAAGCACCTGGCTTTGCCAATGGAGTGGGAACCAGAAAGGGCTACTAAGTCTTTGATTGAAAGGTTAAATTTGGTAAACAGGTTTATGAGGGAAGTTGCATTGGCTCTTGGGCTTGGCATTATGTCATTTGATGCTTCTTGGCTGGCTGTTAAGCTGTCTTTCCTTCCTAGTTTCACTTCCCAATTTGGCCCCCCACTCTGTTCCAATTTTACACCAAAACAGAATGAATTAGTTCAAAGACTTCTTTTTCTTTTCGATACAAAAATCATTAAAGAATGACTTCAATTCATCAACTATATACTGAAATGCGATTTTGAAATATGAGACTTGAAAATTTATGTCAAAACATTTGTAAGAGACCCCAGAACCACATAGTGTAGCGGTTGTGTAACAGGAAAAAGTAACACTTTTTACAACAAAAGTAGTACTTTTACTTTACTATAACAATAAACTAGCGGTGATTGGAAGGATCTTTATAATCTGCATTCATGTTTCAATTAAGAGATTTGTAACTTTTCTTGATCAAGTCTACCCTTGTGGAAACTTCAATTGCGGTTTTCACTCAGGGCCATTCAACCATAATGATTTCAACACCATCTAAACAAAATCCGTTACAATCAAAAAGTAATAATCAAAGAAATCTCTTATAATCTTGAATCAAATTTCAGTTTTATTATCATGATACCAATCTTTTTAGCAAAAATTTATTTATAGATTTTGTGTAAGGGATTTCACTCATATTTACAAGATCATTCTACAAGAATGGTGGACATCATATTGATCAATACTGGATGGATGGAAATCTATGCAAAGTTGAAACACGTTTTCAGTTTTATTATCATGATATCTTTTCACAAATATTTGCAAGATCATTCTACATGAGTGGTGGACATGATATTGATCAATAGTGGATGTGTGAAAATTCATGTAACGTTGAAACGCATTTTATATGCTCTTATTTTGCTTAGGGATGGCTATTAACATTTAACAATATACTAAAAAATGTCTGGTCATTTACCCAGACAAATAAAAGGATCTTCGGTTACACTAGTCAGGATGTTGTGTTGAACATCTCGTTTTACACTTTAAAAGTGTTCCGACATCAATCAAATACTAAAAAGACATTAATATTTCATATGTATTTAAAGAAAATAGGGGTGTCAATAGCCCACTTCTATACTAATCTATTCAATTTGTATGACCATTTGATGGAGGAATATTGGTGGGTAACATTTATCCTGCTAGAAAGAGAGAGAGAGAGGAAAGGAGGTTACCAGAAGAACAGCATCTCTGGCAGCCATTATTAAAATATCAGCACAAGACACAACTCCTGGACACGCCCTTTCCACTGCTTCCTTAACTTCATCAATAACGTCGTACGATCTCAGCGAATCTATGTTCGACAACGCTAATTTCTCACCAATCATGTTCTCCGTATCATCCAGCAACAATGATCCATCACAACCCTACACAGACACAAAATTCTCAGTAAGAACCACCCTGATTTTATCACAACAAAAAGAGAATTTGATAGAAGTTGGTGTTACATTAACAAAGCAATCATGGAACTGTAATCTCATTACAGAGGCTGCACTTCGTGTTTCTCTGGCCATGGCCTTCCGGATAACATCTCGTACGATGAATTCTGCCTCCGGGCAAGTTTCCGAGTAGAAACCCGGGCGGAGAGGCGGATATGCGGCGGCGGAGGAGATGAGGAGGAGAAGAATGAGATGCGACGACAATGACATCTCCGTGTTGGTGTTTCCAGAATGCATCACTGGAAATAGGCAGAGTGAAAAGTTGGATTTTTGTATAAGCCTTTGTTGTACATGTGGGGTGAGGAAAGATGGGATATTTGTGGGGCCATGCCTCTCAATAATTTATTATAGGGTTGTTGCTTTTGTAAATTTATAGTATTCTATTTTCTCCCTTGTAATTATTGGATTACAAAAGTTACTGGAGTGGAGGTTTATTATTATTATAAAAGGAAAACAAAAAAAGGGAACATAAGTATTTTTACCTAGTTGTTTTAGTATTTGTGGGTCGTCTTGGTGGGCCAAATTTTGGTGCCACAATAGTGGTGTTATTTTGTAATATAAGATGTAACATTATTGTAATATTGTAATATAAGATGTAACATTATTTCAAATAGATAATTTTACGTGGTTTCAATATGTTTTAGAAAAATCTCTCATTAAGATTATTTGCAACATTGTAGAAAATCTTGTTAGAAAAATACTATTTTGTCATTCAACTTCTTACTTCATAGTTAGTTGGGCCAAAAATGACACTACAACAAAAGAAGTCTTTTGCATAAGACTTTTTGACACCACAATTGTGGTCACTAATAATAAGTTATTTGTGACCACTTGTTGTCACAAATCTCTCTACAAAGTATTTGAGACAACTTTAAAACTACTTTTAGAGACAACTAGTTGTTGCAAAAAATATTTGAGATGCATTTGAGACCACTTTTATGGTCACAAATATATTATTTGCAACAGAGTTATTGAGACGACAATAAAGTTGTGACAAATACTCATAAGTTGTGACAAATGTTCATTATTTGAGACCAATTTGCTTAAGTTGTGGCAAATACTCATTATTTAAAAAGTGGTCTCAAAAAACCCCTTTCCTTGTAGTGTGATGCTTCAAGTAGAAGTTACTTCCTCTATCTTGAAAATGGAACAATGTTTTAAAAGTTAACTTGTTTGTTTATATTTTTAGAAGCATATTTTTCACTTTTCACTATGTTAAACACATAGATTATATTTGTTTTACCATTTTCATCCACTAAATTAATCATTAGATTTAAATTAAATATTTGTTTTGTGTCCCATCACTATGGCAATGTTTGGTTGGAGCTGGGGTGGCTGGGCTGGGGGAAGTAGCTGGAGTTAGTGGCTGGGGCAAGTAGCTGGAGATGTTTGGTTGGGTGGCTGAGGTTGTGGTCGGAGTGTGATATTTAACTATTAATTGTGAAATGTGATGTGATATGCGCAAGATGTAGTTATTAATGATTGGTAGAATGATTAAAGTAGTGTTTGGATTTGTGATTGATGTCCCCCCATCAAACCCTAATACCCCCGGCTTGGCCAAACTAGCCTAAACAAACATGAGGTTGGGTTGGCCCAACTGATGAGAGGTTGGGCCATCCCCAACCAAACATCCCCTATCAATTCATCAAATATAATAAAATAAATTTCTATCATCATTATTAGTGGAATCCACCCGTTACCATTAGTCTAATAAAATATCATTACCAACCATATTATTCAATAAATACACATCTATTTAAATATCAATCACATTTATCAAATTATATCAAAGAAAATATCATAAACAACGCTAGAAACACTAAAAATTGAAGATTGAAAATGGAAGCATAATCAGACATCCTCATTTCACTATTGAACACTAGAAAAAATTATAGAAAAAGTCAAATGAACAAATAAAACAATTTAGAAGGCTGATCTTCAAGTTATTGAGCAAAATACATGCCTTTATTTATGAATAATGTAGAAATTCACCCCCATTTTGTTTTTATGTGGGGGCAGGGTTGTGGTTGTGGGGACAAAAATAGTGAGAGGTGTTGGAGTTGGCGAAACTAATTCTTCTGACAACGAGTTTGTTGTGGGTGGATAGGGTGCATGTTGGCGTGAAGGATGAAAATAATATATTCAAATCAGATAATATATAGTTATATACTACCTCATTATTATTATTATTTTTTTAAAACTTATTCTAGACTTACAAAATTATTTTCCATTATACCGATATTTTAATTACCCTTCTTACTATATTAAAAACATCTCATATTTTTAGCTTGCGTTTGCATGTAATTATATCAGAAAGGAGGTAAAAAGAAGAGGCAGAACACACTTTTAAGTGAAAAAGGAGAACAATATTTAGTTATTGTGATGCAGAATGAAAAGTTAATCACAACAATTTTCTTCATTTATATAATTCTTAATTTTTTATCCAAATTTAAAATAAGATGTAAGAACAAAACTGGAGGCACTAATTTATTTCCTCTCTGCTTCTAATGTCTATTTGATATTCATACAATGATATTAAAATTATATAATTCCATGAATTTTATCCGCTAGATGGGTAGCTCTAATTTGATGCAAATTGGCAATACTAAACTATTGGAAATTTTTAACTAAAATATAAAAAGTAATAAATTTTATTAATTGGTACTTCAACTGTTAAAAATTTGTATTTTTGCAGCTGACGCCAAGATTCCAGCCAAATAAGCATAACGTGCCCCGAGTGACATTTTATGAGGGCATAATTATCATTTTATGAGGACCATTACATTAAAATAAAAATGATGAGATAGAGAAAATGAATGGCATTCACTAAAACAAAAAAAAGTATGTGCCGCTACTCTTTTTGCAACTATAAGAGTAGTTACTAAAATATAACTCATTTTATAATAATTAGTAGTTACATAACATATTTTATACAATTTAATTACAATATGACAAACTCTTTTGCAACTACTTGTAGTTACAAACAAATTAATAACTACTGTAGAAGGTTAAAATTATTGCCATGGAAATAACTCGTAAAAACGGTTGTATTGAATGAATTACAAATTGTTCATCTCAAATGCTGAATACATAAAAAATAGTAGTTATACTAGCCTACCCTTAACTACTTCAACAAGCATGAGTTGTAGTGGTTTGTTTAAGAAGGCCATACGTGACCATGCAGGTTTCACGTGGGCATGCACATGCAGTGTGCATAGCTGCTATTTCCACATATTTCTACATCCCCCCCTCAAGCTGGGCGATGGATTTCATGCCCAGGTTGGACAAAAGATGACGAAAAATTGTGTTACTCCAACTTGTTTAGTAAGCAAGTCAGCAACTTGTTGCTTCGTAGACACATGAATCAACTGTAAAAACCCTTCTTTGTATTTATTGCGGACGATGTGGCAGTCGATATCAATGTGTTTTGTCCGTTCGTGGAAGACCGGATCTTGAACTATATGCGTTGCTGCTTGATTGTCACAGAGAAGCGTAATGGGTTTGGAGATGGAGATGTGTAAATCCGATGCTATATTGCTGAGCCAGATCAGCTCACATGTAGTGCTTGTAGGAGCTATGTATTCCGCTTCGACCGAGCTGCGGGATACCGTTGCTTGTTTCCTCGTTTTCTAGGATACAAGACAACGTCCTAGGAACACGCAATAGCCAGTAAGTGATTTACGAGAATCAGGGCAAGTTCCTAATCAGAGTCACTATAACTTGTGATTTTGAAATCACTTTCAACACCATAAAACAAGCCGAGGTGAGAAGTACCCTTTAAGTATCGGAGAAAATGTACGGCAGCTTGCCAATGCTCAGAATGGGGACTTTGGACGAACAAACTTAGCTGCTGTACGCCGTATGTGATATCTGGGCATGTGAGGTTCAAATGTAGAAGACGACCTATCAAGCGTTCGTATTTCTCCGGTTCCTAAAGTGGAATGCCACTATATGTTGCCAACTTAAGCCCTTGAGGAAGAGGTGTAGATGATGGTTTACAATCTTGCAGGCCATAATCATGTAATATATCAGTGATATATTTTCTTTGAGACAGATGAATACCTTGATTATTTCGAGCTATCTCGATGCCCAAGAAATAGTTGGCCAAACCAAGATCTTTGATGGTAAAGGTTTCATGTAGAAGCTGTTTCAAGGCAGCAATATGATCATTAGAGTTGCCAATGACCAAGACATCATCAACATATACCACAAGTGCCATAAAATCAGTGTTGGAAGACCAAATAAATAGACAATGGTCATGAGCCGATTGTATGAAACCATATTTGATCAAAGTGGAACAAAATTGGTTGTTCCACTGCCGAGAAACTTGTTTCAAGCCATATAAGCTTTTAAGCAATTTGAATACCTGTCCCGACTGAGCTTTGTTGTAACCCGACGACGGTTGCATATAGACATCCTTATCAATATAGCCATGTAGGAAGACGTTTATCTAATTGATGAAGGGGCCATTATTTCACAGCAACTATGGCTATGAGTATTCTCACTGTAACTGGTTTGCAACAGGGGAAAAGCTGTCAAGAAAGTCTTCCCCAGCAACTTGATTATATCCTTTGGCCACCAAACACGCCTTATATTGATCCACAGTGCCATCGGCCTTCAGTTTAGTTTTGAATACCCACTTGCAGTCAATTGCCTTCTTTTTAGGTGGAAAGTCTGTCAAATCCCAAGTGTGATTATTTTCAAGTGTTTGGAGCTCTTGGTCCATGGCATGAATCCAATGAGGAAATTTCTGAGCCTCTTGAAAGTTTGTGGCTCAAAAACATCTTTATTATTCAACATAAAGGCTGAGAATCTGGGATGAGGAATGAATGAAGCAGCTAAGTCATCATGAATGTTGGAATTCGTATGAAAATCCCAAAGATAAGCAGGTCGGTTTGATGGTCTTGTGCTACGTCTAAGATTCGGTAGAGCTGGTGGATCAATATTATGATCTGGAACATGAGTTTCAGCTAAATCAGACTCCATATTAGCTAGTGTAGAAGTGGTAGGATATCAATCTGTGTCAGAATGTGCAGTAGGTAGGCCGTGGTTGCTATCTTGATAATAAAGTGGAGCTGTATCCATATCAGGAATGGGCATTGGAAGTGTAGGAGTATTTGCAGGCTCAATAGTAGAAGCATATGGAAATACATCCTCAATAAAGACAACATCTCTAGATATGATGATCTTGTGAGATGAGATATCATATATCTTGTAAGCTTTTTGTCCAAGTGGATAACCAAGCATAATCCCTTTGATGGCTCTAGCAGAAAACTTGTGTTTGTCAGGTAAAGTGTTTGTGGCATAGCACAAACAACCAAAAGGCTTGAGTAATTCATAAGATGGAGTTTGCCCAAACATTACCTCAAATGGTGACTTCCAAGACAAAAGTGAAGATGGCAGTCTGTTTATGATATATGCAGCGGTTAAGATTGAGTATGGCCAGAGGTAATTCGGAGCAGCCGATTCTGTCACAATTGCTCGTGCAATGTTCAATAGATTTCTGTGTTTTCTTTCCACAACACCGTTTTGTTGTGGAGAGTATGTACATGTTCTGTGATGAAGTATTCCTAAATAAGAGAACATATTCTGACATTCTTGAATAAGAAATTCTGAGCCATTGTCTGTCTTAACGGTGTTGATAGATTGAGAAAGTTGGACACTGATCATCCTAAAAAACGTACCAAGAGCTTTTACAGCCTGTTTCTTTGTTTGCAATAAACTGATCCAAGTATTCCTGCTATAATCATCCACAACTGTAAAAAAATAGGGTGTGTTGGTGAGACTTGGCTTGTTGTATGGGCCCCAAATATCAAGATGCAAAAGTTCCAATGCTCTTGAGGTTTGAATGGAGCTTTGAGGGAATGACATTCTTGTATGTTTGGAGTAGCTGTTAGAACCACGATTCTTATCCGATCCACAATATGTAATATTTTAAATCGGATACATCGTTGTAGGATCGACTGATTTATCACATGTTCTACAATTAATTAATTTTCGCTAGAAGGATTAAATTAATACCTTTGTAGCGTGTGGCTTCAAACCTCCAAGTCTTCTCCGGTGTTCTCACGAACTGCACTGCAATACACGATGTGTGGACACCTCCTTGGATATATTGTATGCGTGATTATGTGTAGGAGAAGAAATAATAACCGTGACTTTATATATATAATGTCACATTATATTCTTTCTTTCCAAGTAACATATCCTGATAGATATAGGAGATCCTGGATATCTCCATCTTCTATATCTATCAATATCCAATATATTTATTGTATTGCAATAATAAATTATAATATTTATAATTTATTATAGTTCATATTGAGCCATCGAAGGGACCCAATCGGACCCAATTAAATCAAGCTCCAATAAATTAATTATGACCCGGTCAACTCTTGACTTATCATATTAATTTATAAATTATATTCTATTCCACTAAAAGAATATAATTGCACTCTTAATTTAATCGGAATTATTGAAGCAATATATCAACAATTATTATCCTCTGATTGATCGATCCAACAGTAGCAACATATGTCACAAGCTTTTTGAGCTTCTTTCATAGGTGGCATGCAAAGATGTTTAAGGAACTCCAAATGTTGGAGTGTAGAAACTGCTGCATGACCAAAGCGTTTGTCCCAAGAATAAAAAATCTTGTGATACTGTGAAGCATTAAGAGCAAAGGCAATAACACTGCTGGGAGTAGAAGGAATGTGTAATATGTATATTTTGCCAATCATACTTCCAGTAGCTATGGCCTTTCTTCTGTCCATGTCTGTGATTTCACAACCCAAACACATAAAGCTGGCTGTGATATTGAGCTGAGAAGCCAATTGTGAGACAGAGAGTAGATTGAACTTAAACGTTGGGACATAAAATACCTCTGTCAGAATGAGGTAATCAGAGATAATAAGTTGCCCCATATGTGTTACTTGTTGCTGAGATCCATCTGTAATATGATGAAGGCAGGATAATTGAGAGGGGTCACATTAGTCATTATGGAAGATAATGTGCAGATATGCTTACTACACCCCGTATCAATAATCCACGAATCTGCAGCTAAATCTGCCAAGGTAGTAAATGCAAAATTATAGTCTCCCAATGATGTGCAATCTGCCATGTTTGTAAATGATTGTCCAACAGAGTCACTAGATTTAGTATGGGAACTGTGAGAGGCAAGAGCTTTGGCCACCTCTTTCTGTATAAGAGCAGACAACTCAGAAATATTGCTAGTGGACTTGGTGGATGAAACAACATTAGATGATAAAGAGTCATTTTCTATAGGAGCATCTACCATGTTTACATGTCGTTGTTCCTTAGGCTTATGGTACCAGTCCGGATACCCATTTAACTTAAAGCATTCTTGAATTTCATGGCCAGGAGTTTGACAATGCTCACACATTAGCTTTGCTTTCTCTTCCTTAGATCTTCCCTCTGCCCTTAGCACCCATTGTAGCAGTGTGTGATCCTCTTGTATTGTGTGTATATCCCCTACTTTGTGAGGACTTAGTAAACAGTGCTGAGGTGTTTGTGTTGTCTGGTATGAAGAATGAGCGGATCTCTGTTTCTCAACTCTAAAAACCAGAGAGTACACCCTATCAACATCAGGAAGAGGGTCCATAACAAGTATGTTACTCCGAACATCATCACAGCTATCGTTGAGGCACATGAGAAACTGAATTACCTTGCCACTCATCTCAAATTCATCCCATTCTCGTGAAGCACCACATGTACAACGAGGTGTGGGTTTTAATAGGTACAGTTCATCCCAGAGTTTGTGCAACGATTAAAATACACCACAAGAGGTTGATTGCCTTGATAGATTGTACTTATGTCTCGTTGAACTTGATATATGTGTACCATTACAATCACCAAAACGACGTGTAATTGTGGACCATAACGTCTTAACATCTTTGGCATATAAAAACGACTCACTAATATCCTTAGAAATTGCATTTAACAGCCATGAACTGACCATGCTATCAACTCAAATCCATTGGTCTAAAAGGACAGGATCTATGGGTATTTGAACACTACTAGTGATGAAGCCAAGTTTGTTTTTCCGATAATAAGGCAATTTGCATAGAACGACTCCATGGTAGATAATTAGAACTAGTTAGGAGATGCGAAACTAGAATCATACCGGGATGATCGGATCCATGCAGCATAAGAGGATCTGTATCTCGCATTATAGGAATCGTAGTCGATTGAGAATCAGCTGGTCGTTCAGTGTGCGCCGGCAATTGAGGATGTGATGGAGGATTGCCAGTAGTTAACGCAAGCCACACTTCCTTTCCAGTTGTGATGTTCTGATTACGTGGAGGTGCCATGGCAGAATTTAGAAGCTCACACGAGAAATTCTTAATCTAGGGCAGAAATAGGATGTGCGTAGAATGAGATTGAATATAGCTAGAAAACAAAATTAATCGAGCAGATCTATGTAGAAGAAGCTTCGATGAAGCATTTAATCGGAGCGGAATCTCCAAAACCAAGCTAGATTTACATCTGATACCATGTAGAAAGTTAAAGAATTGCCATGGAAATAAACTCATAAAATCAGTCATTGTAGTGAATGAATTACAAAATGTTCATCTCAAATGCTGAATAAATAAAAAATAGTATTAATACTAGCCTGCCCTTAACTACTTCAACAAGCATGAGTTGTAATGTTTGTTTAAGAAGGCCATACGTGACCATGCAGGTTCCACGTGGGCATGCACATGCAGTGTGCATAGCTGCTATTTCCACATATTTCTACAACTACAAATTAGTTGCAAAAAATAATTACAAATACATTAGTAACTACAAAGTAATAGCAAAAAAATACTTTGCATCTTACTATAAGTGTTACCATATAATAACTACATGTGGACATATGGTTCCTAGAAATATTTTTGTGACCACTCTTCCTTTTTTGTAATTACATTTTGTAGTGATAAAAAACTTTAATTCTAGTAGTAATTTGCTTCTGCTATGTTTCATGGTGAAGAGGACACTGTAGATAAATTTGAATCCGAAAAGGAAAAATATAGAATAACGAAATAGATTTCTTTTTTAATATTTTTAAATTGATCATCCAAATTGATTGGGGTACTTTGCGTACCTTTGTGCTTCCTTTCTAGCAAAGAACTCATCCAATGTTTTTTTTTTTTTACAAACCATAGGTGATTGGATTTTTGGGATTAATCATATTAATTTTTTGAATTTCAGGAGATTTTAACTAAGGAATCTCTCTTCTCTATTTGCCTCTTTCTTGCCGAGCTCATGTAGTTACCTAATTTCATATTTTCCTTTTTTGTTCTTTTCTTTGAACTAATAAAAAATTACATTTTTGTCCTTGTGAAAAAATCACACATGCCTATTGAGTTGGAATTTTGGCCATCATCTATCAAAGTTCAAATTTTAATAGTTAGACTACCAACTAATAAAAGTGAATATTCCACCTAACTTAGTCCAATTTTTAAGGGTGAGCTTAGTCCAAAATTATTAATAATATGGCGGCCAATTTGTAATTTTTCCATATATATATATGTATATATATATATATATATTATTTCTAAAACTACGAAAGGAGTTTACCAAGTCTAATATACTGAGTTCGAGTTACCGAAATGTTCAAACTTGAGTTCAACAAAAAAAGTTGGTGCAATAGGTCTCTACTCCTGGCAGGGACATCTATTAGTCTCCATTTTGATTGCTGCTTTCATGTTCCCCCCTAATTGCACATATCACTCTCTATATCTTATAATAAGAGTTCTATTTCGAATTGTTTGTTTTTATCCCAAAATGAATCTTATTTTAAAAGTTACTGTCTCATTTATTTAGTATGAAAAAAATTAAAAATTTAGTTTAAGAATAAAATACAGATAACAAAAAAAATGAAAATAAAGTTGTACAAGTGCAAAGTGATGGTTTTTTGAGAGAATTAGACATTCATTTAATCGACAAAAATAATTAATAATAATTTTGTAAAAGTATAACTTATTGGGCCCTTAGGCCCATTTTCCACTCCACGGTAGAAAGTCCCATTTGATCCCATTTTATTTTAATAATATATATAAGAATATATGATTTGATCCCATTTTGGAGGGCTTTTTTTGAAATTTTCTCCAAAAACAGTAGTCAGTGTCTACTGTTGGTGGTAAAGAACTGGTTCATACAACAAAATTTATTGTGGTAAGTTTCTAAGTAAGCTTATAGCTCGCTGTTATCTTCGAAAATTACAACAAGCGATGTCTTATGAGTTTTATATACAACGAAATAATTAGAACAATTTTTCAAATAGGTGACAACATCAGACATAAAGATATAAAAAGGTAAAGCAGTAAAGAGCACAAGAAATTGTAGTGGTTTGAAGGTGGGGGTAATTCTCTACGTCCACTTTGTCCTCACGCCGACAGTAAATTCACTAAGTATGCTCATATTGTACAACTTAGTACAACTGATCACTTGTTATGTTACGTATTTTTCAGGCATAAAATCATACAACTTGGTTCGACTGTGGTATGATGCCCCTCCAACGTGGATCGTTGTTAGTATTTTGCAAGATCATTGGAGAGTGCGATGACACTAAGTTGTTACCAGTGGTTTTCTAGTTATACCATTGGTAGAAATGGTTTCTCAAGCTGAACGAGATGAATCCTTTAGAGTATTTAGCGCTACAATTAGTGCTAATATATCTTGATCTTGATGTCAGAAAGTTGAAGTTGAGTCTGCACTAGAAGTGACCGGAGAAGTTAGACTTGAAGAGAATAATCAAGCTGAATTTCACATGCAAAATAATCAAGAACAAGAGACAATTGTTACATATGTCATGATAGAGACCATTGAAGAATACCTCTCTGATGAGCCACCATTGAAGGAGGACAACGAAAACATATTTGATTCTAAAGAAAGGATACCTGATCTTCTTGACTGAGAGAGTTTAATTTCTTGTTGTTGTTGTTGTTGTTGTTGTTCTTCTTCTTCTTCTTCTTCTTCTTCTTCTTCTTATTATTATTATTATTCTTATTATTATTATTATTATTATTATTATTATTATTATTATTATTATTATTATTATTATTATTATTATTATTATTATTATTATTATTATTGTTGTTGTTGTTGTTGTTGTTGTTGTTGTTGTTGTTGTTGTTGTTGTTGTTGTTGTTGTTGTTGTTGTTGTTGTTGTTGTTGTTGTTGTTGTTATTATTATTATTATTATTATTATTATTATTATTATTATTATTATTATTATTATTTTTTTTTTTTTTTTATTATTATTATTATTATTATTATTATTATTATTATTATTATTATTATTATATGATTGGGATACAATTTACAAGTTATCTTTTCTAAATATTTTAGAAAACTTTCAATGCATTAGCATCAAATTTACTTTCTTTTATAATTATAATGCATACAATGTGGTTCAGGATCTGTTTTGCTATGTTTGCATAAAAGATATGCCAATATTGTTAGAGCAAATAAGAATGTGACAAGAAAAAATATTTATTTTTGGATCCTTGATAACATTAGAGAAAGTCGGGTTGTCGACTTAAAAACAAGTGCTGAGTGGGAGGCAACTCACTGTATTTAATTTTATCTTTTCTTTTTCGTTTATCTTTATTTATATTTTTCCATTACTAACGATTTTCTTTAGTTTTGTAGTTTTTATTTAGTTTTAAAAGTGGACAAGGAGGGAAGGAACGCAACTAGATTACAAGGGTCAAACACGGAAAAAATTGAAGCAAAAAGGAGCAAATGGAGCAACAGAGCGCGTGGGCAGAAAGTTTCCTTCGATCAAGCCATAGGATGCCGGATCGAGCCAAAGAATGCATGTGCACGGAGCATGAATCTACTATTGCGAGCAGAGCCAAAATAGCAAACTAGACTATGCTGAAAAGATGAAGGCTACTGCATTAAAGTCAGAGTAAGAGGAAGAGAGAGAAGAAATTGCCAAGAAGCAGGCTGATGCTGTAATTGCAGAAATAACACATGAAATAGTAGCTCATAGTACTGCAAGCTGAAGCAGACATTGAACAGTTAAATCGGTCTGCTAATCAGCCTTCCTAACCAGATGAGGGGGAAGGGAACAATAACAATGATAATATTGTTGGACATGATGTTGTAGGATATGTAGAACATCAAGATTAGTCTACATCAACCCCAAATAGAGCCGATCAGTGAACCTGATACAAGATAGTTACTGGAATGGAGTGGGCAACTCAACCTAGAGGATGCATAAGACATCCCTAGGCAAAAATGACCAAGATTGTTTGAGGAGATGTATATAGTACAAAAGGACATGAAGCATTTAGATGTTGTTTGCAAGGCTGCATTCCAACGTCTAGAGAGATTGGAGAAGATGCCACAACAATAGAAAAATGATACGGCTGCTGAAATGATACAAACTCATGTTGATTTAGGCATAGGCTCTGCATTAGCAATTAAAGAAGTGGTGGAAAGACGAGCATATCTTATCGATTACTCAGTGCTCGGTGCAGCAACTGCGTCAAGCCATGGGCAGTAACGCTTCTGGAGTTATTATTACATTGATATGAGTGAGGTAGTACCATTCTTCCGTACATTTTTATGAACTCACGACCAAATTTTTCCGAGCAGCAGAGGAAGACAAGAAAGTAACGTTGAAGGGGTGAAGGAGCATAATGCCTTTCTTGAAGGGAAGATTGGTGCCCTTACTCAAATATTTGGAGATAGGATGAGGAGGAAGACCACATGACCCATGTCTATACAAGAGGAGATCGCCCTGCTGCGTACTGAAAATCAAGTTGACAGGGCCAAATTGGATAACAGTAAGATCTTACTGGAAACTAGTGCAGGTGTGAGTGTTGATAATTTCAAAAGGGGGTAGTGGGAAGAAGAAGCAAAGAGAAGGCTTGCTGAACGTCGAAAATGAGAGGAATAAGAAGTCTTTCTAGCTGAGCAGCGAAACCAAAAAAAGGAGTCCAAGATAAGGCATGAGGAACGGAGAATGCATATTGAGAAGAAGCTCGACCCGACCAATCTTTTGCTGAGTATGATAGAAGAATGAAGAGCAAGGTTGCTCAATTTTATGAGAGACTGCATAAGATTTTCCTTGCCATAGGAATCGTTCCCTGAAGATATTCCTTTATGGAACTAGCTCACAGGATCATCAAGCTAGTAGGATACTATGTACAGCCAGCCACTCCCTAGATAAACTGCAGCCCCTCCAACTCTTTCAATATTTGGGTGCTACGTAGACTGGTCCGAAACATGTCTGACTCTGAATTGAGAAGATTGATAGATAACAACGATTCCTACAAATAGGAATCCAATAAAGAAGGAGATTGACAACTAGAGATTGGAAGAAATCATTAAATACTTTGACCAACTATAAATTGATAAGTACTATAACAATGTTCAAGATGGAACAAAACAACAAATGGAAGCCTTCAAAAGGCAGTTGGATGAATGATTGCTTGCAAAACATATGGATCTCAAAGCAAGGATGAACTTGAAGAAAATCTCCCCTTCCGAAGATTGGTGGTTGATGGAAGAAACAATTCCTGAAGCTCAAAACGAATATAGACACTTTGAAAAAGTTATGTACAATCGGTTGTGGAGGTATACTGATGAAGACCCTAATCAAGCAAGGAGGAGAAGGGATCAGGTGGAAGAAGGCACGAGGGGGCAGATAGCACCAAAAGAAGTCTAAGCAGCCATACTATTCTTAACAAAGGCGAAGAAAGTAGGTTACTGTAAGAATAATTCATACAATTCTTCTGTTTCCTTAATGATTTAAGATGTTTACCTATTGGACTATATTTAATTGATGTAACTATAATAAATAGAATCCTCTAAGGAAACAATTGATATATGACTGCCAGAATTGTAATGTTGCATCATATGTTGTTCTATTACTGTTTGAATGATTATTTATTTTGATTAACAATTTTCTTTCATGTGACCTTAAGATTTAATTTGCTTCGAGTATGACATTATAAAGGGGAAGCATTATCAAAAGGGGAAAATTTGTTAGGAAATTTATGTTTAGTTTTGATGATACAAAAGCACTTTGTAGTAGGAACTGGTGTCCCCAAACACTTTGTAATCTATTGTAATAGATAGGGCTCGTTTTTTACTTAGGCATCACAACTTGAAGATACAACATAATCATTGGCAACAAACAACATGGAAAAGTCCGTTGTAGGGTACAGCCGCAGTAAGAAGACTACATCAATAGTTTGCGTATGAGAAAAAAATGCATACATAAAAGTCCTCCAGCAACCAGGATTGTATACTAGACTAAGAAGCAAGCAGCCAACATAAGGGACAATGAGTCAACAAGTCAGCGATTTCAAAATTAACCAGTGGAAACAAGAAGCGTCTTGTCTTGACTATACAATAACGTGAAGATACATATTCTTACAAAAGCAAATGTAAGTTTGCAAGCTGACATTATCGTATCAACTCTAGCCTAGTCTCTCAGCAAAGGAATACAACAACTCTTTTCCATACAGGAGCATTAAATGTCAACGAGAATCCTTTAGCCTGAGACAAAGATACCCTACTATTATATGAACAGGAGACTGAAGACCAAGTAGAACACGAATTATGCATTGAACAAATTGAAAAATATTCAAGCATACTTCTCAAGAACTGGAAAGATTCTCAAGCATTTACAGAGCAAACTCTTAAGAAGCTCTCTCTCAATCTCAGCCTTTCTCACTGAAGCTAGTCCATCTCTGATTTTTTTCAAGAAATTTAGAGTAAAACTCAAGTTGAAGAAATCACTTACCTCCAACTCTTTGAGTGGTATAATGGGGAGTTTTTTGTTGAATCAAGGAATCAGACTATACTAGTGTAGTTCTGAGAAATTGGAAACTAAGATTATACTATGTGGGAAACTTAGTAATTTTTTCTTGTGTGAGGGAAGAGTGGACGTAGAAGGATTACCCTCACCTTCGAACTATTATAAAATCTGTATGTCTATTTTTTTTTTTATATTTACTTATTTTTTAGACTGATCTTAATGTTCTTCAACTCCTACAACATCCTGTCCTACATCAGTATAGCTGTTATCTTCCCCCTCAACTGGTCCAGAGGGCTGTTCAGTAGACCGTTGTGTTTGTTAATATCTACCTCAACGCTAGCAGTGTCGTGAGCTGCTGCTTTATTTGATGTATTTGAATTAATAGCTTCTGCATGCTCCTTGGCATTTCACCCTCTCGCCTCTTGTTCCAGTTTCATTGCAACAACCATTATCTATTCAGCATAGCTAGGCTTTGTATTCTGGCTCATGCTCGCAGTGTTAGAGTCACGGTCTTGCTTCATTTCATTATATTCTTCTTCCATCGGATAATCTTTTACTTCGTCAGTGTTACTTTTGGAAGGATTTTCTTTTGGACTCTCTTCATAGTCCAGGAACTGTTCTTCATCGTCTTCTTTTTGTTCAACTGGTTGGGGTTCAGAGTTTCTTCTTGAAGTGAGTGCCCTTCATCAGCTTGAACTGGGTCTGCAGCAATTCGCTAGCTTCAGCAGGAGTACTTGGTGTTTGTTCATGCTCATTGCCTGTTGTTGATGCTTGCTGCATGGTTGTAGTAGCTTAAGTTGCTTATGCTACTACTTCTTCATTGACCCCACCCTGTGTACTTCCTTGAGCCTGTATACCTGGTGTTTGAGAGGTAGTTGTTGCCTTGTCTGCTGCAACCTCTCCTACAGTAGATTCATCGATGTTTCCTTGTTGTTGAGTTTTGAATACAACAGACAGAGGAATTTTATCTTCCTTTAAAGTCTCTACAACCGATGGCTGTCTTATTGTAGGCTCAACGGCTTACTTTGACGACTCCTGTTACCTCTCATGGAATCAATTATGTGGCTATGAAGGTGTTCTAGCTTGCTTTGCTACATAACCTGGTGGGGAATTTTTTCTTCATCTGGGTCCATCTTTTCGTTAGAGTCATCTTTAGCAGGGCGCTTAAACGTTGCCTTCTCTTGTAGAAAAGAAGGTTCTAACAGACCTAATGTGATCATCAAAATCTCTAGAGGCCAGCTCAGCAATATCCTTCGATCCTGCCTAGTTGGTAACCCCATGATTCCTCTTCACCCTAGTTTGCCCAATCTAGAATGGCTAGGTACAACCTTACCCTATTAGAGAGCCGTATGTAGTACCTTTACATATTTTCCTCTAGTAAATCCTCAATATAATCTTCATTCCCTTCTTGAGGAGGTGCCTGGGCTTCATCCTCTATATATGATCCCTCTACTGCACAACATTCATCCCCTGCTCGTGAAGCAGTATGGTGATCTTTTGCAGCATGGGATAGTGCATTTACAGAATATGGTGGTTGGTAGTGCTAATGTTTCATCCACCATGGCCTGAGATTTCAAGGTAGCAAGGGGTGGGTTTTGGTCTCTAGGTGTGACATGGGATACTGCGGTAAGCTTCCAATGTATCACCGTGTGTAGCTTACAATAATAACATACAATGTTTCATTTCTATAGGTTTCTCAGTGAACCACCACATTATGCCACAACTTTTATTCATACAGTGCTCTTACTTACAGTAGGTGTGCGACGTATCACCGTGCTATACTTACAACGTTCCCCCTTACTCAAGTACGGGATACCACTTCTTTTGGTTCAATTGTTCTGGTATGCTTTAGTGCTTCCCATAACAACGAACCTTTCCCACAGGGATTTCCTTCAGATGTAGCATGCCAAATTCAGTCTGAAGAATATTGCAACGTGATTTACATAGAGGTTTAGTGAAGATATAAGCTAATTGTATGTCTGTGTAGATCCTTTCAAGTCAGACATCCTTCTTTTCCACATGGTTGCTGTTGAAATGATACCTTACTTCTATATGCTGGGTCCTTGAATGAAGAATTGGATTGTGTGTGAAAGTAACCGCACTACTATTATCACACATTATAAGAGTTTCTCTTACGATTATCCCGTAGTCCTTCAATTGTTGTTGCATCTACTATATTTATGCGCAACAACTTCATATAGCAATATATTCTACTTTTGCTGTAGACGTTGCAATAGATTGCTACTTCTTGATAAACCATGAAACTAGTCTATTTTCAAGAAATTGATAAGTTCCACTCATCCTTTTGCAATCAATCTTTCATCCTACAAAGTCAGAACCATAGTAACCTATAGCTCAGACCTCCTTCTATTGGATACCACAACCCAACTTCAGTTGTGCCCTTTAGATATTATAGGATTCACTTTGCTGCTAGAAGATGAGACTCCTTAGGTGCAACTCTTCACATCTATTTAATAGACCATGAAGAATATGTCCACAACATAGGCCAAAAAAATTATGATAACTTCTAATCTGCCTATATGAGTAAAGATTATCAAAATCTATGCCTTCCTCCGGGTTGTAGCCTTTAACAACTAGCCTTGTAATCCTGGTAATAAGCCCTGACTCATCCAGCTTGTATTAGAACACCGACTTGGTCCCGACTACACCTTAATCTAGATACCAAGTTCCAAACTTCATTTCTCTCAAATCCATGGAGCTCTTCCTCCATGGCTTCATCCCAATTAGGATCACTTAGAGCATTTTCAATGGTTCTAGGTTCAATTTGAGAGATGAAGTAGGAGAACATGGCTTCATAAGGCGCTGACCTTCTTGTCCTTATATTGTTGATTCTCTGATGACCAAGGTTGGTGGATGATCTCTGAGCCATCTGTCGTCTAGTTCCAAATCTTGATTCACAGTTGTAGGAGGATTTCTTTGGTGTGATGTAGGTTCTAGTTTGCAGCCTCTAAAGGAATCATAGTTCCTTTAGTAGCTACTGCATCTTCTACAATAGATTCTTCTTTTTCTAGAGTAGGCTATAGGATTTCCAAATAAAGAACTAGTTCCTTATCTTTTTCCAAATTGATCTTTTCAATCCTTATTATTATCCTATCGATTCTGTCAGGGTCATAGCAAGGTTCATCTAAGACAACGAGGTTCATCTAAGACCTCATGTGGTGATTCTTCCACCATAACTATTCTAGTATTGAATGCGCTAAAGGATTTGCTTGCAACAAAGGATCCTAGAAATACTCTTTCATGATTTGGCATCAAATGCGTTTAGGTGCTCTTTCCCATTGTTCAACACAAAAAATGTACATCCAAAGATATGGAAGTAGACATGTTAGGAGTGTTCCACACCACAATGTGTAAGGTGTCTTATCTTGATGCTTATTGATAAGACATCGATGTTGAGTATCGCATGTCATGTTGGTTCTCTCTGACCAAAATCTTTAGGCAATTGTGCTTCAACAATCATAGTTCTTGTAGCTTATTTCAATGTTCTGTTTCTTTTTTCAGCAACACCATTTTGCAGAGGAGTTCTTACAGCTGAATATTCATGATGAATACATTGCTGCTGCAATAACTATCGATGAACTTGTTGGTGAATTTAGTACCTTGATCTGATCCTAACAATGCTAAGGCCTTTTTCATTCTGAATTCTCTTTATGAGGTCTCGAAGCTTCTATTGAGTGTCTGTTTCTTAGCAAAAAACATAGTCTAAGTGTATCTTGAGAAGTCATCCACTACTACTAGTGAATACTTCATCCCACTTAAAATTACTGCTTCAATTGGTCTAAAGAGGTCCATATGCAGTAGGTCGAGAAGTTTGTGAGATGACCTTACATGTTTGTCTTAAAAAGATTTCCTGCTTTGTCATCACACACACATTCCATCCTATAAGCAACACGTGGTAGTCCTCTTACTAGACTATTGCGTGCCAGCTTGTTGATGATCTTGAAATTCAAATAACTCATCATTTTATGCCAAAGCCAACTGATTTCGAGAGTAGTTTTTCTATAAAGCACGAGAGCTGCCCGCCAGCAGACTCTCAGTCAGCTAGATATATATATTACCTTTTCTAGTTTTTCTGAGTTTTATTTGGTTTGAACTAGCATCTCTCATCAAACATTTCCCTTGATTAAACTCTACAGAGTATCCGTTCTCGCAGAATTGGCTTATGTTCATGTGATTTTACTATAAGCCTTTCACATAGTAGATATTTGCAATACTGACTTTGCCTTAAGAAAAGTTTCTAACTCCTTTGGTGATTCCTTTGTCACTTTCTCCAAAAACCACCTTAGGTCCTTTGCAGTTATTGAAGTCTTTAATAGACTTCTTATTGCCCAGTCATATGCTTAGCAAATTCACTGTCGATGTACCAGATATTGTTATGCCCGGATGGCAACTTGATGTGAAAGCCAATCAAGATGACTTAGGTACCCATTTCTGTATGGGACCTTCAGCATTAGTCAGCCTTGAAACCCATGCTTTCCTTAAAGTAGGATCTTTGTTGTAAGCGCTATTGGCTTCCTGAGCAGTAGACTACTTTTCTGTGTTAGATTGCTTGCTATACACCTTTTGGAGGTTGCCTTTTCTTAGGTATACAGAGTGCAGTCTATTTTCTTGGTTTAGATGAACTGTGACAATTACATTTAACCTTCTGTGGAACTTTGGAACAACAAATTTGATCTTTTGTTGTACAAATTTAGATGTTGTAAGTAGTTCTTGCATCTGGTAGCCTGAGAATGCTCTAAGCATTTGCTCCTACAACACTGTTTCCTAGTGTGATTTCAACATGTGTCTTTCCCTTATTAGGTTTCTTCCGAATTTTAGACTTGATGTTCCTCCAAGGATATTCTCCATTCCTCTAGGTTCACTTTTTTGTTGTTGGGGTACCATCGATTTTTCTTTTGCACTAAGTACTGGAACATCGGTAGGTGTACTTGTTGCTTGGAGATTAAGAACTGTATCCGAGAAACCTAACCTTTTCATATTAGATAAACTTCTCTGAACATTCAGTATTTCATTTAGATTACGAGATGATTTACTGAAAGTCTTGATGATAGATGATCACTCTAATTTCTACCAACTATACCGTGAGTGTACGGTGTAGTAGTAGCTAGTCAGGGGTGGATCTAAGATTTACTAATGAGGTGTTGGAACGTAAAAAATCATAGAAATTAAAAGTTTTTAAAGAAAATTTACTAAACAAATGAATTTGAAATGAAATAATTGAACAAGATTTTAAGTATGGATCATTTATTTATATAAGTGTTAGAGACTAAAGTGTGAACAACAAAGTGAAATAGGGATGGGCTTAGATAAAATTTAGAGTGAATAATAATTATAATAATAAAAAATATACTACTAAAAATAAGATTCTACAAAATTTTGCACTGGGCTGGAGCCCGTCGTTGGCCTAATGTAGCTCTGCCCATGTAGCTAGTGGCAAGAAAAGTCATATCCCAAAAGGAGTAGTATAGATTACCTAACCAAATTACTACAGTTGTGCTAATACTGAAATATTTAAGCAAATCAAATAGCAAATTGATTTTTTTTGTTACCCCACTTACTAATGTTTAGACCATTTACAAGAATAAGAGAATAACACTTAATAACTAATGTCAAATAACAAAAAATATTCAATGAGACTCAAATCATTATAAAAGGTTATCTTAGGATGTTCAATTTAAGATTAATTACAGTGTGACCACAATCAACTGCACATGTAAACACGTATATATATCCACAATTTAAAAGTTCATATTGTTATGAGGCTTCGTGATTATGCATCTTAAACCCCTTCTGGAGCTCATAATGTGGATTATAGACAATAAGCCAACCTCCGGAATCTTGGGTATGTGGTTCGTGATTTCTACTCTACGTAATTAGGCTAACCTACCAATAATTATATCTCAATACACCAAATAATAATACAATTATGCAAATCATGGATAATACATAAACATTTACTTTGTAACCGAAACCTACTTTCTAAACCCTAAGATATAAATGAATTACTCCACAGACATATTAACACAAACACAAATTTCATAAATAAAAGCATTTCCAAAACAATAAATGTAAATACATGTAGAAACTACAAGGACAGATCGAAGATGATGAACGAACTCCTCTCCTTCTTCGACTCTATAACTCTCTAAACTATAATAAAAGACGGATAATGTGTGATAAAAGTACGATTTTTGACAAAGACTAAGCCTAGGTACCTATAGGAGTACACAATAATAGGTTAAAGTAGGGATCAAAATAGATAAAAGCCCGTAACATGCATCTGGTCATCAATTGAAATGGCAGTTTGCACGACCAAGTTGGTCAAACACTCGTCGAGCAAATGCTCTTCATCTGGATGCATTTAGCCACTGTAGCAAGATGGACGATCGAGTAGATGAGCTACTCGGTTGACCAAATGTTGCTCGTTTTCTTCACTTTTCAAGCTCGTCTTTTGGACTTCTCCAACTCCATTTTCGGGCTATCCAAGGTCTCTTTTAAGCTCAAATCTCTATTTCCTTCCTTCCAAGCCTTCCTTTTATCTGTTTGGTCTTGCAATTCACAATTAACTCCAAATAACTACTGTTTTGTACTGAAAACACTACAAAACCCAAAAACAAGTGAAATACACCAAACATATGAAAACATGGGTTAGGAAGTACTATTTCACGCATTATTGTACTGTTCTAACTATAGAGATGTGCTTAAAAATCATGTAAACAATGGATTGATGAATAGACATATGTTGTCTTTCCTTTTTATCAAAGGACTAGTGACTATTTCAACATGCGTATGCACTCTCGAAGAAAACTATAGTCAGTAGCTTCAGCTGTGAGTTTCTCCAACTTTAGTTGTAAGCACTATATTTTCTCCAAGATGTTGAATGTTCTCAGCTTTCACTTCGTCATATGATTGATCGACTAAGTCAGTCAGCTATAATCTACAAGATCAAAATGAGTAAGCTTTCAGAATCAAAATTCTCAGTTCGTGAAGAGGTGGAGGGAGTATCTACCTCTCCATGATCGTCTACTCCCTTTGCCATTAGACAAAGAAGAGCTTCACTATCAAAATATGAAGAATCGTTGTCGAAGTTAAATTCTTCACTAGTTGTAGGCTCCCTTGAGGCAAGCAAAATCATATTGTTTGTTTCAGTGCCACTAAGGAAAGCTTTTAGCTGATCTTTCTCAATCATCCTCTTTTATCTTCTTTATTTTCTAACATCCTCAAGATACCTGTACACCTTGGGATATAGGCATCCTTGAGCAAACTGCCTAGGTTTTAACAGTTGAAACAAAGATCTCCGTCATCTTTTGTTATTTGTGGGAGCTCTGAATGTCTAGCAATGTGACTTGGATAGATTTCCTTTGAGATGCTTATTCATGAATCGTATAACCTTTTTCGTGAGGAGAGCCATCTCACCAGGCTTGAATTCCTCTTCAACAGTAACATGTGATTGTTGATGTGGCATGATGGTGGTTACGAGAACCATTTGCAGTTGCTGACTTGAGTTGTTGGCTACTAGAGCTTTGGTGATTCCATCATTCTCTTCTTGTCTCTTCTTCGTCAATAAATATCATATTCAATGGATTTAAGATATGAGAAGAGTTTATGGATGCTTTTCCTTCCAAGCTTCTTAGAATTCCTCAGAGGAATAATTTTGATATCTCGATCCGATGTAAGAGATCCTAGTCAGAAAGAAATTCGCCAGTAACCTCTCCATCAGGATCAGGAGAAAAAGAACAATTATCGGGCAAAGTTGGTTAGCTGCACATCCTTAGCAAGAAAAGGGCGGGTGGTTCGCAGTTGCAACATAGCCATTCACATCTGTTCATCTCCAAAGCAGTAAATAGTCAATTCCAATGTAGTAGCTCGTAGCTTTGTTTTGATCTCATGCTGGTTGTAGACTTTCCTAACAGATACCAGCTCGTGAGCATTGATGTGTACCTAACATCTATTTCATTTAAAGACTCTCCAAGTTTTGTCTTGAAGAGCTGAAAGTTTAGGATTTTTGTTGCTACCCTATTTTCACGGAGTAGAGCTGAGCCCACACAAATCTCTCTCAGCAAGTAAAAAATGTCCTTAGAAGTCTTGCATACTTTGACCTTTCTAAAGGTTCCGCTATCCTACGTGGAAAATAGAACATTCTTAGCCAAGTTGTCCAAGTTGGACCTTTATTTGTCATTAGCTGTCCACTCATGACGTGTTTTATCCACTATGGGAGGAGGTGTTGGGTCACCATCCACTTTGACAATATTGTTCACTTTCATGATTACTGGAGGACCTTCAGTAATGGTTGTCCATATTTCATCATACATGGATGAAAGATGTGTTTGTATCCTAATAGCCCGATCATCATAATCCTCAAAGGAAAATACTGGAGCTTTTGTTGAAGAAGTTTCCATTGCTGTCACGATTTTGGGAAACAAGATTTTTATGCAAAAAATTCTTTGAAAACTCTGATGGATCTAGTTAGGTTACCAAAAAATGATTAGGGAGTGAAACCAACTGCTTTGATACCACTCGTTGGTCCCAAGTGGTAGAGTTTTAGAGGGGGTGAAGAACCCTCTAGCCTTTAGCATTTCTTCTTTTTAATGGCACATGCAGTAAGTTGTGGTGACTCTAAGAAACTAGTTCTTACATTAGAGCTTACAACGAGAAGATCCTACATAATAGTTTGCTTCCAACAAGTAGTTCTTTTTGAGACCTACATAAAAAAATGCCTAAAGAGTTTTATGCACATGGAATATGATAAGATAATGCAATAGTTAATAGTATGTTGCAGCAATAGTATGGAAAGATAAGAAAATAAACACACTCAAACCAATAATAAAGGTTCGAAGGTGGGTGTAATCCTTTTAAATCCACCATTCCCTCGCACAAGGAAAATTCACTAAGTTGATCACACACTAAAAGCTTAGTTACATGATGTTCAAATCCAACTTGGCACCTACAACAATTTTCACCTATCCTTGGAAGGCTACACATCGAACTGTACTAGTTCCACGAAACTAAATTAGTATAATTTGAATCCTGTTTAACAAATCACTAATAAAGAAGGTTTATGAAAGTCTTCTTCAGCTAGAACCTGCCACTCAACATTTAGAACAATTTGAGATGTGGACTAGCTTATGGATGAGATAAATTGAAACTGAGAGTGAGCTTTCTAAGAGCTTAGATATGATAGACTTTGATAGACTCAGAGAGGTTGGTTTTCACACCCCAATCATTTGGGTAACCTAACTAGATCCATCAGAGCTTTCATAATCATCTTTGTTTAGAACTATTTTTCAAAATAGTTACGACAATGGAAAATTCTCACCAATACCTCCTAAATTTTCTTTTGAGGATTATGTGGATTGGGCTATTAAGATTCGGACACACCATTCATCCATGCATGATGAAATACGAACAATCATCACTGAATGTCCACTAGTAATCATGAAAGTGAATATAACTACCAGCATGGATGCTAACCCAACACCACCTCCCATGGTGGAAAAGACACGTTATGAATGGACTGTTGATGATAAAAAAATGTTCCAACTTGAAAATTTGGTAAAGAATGTTCTCTTTACCATGTTGGACAAGGGAAACTTTAGTGAATTCAATGTATCCAAGACTGCTAAGGCCATTTGGGATTTGCTTAGAGAGATTTGTGTGGGCTCAACACTTCATCGTGAGAAAGGGCCACAACAACAACTCTGTTCAAGCTCTTCATGGAAAAACTAGGATAGTTTCTAAATGAATTGGATTCTAGGTTTATAGTAATTCTTAACGAGTTGGACTCAGTTGAGAAAGTATACACCCAGAAGAAGATTAACACATAGCTATTGAGGTCTCTTACATCAAATTGGGATATTAAAACCATTCTGATGAGAAGTTCCAAGAAGCTTGGTAGGAAAAGCATCCATAAACTCTTTTCTGAATTCAAATCCTTTGAATACGATATCTATTGGAGAAGAGAGAAGAAGAGAAAATGGTGATGTTACCAAATCTCTTGTAGCCAACAACGTAAATTAGCAACTCAAGATTGTTCCTATAACCACCATCGTGCCACAATATCAAACTATAGTTACTTCTGTTGAGGAGTTCAAGCCTAGTGGGATGGCTCTTCTTATGAAGAAGTTTGCACAATTTATGAAGAAGCATCCCAAATGAAATCCATCTAAGTGCCATTATCCCAGACCTACAAAATCACCACAAACAACAAAAGAGGCTAGAGATCCACTACAACAAATACGGTGATCAACAACAGTTGAAAGACAACGTTTTTGTATAAAATATGTTGTCTTTTAATCTTTTACAACAACTTTTCTCTAAACTGTTGTCTATTAGCGTAACTTTGCAGTGAAAGACAACAGATACGTCTATAAAGACATCGGTTTGCATTATTGTCGTCTATTAGCACATTTTCTCGCTAATAGCCAATGAATTTGCCAAGGTTTTTAGTAGTGTTGCCTTTCAGCGAAATTGTATGATAAAGGCAACAGATTTATAGGGTGTTGGCTTTTACCGCAAAAAGACTACATAGACAACAATGCTTACAACGGTTTAAGTACCGTTGTCGATTAGCATAATTTTCACTAAACATCCATATTTTATTGTTGTATTACTATCGATCTTTCTTGGAGGGGCCCACTTAAATATTAAGATTATAATGAATTTACGTGATACAATTTTTTTTACTACTTACTAATATTTTAGTTTTATTAGTAATTAACTATTTTAAATATTCATAATGGAGAATTATAGTAAGATTTACCCTAGATAAGAAAATAGAAGCAAAAAATAATAATAAAATATAAACTAACTTTGAGGACCTCACAAAAGTGAATTTAAGTTAATTATAATGAAAAAATATTTTGGCCATTATTAAATTCAATAATAGAAGCTGTAATGCTACAACGTTGTAAATCTCTTTTCTTGAATAACCAAACTGTTTTGTTGACAGAGGTGGGTGTCACATTGCTTCTATTTCGTTTATATATGCGTATGTATTCAATGATCAACTAAATACCATACTCAGCCTTGCCAAGACTTTTTTACTATTGGTAGGTCGTTTCTTACCACCAAATCAATGTATATAAATATATACTTAACCTTATCCAGCAACTCTAACTTGTAGAGTGACAAGTAAGGGCCAAACCCACGAGGAACGATAGTCTAGTGTCATTTTGATAGATGAAGCGATTGTAAAATTTAAATAAAGGTAGGAACAAATAATGAAAGCAATAAAGGGGGGAGGGGGGGGGGGGTGTTTTGATTATCCAACTATAAACTACTAGTAATTACCAAGAACAACTATTAAACTATGATCAAATAAACTTAAGATTCAATTAATATAAGATGACAAGATAAGTAGATTGCTTTTTGGGTTTTAAAATATGATTAAAGGATTCAACCCTTGATCAAGTATCACCTAGTTTCGAATAACCTATGTAATTGATGTTATTACCCAATTGGTTAGCCTTAGAACTCCTACTCCAAGATTAATAACAAGCTCTATCAATCTTGTTGTCTCTTAAGTATGATTAATAAAAACAAGCTCTTCAATTAATCCTACTCAACTTATCAATTCCTAAAACAAGCTCTTTAAGAATCAATAGTCAAATGCATTAAGAATCAAGACAACAGAGTAGATTCGACATAAAACAAGTAAGCTCGGTTTTAGTGGTCGAATTCTATGTTACCCTCAATAAAATAAATCTATTGTTTGCTACACGGGAATCAGATTCATAACAATTATGGATTTTAAGCTTAATTCTAGCAACACACAAACAAATATCCAAATGGGTGATCAAACCATAATTCAATTTATAAGTATGAATCAACAATCCCAAATAACATAGAACATTCCAAAAACATAATCCAATCGGTTAACAACCGTAAAAATTACATAAACATTCTCAATCCAAGGTTCAACTAATGATCGAGGGCTGAAATAAGGGTGCTACTTACCCATAGAAGCTAAAACAAACAGTAAATAAGTAGAAAAGCAAGAAAACATGATACTAAGATATATGAAACCCAAGATGTCAATTGGAGAAGATGATCCTTCAATCTCTTGCCCAATATCCCTCTTTGTTGGCTTTGGTGGCTAGAAAATGGTTGGAATTGTGTTCTTCGATAGGTCAAATTCGAAATGGAACTTATATATATAGGGGAAGAGTTGTCACTTGAGTTTAAGGCAAAATCACATTCATAATTTTAAACAGGGCACAAAATCTCGGCCGAGATTCAAATGTGCCTCGGCCGAGACGTGAAAAGAGGATTTTCTGCTGGGTGAATCGAAGGCTGATCTTGACCGAGATGCAATTGAATCTCGGCCGAGATGTGAAAAGGGAAAATCAGGGCTTGCTAGGGTTTGACTCATCTCGGCCGAGATTAGGTTTCATCTCGGCCGAGATCTTAATCTCTTGAAAATCTGAATTTTCCCTGGAGAGTCATCTCGGCCGAGATCTTCAACTCTTCAAAACTTCAGGTTTTCCCTGAAAGGTCATCTCAGCCGAGATTTGCAACCTGTCTTGGCCGAGATCTTCCTTTAGCCCTGTCCTTTTTTGCCTCGATCGATCCATCGACTCTGCGATCTTTTGATGCTCTTTTTCTATCCGTTTGGACCTGTTTTAACACAAAAATGAATCTAACATATTATTTTGCCCAATGAGAATTAAATGCACGAAGTACACGTGAATTTGCACAAAAAAAATTGACACTTAAAGCATCCTAAAGTATGTGCATGAACACGTGTACCAAATCTCCCCAAACTTAGAACTTTTTTCGTCCCGAACAAATAAAGAAAAAGAAGAAAGAACACATGTTTAGGACATATTTAAGTGGCAATTGCTTTCAGATTATTTTCTTAAAAACAAGGCAAACATGAAAGTAATGAGCATGTATGATAGACAAAATCCACTACTCTTTACACTTTGACATTCTCGACTTGAGATCCTCACCGGGTGAATGTATCTCTCAACTCTGAATGTATCAAATGGGATGTGTATACGCTTGCATTGAAGTGTATAAACCGTCTACCATAGGCTTGCCAATCATCTAAACTTGAAAACGTACTTGACAAGTGTGGCGAAGAATCAAATAGGTCTTTATATAGGTTGTAGTGTTGGCTTGGGGTAAGGTGGGATAATTCTAGGTAAGAGTGACTATAAAAACGGACTAAATGAGTGGGCCCTACCTGTCTACCCCTCAAACAATAGTCATTCTTCCTCGTCTTCTCAATTCCCAATCAAGTCAATCCTAAGATTCGACTTCCTCAACTCGAACCAACCTACTGATCTCTTGTTTATCAACTCTCAATTGAAGTATATACCCTATGACCTTTTCAACTTTTAAGAGTGATGATCACAAGAAGTGTGATTTTTACTAACTTCTCCAATTCCAACACTACGAAAGTATATACAATCAACTATTTCTTTTGTTTTTCTAATTTTTTCGACTTTTTCTCGGTTTTCATTTTTTTTTATATGAAAAATATTTACAACCAATGGAGAGGTTAATAATCTCGATTTTTACCTCTTTTGTATGTTTCCTTTCACCCTTCAACATTTTCTACTAGTCAACCCTAATTTGATCCCAACTCTGCAACCCGACTACCTTCCAACCACCTCTCTCATACTCTTATAGTCCATTTGGGTTCGAAGGCTAAATGAAAAGGGAATTGTCTTGCAAAGTTGGCTATCAAAGAAAAAAAGCTTTAAGCTCAAGGGGCTTAACTAGATACAGTTTCATATTTGGTAAAAGGGAATATTTTTATGCTTTTGAAATAGGCTCAAATCAAGAAGTGCCTAAAATCATTTTCAATGCCACAACATGTACCGACTTATTCAAAAGTAGAGAATCAGGGCAAGTTCCAGAGGAAAATGCATGCATTCAACGAATTTCACACCGAAAGGAATTTTGAATTACTTCTAAAGTGGGAGTATCATTTTAAGGCTAAAAAACTCACTTGGTAAAGATTTTGATCCCAAGTTTTGAATGCAAGTTGATTTTGCTTCAAAAGCCTATCATGCTTTATCAAGTGCCATTTTCAAAAATTTTATTCAAAAATTTTCATTATTAACCAATGCCACAATTTTCATTCCTACACAGTTCAATCACTTTTTCTCGAGCGGCCAACTAGTACGCCTACCACCCCCTCCCCAAACTTGGTTGGAAACCAAGTTTGTGGAAAAGAGGAGTACGAGTTGGTACTCGCCGAATTTATCCAATTACTAGCCATTTAGCCAAAACTACTAACTAACTATATAGAAAAAATCCTACTCGTACCATGTGCAAGGTATCAAAATATACTATAAACGATATCAAAATAACCATAACAACCAAAAGATAGCAATTAGCTCACGGGTCAAGTAATCTCATCAACAGTCAAGGCAAAGTCAATCATTAACAATCAAGCCAAAGGTCAAATCACAATTGGCACATAGGCCGTTAAATCAATCCAAAATGAACAAAATTTTAAATGGCTCACAGGCCAATACCAACAAGAAAAGTGCAAAGTGACAGAAGTGAGGGTACACAAGCCAATAGCATAAATAGTAAAGTGAGATAAGGAGGGGTAGGAGGGGGTTCGGGAAGTTTGAGCGGCTGAGAATGACTTACCCCCTTGTTCTCTCCCCAAACTTACTTTCAACTAAGTTTGTGAAGGAGGAGTAAGGCTTTCTCGGTACTCCACTCACAAAGATCGGGAAGGCTGGGAGTTCGAGCCGGTGAAACACCCTTTGATGGTGTTGAAGAGATCGAGGAGCTTGGTCTGGTTTTCTTTAATGGTCTCTTTAATGCCTCTCAATTCATCTCCAATTGTCGTCCTCATTTCCACCAGTTCGGCTCTGATTCCTTTGATTTCGTCTCCCATTGCAGCCACCTGTCATTCTTGTCGTTCCTGGAACTCTGATTGAGACAGCACAGCTGATGCTGGTCTCTTCTTGGACGGTCTAACTGGTTGGCTGCTCCCTTCTCCCTTGCCTCCCATGCTCCGAACCCTTACCACCGGACGTGACTTCTTTGCTCTCTTAAACTTGGTTAATTCTTCACTGGTTGGCTCTTTGGATGCATTGATGTGCGCCTCTAAGCTCAGTTCCAATTTCAATTTGCTTTCCAAGTTGGTGATGTACGTCAGCCTGGGGTTAGGTATGCGGAGGTAGGGTCCTTCGTTTTGGAGGAAATAAGGGACAGACGGTCCCGAGGTTCTCTCGTTATACCTGAGCATTGCTATGTGCATATTCTCCATCTCCTCCCAGTCCAAGTAGTTATCATTGCTGATAGGTGTGTATTCTGGGAGGGGCACGTTGTAATGCTCAAGAATGGGGGTAATCAAGGCCCCGTAGTAGACCGGGTCTTGGACCTTCGTTTCCCTCTTCCTTTCTATCCTCAACTCCTTTACTGTCTTCTCAAAGCTCATTATTAGATCTTCTTGGAAATCCCTCAACGCTCTGTTCACAATTGCCCACAAAATCTCCATCTCATATAATCGAGGAGAACTGATCTCCTTCCTGCCATAGATTGTCGAGCTCAGCAACTTCTGCAAATATTTGACGACCAGGCTTCATATCGAAGTCAACCTGGAGCTCCTTGGGTCGTAAGCCTGTGGTGCAACTATTCCAGGGGCGGCAGTGATGCCCCCAAAATTGTTGCACATCGAACTCTCGTAGAGTACCCGCATGGCCAACAATTGGCCTTTTGAAGTCGTATATAGCCCTCAAGTTGTCGTGGCTCAAGGTCTTTGTCTCATTCAGAAGTTGAAACTTGATGTTGTAGACCTTTGTCGTGCAAGAAAGTGACTCCTCCTCGATTTCGAGAGTGCTGAAGAATTCTAGCACGAACTTGAGGAAAGTAGGTCGGGGTGCTAGGCATTGGGCGAGCCCCGCTTTTTCTAAGAGATCATTGACATTTTCCCTTATGCCCATGGCGTCCAAAATCTTTGGATCGCCAAAACGGGTTACCGACACCCCTCTCCTTATCAATTTTTCGAACCTCTTCTTCTGTTCGTCTGTGCTTAGAATTATATCGAAGTCGGATGGTTTTGTAGGTTTATCTGTGGTTGTTGGAGTTTCCGGTATGTGATTTTCCGGTGTGTGCTCAACTGCTTTTTCTTTGCCCTTGGCCTGACTTCTTACGATTTTCTGTGTTACACGCCTACTTGAGGGGCCCTCTTGACTGGTGTTCGTCTTCGTGTTTTTCGGTGGTGCCATTGCTTGTCTGTAACCAGTCAAAAACACACACATTAAACTTAAATTGAAAAAACAAAATTTCAAACTTATATATCCACCATCATTTATCCATGGGAAAAAACAATTTCTAACTCATTACTCGTCAATCATGAATCAATTATCTAGCCTAAATAGCCCAAATCGACAATCAAATCAACAAAAATAAGCCAAATCATTTTAATGTGTTCTGACATATATCAAGCCATTTCAAACGATTACACATAAGCCATTCTAGCTCAAAAGTTGAAATGACGATCATATTAATCAAGCAAAAAGGGCTATACAATCCACATACATGTTTGAAAAGTATTCAGAATCCTAATTCACAAATGTCTCACCCAATCCCATCTCCTAGTCTACAAATATCGCATATTTTCATCAAATTCGTATTCCTAATCGGCAAACAAATCAATTCGGCTATCAATTTACACAATATTGAAATTTCTCAACCAAATTCAATAAAACCAACTAAATACGAAATAGACGTCCTATCATGCATCAAATTCAACTATAAATAGCACAAAAGTAATAGGATGTGATAGCAATACGTACCGGACAAGTTTAGACGAAGAAGATTTGAAAATTTCCTTTCGTGCCTTTTTTCAATCCAAGCTCAAAACCGCTCCAAATCTATTTTTTTTTGGATGAAAGTGCATTATATGATGTGGGTGAGTGTGTGTGTGTGTGAGTTTAGGTGAATTTGATTGAGTGGACATGGTGAAATTTGAGAGTGGGTGTGTGCTTGTGCGCAAAAATCGCGAGTTGGGGGGAAGGAATGCCATAATCTGTTCGCGCATGGGTATTTATATCTGAGCGGGATCTCGACCGAGATGCATTTCCTAGCTTGGTGTCTCGGCCGAGATCTTTCTTCGATCTCAGGCTCATTTCACTTAGCAATGGATCTCGACCGAGATGCTTTGTGCGTCTCGACCGAGATAGCCTTCCAGCGATTCAGCCTCAATCTTGGACAAATTGATCTTGGCCAAGATGGATTGGTGTCTCAGCCGAGATAGTCTTCCAACAATTTTGGCCAGTTTGGGCTCTTCTGAATCTCGGCCGAGATGCATTGTGTGTCTCGGCCGAGATTCCTTCCTCTGCACTTTTCCTTCATTTCGATCCTCTTCACCCCCATTTCATGCTATCTCTTGATTATTCTGATCTATACCTGCGTATTTCTAAAAAAAAACATTAAATATGCCACAAGACATTTATTAAGCTACTAAACTATGAATTTGAAAGTGCAAAAATTTAAAGATACCGTCGGGTTGCCTCCCGACAAGCGTCTTTGTTTAACATTGTTGGCTCGACGGATGTTTATTTACCTCGATGGTAGTGTCTTCTACTCTCCTCTTCAACGGGCTATCTTGACAGCCTTCAAAATACGGCTTGAGCAATTGTCCATTCACTTTGAAACCCTTACCCGTTTTACCGCTTTCTATCTCAATGGCCCCATGTGGAGATATCTTCTTGACAATGAATGGTCCAATCCACCTTGATCGAAGCTATTCGGGAAACAATTTCAACCTCGAGTGGTACATAAGTACCTTCTCTCCAACCACGAAATTTTTTCAGGACATTCTTGCATCATGGAAGGCCTTGATCTTCTCCTTATATATCAAAGCATTTTCGAAAGCTTCATTCCGAATCTCTTCTAGCTCTTGGAGTTGAAGTTTCCGGTGCACACCCACCTCATCTAAACTCACGTTACATCTCCGGATGGCCCAATAGGCTTTGTGCTCGAGTTCAACCGGAAGATGACACGATTTGCCATAAACAAGGCGATATGGGGACATGCCTATAGGCATTTTGTAGGCGGTCCTGTATGCCCATAAGGCATCATCAAGCCTCAAACTCCAGTCTTTCCGGTTTGGTTGGACGGTTTTCTCTAGCACTGATTTGATCTCTCGATTTAAAGGCTCAACTAGCCCATTCGTCTGTGGATGATATGGAGTAGACACTTTATGCAAAACTGAATATTTCTTGAAGCGTGCTTTGATGGTCCGGTTGCAAAAGTGCGTACCCCTATCACTTATGATGGCTCTCGGAATCTGAAATCTTGCAAATATGTTGGACTTGACGAAATCCACAACAACACTTGAATCGTTCGTAAGAGTAGCCCTTGCTTCCACCCATTTGGACACATAGTCCACATCCAAAAGGATATAAAGATTCCCATAAGAATATGGGAACGGAACCATGAAATACATGCCCCAGACGTCGAAATTTTTGCACACCATTATTGGCTATTGGGGCATTTTATTCCTTTATGAGATGTTCCCCGTCTTTTGGCAGTTGTCACATGATTTGCAAAAATTATAAGTGTCCTTGAATAAGGTTGGCCAAAAGAACCCACGCTCGAGAACTTTGTGCATGACCACACTGTCGCAATGCAGTAAAGTAGTTATACCTAGCTAACCTTCTAGCTTGTAGAAGCGATAAGTAGGGTTGATCCCACAGGGAGCAGGATGACTTATGGTGTTAATATAAAACCAAATACTAGCAATATATTAATAAGTATATAAGTAATGGGGGGTTTGTAATTTGATTTTTAATTAACTGATGAGCTAAAACAGAAATTAAACACTTAACTATGAAAATATTCTACTTATATATTAACGAATCCCAGCCCTTAATCTTATCTCCCCCTAGTTATTACTACCCTGTGATAGATGCAATTATTAACCAATTTCAACCTCAAAACTCCTACCCCGAGATTAGCAACAAGCTCTGCTAACCTCGTTATCCCTTATGATTAACTAACCAAAACAAGCTCTTTGGTTATTCTATCTAGTTGAGCGATCTCAGAACAAGCTCTCTGGATCTCATAAACCGGACGCCTAGAGTAGTAGGATAACGGAGTAGACATGGTGTGGACCTCGTAAGCTCGGATCCATTCAGACCGAGCTATATACTACCCTAGCGATTTCACTCACTATTCGCTACTAATTGGCTATAGGTTCGTAACAATTACGGATCACGATTATAACCTACCGTTACTTATGCAATTATAATCCTAGGTGATCAATCTAGCACATAAACACATAAGCATTGAAGGATGAATAAATAGTATAACGTCTTAAAGAATCAATCGATTAACAATCACTTGTAAATATCACAAGATAATAAAACTAGGGTTCGACTCGATTAAGGACTGAAATAACCTACTAGCCGCTCATGGTGGTGACAAAAGATAAATTATAATCGAAATATATAATTCAAATAACTAAGGAATGAAAAAACCCGAATACTGCCGATCTTGATTGCTCATCTCCTTTAGTTCCTCTCAATCTTGCTCTCTCGTAATGTCCAAAAGTCCCTATTTCCGGGCATAAGGGCCCCCTTTTATTGAAGAAATCAAGTTGCGTTGATTTAGGGCTTGAAATCGGAAGTCTTGAGGCCCAATGATTAATTGGCTGACTTACTGGGCCGCGGCCGCGCAGATGGGCTGCGCCCGCTCCCGTTCCTCATCAAATAACACGCCGCGGCCGCGCTAATGTGCCGCGGCTGCGCCACTTCTACAACAATTTCGGCTTATTTTTCTTCATTTTGGCAAAGGCCGTGCATCTAGATCGCGGTCGCGGTGCTCAGTTCCCTATTTTCTTTTGTTTTTCCTCCATTTGACATCCCGAACTTCGTTCCTTCGTTGTACATCCGGCCGAGTATAAATACTTAGCCTTAAATTACCTATTTAGCTCAAAACAAAACCACAAGCATAAAATGATCCAAAGACATAAAAACAAGCTAAACACAATCCATTATACACGCAAACATCACAAATAATCACTTTAACAGACTTAAAGTGCATAAATAAACGCGTGTATCAGTGCGTTGTCCTCTTTGGACCAAAGTGTCTTCCACATGCATAGGAGTGACATAAAGTAAGTATCGATTGAAGCTCTGTTTCCGGAATGCACCTTCGTATCACTTGATCTGAACCATGTTTCCATAAATACGGATCATCCCAAAAATAGTGTTTCGCTTGACTTTTCAATCTATCTCTTTGGGCCTTAGTCATGCTATCGGGGTATACTCCTCTCACCAAGTAATTTGCCAAGTTAGCATACCATGGGACACTCGAATCTGATGCCATGAATAACTGCTCGTTTGGGAAGCTCTCCCCCAGGGGTATTTCGTCCTCCTCTTGTGTCAATCGGCTTAAGTGATCAGCCACCGAATTTTCCTGCCCTTTCTTGTCTTTGATTTCCAAATCAAATTCTTGAAGTAGTAAAATCCATCTGTAACGACCCGATTTTCATAAAATAATTTAATCTTAATTAAATTTCAATAAATCAAATCATGGAACCTTTTTTTCTATATATATATACACACACACATATATATAAAAGCCAATTCTTAGTCGGCCCGTTAAGGGAACCACATAAACACACAAATACTAATCTTCCTATCACATGTAGGAGCGGAATAACACTAGCATCCTCAAATTATAACCGAAACGTTTATTAACTAATAAATTATCATGAAATATTATATATATATATATATAATCAAATAGGCAAAATTATTTCTAAACATGCTTCTAGCAAAACTAATGTAAAACTAACAAACCTCCATTTTATAGTTTCATATTAACCTAAAGATTATAAGAGAATAGATCATGCATAGTAGCGGAACTTACTAAACACATACAACACAGTATCACAAATAAATTATATTTTTAATCTCCTCAAAGCTAACATCCTAAGAAGTCCATGAAATACTTCAATGATCAACTTATAAATAACTATTTATATAACAAGCTTAAGTATTATTCCATGCTTCAAGATAAATATATAATACTCCTTCTAATCATGCAACTAGTGAAATAGGCTTCCCCATTAAACTCACAACATAGAAAATATTTTCGAATCCATGTCAAAGATTTCATTTGACTTATAACTTAACAACAACACTCCTTAAAAATTAATTAATCAAATAACATAAACAAGTAACAACACATTATCATTTAAATAGTCATCTTGTATAAAATTGCACCAAAGTAGTCATGTTGTCATATGCTTCGGCTCCCCTCGTACTCCCCGCTCGCTCCAAGCTAACCTGGCTCAAATAAGGGTTGGGGAAGCTCGCTCCAAGCTAACCTGGCTCAAATAAGGGTTGGGGTGAGCTTCCTTCAGCTCGTGGAGGATCACAATTCATAACAATTATAAACAAAATCAAAAGCATAAAATATAAACAATTATAACTTGTAACTTGTAATATTATATTCAATCTTGTAACTTGTAACTTGTAATCCATGTACTCACGGAAATCTTGAATTTGTATATCAAATAAATTGAATATACACTTGTAACTTGTAAATATAACAATTATAAATCACACAATTGATTAAGCATATAATTGACATAAAAAGTAAACCCCCACCTGAATTGTCTTGAATAAAGTCGATGAAATGTCATGCAAATGCTAAGCCCGTGATCCAAATTCCGTGCAATCTATAAGTACGAAACACGTGTATTTTAACATTATTGTTATTAAATCTTAACTAGAAGAATTGAAATACTAAAAGTTGAGTATAAATTAAATGAAATTTGTTGAATGACTTAACAGGAACTTAGGTGTAAGAATGAGGTACATGTTAGTTAGATAATCTGGAGACTATTATGAGGTTTTGGAAAATAAAGGAATTAGGACCAAACTTTTGGTAATTAGGAATTTAGATCCCTTTATTTCCCTAGCCAGTAACCCATGTTCCCTTCTCCTTCCTCTCTCGTCCAACATTATTTACCAAAAGCTAATCCACTATCTTACACTCACAATATATATAACAGCAACCCACACACACACAGTATTTGCACACACAACCACAATCTAGATACACATCTGCACACGCTCTATTCACATACAATTACTTCTCCCTCTCACCACCCCACACTCTGCACCAATAAATATATACACGCGCATACACACTGATGTATATATACGTATTTATACACACCTACTAAACCTGGAACACACACTAATCTGCATACCGAAACACATACACCATATCAGATTCTCACCTACACCCACAGAACCCCCCTTCCCCCCTATACACTGGTTCGAACGGCGCCGGCAGCGCCGAAAATAGTTGATGGCGACGGTGGTTCGCCAGAATAAAAGTGACGAAACAGTGTCTGGTGAAGGAAACAATGGTTTAGGATGGGGTGGGTTGAAGGATAACTGTAAGATTTTCCGGCAGTATTTCGACGACTAGGAATGTGTAAATATGTAACAACCATAAAAAGAAATTGAGGAGAAGAATATTACCTTTTCCTTGGCCGTAAGATTGCTAGGGTGAAGAACTGGTCGCAGGTTTATGTTATGGGTGTTTATACTGTTAGGGTTAACATTAGTGCTGAGATGGGATTTGTTAATAGATATTAATCCTAGATTGCATAGATTTTGAAATCTTCTGATATTGTTAAGTAAATATAATCTGCTGGAACTTGGATTATTTTGGGCTCAAGACATGGGCCCTTTGTAAGTTAATGTACTGGGCTTGAGTCTCGGGCTCAAAGACTTGGGCTTAATAACGGAACGAAATATGAATGCACTAAATAAATAAATTGCTAATAAATGAGCCAACTATCGGGCCATGTTCATAAACATAACTTGGGTTTGAAAATTTAATGCAAAACAATTGACAATGATGCGTGGCATGAACTTGTCCTAATGAGACTTTCAGCTTAAACTTGAATTCATATAAAATATGACTAATTGACATTTAATTGGATTTAAACTAATCGATCGGGCTAACGTGACCTGAAATTTGGCCAAAAATAAGTTCTTGGATTTATATTCATACATAGCCCAAATTAATTAATTAAACACAACTAAATATCAATAAACTTAAATAATATTATAATACTAAAATAGTGGGTGTTACATTCTACCCACCTTGAAAAAATTTTCGTCCACGAAAATTGTACAAACTAGACGTAACAAAACTGATTACATACCTGATCTAGCGTTCGGACCCTCTTCTGCCGCTTGTTCTTGATCGATTATACCAAATATCCTAGCTCTTCCTCCTCCTCCGTGATTCGGAGCTCCACGGTTAGGTGCATTATTGGCGTTTGGGTATCTTCCCACTCCTCCCTGATTCGGGGCTCTATTGTTAGGTGCGTTGTTGGTTCTTGAGCATTGTCCAATCATGTGTCCAACCTGGTGGCATTTGTAGCATCGATTCTGACCTCTCAGACATTCTCCTGGGTGTCTCTTCTGGCAATTAGGACATACCGGATTGTTTCTTTGAGGTCTTGCTGCATCAACGTCTTTGTCTCCCGCATCGTTGTTTTCAACAGGCGGCGCGTACCTTTTCCTTTTGTTCGATCCGTCGGCAGCTTGAACTCGAGACTTCTCCAATTCGAAACTAGCGGCTACATCTTCCGCACGTACTACTGCATCAGCATATGTCATAGGGCCGTGGGTTGCCAATGGGTGGCGTATGTGGGCTTGCAGACCCTCTCGAAAACGCTGAGCCTTCTTCACTTCGGTATCCACTTCACTGGGGGCAAAACGGCTCATGCGGTTGAACTTCTGCTCATACTCTGTGACAGTCATAGACCCCTGTACTAAGTCATGGAACTCCCTCTCCATCAGTCTTTTGTAGCTCCGGGGAAAATATTTCTCCATGATAAGGGTCCTGAAATTCTCCCATGTGAGTGCTGCTCGCTCAGCAGGGTCCTTCAACCTCCAGTAGGTGCTCCACCAAGTGCGAGCATCTTCTTTTAGTTGAAACACAGCACACGAAATTCTCAGTTCATCTGAGCAACCAATATAGTCGAAAATGTCCTCAAGCGAAGAGATCCACTCCTCAATGACTTCCGGACCCTCATGGCCATGAAAGGTAGGCGGTTTGAACTGGGTGAATTGATTGATAACATTGGCCTGTGTCTGTCCTGGTGCCGCAGGTTGTGCATTCGCGGCATTCTGTATGAGTGTAACCAATCCAGTGAGTAGTTGTTGCGGATCAGGTCCAGCTGGAACCTCCCGAGCGGCGTTTCTTGGTTGTTGTTGTTGTGGATCAGGTCCAGCTGGAACCTCCTGAGCGGCGTTTCTCGAACTGTTATTTCCACCATTTCTATTTGGGGCCATGTTTCTGTCATCAACACGTTTCTTCAATGAGGCGTAGTAGCGCGACAAAGAATTAAGGGGAATAGTATGAAAAATAATAACCACAATTACAACCACAAAATAATCATAATCATATCAACAATCATAATCATAACATTAGTCATAATCATAATTATATCCATAATCACAACTATAGTCATAATTGAAATCATAATTTATTATTCATCACTACGAAAGGTAACCTCGTCCTACGTCTAGGAATAGAAATAGAAGAGCTACTCATAAGAAATCCATATGCTTAGTATATCACAAAACTCCTTCTTGAACAATGAGGTCTTAAGCTAAATAGTCTCAGGTCATAAACTACATGCATGTAAACAATGTAGAGACAATCTTGCGAAAAATGCTCATATATTGGAATGCGTGCATATGTTGGATGAAAACTTTGAATGATAAAAATGTACCTTGGCGCGGAAACGTCGAAGTGGAGGAGGCCGAGAAGCATATGTATTGTAACATAATTTAATTAACAGATTTTTCAAATATAAACGAGTCTACAGAAACGTAAACTTTCATATGTCTCGGCTCCGCCTCAACTTCTCCGTCTCACGCCAAAGCTAACCTGAAAGGATCAATATTGGTTGGGGTGAGCTTCCTTCAGCTCGTGGAGGATACAATTTACAACAATTATAAACTAAATCAAAAGCATAAAATATAAACAATTATAACTTGTAACTTGTAATATTATATTCAATAAATTAAATATAAACTTGTAACTTGTAACTTGTAACTTGTAATCCATGTACTCACGGAAATCTTGAATTTGTATATCAAATAAATTGAATATACACTTGTAACTTGTAAATATAACAGTTATAAATCACACAATTGATTAAGCATATAATTGACATAAAAAGTAAACCCCCAGCTGAATTGTGATGCAACTCGGAATGTAGATGCAATTACTCTATTGTTTGTAGCACTCAGTAGTCTCGTCTCCTTCCTACTTAAGGATGCATGACTCTATCTTGATCTCCAATTAATATATGGGATTTGGAATTTTGGGATTTAGGGTTTGGTTGATGATTTAGGAAATTTTGAAAATAGATTTGAAAGAAATAGAGAACTTCTAAGAATGGATTTGCTGCACAGCAGCAGATAAATAATTTATTTTTCATAAACGGTAAGAGATAAAACTTTGAAAAATTTACAGAAGGAAATAAACTTTCTTGAAAGTATCATACTAAAATTTCATGATTTTACAAGAAGTTTAACTATGATTTTTGAATTTTTGAAACCGAATAAGTCGAAACTGTAAATTCTGCACAGCAGTGGAAAAACTTTAATAACCCGAACATTGCTGAAGGGATCACTTTGAAAATTTACATAATAATAGAAGACATGTATATGTTGTACATATCCAAAAATCATAATTTTTCAACATGTATAAATATGTGTTTCGAATTTCTCAAATCAGAAAGCAGAATATTTCAGATCATGTGTAGACGTAATAGAAAGATTATATAAAATAAAATATAAGTTGGATGGATTTGAAACTTTTATATAAAATAGATAACATACTGGGGAACAACATATTCAAAAATAATAAGATTTGAAGACATATAAATATATATCACGAATTTTCTAGATGGAATAACATAATATTTACAATCTGGATCAGCGGAGATAGAAAATTTGTATAAAATAAAATACGACTCATATGGATTTGAAATTTTTACTGTAACTTGAGAACATATCGTGGAATGACATAATAAAAATTCATTGAAAAAATAATGTGTATAGATATAATTTTTGAATTTTTCAAAGAAGATACCTGAAAATAGAGTGAAAGAGGAAAATGAGGTTGACGGCTCTCGGAAGGGCTTCTAGGGCTTATGCACGAAATTCTTAAGAAAAACAGATGATTTGGATTACGACTTTGATTTATGACATGAATCCCTTATTTATAGATTATATTTCTAGGTTTAGAACTCCTATTTCTTGGTCCCTAAGTAAAAATCATGGGCTAACTTGGGCTTGACTAATGCATTGGGCTAGGATCCAAATTAAATATTTAAAAGTCGAATAACATAAAATATACTTTCAGCCATAACTTAAAATAATTTTCATAGTTTACGAAATATAAAAAAATTCTCATAGGACAAAAATAGATAATGAAATATAATAATAATTAAATAATTTATGGGGCGTTACACCATCGTATGAGTCTTGGTTTAGCTTCCTTCTTTGATAATAGAAATCGAAGAGCTGCATTGTCAGAAATAAACGATAATCTTAGTACCAAGTAAATATGATCTAAACTTTTCTAAAGCAAAAACTATAGCCAATAGTTCTTTTTCTATGGCGGTGTAGTTTGCTTGTGTCGGATTTAGGGTCCTGGAGGCATAGTAGATCACATAGGCTGCTTTTCCTTTCCGTTGCCCCAAGACAGCTCCCACTGTGTAGTCACTAGCATTGCACATTATTTCGAACAGCAGTGTCTCATCCGGTGGTTGGATTATGTGAGGTGATGTAAGGGCCTCCTTAAGCTGATCAAAGGCGATCTTGCAATCAATCAACATCTCAAATTTGACATCCTTTTGAAATAGCTGACACAGAGGGGCTGAGATCTTTGAAAAATCTTTAATGAAACGTCTGTAGAAACCTACATGGCCAAGAAAAGATCGCACTTCCCGCACAGTTGCGGGGTAAGGCAAGGCAGTAATAAGATCAACTTTAGATTTATCAACTTCAATGCCTTTTGATGAAATTATATGCCGAAGAACAATGCCTTGCTCAACCATAAAATGACATTTTTCCCAATTCAACACAAGATTTGTTTCCAAGAACCTTTTCAGAATTTTAGCAAGATTATCAAGACACTTTTCAAAAGACTCACCATAATAATATGCCCAACATATTCAGAAAAGATACTCACCATGCACCTTTGAAAAGTGGCCGGGGCATTGCATAGCCCAAATGGCATTCTTCTCCATGAAAAAGTGCCAAGAGGACATGTAAATGTGGTCTTCTCTTGATCTTCGGGTGCAATGGCTATTTGGAAATACCCGATGTATCCATCCAAGAAGTAGTAAAATGAATGTCTGGCCAACCTTTCTAGCATTTGGTCGATGAATGGCAAGGGGAAGTGATCTTTGCGGGTCATGGCGTTCAACTTGCGGTAATATATGCACACCCTCCACCCGGTTTGCAAATGGGTGGGAACCAATTCCCCATCTTTATTCTCCATTACCGTCACTCCCGACTTCTTGGGCACGACTTGTGTTGGGCTCACATACTTGCTATCCGATATAGGGTAGATAATCCCAACATCAAGTAGCTTGATAACTTCTTTCTTCACCACCTCCACATAGGCGGGTTAAGTCTCCTTTGCGGTTCCCGACTTGGTTTTGAATCCTCCTCAAGTAGAATGCGGTGCATACTAAGAGATGGACTAATGCCTTGAATGTCGGCAATAGTCCAACCAATTGCTCCCTTGTGTTCTCTAAGGACAGCTATCAAAGATGCTTCTTGGTTTGGAGACAACTTGGATGAGATGATCACTGGTAATGTCTCATTGACTCCTAGGTAAACATACTTCAAGTGGTCGGGAAGAGACTTGAGCTCAAGGGTTGGGGGCCTCCACCATAGAAGGTAACATCTTCTTGTGTGTATCCGGCAATGGAATGAACTTCTGTGCATATCTTGGTAGGGATGACTTCGGTGCATGCATTTGTGCCACTGTTTCCACCAATGCCTCATTAGTCTCTCAAACCTCTTCTTTTCCCTTCTCTAAATGAGTGGTAAGCGCAACTTCCATTGGGTCCCTACATGACAACTCAAACAACTCTCCTAGAAGTGGATCAATAACATCAATGGAAAATACGGAATGAACATCCTTCGGGAATCGCATTGCATCAAAGATATTGAAATTGACAATTCGACCATCAAATTCCATCGTGAGGGTGCCCCCACGTTGATCTTGGTTTGGGAAGTATTTAGAAATGGTCTTCCCATCAAGATCGGTGTGGAAATTGATGGATCGCCTTGCATGTCCATCACATAGAAATCAGCGGGGAATACGAGTTCGTCAACTTCAACTAGCACGTCCGCGATTACCCTATCGGGATACGAAGTGCTTCGATCGGCTAGTTGAATGATTACTCTTGTTTCCTTGAGCGTCCCTAAATTTAAAGAATGAAAATTGAACGTGGCATAACATTAATTCAAGCTCATAAGTTGAGAATTGCACGTTCAATTTTACAGTTACCTATCTTGCACGGGATCACGAACATTCCGGGATCTTTACACTTCGGTCGGAGTCTCTTTTGGAAGATTGCGGATACATTCTCTCCCATGATCACTTTTTCATTATCCTTGAGCTTCCTCCTGTTAGTGCACAAGTCCTTGAGGAACTTAGCATATCTCGGAATTTGCTTAACGGCATCAATCAAAGGGATATTTATCTCCACCTTCCGAAACACATCTAGAATGTCCCGATCCTTATTTCAATCTACCACCTTCTTGATCTGGCTGGGAAATGGAAGTGGTGGAATTGAAACATTGAATTGTGATCCCTGAGGATATCGGCCGAGACGAGTTTATAGCGTTTTTCACCTTCAGCCATGGTTGAAGAATCTCGGCCGAGATTCACTTCCTTCTCAGCCGAGATGGGTGAGCAGGGAATTTCCCTTGTGGTCGAAGTAAGCAATGTCGACCGAGATCTTGGTGTTTCTCGGTCGAGATTCTGTTCTCAGCAATCTCTTCATTTTCGACTCTCCTCTCCCCTTTAGAGTGATGCCCGGGCTTTTTAGGCTCTCCAAGCATCACCCCACTCCTTAGGGTGATTGCATTAACATTCCTGGGGTTTATCTCTGGTTGTGCGGGCAGCTTCCCACTTTGAGCACTTTCCAGACGGGATACTGCTGATGCTATTTGACTGACTTGGTTCTCAATATTTTGGAACCTCGAACTTGATTCTTTATGAAGCTGAAGGGTACTGGTTGCCAAGCTTTTCACTATATCAGATAATGATGGATCATAGGGTATGGGCTCGGTGGGCTGTCTCTGCTGGAACATCCCCTTAGGGTAGGGGAGTCGATTGTTCCCACTTTGTACACCCTGCTGTTGCACATTCGGATTCTGATGCCCATACTTGAAGTTGGGATGGTCTCTCCATCCCGGATTGTATGTCTGTAATAAGGATCATACTTTCTGCCGGCATGGTTGGGATAGAAATTGTGCACTGCATTGGTATGAGCCTCCATCTCCTCTCTGAGAATAGAACAAGTATCAGTGGACTGTTCGGTTATTTGACAGATTCTGCAAGGTCTTGGAGTAGGAGTGCTACCCGAAGCCACTTTCTTCACTAGGTCGGTAAGCTGATCCAACCTCTCTTCAATACTCGAATCGTTGACATCCTTGACACGTCTCATGGGCTCTCGACAACCGAATTGTTGAGTGTTGGCTGCCATTTTGGAGATCAATGCTCGGGCTTCAGTAGGGGTCTTGTCGACCAAAGCTCCACCACTGGCTGAGTCAACCATATTTCTGTCAGTCAGACAAAGCCCCTCATACCAATATTGGATCAACAACTGCGGGGTGATTTGATGCGGTGGGCAGCTTGCTACAAGTTTCTTAAACATTTCCCAGTATTCGTATAAGGTTTCCCCTTGAATTTGCCTAACTCCACTGATCTCCTTTCTGATGTTGGTAGCTCGGGATGCAGGAAAGCACTTCTCAAGAAACTGTGTTTCCATTTGCTCCTAAGTGGTAAAGGTACCGGGTGGAAAATAGTCTAACCAATCTCTTGCAAGGTCTTTGAGTGAGAAAGGGAATGCCCTCGGTTTAGTATGTTCCTCAGTCACTCTTGTAGGTTTCATGCTTGAGCAGACCACATGAAACTCTTTCAAATGCTTATGCGGGTCTTCCCCGGATAGCCCATGAAATGATGGCAAGAGATGAATGAGCCCCGACTTGAGCTCAAAGGTAGTATCATTCCCTATCTCTGGAAATGTGATACACAAGGGTTCATGTGCACCCTTGTGTTAGCAAGCTCCTTCATGGTCCTCTCCCGAATCTGTTCATCAGCCATTTCTTCCAATTCAATGGCTTCCTCACTCTCTATATTCAAAGCTTCAAATTCTTCTCGGATTTGTTCCAAATCTTGGGCTCTTCTCCTTAACACCCGCTCACGTTCAAGGATGTCCGGTTCAAATAACAATCATTTCTCCCCTTGTGAGCGCAAGAACATCCACTACAACTAAACCAAACAAAGAACCAAGGTGAGTATTTAAATTACTAAATAAAACAAACAAATAACTACCTATGTAAATAAAGAATATGCTTGAATACCAAAATAATACTACTCTTAACACCGTTCCCCGACAACGGCGCCAAAATTTGGTAGCTCGTTTCTTACCACCAAATTAATGTATATAAATATATGCTTAACCTTATCCCACAACTCTAACTAGTAGAGTGACAAGTAAGGGTCGAACCCACCAGGAACGGTAGTCTAGTGTCAGTATGATAGATGAAGCGATTGTAAAATTTAAATAAAGGTAGGAACAAATAATGAAAGCAATAAAGGGGGGGGGGGGGTTGATTATCCACCTATAAACTACTAGTAATTACCAAGAACAACGATTAAACTATGATCAAATAAACTTAAGATTCAATTAACATAAGATGACAAGATAAGTAGATTGATTTTTGGGTTTTAAAATATGATTAGGGCCCGTTTACTTCGGGTGGTCTAGAATAGGGTGTATTAGAATAAGGGATTGCGATAAAACCAATTATCCTATCCAATGTTAACTTGGGTTGATTATCTTCTATTATTTATACCGAACAACCAAGATAACTAAACCCACCTATTCAGGTGGGATAGCTTATGGGGATAATATGCATCAAAAATCGTGTTATCCCGGATACCGAAACCAAGATAACTAAACCCACCTATTCAGGTGGGATAGCTTATGGGGGTAAATATGCATCGAAAATCGTGTTATCCCGGATATGGTATCCGGGATAACACACCATTTAACAACCAACGAAGTAAACATCGGATTAACCTGAACAATTAGTCCTTATTCAACCTAATCATGCGAAAAACATGCCCTTAAGGATTCAACCCTTGATCAAGTATCTCCTTGTTTCGAATAATCTATGTAATTGATGTTATTACCCAATTGGTTAGCCTTAGAACTCCTACTCCAAGATTAATAACAAGCTCTATCCATTTTGTTGTCTCTTAAGTATGATTATTGAAAACAAGCTCTTTAATTAATCCTGCTCAACTTATCAATTCCTAAAACAAGCTCTTTAAGAATCAATAGTCAAGTGCATTAAGAATCAAGACAACGGAGTAGATTCGACATAAAATTCATAAGCTCGATTTTAGTGGTCGAATTCTATGTTATCCTCAATAAAATAAATCTATTGTTTGCTACATGGGAATCAGATTCATAACAATTACAGATTATAAGCTCAATTCTAGCAACACACAAACAAATATCCAAATGGGTGATCAAACAACAATTCAATTCATCAGTGTGAATCAACAATCCCAAATAACATAGAACATTCCAAAAACATAATCCAATCGATTAACAGCCGTAAAAATTACATAAACATTCTCAATCCAAGGTTTAACTAATGATCAAGGGCTGAAATAAGGGTGCTACTCACCCATATAAGCTAAAACAAACAGTAAATAAGTAGAAAAGCAAGAAAACATGATACTAAGATAGATGAAACCCAAGATATCAATTGGAGAAGATGATCCTTCAATCTCTTGCCCAATATCCCTCCTTGGTGGCTTTGGTGGCTAGAAAATGGCTGAAATTGTGTTCTTCAATAGGTCAAATTCGAAATGGAACTTATATATATAGGGGAAGAGTTGTCACTTGAGTTTAAGGCAAAATCGCATTCATAATTTTAAAACAGGGCACAAAATCTCGGCCGAGATTCAAATGTGTCTCTGCCGAGACATGAAAAGAGATTTTTCTGCTGGTGAATCGAAGGCTGATCTTGACCGAGATGCAATTGAATCTCGGCCGAGATGTGAAAAGGGAAAATCAGGGCTTGCTAGGGTTTGACTCATCTCGGCCGAGATCAAGTTTTATCTCGACCGAGATCTTGATCTCTTGAAAATCTGGATTTTCCCTGGAGAGTCATCTCGGCCGAGATGCACCCGTCTCGGCCGAGATCTTCAACTCTTCAAAACTTCAGGTTTTCCCTGGAAGGTCATCTCGGCTGAGATTTGCACCCTGCATCGGCCGAGATCTTCCTTTAGCCCTGTCCTTTGTTGCCTCGATCGATCCATCGACTTTGCGATCTTTCGATGTTGTTTTCGATCCATTTGCACCTGTTTTAACACAAAAATGAACCAAACGCATTATTTTGCCCAATGAGAAATAAATGCACGAAGTACACGTGAATTTGCAGAAAAAACATCAATAGATTGACACTTAAAGCGTCCTAAAGTGTGTGCACAAACAAGTGTCCCAACTACCCCCACCCCCAAAATATACCTATAATTATGTATGTATGTATTATTAGCATCTATACAATACACAAAATAGTATTGATATGTTGCTTACCTACTGTGAATACCTTTGTGAACACCTGTTTCTGTAAAAAAAATTCAAATATGCAATAACTGACACATCAGCAGGTGCTTACGGGGGTGTCCACCGTAATTGTGTAGCATATCAAAATTCAGACACTAAATATAATACATATAAATTACTGAAATTAAAATTTGGATATGTGATATATTTTAAAAGGATATTCTTTCTTCACTTTTCTTTACTAATTCATACTCCCTCCGTCCCGGCCTGATTTGCACATCTGTTCCGGTGGTTATATTAAGAAAAAACTACTTTTTGCTTTTTAGTTGACTTTTTCAAAAGTGGAGATTAAGAGTAGAGATTCTAAGGGTGGAGATTGTAAGATTTCTTTCCATTTTGGGGGTGTGCAAAATAAGATGGGACGTTCGAAAAATGAAAGTGTGCAAATTAGGACGGGACGGAGGGAGTATTTGATTCTTATATTAATTCCTATTCTATGTATTGATCTCTATTTATCCTCTTCTTACTTTTCTTTGTGGGCTACACTTTTACGATACGTTATTTCTCTCTTTGCTCATAATAAGTCATGTTTTAATAAATACTCCCTCCGTCCCAGCTAACTTTTCCTACTTTCCTTTTCGGTCCGTCCCAGCTAACTTTTCACACCCAAAAAAGAAAAGTAAAGTCAACAAATTACACCCCAAAAAATGAGCCTTTATTACAAATTTTCCATTAATTAATCAGATTTTAAAAATCAGAATTTTTTTAATTACTGATTAACTCCCACCCACCATTTCATTAACCCTCCCCACCCTTTCATTAACCATCCCCACTTTTCTGTTCCCATATCATCTTTCTATCTTTCTCTATCAAACCCTAATTTATCCCCCCTCTCTCTCTAAGAACACGACTCTTCCTATTCTTGCACAGCCATTCTAGAGCCGGTGAATTTCCTTCCGATTTTCACTGAAATACACTTATAACTCGAATCTCTCTCAGATATAGTCCCTTCTCGCGTGTTTGTAGCTCAAATCTTCTCCATGGAAGATGAATCGAGTTCTAATGAGAGAGTTGTGTTTGATTCTAAAGATTCGTATGTCGCTGAGACGGTCTTCGACGATGACGAGATAATTAATTCCGGGGATTTAGAGACCAGCTCTGCTCCGGTGGCTTGCGTTTCCGCCTCGGAAGGTGAAGGGTCTCAACCTGTAGGAGGATTTAATCGGAGGAACTCCGAAGGCATTTTTATGCTTGCTTGGCGATTTGGTGCCCCTCCGTCATGAAGGTTTATCTAAAACCCTAATTTTAGTATGTTACCCTAACTCAATTTTGCATCTATTATGAGCTTGGGGTTTCTGGGCATTTGAATTGAACCCTATGATGATTATTTTACTGAGGGTTTAGACCCCATTGGAATTAGGGTTTGTTATGTTATTGTGCTGTCCAGATTTGTGCTTGCATGTCTGCTGAGACATGATTTTTTTGGGTCATGGTGTAACTGCTGTGCTTGATGGGTATTGTTGGTTGCCCGTTGATGAATTTTTACTGATGTTAGGGTATGAAAAAATGAAAGGAAAGTAAATTCTGCCCAATCTGCTTTTTTTTACGATTGCTGGTGGTTTTGTGCTTTCTGCTGTGTTTGTTGATTTTTGGGAACCTTATGATGATCTTTTTCTGAAGGTTTTGTGGGGAAAAAAAAGAAGAAACTTGTCTTAATTGAAGCATGAATTCTGCCCAATCTGGTTTTTTTTTTTTTTTAAGATTGCTGGTAGTTTTGTGCTTACTGATGTGCTTGCTAGTTATTCTTTGGGAACCTTATGATATTTTTCTGAAGGTTTTCTGGGGGAAAGAAAAAAGAAAAAAAAAAGGAAGTTTATGTTAATTGAGACATGAATTATGCCCAAGCTGCTGTTTTTTATGATTGCTGGATTGTTTTGTGCTTTCTGCTGTGCTTGCTGGTTATATTTGGGAACCCTGTGATGATCTTTTTCTGATGGTATGATTGAAAAAAAAAAGAGGAAACTTGTCTTAATTGAGGCATGAATTCTGCCCAATCTGCATTTTTTTTAAGATTGCTGGTAGTTTTGTGCTTACTGATGTGCTTGCTGGTTATTTTTTGGGAACCTTATGATGATCTTTTTCTGATGGTATGATTGAAAAAAAAAAGGAAGCTTATGTTAATTGAGGCATGAATTATGCCCAAGCTGTTTTTTTTTATGATTGCTTGTGCTCTTGTGCTTTCTGCTGTGCTTGCTAATCATTTTTGGGAACCTTATGATGTTTTTTTTCTGAGGCAAGTGTGGGAAAAAGAAACCCTTTGAATTCTGCCCAATGATCTTTTTTCATGATTTCTGCCCAACCTTTGTTTTTCATGAATTCTGAACCATTTTTGTCAACTTATTATGAACAAAACCTCTTCAAATCAGAACACAAAAATTTTCAAAACAGTCCATCTTTTTTGCAGAATTAACTTTGTGCTTGTTTTTAAATTTAATGAAAACATAAGCATTTTTATATACTAAGAATACACATTTATCAAGTGTTTACAGCTTAAGCAAAACTAAACATCACTTTAATGTTTACACTGTAAACACTTGTACAAAAAGTGCTTTCTTACATACCTATACTAGATCACATGTACCCCAAATCCGTCGTTAAGCCACCTATATCATACGTACCTGTTGCATGTTCATTTGCAATTAAATGATCAATTACATCCCTCACAATGTCTTCTGTCACCTCTAATACTGTAGGGAGAGTCCCTTGTCTTGCTTGTGATCCCTTTCTCATATGTGGCTGTCTATAGTTGTTTCCCCCCCTTTACCTTCATTATCTCTATCATACACGACTGCAGACTTAGAAATACGGAGTTTAGATTGTGTACTTCCATTCTTTCAAAAGATTGGAGGACATTATCTACCAGTTCCTGTATTGTGTAGCTTGCTGTCTCAACTTGCAAACTTTGTATGGCTCTGAAATACCCCAAGTCCAGCACGTTTGTGTCTGGTAAATTTGGAGGTTGACACATAATCTGAATGTTGAAACCATCTGATGCTGCTGTAGTTCTGAAATCTATGTCATGATTGCTAAGATGAGGTCTTGCGTTGTCCTGTTGTATGATTATGTTTTTACTTGCTCCTTCTGGCCATTTGGCCTTGATTGCTGGTAGAATCTGTTATAGCCCAATGATGAAACAGTATTTTGTGAAAAAAAAATTAGTGTGTTAATAATGTAACCGTTCTGGCCAGTGAGCTAAATTAAATATGCTAGGTCGGAATTTAGGAGACTTATTAACACATGAAATAGTAGATGATGAAAATCTTCTGATAGTATGCAGAGTCACCTGCCTCAACATGCAGTTTTTTATTACTTCTGCGTTTATACAGTCAATCGGTTTGGTGACCAACGTCCCTCTAGCGAGATTTACTGAATTTCTGAGGGCAGGTTCCATTGTTGTGAATGGGAAAATTCTGCTTTTCCCATCAAACAATAGAGTCCCGTCTGCTGCGTAATATGGTCTCGCTACGGCGCACATAAACATAGCCTTAGGGATAAACCTCTTGTTTTTACACACCCTATACGGATCATCTTCCTCAGCTAATTTATATGCCCGTTCACATGTCCGTTTCATATAAAACTATTTTTCGTCAATGTGAACAGTATTGTGCATGCTGTCATACCTGATCTTATTTGCTGAACTGTCATGATGTAAGAAGCTAAGGTTGTATTTGAGCCTTTGCAGCCTATTTGCATCGGTGAGTAACGGTTTAATTGCATTTGAGTGTGCTTTTATTGCTCCTGCTTTCACGAATCTGCCAACTGTGCTTTTGCTCACTTGCAACTCTTTGGCAAGTCTTCGGATAGTCCCCCTCTTCGAAAATGGTATGGCTTTCAAAGCTTCTTTGTCTAGAGGAATCTGAACTTTAGATGCTGCCCTATGCTTAATTTCTGGAAATGTTATAGGTTTACCTTCACTAATCAGTTTTTTTGCCACTGTCCAGATAAACTGAATCGTCCTCGTGGATACTCCGTTTGATATTGCGACTTCCTGCAGCTTACCCCCGTTAACAACTCCATCGGTGTTGTTACAAAAAAGAAATTGAGCAATTAGGAGTCGATCTGATGGAGTCAAGTTGGGCCCCTTCCTTCGATAGGGATCTTCATCCACTGAACTTTCTGTTGTAATAAAACTTTCTGCTGTAATTTTTGGACTGTAACTTTTGTGGAGAGAAATTTGCTGCTTGTTTTGGGATGTAATAAATGCAGGTGCAGGTTTATATAGAAGGCACTTGGGTTGTTTGAATTTTCATTTAGGGGGGAATTTGAATCAGGAATTTTGTGTTAAGTTTGCTTGACTGTAATCAGGTTTATTTTCATGTAAGGATCAGTTTTGAATTTGGAGGGAATTTTGCCTCCAAATTTTTTTTATCTGAATTTTTTTAATTTTTTAAGGTTTCCAGGATTTCTTACTGTTTATGTACTGTTTCTACAGTAAAAATTACTGTTCAATATGAAAATTAATTAGGATTAAGTCCCTAATTAATTCCTTAAAGCAAATCTGATAAAGTAGCATTTTCAAAGTCAATAAGGTATCTTCTATTTTTTCTTAACCTCCGTGCCCGGTCAACTGTGAAAAGTTAGCTAGGAAGGAGGGAGTATCATACCCGAAAATGAGAGTATCGTTTTAAAGATCAATGTCTTATTTTACTAGTTGATGATTCGAAAAGAGTTGTACCTTCATAAAATTGACAAAATAAAAAAGTTTATCCTTTTTAAACAAAATTCTCATAATGTGGGACAGAAGGAGAATAATTTTTATGTTAAAGTTTTTGCAATTAATTATTAATACACTATAAATATCATATTTTAGTATTTTATTGGATCAAAATTAATATTTAATTATACACTTCATCTGTCTCATAAAGGAGTCATGTATTAAAACAATTATTGTCTCAAAAAGTATTGTGAAAAATCAATTTCTCATTTGACTAGTTTAAGTAAAAAATTACAATCTTTAATTTCACATTTAGTTATACATGATTGAATAATTCAACTAAAAAATTAAAATAAGTCGTGCAAGTGTGTGTTGATGGTTTTTTTAAAGTTGTACCTTAATCAAATTGACTGAAAATAAAAAAAGTTGTATATTTTCAAATATAACTCTTTGTATGGGACGATATAGTATATTTTACCATTGGTTAGAAAAATTCGATACCGCCCCTAAATTGAAATCCCCGAGCCAGTCTCTCTATATATAATTATACGATTGTAAGTTTCCTTAGAAATAAATTGATCTTTTATTATATTAATTTATGAAACATCACATAGTAATTCTTTCTTAACAACATCTTCCTCTCCACTCAATACTCCTAAGAAATCACAAATCTCTTATATTTCCCTCAACAATGGCATCCATTCTCCATCTCAACCCTAATAAACTTCGGAAGTCTCTAGTCAGGCCACCCAACTCTTCTGCTCCCTAAGAAACAGAAAAGACGTCTATGGATAAGGAAAAGAACACACCCGTTTCTCGCCTACCCACACTGGTCTTTAGGTTTCTACTGATCTAATATGTTAACTTTATTTTTATTTATACATCGACAGAGACTTCTTGGGCTAGCATATTTACATCGCCACCATTAGAATAGAGAGCTACCAGTTGAACCCTAACACTTTTCCCCCAGTCTACACCCTCTTAATTTCTTCCCCAATTTGAACCCTAGCGATGTCCCCAACTTAAGTTATTTCAAGATCTAGTAAACTAGATCCAATAAACGATCTTTACTATAGCACAAATATTTCAGTAAATTTATTTTGGCAGTCTTGATCACTTTGCGCTCACAGCACTCACTGTAGGATAAATTTAATTGGTACGGGATCTCATACTTTCATTTTGATAAATATTGTTGCATCACCTATGTGTTATTTTGGATAAATGTTAGCTGGCTTTCTATGATTTCTTTCGGGTAGTGGTTACAATTCCACTTGAACTATTTGTCTTAAAAGTATGTTGATGTTGTTGAATTTTTTTAGGGATTAGTTACTCAGTGCTATCTCAATTTGTATTAGAGTGATTTGAAGCGTTTAATGTGCTATATTGCAAACTTTTCATTTGATGATATGAATGCTTTCTTTAGAGTCTTGCTTATATTATTTGCAACTGATACTAATAGATTTGTTATGAATCCTTTCTGTAGTGCTTTTGAAAATAGGAAGTTACAGTGTTGGAATAGAATCACTTGTTCTATTTTTTTGGAATCATGTATTCATGAGGAACTTAAATAATCTTACTTACAGGTGGTTGTATGTACGTATATCCACCAATGCACACGTAGTTTTGGATTTGTTGGAAAAATGAATACATAATTCTGTAGATGAATACCTGTTGGATGAGCTTCAGGTTTATCAGGCTTATAGAAGGCAACATATGAGTTCAATTATTTTCTGTTGATTCTATTTTACTTTGGTACTGTTATCTTTTTTTTTTTTACTTTTCCGGGTCTATCTTTCTAATTAGGGATGTTACAATGGCACGAAACTTGTAGGGCCGGCCTGTTTAACCGGAAAAAAGTCAGGTTTAGGGCTCCCATTTTGTAGCCTATTTAAACATCCAGGCTATTTGGCCCGAACCAATAGGTCCGCGGTTTATCAGGGCTTGCCCGGACCAGAACTCCTTTTTTTCTACCACGAATCTATCGTCGATAGTCAGAATTCACTACTATAGTACTTCAATTTTCACCTTTTTAATTTTACTTTCATATTTTCTATTTGTAGTATTTAATTAATAAGTGATAAGTTATTAATTAATCTTCTCTTGGATTTTGGATCAGTTATATGGTGTAACCAGAGTAACTTGCATTTACTCTTAATATTGAATTCCTATTCTGAGCATATTCGCAGAAAACTATATAACAATGAATGATTAATTGGTAAATTAATTAGTGTATGGTTAATTGGCAATCAGAGTAACATATACTATTTAAATTTTAAAATGTTATTCTTTTTGCTTTGTATCATTAATGGGTCAAGTTAAATATCATTCAAGTATACTTTGTATGAGCTTTGATTTAAAAATATAGTTTTAAACTTGCGATTCATAGCACAATAATGGCCCTGTTAGCCCAAAAATCGACAGGGTTAGGGCTAGGTTTACCATATCCTGGCCCGTTAAAAATGGCCGACTGAATCGTGGCCCAACTTAGCCTGAAAACCGCTAGGGCTAGCCCGTTTAACATCCCTATTTCTAATTATATATTAAATGATTAGATAAATTAGCAGGAAAATATGTGAAAGGTGGTAATGCCTGTGCCCACTCATTTAGATTTTTAAAGTTGAGTTTGTGAGATAACGAAGAATTTTGGCTAAGGAGAATAATAATTTAATTTAGGAGGTGGCTTGTTTTATTTTTTTAAGAATGAAGAGTTCGTTGAGGCTGAGAATTTGCTATGTCCAACTATTTTATTCTATATTCGCCTCACTGTTGATGTTATTTTAGTCATAACTTTTGCAAGTGGGCAGATAAAGGTATAGTTGTACTTAAACTTGATTCACTTGAGAAACTTTATTATGTGCTTAATATTTTTTAGATTTTATTTTTCTTTTCCATTTTGTGAATTTTAATTATTTGCTTGCATTATTACATAATATCTTCTTTCCAGAAAGGCATAATGATGGGCTAGATGGTCGTTGGCTGGCACTACAATCTTCATTGTAACTCCTCTCACCCCTCTCTCTAATTTTCTTTTTTGGTGGAGAGCGTATGGATTAGATCTTTAAATATATAGTTGGAGATGTCTTATGGTTACTGCCATTATTTTAACACTATTTCTGTTTTGACTTCACTTCTGAAAATACGTTAAGCTATTCATTAGATGTATAGAACAACAAAATCAAAGTTATTGTAAATGGAATTCTTTTTATAAAGTTTTATTATTATTTGGCTAAAATTTTTTTAAGTACGGACTTTATTAAATCACAGTCAAATGCTGATTTAGACATGTTAGGTTAGATTTTTCTTACTATTGTTTCATCATGTATTTTGCAAACAAATAAAAGTACTTTATTGTATGTAGCCTTTGATAGGTTTTTTGAAGATGGACAACTTATTTGGTTTTTCCACCAAAATATGGCTAGCAAAAATAAACAATAGGACTTGGGAGGACTTGGCAATGAATTAGGAAAGTAACAAATCATTATACCTTATTTGTCCTCAATCTAAATCTTCTTTATTTAAATATAGTCGTGAATGCAAGTGTATAATTAATCTAGTTGCAAGTGAGCCTACTCTTAGATAATTATCTTTCCAACTTGACATATTTCTCGCACTTGTCTCATTGTCATGTTTCACGATATTTTGGTATTGAATTTTCATAGGCATGTTTTCAGACCTTTGTATTGAGATGGCAATAAATGATTGCAGATTTCGTGTTCATTTATGTGAATGTATACACACACAAATACATTATATATATATATATATATCATGGTTTAAGGTTTTGGAGTTTTCTGTTTGCTTAACTCGGATTTAGTTAACATTTTTTTTTTCTATATCACTTCTGGAGTATAAATTTGTTTTCCTTTAACAATGACTATGGTTTGATTATGATGTTGTTTTATTATTTTTAGGTGGTAGCATATTGGTTAATTTGAGGATGACAAGCAAGGTTTGAGTAAATGGACATATACAAATTGGTATCTTTTACTCATAAAATTGTTATCTCAGTTGAAATTAATGTTATAGTATTTAGTATCTTGTTCTTATACTAGTAATGCAAACTTTACTTTTGAAGTCGCAATATACATGCTCGCGCACACAGACACGTGTATATATATATATATATATATATAATACACTTATTTGGTTACCTTCTATGTAACATGGAAGAAAAAGTACTATTTTAGATTTTTTAATATTCAGAGTTTATATATCCGAGTCATGTTTTTACATAAATTATGAGAATGCATTAGAAACTATTAGTTTTAGATAGTATCACGACAAAAAAATAACTCATCTTTTTATTTTGGACATTTGACAGATTCAGGTGAAAGCTTTATGGAGTTGTACATTCGCATCTGGACTCAATGAGGTGCTGGTTTGTGCTTGGATTTTTGTCACGTTACTAATACCATTGGAATGTAAAAACAATGTTTTATGTTTTGTACTAATAATATTTTTAATTTGTGATACTTTCCTTAACAAATCCATTATAGATAAACTATATATAGAGTAATGCTTTCTTAGCTTCTTTTGCTAAATTTGGTGATGTTATTTTTTCTTTGAATTTTTTGCTTAATCTAACAATGAATTTTTTCTCGAACAAAAAATATTAGAAAAATGTTGTTGCTAATGGACAAAATAATTTAAAATGACAAGTTTAAGATCTTAAAAGTTGTTGCAAATGAAGAAAGACAACATTTTTTTATAGGTAAGACAACATATAAAAAAAGTGTCTTCTAGAGCAAGCACAATGGTTATTACCTGTCGTCTTTCACAAAAACTAATTGTTGTTGAATCCAGTGTTGTCTTTAACCTTGTTAATAGCTCAAAACCGTTGTGTATATATGAAATACAACGTTTTTTGTCCGTTGCAGAACTATTATCTATGTCTAGAAAGACAATGGTATAAAACCGTTGTCTATCTGTGAGGTTAAAGACAACGGTGGATTTTACAACAGTTAGTTTCTAGATTCAACAATGGATTAAAATCGTTGTCTTTCTGCATTTTTGTTGTAGTGATCGTTGTTTCAACTACAGAAAAGTAGGACACTTTTCTCGAGGATGTCCACATCCTAAGGTGTACAAGTATCTTTAAGACAATAGAAAATAAATAAGAGAAACAAGGATGATTGAGAAAACTTAGCTGAAAGCATTCCTTAGTCGCATATAAGTAATCAAAGCTATTCCACTTGCCTCAAGGGAGCCTACAACTGGTGGAGAGTCACACTTTGATAGTGATTCTTCATACTCCGCAAGTGAAGTGCATGTCTTCCTTATGACAACATAAATAGATGATCATGTTGAGGTAGATTCTCCCCCACCTCTTCACGAACGAAGAATATAGATACTGAAAGCTTACTCATTTTGTATAGACATATTATGACTGACCTTGACCTAGTTAATCAGTTGATCATCACGAAATATGGATGAGATGATGAATGTCCAGAGAAATCTATCCAACATGATAGGGATAAGTTTCTTGGATATAGTCCCCAATTGTCAATCAGCAAGTACACCTTCTAATGTTCCGGTAATGAGTAAAAAGGAGAAATAGGTGGTCCCTCACTAGCAAATAGAGAAAGAAACCCGAGGAGATAGTAAATGTCTCTAAAGGAACATCTAGCCTAAAATCAGGAGGGAGACCTAAAAAGAGAAAGTCAATTGTTGTAGACAAACAAAGGAAATAGTATATGTAGGAGGTCAGCTTACAACAAGCTCAGACTGTTGGAAGTATTGACGGCCGAGAAAAAATTAATACTAGTCCTGTATGTTAGGTCGTGTCCGGTAAAAGTCCTCTATGTTAGATAATATCAATTTTGGTCCTATATGTTTGAAAAATTGCCCAATTTAAGGACACTGCTCATCTCTGGCGTCTAAAATCGCTAAAATCTTGCACGTGCCGCGCACGTGAGCCTCAAAATTAGGGCTTTCCGGCAAGGGGGTCGACGTGGCTTAAATTGACCATGTGGCCTGCCACATCATTTAATAAAAAAAAAAAAGGAAAAAAACCTATTTACACATCAGAATTGAAAAAACTCATTTCTACGTGATAAAACATCAAACAACTTTTCTCTCTGTTAAAACACGAACACATACCCCATTCTAAACCCTAACCCATTTCATTCACAAAAGCTACGAAAACACCCCCAAATTCCGTCGTCTCTCTCAAATGTCGGAGGGTTCTTATGGGTCGAGAGCCGGGGGTATGTTGGGATGCTATTGCGCTCGCTGCAGTTCATGCTTATGCGGTCTTCGGGCAGTTGTAAGAGCGTCGAAGATGCCTGAGAACTACGGGAAGAAATTTTACGGATGCATAAATTATAATGTAAGTGTAACAGTTATTGTTGAAACGTCTTTGTAGCTCATGTCGTGCTTAGTTATAGATTTTCTGAAAAGTTTGATTTTTTGGTAAACCTAATCGCACACAAAATTGTGAAACTCAGTGAAATATAGTAAAAATTGAGCGATTATGGCGTATATAAGTGAAATTTGTCAATTTATTTGTGTAATTTGTGTACCTGATGGTGGTAAAAATTGTTGGGGGTTGGTTTGTTCAACCTAGCAACTGCATCCCATCTTCAGGAAATTTGTTGGGCTTGAAAATCATGGAACGATGTGGGCATTGTTGAAATTCAGCAAAAACTGTGTTGCAATTTGTTAATATTGATAATTCTGATGAATTCTGCATAAATTTGTATGTAATTGCTTATATTTGGTCCATTTTACTTTGCTTCTGAAACTGTTGATAATGGAACGATTTTGCGATTTCTAGAGAGGCGGGTGCAAATCTTTCGTCTGGATTGACGATGTTGAAAATGGTGTGAATGGTTGCACATTTATTACATGGAGGCAAGAGAGGGACTTTATGAAGAATGAGTTGGAGGAGTGGAAGAGCTTGAATAAATAATTACGGAAGGAGGCAATGTGTTTAAAGGACGAAATTCGTTTCTTGAAGGAGGAAAGAGCTAATCTGATGTTGAAATTTGTGATTTTGATTCCTCCTCTGTTAGGCTTTATATTTTTTTTTTTCTTCTAGGGCGTCTCCGCTAATGATGAAAATGCTCAACTAGTGTTTGGAGTGAAATGCTTGTTGAAGATATTTTGTGTCGGATAATGTAGTAATCTTACATTTTTAGCTTGTTAGGATTTCTAATGGAAGAAAGAAATGCATTAATTTAACATGGATGTTGTCCACTTTCTTAATCAAGAATGAAAGGCGTGTATTGTCAAAAGCTCATCGAATTGCATTCTAATGTACCAAAATTATTTATTTATTACATATGTTGCATATCTGTTGTGCAAAATTGATTTTGTGTTGCACTACTGCCAACATTGAGATTGAGGTCAATAAACTTGAAATCAAGTTGTTTGCTCATATGCTGGATGACTTAATTTGTAAAAAAACATATACCTGTAATCATTTTAGTTCTCTGTTCATTACTTCGAGATACAATAATCACTTCTTGATTCCCAATTTAGTCTTAAATTTACCTGCTACTAAAAGAACATAAGGAAGAAATAACAAGTTCAATATAAAAACAAGATTCACCCTGAATTTTTTGCAAAATGCACTTGAAATGTGCATTTCAATCACAAAAAAGTGGCTAATGTGCAGCTTATGGCAAATCTGCTAAAAAAACTAAGGGTTGTAGATTTGTGCATAATAAGCAGCCTATAGTGTAGCATCAAGCTATAGCTATTACAGTTTGGCCAAATAGCACTCCAATAAAAAAATTACAATCATAAGACAGTTTTTTCTAAGGACCTAATGCATCCCACTAGAGCTGGGTGCATCCGACAGCTTCAGGTATTTCTTGTCATTCACCTTCACCACCTCCTTCCGGAAGTTTGTTTCTGGTTGGGTTGTTGTCCTCTTAGTCCAGTGTGCTATTAGTAAACCTCCCGTCTATGGTGCTGGGCCCCTAATTTGAACTCCCATTTCTCTAGGTGGAGGAGGAACAGTCGGCGCATTATGGTAGACGAATTCAGATGGCTCTTGGGTTTCCTGCGTTGGAGCTGGAGGTTCATCCAAGCCGGAGTTATTGTTTATAACATCAGCCGGAAGGTTTAGTGTTGAATCATTTTGCACATAAACCTGTACACAAATGGATGCAAAAATATCAAATCAAATAGATTATAACATATTAGTGAATCATGTAGTTATTTTTTGTTGCCAAATAGTTACATACCTTTCTCATCTTTTGACTTGCGGGTTTGCTCACACCAGTCTGACTATCTTTTTGTCGAACTCCGACACAGTTCACGTCACGACGTTTTTCTTGTGGTGGTCGTGGATCTAATGTCTTTTTCATCATTTGCAATTGCTCAAACATGTTGGGCCCTGTAACTGTTTGACACGGGCTTGGCTCGTAAAACTGAGAAGTTTCATTTTCCGTTTGGACTTGGGTCGGAAACAAATCCGAGAGCTCAGGTGGCATTTGTGGTACCGAGGGCTTACACTACAATATACATTTAATGTGTGAGAACCATAAACTTACCAAATTCTATTTTAGTAAAACACAACACATTTTCTTTGAGATTGTTACTTACAAGTCTGCTGTGAGGATCAGCTGCAACATTCGTCTTTCTCGGCCTGCCTCTTTTTTTTTCCGAGTAGTCTCGTTGGCTTTCTGTTGAACAACCTTTTCCTTACCATTCATTCTAGTAAGAGATTCCTGTCAAGATATTTTCAAATCAAAAGTTTGTTAAAACTAATCTAACAAGTCTATAGCACTCTAAAAATTACACTACAAGAAATAGGATTTGCTTCAGGGACGTACAATTAAAAAGCAGCAGCTTAGTAAAATCACCACAATATAATAAAAATCAACAGCATAATGCGATTAAAAGAAAAAACAGACTGTTCAAATTCAGCAGCAACGTATAATAAAAATCGGCGGCAACATACAATTTAAAACAGCAATAAAAAATCAGCAGGGGAATACAATTAAAAACTACAGCGGCATCATACATTTAAAAGAGCTTAAAAATAACTTAAAATTGGTTAAGAAAAGCTTAAAAACAGCTTAAAAAACAACAGCAACAACATACAACAAAAACAACTTTAAAAGAGCTTAAAAACAGCAGCTACATATAATTAAAATCAACAGCTTAAAATCAGCAGCAAGCAACAAAATCTGCTTATAATCAGTAGCTACATATAATTAAAATCAACAGCTTAAATCAACAGCAAGCAGCAAATCAGCTTGCAAACAGCAGCAAAATAAAATTAAACTCAGCAGCAAAACAACAGCAACATACAAAATCCCATGTTCAAGAGTTATATCAGCAGGATATTAAATATGCACAACTAAACAACAGTGGAATCAAATATCCTCTATTCCAGCTTAAATATGAACTTGTTACTGCAAATTCATCAGCCAAAAAATATTAGTCCAGAAAGGAGATACCACCTGTATTACTGGTTCATCAGCAGACTGCTCACCAGTTTCATTCCAAGCTGTCATTCCACCGGTAACCTGTACAATAAAGTCGAAGCAAAATATACATAAATTGGACACAATGACATATTATTTTGGATTTGGTCTAAAGGTAGCAAATACCTGTTCAGCACACTGTTCAAATTCTCCATAATGCCCATCAACATTAAGTGGGCACTTTCTGCTTTTTGCATTATGCCCAGTTCCTCCACATTTACCGCACTAAACAGTTTGTTGCTGTCACTTCAATTTGTTGGTGTTAGTCTCAGCCACTGACTTTTTGCTTCCACCCTTCGGTTCATCGGGAGCTCTTTTCCTCGCCATCACAGGCCGACCTCTTTTTTTCTTCCAAAGTTCGGTGGCAAAGGAGGTATGTATAAGGAATCACCCCACAAACCCTCATAACTTATCCCCATAATTGCCGGTTCATATACCTTAACATATGTCTCAACATAATAGTATCTATCGACGAAATCTTTGGGGTTTTTTTCTTGAGACAATATTACAGAAATTGCATGCTTGCACGGTATACCGGTTATGTCCCACGACCTACAGCTACAAGCCCACTTTTGGAGGTTAACCGTGTATTGGGTTCCATCAGAACTTCTCACTTGTTAATTAAACTCGTTACACTTGATAGGGTTAATTCCGGTGCTTTATCTTGATAAATCTCAAGAATCTTTTCAATCTTTGGAAACAGTTTGCCCCTCCACCTTGCCACAGCTCGATCACGATTCTTTTGCAATCATGACATAAGGTATACCCTGATCCACTCCAGCATGGTAATGATGGGCTTGTCCCTAGCATCTAAAATGAAACTATTAAAAGATTCACATGCATTGTTCAAGAGGATGTCACATTTAGGCTTTTCTCTAAAGAAAGCCTTACTCCATTGAGTGGGCGGCTTATTGGTGAACCACTCCCACGCAACTTGATTGTATTCTTTCATCTCCTTCATCCTAGCCGTCCACTCCGCAGGTGTTGTGGCCTGTGCAGCTGCCCACAACATATTCTTAAATGCAACACCAGTCCACCCATCAGTCTTCATATTACTGTGCAAGTGCCTAATGTAGAATCGATGTTCGCACCCAGGTATAACATTGGCAAATGCCTGGATCAATCCCTTTTGCTTATCAGAGATGAAAGTGTAATCAGTTGGGTTAGATATGAACAGATCTTTCTTCAGTACCGTCAGGAACCACTCCCATGTGTCTCCAGTCTCAGATGAGACTACAACATATGCAACTGGGTATAGATTATTATTGGGGTCAATCCCTACTGCAGATAACAACACACCACCATGAATAGACTTCAGAAAGCAACCATCAACCTCTATAACTGGTCTACAACCACCGAGAAAACCCTGTCTTAAAGCATCAAAGCAGACATAGAACTGATTGAATCTTTGACCTCGTCTACACCTAGAATCACGGTAGAACCAGGATTAGTCTTCCTAAGCTCATCTGCGTACCCCCAGAGCTTAGAATACTGATCCTCCAAGTTGCCTTGAATCAATTCAAGTGCCCTTTTCTTGGCTCTGTATGCCTGCTGTCTGGATACATTTACCTTTATGGTCTCAATTGTGTCCGCCCTAAACCCCGGGATTCTCCTCTTGGCATCAGACTGAAATTTTTGAATAAATCTCTCACCGATCCAAGATGACTTCAATTTTTTTACATTGTAAGCAACTCCACACTTATGCTCATCATGGTACTCTCTAAGTTGCCAAGACAACTCCCCGACAAGTTTATTTAGTCTCATTTTCCACTCACAACTTGTTCCCTTGCACTCCACATACACCCTGATATGGTCGTTTTTAACAGTCTTTAGGTTCCTTCTAGTAAGAATAGCATGACTCTGCATGGCTATTCTGAATTCTGATTTACTGCTGAAAATCTAGCCTATGATGAAGTTAGGACTGAAAATCGTTTTCGAATTAAACATGGGAAAAGGATTCTCAGTATTACCATCATCCGAAAGCCTCCCTTCATCAAACTCAACTTCCGAAGCATGCATAATGTCATCTTCCTCTTCACTTGACTCTTCTGAGTTGTAGTTCGCCCCTCATTGTCTACATATGCAGGATCTACCCCAGGCTCACCCTGATTCCGATTCTGCTCGTCATCACTAATTTCATTACCAATCACAAATTCGGGCTGTTCAGTAATATTATCGTCGTCTTCCCCTTCATCACCTTCTTCCCCAGCCTCACACTCATCTCCCCCAATACCCATAACCTCCGCTTCAAGATTGCTATTAGGCTCAGTTTGGGCAGTCTCCAAAGGTTCAATGTACACATGTAAAACCCTAGTGTTTAGGGCCTCTTTTGCACACTTTTGTAGATCCGTGGTATCGGTTAATAACTTAGAGCTACCACCAACAATTACATGAAATCTCAGCGTCCCTTTCACCTTGACACCACCATAAACAGTTAAATCTTGCATCTTAATCCGATTTACATTAACGTAATCAAATACTAACTTCTTCCCCTTGCCTAAATATGTTGCTGTTGGCAAGAGCCGAAAAGTACCCCCATAATGCATTATAAGGGTCAAGTCTGTCGGATTAGAATCTGCTCGGCCAATACAAAAGACAAAAAAGAAAATAAGAATTATAAATTCAATAAATTTCAGCATTCATAAACAACATATAAAAATTAGAAGCAATTGTGCTATCTCACCAAACAAAGATTAAAAAAAGTACTTGTGGGGACCCAATCTCCAGTATAATAAACTTTCAGCTAAAACTCAATAAAATACAATGTGGGGACAAAAAAAAAAAAAACAGAATATTCGCACATGTGTAACAACAATAAAGAAATCCAGACATAGCCAACATAAAGACCCCACCAACACAAAAAAACTTCACATACTGGGACCACACATTTTCTATAAAGAACTGAAAAAAAACTCCATTCACAACAATGCCGACCATAAAACTACAACAAAATCTAAACTGACGAAAACGACAAACAGATTCACAAGAATTTGCACAAGGTCGAAAATCCCAAAATATTAAGAAAAACCCTAGCTTAAATAATCTTACCATATTGCGGGTGGGCATTATCGAGATCAGCACGTGGTTGAATCCTCACCATTTCATCCGACGACCAAGAGCTCCAGCGATTTTTTCTTCTTGCGCACAACGAAGGTGAAATCAGGTGAGATTTTTTTGAGGTTCCATTTTTAATCGCGTTTGAAGAGAGAGGGAAGTTGTTTGATGTTTAATCAGTGCCAAATGATTTTTTTTTTAATCCAGTTTTAGCGTGTAGGGAAAGTAGGATTTCTGATGAGTAAATAGTTTTTTTTTCTTTTTTTTTTTATTAAATGATGTGGCAGGCCACGTGGCCAAATTTAAGACACGTCGACCCCCTTGCCAGAAAGTCCCAATTTTTTAGGCTCACGTGCGTGGCACATGCAAGATTCTGGCGATTTTAGATGCCGGAGACGAGCAGTGTCCTTAAATTGGATAATTTTTCAAACATATAGGACCAAAATTGATATTATCGAACATAGAGGATTTTTACTAGACACGGCCTAACATACAGGACTAGTGTTGATTTTTTCCCATTGACGGCCTATAACAGCCCATGTTCATACAATAGAAGACCAACCTTGTTGTTCAAAAGTTTCCACAAAATGTTCAGTGTAACTATAACTGTTCATCTAAACCAAGGATACGATTTGCATACAGTACACTTAAGAATGGGAAACCTTCAAAGGTGTACAGAAAACAAGTTGACTAGAAAAGTAGCCTACTGTTTAGGAAGCAAATAACACCTACAACAAGGATCCTACTGAAAGGTAATCAGGGGTTCCAAGAAAGACTAATGCTCAAGGACCTACACAGAAATGGGTACCTAAGTCCTCTTGATTAGCTTGCAGGTCAAATTGCCAAATGGACATTATGATATCTAGTACATCATTAGTGGATATGCTAGACATATGGCAAGCAATAGAGAGTCACTCATAGATTTCAAGAATTGGAAAGGACCCAAGGTGGTTTTTGGAGACAATGCCAAATGAATCACTAAATGTGTTGGAACCTTCACAAAAGACAAAGTTAGTATTACATATTTCTGCTATATCGAAGGCTTACAGTATAATCTGTTGGATTTATAGTTCACCCAACAATGGCTTACAAGATTTTACAAATCTATTACAACTCTCAAAAGCTAGAACTATGTAAGAACTGCAACAACAACGGAATAAACACCAAGAATTCTGGACAGCCGATGTTCGAACAGCACAGAAACAACCTCCAAGGATTCTGGATTGCTGATGTTCGAACAACATAGGAATAGTCTCCAAGGATTCTGGACTGCTGATGTTCGAATAGTACATGAACTTCTTCAATAAATCTGAACAATTGATGTTCAAACGTCACTGGAACAACTCACGAACCACTTCAGATATTTTGGACAAATTATGTTTGAGCAACGCAAGAACAGAACACTTGTTATCTCTGAAACAGATGTTAGAACTACAAAAGAACAAGGGTGGAGTCGAGTCGAGGTTAGACCTCTTTCCATAAAACGAATACGTTCCGGCTAGTGCTCACGATTTAGTGTAACATTCCCAAAGATAAATGACTTTCGTCTTCCGAATAGTAGCACCACAAACCCAGAAGCACCAGGGAACTAGAATGTGTGGTAAGAATTGAGAAAGGACTATATGCCAAAATGAATTTGGAATGCAAAGATTTTCGAAAATGTAATGAGATGCAGATTTTTAGAAGTATTTCAAGTGTTTCTGATGTTTCCAAAGTTGTTCCTTGCAGGAAAACAATGACCTACATACATAGGCACCATCCCACTCAATTGGAGATTAAATGCACCCATTAATGGGTCTTTAAGGCGTTCAAACATGCCATTTAAGGTATTCAAATGAGGTTAGTAGCCTCCAGGTGTTACACCACCTTAATGCAAGTGTTAAACCTCATTAACTTCAGTTGTTACACCACCATAACGTCCCATTAATGACGGGAATTACACGCCATGTCCCTTGATAGTTCGAACACGAACATCCAGGTCTGCCTTAACAAGTGGCCATCTTCGTGCACTAATTTCTCACTCACCGAAATTTTGTTTTGAGGAATCCAATTCACAACGATCATCTACTCGGAATGTAGAACGATCACACACAACTCAATTACATTAGAGTTGACTATTTTGCCACTTCCCAATTGGTCAAATTTGGGTACTCAACCATTTTTTTAAACCAATTTCCATCAATCCCCCACATGAGTGGAAATTAAGCATATACATATACGACATTGGTACACGTGGTAGTGCACACACTTTTAGGTCAATTTAAGTGTCTTTTTACGGACTTTTGTGTGCATATTCACGTGTGTTTTGTGCGTTTATTTCTCATTGGGCAATTTGACGTGTTTGGTTCATTTCCATGTCAAGACAGGTGAATTAAGGCCGAAAAAACAGGTTGGAAGATCTCAAATTGACAATTCGAGCTCAAAGGAAAAAGAAAACAAGGAAAAATAGGGGACCATGCCCGAGGTGATGATGCCACGCCCGTGGCTCAGGCCACGGCCGAGGTTAACCAGCCCATGGCCGTGGTAAATCCTCCAGAAGAGGGCCGAATTGCTGCATTACATGCCACGACCGAGGCAGTCTAACGCCACGACCGTGGCGAGCCAAGCCCCACGACTGCGGTCAGAATCAGCCGCGGCCGTGGCCAAAGATCCAAAAGAAGGGAAAATCTAGCCCAATCAAGACCACGACCGAGGCGGTTACTGGACCACGGCCGCGGCCCCAAATTGGGCCCAAAACCCTTGTTTTCACCACTCCCGCGGCCAACTTTGTACCACGGCCGCGGCGGGGTTCCCTGTTTTAAAAACCCAAACACGTTTTTGCCTAAATTTGAGCTAACACTTTCTCCCCTATATATATATCCTCTAATTCGAAATTGAGCTACTGGATAACACAATTCCAGCCACTTTGGAGCCTCCATCCCCCTCAAGAACACATTGGGAAGAAGATTGAAGACCAATTCATCCTCAACCCAAAGTTCTTTTTAATCTCCAAATTTATCATGTTTTCTTATGTTTCTATGTATTTGTTGATTGTATTAGGTAAAATGGGTGGCTAGCACCCTTTAGTTCACCCTTGATCATTGTGGACCCTTGAGTTGAAGACATTGATGTGATTATTGCGGTTAATGTTACCAAAAATATTGTGTATTCAAGTGTTTTGTGTTATTTGTTGTTATTGAGTCACATTTATGAATTGATTATTGGATTGATCACCCTTTAAGGAATTTGTGAATGTGTTTCTAGTAGTCGGAAATTACTATCCGTAATTGTAGGATTTTCAATTCCTGTGCAGCAAACAATAGATTTATTTATTGGTGATAACACAAAGTTCAACCACTAAAACCGAGCTTGCGAGTTTTATGTTGAATTTATCTTGTTGTCTTAGTGTTTAATGGATTTGGTTATTGAATCTAAGAGAGCTCGTTCGAGGATTCGATTAAATTGAATAGGGTTAGTCGAAGAGCTTATTTTGATTAACTAAGATTAAGGGACAACAAGGCTATTAAAGCTTGTTATAGCCTTGAGATAAGGGCTTGAATCACAATTTAATCGGGCATTAACATAGTTGCATGAATCGTCTAAGACCAAGGGGAAGCATGATCAAGGGTGGATTGCTTTATTACTTGAAAACCAAAACCGAAAAAGATCTCTTCTATTGTCGTTGATTATTTGTTTCTTTGAATTCGAATGTTAGATGCTTTTAATTTCGTTTAGTTGCCTTTATTTGTTACTACTAGATTATTAGTCCATTATCAAGTCCCCCCAAACCTTTATTGCTTTCTTAAGTATTTATTTCTTGCATATTTAATTATAAATTGCTTGGCATCGGAATCAAAATTGTTAGGCTGTTCCCTGTGGGATCGACCCTTATTTACCATTCTACTAGTTAGAATAGTTGATAAGGTTAGTATAATTTTATACAATTAATCTGGTCAGCGACACACGACAATCGCCCTACCAGACATGCAACCCAGTTCTTGAGAGACTTTATTGTATAAGGATAGGTAGCTTGTAGCTTTGAACCTTCCATAGGCAATACCATCAGGCATACCGGTGGCTTAGTGGACACAATGCCTTGAACTACGCCCACTTAGTGTATACCAAGATAATGGTATTAACACGATAAGGCTTCACCACCTTTTGTTCTCACGTTTTTGTTCATTTCGGCCATGGACACGTCTTTGGATTCATAAGTGTTTACAATTGAAGCAGCCACCACTTCACGCTTATATAGGTGATCTCATATCCCAAGTATCCTGCCATACTCTACCGCCAAGGGTTTAGGAATCATTAAAAGTCAAATGGCTTAACCTCACCACATATTGTAGGTTTCAACACTTGGATGTTGCTCTGTAGGGATGAATTGGAATATTTCCAAGTGTTCCAACTAAACTTTCATAGCTTAATTTTCCTATTAAACCAAGTTCTTGGGATCTCGAATCATCATGGTTGGGTTACCACTATGTCCGTTCTTTGCTATGTAGATTTTAAACCCATTCCCTCTAGCAACTTACACATTTGATCTCGACCTAAGCCTTTGGTTAGCGGATCTGCCAAGTTGTCTTTCAACTTCACGTAATCGAACAATATTACACAACTTGAGATCAAATGTCTCACGGTATTATGTCTATGACGTATGTGTCTAGACTTACCGTTATACATATTATTGTGTGCCCTACCAATGGTAGCTTGACAATCACAGTGAATCATCAGTGACGGCACAGGCTTGTTCCAACATGGAATATCTTCAAGGAAGTTACGTAGTCATTCTGCTTCTTCCCCAGCTTTATCCAAAGCTAAAACTCGGATTCCATGATGGACCGGGCATTTGCTTTGTGGATTTCCACGCCACCGCTCCTCCACCATTAGTCAAGACGTATCCACTTGTGGAAAAGGAGTCTTTCATGTCTGATATCCAATTTGCATCACAGTACCCTTCAAGTACAACTAGATATCTCGTGTAATGTAGCCCCATCGTAAGGGTATACTTTGACTATCTTAGCACCCTTACAAGCAGTTTCCAATGCTCATTGCTTGGATTACTTGTGAACCTACTTAACTTGTTCACTGAACATGCAAGATCGGGACGCGTACAGTTCGTTAAGTACATTAAACTCCCTATGATCTTTGCACATTCCAACTGAGCCACTGACTCTCCTTTGATCTTACTCAAATGAAATTTAAGTTCCATGGGTGTTTTGGCCGGTGGATTTTCATAGGTGTTGAACTTCTTAAGCACTTTCTCAACGTAGTGAGATTGTGTCAAGACAATTCCCTCAGACGTCCGTACTATCTTGATTCCAAGAATCACGTCAGCCACTCCCATATCTTTTATGTCGAAGTTACATTTCAACATTCATTTCGTATCAATGATAACATCATGGCTATTCCCCGTGATCAACATATCGTCTATGTATAGACACACTATGACAAATGCATCCGATGTACCTTTCACGTACACACACTTGTCACTCTCATTGATCTTGAAATCATTTGACAACATCGTGTTATCAAATCTCACATGCCACTGCTTCGGCGCTTGGTTGAGCCCATACAGCGACCGAACGAGCTTGCACACCTTCTTCTCTTGACTAGGTGCCACAAACCCTTCTGGTTGATCCATGTATATTTCTTCTTCCAACTCACAATTTAAGAACGCGGTCTTCACATCCATTTGGTGAATCTCAAGATTGTGCAAAGAAATAATTGCGAGAGCACACGAATAGAAGTGATCCTCGTCACATGTGAATATGTGTCGAAGAAATCATACCCTTCTTTTTGCTTAAACCCTCTGACAAGCAAACATGCTTTAAACTTGTCTATTGATCCATCAGCCTTGTACTTTGTTTTTAGGATCCACTTACATCCTAAGGGCTTGCGAGCTTGTGGGAGATCAACCAACTCCCAAGTATGATTTTGCATGATGGGCTCAATCTCGCTATTAATAGATTCCTTCCAGAATGGAGCATCTGGACTAGACAGAGCTTCTTTGATAGACTTCGGTTCGTCCTCTAACACGTATGTTATGAAGTCAGGACCGAACGTCTTAGAAATTCTAGCTCTTGCCACATCTCAGTTCTTTACTCTATTGAGTAGAACTACTAGCAACATCATGAGTTCTTTTGTTCGAACTCACCTCTACCCTTGCTTTCCAATGATAGACATGCTCAAAGAATATAACATTCCTTGACTCAATCAACATGCCTTTATTCATATCGGGTACATCTGATTTGTGAATCAGAAACCAATAGGCACTACTGTTGAGTGCATATCCAATAAACATACAATCAACCGTCTTCAGCCCGATTCGTACTTGTTTTGGACTAGGCACTTCAACCTTTGCCAAACACCCCCACACTTTGAGGTATTTATATGACGATTTACGTCCCTTCCACAACTTATAAGGAGTTTCATCCTTACCTTTTAGTGGAATTTTATTAAGTATATAGCTGTTAGAACAACTTCCCCCTACAAGTTTTGTGGTAGTACTTAATAACACAACACATGGCTCAAAGCCATTCCTTATAAATTAGCCTTTGAAGGCTCATTACAGCACTCGACTTTCTTTTAAGTCTACATAAACTACTTATTGTTTATACCACACCAAGCTCACACAACTGAGCTTCAAGCTATCTTTCAAGCTCAAGTATTGTTCACATGTTCAAACTTTGAGCCAACGACCTAGCTATCTTTCAAGCTCAAGTGTTGTTCGCATTTTCAAACATTGAACCAACCAAGCTATCTTTCAAGCTTAACAATTGAGTCATATTTTAAACTCAACCACTTCACATGTTCAAACATTGAACTAACCAAGCTATCTTTCAAGCTTAACAATTGAGTCATCTTTCAAACTCAACAACTTAGCTTTCTTTCAAGCGAAATTGGTCTAAAGTACCAAGTACTAGACCAACACTATTGTTGAAACACTTGTTCGAACACTTAACATGTTTGAAATTAAAACCATCGGCTAGTCACCAAAACTATTTTTGTTTCAACATGTTCACAATTACAACCAATCAGGCTTGATTACATTGGGCACTATATTAAACCTTGTTCAGATATGATTTTATCCTATAATTGGACATAACCTTATAAGGCAATCCAAAACCCCACATGTTTAGTGTGTTCTTACAATCAAAAGAACTCAACACACATAACAAGTGGTGCTAGTGGACCACAAACTACTCTTTTGGGTTGTCCACCATATTGGTTTCAAACACCACAATCGACAAATCATCGTCATTCGGCTCCATGTTTTCCACCACATTGTCACTCAACTATTGCTTTCCCTTTTTATTTTTGGGTAGGTGACAATCCTTAGCCAAGTGACCCGGTTTGCCACGGTTGTAGAAATCCCCTTGGAACTTTGGGTTCACTTATTTCTTGCCCTTGTCATTAGGCCTCTTCCTCTTGTTAGAGGTGTCATGTTCCAACAAGTTGGCTTTGGCCTCCATTGAAGCATGCGCCAGCTCGGAGTCATTCCTCCTATTGTCTTCCTCAATTCTGAGCTTGACAATAAGATCCATCAAAATAATCTCGTTACGCTTGTGTTTGAGATAACTCTTGAAGTCCTTCCAACTAGGAGGCAACTTCTCTAACACAGCAGCCACTTGGAACGCATCTGGTAAGACCATTCCCTGGGCTGTGATTTCATGTAGGATCAATTGGAACTCTTGTACTTGTTCTATCACTATCCTTGAATTCACCATGTGAAAATCCAAGAACCTACCGACAACAAACTTCTTTGTTCCGGCATCTTCAGTTTTATACTTCTTCTCCAAAGAGTCCCATAGCTCCTTGCAGTTTTTCACCACACTATACACATTGTATAATGTATCACTAAGTCTATTTAGGACATAGTTATGGCACAAGAAATCTCCTTGGCCCCACGTTTCAAACGCGGAACGCTTTTCAGCGTCTGTTTTATTTTTTGAAACAACTAGCAGATTCTTCTTGAGGAAACGTGCTAAACTCACTGCCGTGAGGTAAAACAACATCTTTTACTGCCACCTCTTGAAGTCGATGCCCATGAACTTCTCAGGCTTCTCACCATGGGTACGTGCAGTAAACGAAGCTGTCGAGGATGAGCTCTCCATCACGAGGGTGTGTGCAGGAACTATTATTCGTTTTGCGATTGTTGGATTTATAGTTCACCCAACAATGGCTTAAAAGATTTTACAAATCTATTACAACTCTCAAAAGCTAGAACTATGTAAGAACTGCAACAAAAAGGGAATAAACACCAAGAATTCTGGACAGCCTATGTTCGAACAGTACATGAATAATCTCCAAGGATTCTGGACTGCTGATGTTCGAACATCACAGGAACAGTCTCCAAGGATTCTGGAATGCTGATGTTCAAACAATACAAGAACTCCTTCAATATATCTGAACAATTGATGTTCAAACGTCACTGGAACAACTCACGAACCACTTTAGATACTCTGGACAAATTACGTTCGAGCAACGCAAGAACAACTCTGAGATTCTAAACACTTGTTATCTCTGAAACATGTGTTAGAACTCAAAAGAACAAGGGTGAAGTCGAGTCGAGGTTATACCTCTTTCCGCAAAACGAATACGTCCGGGCTAGTGCTCACGATTTGATAATTTTCCCAAAGATAAAATGACTTCCGTCTTCTAGATAGTAGCACCACAAATCCAGAAGCACCAGCGAACTAGATGTGTGGTTAGAAATAGGAAATGACTATATGCCAAAATGAATTTGGAATGCAAAGATTTTTTAAAATGCAATGAGATGCAGATTTTTAGAAGTATTTCAAGAGTTTATGATGTTTTAAGTTGTTCCTTGCAGGAAAACAATGACCTACATATATAGGCACCATCCCACTCAATTGGAGATTAAATACACCCACTAATGGGTCTTTAAGGTATTCAAACATGCCAGACATTCAAATGAGGTTAGTAACCTCCAGGTGTTACACCACCTTAATGCAGGTATTAAACCTCATTAACTTCAGGTGTTACACCACCATAACGTCCCATTAATGACGGAACTTACACGACATGTCCCTTGATAGATCGAACATGAACATCTAAGTATGCCTTAACAAGTGGCCATCTTCGTGCATTAATTTCTCACTCACCGAAATTCGGTTTTGAGAAATCCAATACACAACGATCATCTACTCGGAATGTAGAACGATCACAAACAACTCAATTACATTAGAGTTGACAATTTTTCCACTTCCCGATTGGTCAAATATTGGTACTCAACCATTTTCTTAAACCAATTTCCTACATAATCTACTGAGCATAAACTAATTTTGTGATAAGGGATACTTTGTAGAGCATATTTAAGGAAAATGCTTATGCAGATATTCTAGTTCTAACCAGATCAAGCTCATAGAGAACTAGAAAAGATAATATCCATCTAGCTGGCTGAGAGTCTACTGGTGGGTAACTCACATGCTTCAGAGCAAAAAACACTCATGAACACAATTGGCTTCAGCATAAAAGGATGCACTACAACAAATATGGTAATAGACTACACCAAATAGACCTCTATTTTTAATGAAAGTGTAGTCTATTAGAGCATTAACTGCACTTTTAGGTTAAAGTGTAGTCTATTAGCGCAAAACATAGCTAATAGACTACGGTAGGGCATCGGTTTTCTATAAGTGTAATATATTAGTGTATTTTTTAGCCAATAGACTACGGCTTAGACCACGATTTATTCGAAATGTAGCCTATGTGTGAAAATTTCGCTTATAGACTATACTTTGTAGTCAACGATTTTTACAAGCATAGTGTATCTACATATAATGATACACATAGCTTTAAAAATCGTAGTCTTGTAGTGTAGTAAACAATTTTCATGTTTTTTTTTCTTTTTAATATATAAACTAAAGTTGCTACACCCATACGCAACTTTGGAAAAAAATTAATAAAAACGTTTTGTTGGTAAGTGAAACACATTTTTTCCACCCTTAGTTTTAGGAAATGAAATATTTCATCACTTTCATTTCATTTCTTCATTTTTTATCTTAGGGTTTTTTGCGTAGCCACTCTCCTTCCATCCTTCCTCCAATCGAATTCACCATCCCCGTTTTTGTTCCTGTTGAATTAACCGTCGCTGTCACCATCACCTTCGACTCCATCGTTAAAGCGCCATTTTTTTTCCACCGGTTTCATTGAGGGTTTGGTAGCAGAACGAGGGTACGTACAAGCTATTTTTCATAATTTATGTTTCCTTTTTATTTATTTATGTAATGTGCTAATTTGATGAATTTGTACTTGTTCCTGACAAATACTCGTAATTTAACCCAAATTCACCGTTGCCGTCGCCTTTCCCGTTAAATTCTCCGTCGCTGTCGCCGTCTTCTTCGTCTCTGCTGTTGAAGTACCTTCTTTGTCCACCGATTTCAGTGAGGGCTAGTAGCAGAGCGAGGGAAAGGTACAATCCATCTTTTAAAAATTTATCTTTGTCTTGGTTCCATATTCTACTAGCCCAATTTGATTATTTTGTACTTGTTCCTAACAAATGCATCTGTTTAGCCCTAAATGTGCAATTTTTAATTGTTTGTGGAAAAATATACATGTTTTGACTGCTTATATTTATGTCTATTGGAAATGAAAGTACCCTAGTGAGATTTTGTGAACCAGTGTACTGTCAGGGTTATACTTATATGCAGTGCTCTTGTTTTAATTGGTTGTAATAAAATGGTATATAGGCTGGCAACCTTGCTTCCCACTCGGCCTCCTTGGCAGGATGATTACGACTTCTTGGAGGTTATGGGCGTTAGGTGAACAAGGCCACATACCTTTTATTCTATCATATTAACCTTTGTAGATTCTGTGTAGAGGAATAATGGATAAAGAGTGGATGTCACAACACTTGTTTTCCCATGCCTATGATGTTGACATTGCAAAATGGTTGTGACCCTAATTCAATGTCATGTCCCTGCTCACGATGTGGTAATCTAAAGTCTAAGAGAGTTGACGTTGTAACGGCTAATTTGGGTGCACATGGAATGGACATAACATATCATACATGGATATGGCATGGGGAGAGATCTCATAAAAAGAGGAAAATAGAGGACGAAGATGTGGTTGGGGAAGGTGAAGAGAGCTTCCTTGCTGAGGAATTAGTGGATATGGTACACGCTGTATACGACAATAATGCCAACTTAGACCAAATAAGCAAACTTCTTGAGGATGTGGAGAAACCTTTGTATCCTGGCTGCCTTAAATTTTCAAAGTTGTCTGCTCTTGTGAAGTTATATAATATGAAGGCAAAAATTTAAGTGGACTGACAGGAGCTTCACCGAATTCCTTGGCCTGGTTGGGGAGTTTCTTCCGCCTCTCAATCAACTACCGCTGTCTACATATGCTGAAAAGAAAAGCTTATCTGTTCTAAGGATGAAGTACGACAAGATCTATGCTTGCCCTAATGATTGCATTTTGTACCAGAAGAGCTATGAGAAATTAACAGTTTTCCAAACTTGTGGGGCACCAAAGTACACACTAGACAATCAACCCAATAAGAGGAGAGGTGTAGCTGCAAAGACAATGTGGTACTTCCCACAAATTCCCAGATTCCAATGAATGTTCTGAAATAAGAAAATATCCAAAGACCTGACTTGGCATGCAGAGAAGCGAGTTTGTGATGGATTTATGCGCCATCCTTCTTATTCGCCTGCTTGTCAACTGGTGGACAACAAATGGCCTGACTTTGCTTCTGAAACACGGAACATGAGATTAGCCATATCAGCTAATAGGATCAACCGCACATCACCATGAGTTCGACATACAATTTTTAGCTAGTGGTGATGGTGACTACAATCTGCTTCCATAGTTGTGTATGAAGAGAAAGTTCATGATGCTAACTATGTGAATTTCTGGTCCTAGTGATAAGTGAATAAAAAATTTATATTTTATTCCATGTATTGTGCTATTGTGCTTCCATTTCTACTTTCCATAAGTGGGTTCGGGCTTTTTCCAGCTGTTCAATGGCTCCCCCGCGCAGTTCTTCTGAATTTCGAATAATATTCAAGATACTTTGTTTTCGATTATCTAATAAATCACTTAATGAAAGTAGATTTTTCTAAAACTTCCATAATCCCTTCCCGAACCAAACATGAATCTTTCGATTCATTTGGCTCTCACGCTCAATTACTTAGGGTAAATTCTCATAGCCCTTTCTATGAATTTTTATGAATGTAATGAGCTTATCCTCTTTATAGTTATAGTCTAAAAAAATGAACAAAAAACGAATTTAATGCAAAACCAAAATACTTAGAGGACTCTTCTGACAAAATAAAAAATATGTAATTGTCAGCAAAGTTGTTTTTTTCTCTTCAGTTCAAATCCAAAAAAGGCTTCTTACTTATAAATAAGGCACAGGTCGTCGATTCAGCATTAGATAAAAGAGGGAAAATGCTCTTTTTTAGAAGAAGCGGTTCAAATTATTTTATCAAGATGAGTGCTCTATATCGATAAAATATTCACCATCTCTATATTAACATAGTGGTAGAAAGAGTACCGCGCTGTGTCTCGACTTCAAACGGTTTGCTTTAACCATCTTAACAGGCCCACATTATTGGTTGCTAGAGAATCTAAGGTGGATTTGCCAATTAATCACGAAATGTTGTGGTTCTTACATATAATTTCTTAAGAAGTAATTCGCGGGGTCATGCACCTTTCTTTCCTAGTTCTAACGGAAAAGGGTACAGCGGATTGGATCCAGCCTATTCTTGAAATAAGCAACTCACACACATTCCCTTTCCAAAAAAGATCAATACACCAATCACTACACTTAGATTTATTGGATTTGTTGCTAAAATGTCGGTATTAAATCCGAAACTCCCGGCAGATGGCCAGTGGCCCAAAAAACCGAAAGAATCAGTTAAATTTTTCATATAATCTCCTCTTATAGATAGATTAAAAAATCGATGAGAGCTCTTTTTCTATCATTTTGCCCCCTTTTTATTTATTCTTTTTTTTATTTTTTTTTAATCGTGTCAAAAAATATTCGAGTTAAAGTATGAATTACACCCCCGTTGGTGCAACACCTCAGAGTTTCCTTTGGACTACGGACGAGAAGGATGAAAGCGAGTCAGTATACTAATTCCTCATCTGCAAATCAGCCCTTCCCGTAGGTTATTTTTTCAACGAATAAGAAATTGTAGGAGTGAAATCTTGATCTAATTTGAAAAAGCAAACGACAAGTCCAAGGCAATAAAATA